>CM029013.1:141019054-142219054 GCA_016801055.1 Panax notoginseng | reverse complement strand
AAAACCACTTAGTTTTTGGTACTGATAATTATTGAAATGTTTATGTCGCGCTGTTTGCTATATACGTGTTGAGAAGGTGATTCTTTTCACATGTGTATAACAGATAGGTAGGTTATAGTTAGAGAATAGAAGGTTAAGTATGAGTTCTTAAAACTCATACTTATGGTATGTTCGTGACTCATAGTTATATGAAATGTTTATGAACCCCTCAGCGAATGGACTCCAAAGGTCTAACTAGGATAAGTTCTTAAACTCATATGATTGTGAAAAGTTCATGAACTCATGAGTGTGGTTTGACAAACTGGGAATAGTTACGTGTATTGAGGATAATAGGAATAGATTGATTACTAAGCAATTAGATATTAGTGGAGACATAGGTTTTCCCAAATCTACTAGTTATGCTAGACTCGAAATTTTTGACATCAAGCTAAAAACGCACCATGTACTTTTTGAAAATAAATTTTTATTCTCAACTCCTAGCGACCATTGTGTATGAGTGGACTTCGGGCCATCGACACCTCGTTACCTATTGAGATGATAAAACTGAATTGCAATGATTTTTGAACGGTTTAAAGTATATTCTATGCTACTTGTTTTAGCTAGACGATAATGATTTGAAATATCAAAATATATTTTTATTTATCACTTATGTACCATATAACCTGGTGCAGAGATGATAAAAGGTTGATGGAGTTGTAAATACAGGAATACTTAGTGTTAAATTTGATCTAAAATCGTTGTTCCACTATTGTATGATGTGTTATGACAAAGTCACTCGATGACGGCATCCTCAAATGGGCTATTAATATAGTACGACATCGTGACGTCATTTTTAAACTAATTTTAAAATTTTAATTTGCCAACGGGGTTTCGCTATACCTAAATATTTCGATTGAATTAAATTATTGATATGAGTCTAAGCTATTTGATTTAGCTAGACCAACGTTTATGAAAATTCTTAGCGTTCTTTGAAAATTTTCCCAAACCAAATTATTTTGGTGCGGAATCTTATGATAAGTTTGAGGTGAACAACCCTAAAAAAGGGGATATGTCGATTGGATAAAATAATTCAATCTAGTAGTGCAAATATACGCTAGACATGATTAATACGTTGTACATGACGTAAGCGTACGATAGGTTAATCACCTAAAGTACTAGCAGCGATAATTTACCTTCTTTGTGATTGTAAACATACCTAGTAATTTACCATTTTTCAAAATAAATACCGTTAAACTATGTGTTCATGGTCTATATGACTCCTCAGCACTATTTAAAATTTTTTACTCTTGTGAGGAATGTGTTGGGTAGCATGTGATGCTATGTATGAATGGTGTATGGTGCATGGTATAAGGTGTAAGTTAAATTTCGGGTACAAAATTTTTAGAAGAAGGGGTGAATGTGACAACCCGAGAATTTAGGAAATTATTTAAATCTTATATGATGAATTAAAGGTTGAATAATAAACCTAGACAGAAAATTAGTGAATGGATTTGAGATTTCTGAGAAGGAATTTTATGGATTTAAATTTTTTGTGATGAATTATTCAGGATTAAGTATATAAGTGTATATGTTCTGTGTATATTGTTGTATATGTGTATTGTATGTGGTTAAGGGTCAAGGGTTCACCAGATAACCTATAGTGGTGGCAAACTCTAATATTTATATTAAGAACGTCAACGTTCAGCTCGAAATTTTTTATAATTTTTAACAAACCCTAAAACCGGTTCTGAAAAACCTAATTTCAATTCCGGGAGTCCAAAACCCTAATTCGGAAGTTGAAAACCCTAATTTGGGAATGCAAATGCTAGTATAAGGTTTAAACGTTATTAATAATACATGGTACATAATTCAAATACAAACTTAATTTATACAACTGTTAAGTGTCGTGTAGAATACGACAAAACATAAGCTGTGAGTTTTAACACAAATATTGTCTTCTAGACAGTATTTAAACTCAAAATAAGTCCTCATTACAATTATTATCACACTATTTCACAGAATAGTGAGGACTACTAATGCAAACATCTGGACCGTCACTCCGTTCCCCGACTAGTCCCAGCTATATTCTCATTTCCAGAAGAGAACAATGAAAGGAAAAAGGGTGAGCTCAACTAGCCTAGTAAGAAATATTATGACTAAGATAATGCAGAATATATTATTGTTAGCCTTCAACAGTGTTAAAGTGATAGAATATAATAAATATCAAGTTTAATTGCAGTGGAATAAGCAATCCATTAGAAGAGTCAAGTAGAGCATGATATCCATTATCTTCTTTGATTTAAAAAGTGTATCATCAATTTTATCGCTGAGACTCAGCTTAATAAATAATCCACATCATCGAATCATTCCTGCACTACGGCCAAGGATATTCATTAGTATCACGACCACGAATTATCCATGCACTACGGGCCAACGATATTCGTGTTTTCATCAATGGTCATGATCATGCCAACAACTGTCCATCAATGCACTACGGACCAATGAGGACTTTTACCACATCATTTGTAACATTACGGTCATGATTATACCGAATAATCCCTGGTCATAATCATACCAAGTCCATCTATGCCCTACGAGCCACGGATGACTTTCATCATAATATAAGCATAAGGATGATGACAATGATATTAGATTTTAATTAAAAGAAAGCAAAGGATAAATTTTTAAAGATTTATAATTAAATTTATCCTGAATTCAATAATGTCCAAATTGTCAACATGATACTGCTTTCTGGAGTAAAATTCAAGAATAATATTGTGTCAAAAATGATTTGGACAAAAAAAGAAATTAATTTTTGTTATGAATATTACCCCGGGTGAATAGTAACTGAGTGAATAATATCTCGTGAATAGTAATTTGGGAATAGTATCCCGTGAATAGTACTCAGGCATAAAAAGGTTAAAACTTATCAAGAATGCTCATAATAATATTTTCATGAAAATGTACTGGATGAAGTGCAAATATCAAGGATATTCTACTAATTTCATAGAGTATAGAAGCCAAAACTTAACAAAATGAGTATAGAATTCGTAATCTGAAATGAAATAATATTACTTACATACTACAGAGTATGAAAGAAAATATTATTTTATACGAATACTAAACAAAAATAATATTCCTTACCTTAAAAAGAAGAGTATTCCGACTGGTAGGGCGGGGATATTCTTGAAGAAAACTTATATTATTTTCAACGCTCAAAGCTTCCTTAAACTCTAAAGAAATACGCTCAATATTATAGAAGAAGAATTCTATGATTCTGGTGTGATTTTCAATTCTAACTAAGCATCTTATTTATAAGAGAATTGAAGGATACTATTTAGAAACGGACACACAATACTTTTTATATGAAATCACGGGCGAAAACTTCTGACGCTTCTTCTTCTTCTTTTTTTTTTCAACTTAATAATACAATATTCAATAAAATATAATATATTCTATTTTTCATAAAAAATAAAACTTATTATAATATATATATATATATATATATATATATATATATATACATACATACATACATACATACATACAAAACAAAACCCACCCGTGACCATTATCAGGAATCCCCCCACCCCCAAAGTCATAAACATGTGGGCCCCACCACATTATATATACAACTCATGGGCCCCACCACTTATTATATATACTGAATAACTTTCTACCGAATATTTTGAAAAATGGGTAAATGGGGGTCCAAATAATAAGCAAAATTTATATCAAATACTTCATAAAAATTCCCTCAATATTTTTAATGACATTTATTCATCATTATTATTCGTAATATTTAATAACCAGATCATTCCTAGGAAATAGGGGGCTTTCCGATAAGGATTTCTCCCTGTTAGCGCGCAATTAGGTGACCAAACCTCTCCTCGACTGAACTTTCTAGACATCGTCAATATTGCAAATAACAATATGAATGACTATATTATCTCGATTATTGATTTAATAATATATAAAATATCGACAATAATTGAATCAAATAACGTGAGATACTATGCAGCAATTGCTGTAGCTGTAACAATCCAGATTTTAATTGTAAAGTTTAAATATTTATTTAAGTTATATAAATATTTAATGGATGGGTTTATCGTTGAATAGATAATTGTGGTGATATGATTTGATTTGTTATGATTATTTATTTGTTTAATAAATAATTAATGTGTTAAGGAATTTAATAATTATGGAATAATATTCTAATTTAATTTAATAATTAAGTTAGAGAGTTTATAATGATTAAATGAATTATTATAATGATATGTTAATTTGAATTGTGATTAAAATGATGTGTTAGTTGATTAAATAAATATAAAGTAGTTTTAATTTAGTTTTCAAAACAAGACTTAAATATATTAAGTATTTAATTTTAAATAGTTTTGCCAAACGGAGCCTTATGGCTTTTGAATTTCTTTAGAATTTTAAATTATTAATAATATAAATTAAATAAGTAAATATACATAATATTTAATAATATCTGATAACTGATAACTTATTAGTATTATTTAATATAGCGTTAGTTTTTTTAAAACGTTTTGATAAGCGTACGTTGTTTTGTTTTAAACCTATAGCGTATTTGTCTAAACCTAAGCCTAGGAATAGTACAGAGGAAAAAGAGAAGAAAAGTGTCTGAGAATTTTGAGAGAGCCTGAGAGAGAAAGTTATGAGTTCGTGAAAGCTATTCTCAACAAGTATTTTCTTAACAACAAAAGGTATGTTTTAAAACCATAACATATGTGTTTTACGTTATAACGTCTCTGTGTTCTTGAAGTTCATTCAATGTGTATAAGATTTTTACAAACATTGTCTGTAAGTCATGTTTCTATAATTGATTATGAAATCATGAGTAATTGTAATTGTAATTGTTATAACTAGCATGCGTATGTGTATACATGTGTTGTATGCTAGATTACGTTCAAAAAGAAAGGAAATTGTTTTACAGTAAATATATATGCATGAACTGTGATTATTAATTTTGTATGATAACAAAATTAGTTTATGCTAATTGAGAAATTGAACTGTATATGTTAATTGGATAAGAATTAAAGAGAATATAGTTAGAATAAATCAATTTGGTTTATAATTGTGGAATTTCAGTGTTCACTGTGTTAAACAACGTCAACAATAGAGTTTTTGGTTTTAAAATAGTGTTTTCAAAGATTTAAGTTTTCTAAAATCGTTGTTTAGTTGTTGTTAATTAGTATATATATGATTGGTGAAGTTTATGTGTAATTTGCATAAGTTACACATGTTAATTAAGAAACAATAGCTTTGTTTTATTTTTCGTTTTTGGGTGTTCTGTAAATCGGAGCATCAGCACCAGATTTCGCGCCCCAGCTCTGAATTTCACCCCTTAGAGCCAATGTTGGAGCCAAAGCTTTGAGCTTCGCGCCGCAGCGCCAAGCTCGATCCGCAGCGCCACTTCCTGGCCTAGCCTTCACTCCGTAGCGCCATCAGTGCGCCGCAGCGCGGCCCACAGTTCAAACTGTGGCGCCGTGGCGCCACATAGCAAAAAGTTCAGAAATGACTTTTGTTGTGCACAAGAACTTGTAAATGTTAATGTCATGTAAATTGATGTTTTTTATTGTAATGCTAGGAACGAGCATAGTGTTAATACCTAGCGAGTTTATTGTTATTTTAAGAATATAATTGGATTATGTGGTTATAAATCTAAACCATACGTGATGTAGAGGTATAGTGTGTTACTGTTGACTGATTATGCCATGATGACATGTATATAGGATATTGTGGTTCAAGTTATAACGGTTTAGCCAACAGGTAAGGCAAGCTTTCTAATCCTAAACCTTCGTTATGCAAGTTTTCTATCTCCACACTTTCGCTGAGTTAGTTTATTTTCGTTGAACAAGTTATTAACTTACCTTGTTATTATTTTTCAAGTCTTCTAAACCTAACCTTTTGTTGTTCAAGTTTAGAATCTCCACACTTTCGTGGAGCTAGTTTGTTTGTTATTGAGCCAATTCTTAAATTTAGTTTGTTCATAGTGGTGCAAGCTTTCTAAGTCTTATCTTTTGATATTGAGCAAGTCTCTAATATGTAACTTGTTATTTAGCATTCAAGTTTATACATTTTGATATTCTAATGTTGAACAACTTCATCGTTCAAATTATTATTCGATATGCATGCTTAGTATTCGATTCTCAATAACCTTGAATTAGTATTGTTCAAACGAGTATGGTGTGATTATTCCATAGCATAATGTTATTAACTTTGTATTCAACAAATCCTTAGTTGATGACCGTTGAATTCTAAATTACCTTGAAACGTATCCAAACCAAACTTATTTTGGGACGAACTTGTACTCGAAATACTGAGATGAAAACCCTATTTATAGGGGTTTACGCTTAGTTTACACTTAGCGCTAAAATGTTTGTGCACAATACATTGTGCGAAGGACTGATCCCCCTAAGTACGTGGAGTCCTTATAGTCTTATGACTGTTAAAGTTAAAGTTAAAAGATTATTTATAACTATGGACATGGTTCATGGTCATTAGACCCTCAGTTGAATGTTATGATTTTCATTAAAAGAACATATTGTTCAGTTCTATTGAGCCTATTATTTGGCAAATGATGTAAAAGTTTTATTTATTGTTATTTCCAAGTGAGCCTTGTTTGCTCACTCTTGCCTGTATAACCATTACAGCTAAAGTTGAGAAGGTTTATGTACCTAGTACCAGTAAAGGAAATGGAAAGATGAACCAGTATTGAAGACTTGTAATATGTTGATAGTTTTATTATCAGACTTTGGCTTAAATATTGTAATGAAGTTTATTTAAATTTTTCCGCACGAATGATTGTATGTAAAGGTTAGATAACCTGGGAAATTTTTATTAATGTAATCTTATATGGGCAGGTTTATTATTCAATTTTATTATGATTGGGTAGTTAGATATGAATATTTTGAGTAAGTGAACACCAAATCTTGAGGTAAAGAAGTACCAAGATTTGGGAGTGTCACAAGTTGGTATCATAGCCTTAGGTTATGAACCTTAGGTGGGGAAAAAGCCTTAGGAAGTAACCTTTGAAAAGATAGTGGTGAGTTTTAAGGAAGAAATAATAAAACACTTATGTGCTTATGTGTTTATAACTTATGTGCTCGTGAGTGTCGAGTAGCAATGATTAATAATTAAAACTTAAAATTTTGTTGTCAGGATGACTAATATCGGAGAATCCAATCAGGCTAGGGAGGAAGGACCTCAAATGCCTAGAGAGGAGGAGTCTCATGACATTCAGGTGGTTTGGGAATAACTACTGCCACGAAAGTCAGCCCTATTGGTCACAGTGGTTGAAGATGAGGATGATGATGTGAAAACGGATGTGGAGGATTCCGTTGAGCTGCCACAGGAGAATGAGGATGACGAGGACAAGGAGGAGGAGATTCCACTGAACTCGATAGCCGCTAGTATGTATGATGAAGTCTACGACCGTAACGTGGAACTTCAAGACACCGTCGAGGAGTTGCAGGAGATAGTAGCTGAACAACAGACCTCGATGGCACAAAAGGACGATGAGATCCAAGATCGAGATGAACGTCTGACTAATGTTGAAGAGAAGATGACACAGACTGAAGGAGAGAATGAACAACTGCTCGAAGTGATTTCAGATCTGAAGAACAAGCTGAAGGAAGAAGCTACTATGAGGGCAAGAGCTGAAGACGCATACGTGGAAGCTTATCAACGAACCAGGATAGCAATAAGAGACGCACAAGCAAAGAGGATGAAGATGAAGGAGATGGATAACGTATTCAACGTCGTTATTAATCGAGCTCAAGATCGGGTCATGGGTTTTCTGATTCAGTTCGAGACTCTGCCATCGTACGTGTTAGATCGCCGAATAATGTTCCGAATTATGGAAGAAGAGCGTCGAAAGGCTACGGAGTATCTTAGTAGGACATCGTAGGGAATGTATGCGATTAATAAAATGTTTAATAATGTGTAAATCCCTGGTGTTATGTAACCGATGGGATTGGATGATGATGTTGTTCTGAAACTTTTGTAGTTCAGGAAAGTAATGTAAATAACAAAGATGCTATTGTTTTGATGTTTTTTCAAAAAGATTATGAATAAATAAAAGTTATTATTTTATTCAACGTGTTATGTGTTATGTGATGAAGTATTTTATGGAGGCAAGTTAAGTAAAAATTACTTAAAGGAATGGGATAATAATCTAATAGATGTTTTTTTTTACAGAAAATGCCTCCTAGACGTCAACCCTGACAGAGAACCAATGAGGGAACTAACAATAACGATGTCAAAGCTAACCCCGTCCAACAGCTAGTCACATTACTGACGGGTGCTCTGCAGAATCAACCGCAAAACCAAGGTACAACGTTTAAGGATTTCAAGGCGGTTGGACCACCTGAATTCCATGGGTCCATGAATCCAGTCGAGGCACACACCTGGTTATGGAGGTAGAAAAGGTGTTTGATGTCACTAGGGTAGGGGATGATCAGAAGACTGTTTTTGCAACATTCATGTTGAAAGCAGAAGCTAGTTATTGGTGGCAGACCAATAAAACCAAGGAAGGAGCAGGAGTAATGACCTGTGATAGGTTTAAGGAGATATTCTTCGAGACCTATTTCCCAGAGAGTTCGAAGAGTCAACTAGAGGTTTAGTGTTTAGAACTGAAGTAGGGAACGATGACGGTATCTGAGTATGCCGTGAAATTCAACGAGTTAGCAAGGTTTGCGCCATATCAAGTCAGCACGGACGAACGCAAGGCGAAGAGGTTTGAACAGGGACTGAAGCCCTGGTTATACAGTAGGGTCTTCCTGTTCTAGCTGAAGACATTTGCAGCAGTGATGGAGAAGGCACTACTCGATGAAGGTGGAGGCGAGGCAGTGAAAAAGTTCAATCAGGAACAGAAGAAGAAGAAGAATGAAGTGGAGATTAAGAATGGAGGTGGTAGTAGTGGAAATGGCAACAACAACAATCTGAAGAGGAAGTGGAATGGAAACGTGGGTGCTGGAAACCAGTAGGGTAACCAGCAAAATAAGAAGTTCGAAGCATGTGTTACATGTAAAAAGTTTCATAAGGGTGTGTGCTTGATGGGGAAACGTGTATGCTTCAACTGTGGCCAGGAGGGTCATATCGCCCCAAATTGCAGTCAACCCAAGAAGAACGTTTGCTTCACGTGCGGATCCAAGGATCACTTTGATCGTGAATGCCCTAAGAAGAAGGCTGGAGAGACAGCAGGAAATAAGGGAGGTAGCAGTGGAGGTGCATGGGCCATTGTTGGACCTACAACATCAAACAAACCTACAGCCAGAACCTTCAACATGACTGTGCAAGATGATGTGCAATCAAGGATGTTGTGTCAGGTATTATCCTAATCAATGATATTGATGCTTATGTATTATTTGATTCAGGTGCTACTTGCTCATTTATATCTGATGAATTTGCTAAGAGATTAAGATTGCCTAGTGAAGAACTGAATTTCCCTTTGAACATAGAAATTGTGAATAGAGAAGTGATTCCTGTTAGGTTCGTATGCAAGAAATGTAGGGTAAATATTAAGGGAAATATCATGGTGGTAGATTTAATCCCGATTAGACTTGGAGAGTTTGATGTTATTTTGGAAATAGATTGGCCGTTCAATTATGGAGCGATAATTGATTGCTAAAAGAAATGTGTAAACTTTATGACTTCGTCAAAGGTAGTTTTCTATGATAGCAAATCGCCTAGACAAATGAGATATCTGACGATTATGTAGGCTAAGAAGTTGTTGAGTCAAGGCTGTGTGGTTTATTTAGCTTACATAGTCGATACTCAGAAGAAGGATGTGAAACTGGAAGAGATACCAGTGGTTAGGGAATTTGTAGATGTGTTTTCGGATGATTTGCCAGGACTTCCGCCAGACAGAGAGATTGAGTTCGTGATCGATTTAGCGCTAGGAACGACTCCAATATCGAAGGGCCCGTACAGAATGGCTCCGATAGAGATGAAGGAACTAATGGTACAATTGCAAGAACTGCTAGATAAGAAGTATATTCAACCAAGCATATCACCGTGGGGAGCGCCGGTGTTATTCATGAAGAAGAAGGATGGGTCAATACATCTTTGCATTGATTATAGAGAATTAAACAAAGTCACTATTAAAAATAAATATCATGTGCCAAGAATAGATGAATTGTTTGATCAGTTGAAGGGTGCTAGATATTTCTATAAAATAGATTTGAGAAGTGGGTATCATCGACTGAAATTAACGAAGGAGGATGTACCGAAGACGACATTTTGAACTCGGTATAGACATTACGAATTTTTGGTAATGTCTTTTGGTTTGACCAATGCCCCTGCTGCATTCATGGATTTGATGAACAGGGTGTTTAAACCATTCTTAGAAAAGTTTGTAGTGGTATTTATTGACGACATTCTGGTGTATTCCAAAACTCAAGAAGAACATGTGGAACATTTACGTTTGACATTGGAGACACTAAGAAAGGAAAAGTTGTACGCGAAATTCTCTAAGTGCGAATTTTGGCTAGATCGTGTACAATTTCTTGGGCACATGATTGACAAAGATGGGATTTCAGTGGATCCATCAAAAGTGGAAGCTATAATCAATTGGGAACAACCAAGAACACCATCAGAGGTGAGAAGTTTCTTGGGACTGGCCGGTTATTATAAAAGATTTATTCAAGATTTTTCTAAGATTGTCACTCCGTTGACAAATTTGACAAGAAAAACTGAAAAATTTGTTTGGACGGAGAAATGTGAAGAGAGTTTTCATGATTTGAAGAAGAAGTTAAGTGTGGCATCTGTGTTGTCATTACCAGATAGTACATGAAATTTTATGGTGTATCGTGATGCCTCACACAAAGGATTGGGTTGTGTCCTTATGCAGAACGGAAAAGTTATTACCTATGCATCAAGACAACTGAAGGATTATGAGAAAGGGTATCTGACAAATGAATTAGAATTGGCTGCAGTAGTATTTGCTGTCAAGATATGGAGACACTATCTTTATGAATGGTTTAAAGTATACTCTATGCTACTTGTTTTAGCTAGACGATAATGATTTGAAATATCAAAATATATTTTTATTTAACACTTATGTACCATGTAACCTGGTGCAGAGATGATAAAAAGTTGATGGAGTTGTAAATACAGGAATACTTAATGTTGAATTTGATCTAAAATCGTTGTTCCACTATTGTATGATGTGTTATGACAAAGTCACTCGATGACGGCATCCTCAAATGGGCTGTTAATACAGTACGACATCGTGACGTCATTTTCAAACTAATTTTAAAATTTTAATTTGCCAACAGGGTTTGGCTATACCTAAATATTTCGATTGAATTAAATTATTGATATGAGTCTAAGCTATTTGATTCGGCTAGACCAACGTTTATGAAAATTTTTAGCGTTCTTTGGAAATTTTCCCGAACCAAATTATTTTGGTGCGGAATCTTATGATAAGTCTGAGGTGAACAACCCTAAAAAAGGGGATATGTCGATTGGATAAAATAATTCAATCTAGTAGTGCAAATATTCACTAGACATGATTAATACGTTGTACATGACGTAAGCGTACGATAGGTTAATCACCTAAAGTACTAGCAGCGGTAATTTACCATCTCTGTGAGTGTAAACATACCTAGTAATTTACCGTTTTCCAGAATAAATACCGTTAAACTATGTGTTCATAGTCTATATGACTCCTCAGCACTTAAAATTTTTTACTCTTGCGAGGAATGTATTGGGTAGCATGTGATGCTATGTATGAATGGTGTAGGGTATATGGTATAAGGTGTAAGGTAAATTTCGGGAACAAAATTTTTAGAAGAAGGGGTGAATGTGACAACCCGAGAATTTAGAAAATTATTTAAATCTTATATGATCGATTAAAGGTTGAATAATAAACCTAGACAGAAAATTAGTGAATGGATTTGAGATTTTCGAGAAAGAATTTTATGGATTTAAAATTTTTGTGGTGAATTATTCAGGATTAAGTATATAAGTGTATATGTTCTATGTATATGGTTGTATATGTGTATTGTATGTGGTTAAGGGTCAAGGGTTGACCAGATAACCTATATTGGTGGCAAACCCTAATATTATATTAAGAACGTCAACGTTCAGCTAGAAAATTTTTATGATTTTTAAGAAACCCTAAAACCGGTTCTGAAAACCCTAATTCGGAAGTTAAAAACCCTAATTTGGGAATGCAAATGCTAGTATAAGGTTTAAACTTTATTAATTATACATGGTACATAATTTAAATACAAACTTAATTTATACAATTGTTAAGTGTCGTGTAGAATACGACAAAACATAAACTGTGAGTTTTAACACAAATATTGTCTTCTAGACAGTATTCAAATTCAAAATAAGTTCTCATTACAATTATTATCACACTATTTCACAGAATAGTGAGGACTACTGATGCAAATATCTAGACTGTCACTCCGTTCCCCGACTAGTCCCAGCTATATTCTCATTTCCTGAAGAAAACAGTGAAAGGAAAAAGGGTGAGCTCAACTAGTCCACTAAGAAATATTATGACTAAGATAATGCAGAATATATTATTGTTAGCCTTCAACAGTGTTAAACTGATAAAAATATAATAAACATCATGTTTAATTGCAGCGGAACAAGCAATCCATTAGAAGAGTCAAGTAGAACATGATATCTATTATTTTCTACGATTTAAAAAGTGTATCATCAATTTTATCGCTGAGACTCAGCTTAATAAATAATCCACATCATCGAATCATTCCTGCACTATGGCCAAGGATATTTATTAGTATCACGACCACAAATTATCCATGCACTACGGGCCAAAGATATTCGTGTTTTCATCAATGGTCATGATAATGCAAACAACTGTCCATCAATGCACTACGGACTAATGAGGACTTTTACCACATCATTTGTAACATTACGGTCATGATTATACCGAATAATCCTTGGTCATAAGCATACCAAGTCTATCTATGCCTTACGGGCCACATATGACTTTCATCATAATATAAACATAAGGATGATGACAATGATATTAGATTTCAATTAAAAGAAAGCAAATGATAAATTTTTAAATATTTATAATTAAATTTATCCTGAATTCAATAATGTCCAAATTGTCAACATGATACTGCTTTGTGGAGTAAAATTTAAGAATAATATTGTGTCAAAAATGATTTGGACAAAAAAAGAAATCAATTTTTGTTATGAATATTACCCTGGGTGAATAGTAACTGAGTGAATAGTATCCCGTGAACAGTAATTTCAGAATAGTACCCCGTGAATAGTACTCCGACATAAAAAGGTTAAAACTTATCAAGAATGCTCATAATAATATTTTCATGAAAAGGTACTGGATGAAGCGCAAATATCAAGGATATTCTACTAATTTCATGGAGTATAGAAGCCAAAACTTAACAAAATGAGTATAGAATTCGAAATCTAAAACAAAATAATATTACTTACATACTACAGAGTATGGAAGAAAATATTATTTTATACGAATACTGAACAAAAATAATATTCCTTACTTTAAAAAGAAGAATATTCTGACTGGTAGGGCGGGGATATTCTTGAAGAAAACTTATACTGTTTTCTACGCTAAATGCTTCCTTAAACTCTAAAGAAATATGTTCAATATTATAGAAGAAGAATTCTATGATTCTGGTGTGATTTTCAATTCTAATTAAGCATCTTATTTATAGGAGAATGGAAGGATACTATTCAGAAACGGACGCACAATACTTTTTATATGAAATCACGGGCGAAAACTTCTGACGCTTCTTCTTCTTCTGTTTTTTCAACTTAGTAATATAATATATTCTATTTTTCATATAAAAAAAAAACTTATTATATATATATATATATATATATATATATATATATATATATATATATATATATATATATATACATACATACATACATACAAAACAAAATCCACCTGTGACCATTATCAGGAATCCCCCCACCCCCAAAGTCATAAACATGTGGGCCCCACCACATTATACATATAACTCATGGGCCCCACCACTTATTATATATACTGAATAACTTTCTACCGATTATTTTGAAAAATGGGTAAATGAGGGTCCAAATAATAAGCAAAATTTATATCAAATACTTCATAAAAATCCCCTCAATATTTTTAATGACATTTATTCATCATTATTATTCGCAATATTTAACAACCAGATCATTCATAAGAAAGAGGGGGGCTTTTCGATAAGGATTTCTCCCTATTAGCGCGCAATTAGGTGACCAAACCTCTCATCGACAGAACTTTCTAGACATCGTCAATATTGCAAATAACAATATGAATGACTGTATTATCTCAATTATTGATTTAATAATATATAAAATATCGACAATAATTGAATCAAATAACGTGAGATACTATGCAGCAATTACTGTAGCTGTAACAATTCAGATTTTAATTGTAAAGTTTAAATATTTATTTGAGTTATATAAATATTTAATGGATGGGTTTATCGTTGAATAGATAACTGTGCTGATATGATTTGATTTGTTATGATTAATTATTTGTTTAATAAATAATTAATGTGTTAAGGAATTTAATAATTATGGAATAATATTCTAATTTAATTTAATAATTAAGTTAGAGAGTTTATAATGATTAAATGAATTATTATAAAGATATGTTAATTTGAATTGTGATTAAAATGATGTGCTAGTTGATTAAATTAAATTAAAGTAGTTTTAATTTAGTTTGCCAAACAAGGTTTAAATATATTAAGTCATTAATTTTAAATAGTTTTACCAAACGGAGCCTTATGGCTTTTAGATTTCTTTTGAATTTTAAATTATTAATAATATAAATTAAATAAGTAAATATAAATAATATTGTGATGCCCCCAAAATAGGTATACAACACCCATTCTGAGTCGCCAAATACATGGTACAGAAAGCAAACTACAACTTCAATAATATAATTGTCGTGCAAAATACGACAACACATACTGTGAGTTTAAATACAAATATTGTCTTCTAGACAATATCCACACTCAAATAAGTCCTCAATACAATTATTCAAACACTATTTTACAGAAATAGTGAGGACTGCTAAAACATCTTTCTAGAACCATCACTCCATACTCCGACTAGATCATGCTATGTTCTCACCTCTTGAGAAGAAAAATAGAACAAAAAGAAAAAGGGTGAGCTCAACTAGCCCAGTAAAGAATATTATGACTAAGATAATATAGAACAAATTATCATTAGTATTCAACAGGGAAAATCTGATAGAATATAATCGACAACAAGTTTTAGATCAACAACTGCAGCGGAAACAGCAAACCATTAGAAGAGTCAAGTAGAGAAAGAATTCTACTATCTTATAAGATTTAAAAGTCCATCATCAATATTTTATCCCTGTAACATCAATTAATAATCATCTTTAACCAAATAATCATCTTTGCACTACAGGCCAAAGATATTCATTTGTATCACCAGTCAGTCATGTTCATCTCAACACCTGTTCATCTTTGCACTACAGGCCAAAGATATTCATCAGGTAATCATACATCTTTGCACTACAGGCCAAAGATATTCTGTAATATCATCATCTAGGACAGAGGATGATGAAAAATATCTTAAAAAAAATGAATTCAGTGAGACAGAAGGACAAATAGTAGGGATTCGTATAACAGTTTATCCAAGATCAGTAATACTTCATGATAATCAATTGTGAAGCAGAATTCAAAAATAATGATCAAAACATGGATACAATCAAAGATAGTAACCATAATAGACATCTTGGACAAAAAGAGAAAATTTTATTTTTCGGTGAATAGTGCCATATTCGTGAATAGTGTCGTATACGTGAATAATGCCGTATACGTGAATAGTAAACCCGACACAAAAAGTTCCAAATTTGATAAAAACTCATATCAATATTTCAACATAATGATATTGAAGAAAATAATATCATTTAAGAAGAAAATAATATCACTTACCTCAAAATATCACTATTTCTGGTCGGAATACCGGTAGAAGGCTGAAAGAAACTTGCTCTGATGAATACAAACTCTCAAAGTATCTAATTACTCACAAAATACACTCAATAATCTAGAGAGAGAAAGAGAGAAAACTTGTTTCTGGTGTGATTTTAAATTCTAACTTAGCCATCTATTTATAGGAAAATGTTAGCACACCGAAGCAGACTTAACCTGCAACCTGATGGCTTTACCTGCTACTATTCCCACCCACCACATTTGAATAAAAATCTCAGCACATTTCTTCACCAACCAAGAGTGGGGCCCACAAATTCTAAAATTTTTCACCAAAATGATTAACTCCGAAAATTTAACAATTTCTAAACCAGTCATCTCGTAAAATTCATAATAAATCATACGTTCATTTTTAACGGTTCAAAATTTGTGGACATATACTCAACTTATATATGTATAACATATCCAAAAATTACCACGATCCAACGGTCGGATTAAAAATTATAACCCCCGCAAAATATCTCAAAAACCCTGATTTTTAATATCTCCATTCCGACAAAAATACTGATAAAAACCTTAACATTAACTCCTTCATTTTTAACCACAAAAATATATCCCTCATTTATATCCACACAAAATAAATATTTCCTTATCATATGAATCAATAATTAATTATTCGCAAATAATATTACAGAATCACATTTATGACAACCAGGCCGTTCCCAAGAAAGAGGGGGCTTTCCAATAAGAATTTCTCATTACTGGCGCGCAATTAGATGACCAAATCTCTCCTTAGACAGAACTTTCTAGACATTGCCAATAATGTTATCTAATAATATTATTCAAATAATATGAATTATTGATCTGATAATGGAAAATACTGTGCAGTGACAATTATTGAAACAACAATAATATAAAATATCAATGCAACAATTATTGAATTAATAAAATAAAATATTGAACAGTAACTACTGTAACAATTATTGAGTAGTGCCTTCCTTCGTAAGAATCAATAATTGGTGCAATACCGTGTGCTACTATATTTTAACCACCAGGTATTCCAACAGTATTAACGGTAATAACTACGCCGTTAATTATAAACAACTTATACTTGTCGTTTTCTTCATCCAATCGCTTTCCGTTATGGGGCCCACACAAGGCTGCGCCGTCGTGCGAATATTCCCCGACAGCAAGAATATTCCACGACCAAACGAATATTCCCCGATAAAATGAATATTTTATAACCACTTGCTTATTTTGCAAAATTTGCATATTTCACCCATAACCAAAGTATTATATCAAATTAACCCCTTATTATTCACAATAATATTTAGAGAAAATTTTATTTTATTCATTAATAAGTTGGGGTCTTACAACCTCTCCTCCTTATGAAATTTCGTCCTCGAAATTGACGTACGTACCTGATATTTCAAAAAGGTGAGGATACCTCGCTTTCATTTCTGATTCTAACTCCCAGGTCATTTCTTCAATAGCATGGTTTCTCCACAAAACCTTAACTTGTGGTATAACCTTCGTGCGTAGGACATGCTCTTTCCTATCCAAAATCTTAATAGCTACCTCCTCGTACGTTAAATCTTCAGCTATCTCGTCTGGTTCTAACTCAATAATGTGGTTCGGGTCTTTAACATATTTACGAAGCATAGATATGTTAAAAACATTATGAACACGAGACATGCTTGGAGGTAATGCGAGTCTATATGCCACATTTCCTATTCGCTCAAGAATCTCAAATGGACCAACAAATCTTGGATTGAGCTTTCCTCTCTTTCCAAATCATGTAACTCCCTTCCATGGTGCAACACGCAACAATACATGATCCCCAATATTAAATTCCACGTCCTTCCGATGAAGATCCGCATAACTCTTTTGACGATCCTGTGCCGTTTGTATACGTTGTCGAATCGTTTGAATCTTCTCTGTAGTCATGCGTACCAACTCTAGTCCCAATAATGTTGCTTCACCCACCTCATCCTAACATACTGGAGAACGACATTTTCTTCCATGCAACGCCTTGAATGGAGCCACACCTATGCTCGCCTGATAACTGTTGTTGTAGGAGAATTCTACCAATGGTAGGTACTTATCCCAACTCCCTTTGAGATCTAGGACACAGAGTCTTAATAGATCTTCAAGAGTTTAAATAGTCCTCTCTGATTGTCCGTCTATTTGAGGATGGCATGCCGAACTGAATCGTAAATTCGTGCCCATAGCTTTCTACAAGCTAACCCAAAATCGTGAAGTGATATTGGGTCACGATCCGAAACTATAGATACTGGCATGCCATGCAATCTCACAATCTCATTCACGTACATACTAGCAAGACGTTCAAGGGAATAAGTCTCACGTATAGGCAAGAAATGGGCAGACTTGGTTAATCTATCAACAATAACCCAAATCGCATCTATACCTTGAGAACCCTTGGGAAGACCCGTAACAAAATCTATAGTAATGTGTTCCCACTTCCATTTCAGAATCTCAAGCGGTTGCAATGGACCCTTTGGTACTTGATGCTCCGCTTTTACACGTTGACAAGTTAAACACCTCGAGATAAATTCTACGATCTCTCTTTTCATATTGTTCCACCAAAATGTATGTCGAAGATCGTGATACATTTTGGTACTCCCAGGATGGATTGCAAACGGTGTGTTGTGTGCCTCCATCATTATTCTATGCTTCAAGTCAAAATCGTTAGGAACACGAAGTCTGGAGTTGACTCGAAGTATTCCTTCTTCATCGATTCTTGCTTCTGGAATAGCACCTTCTTTCACTTTCTTCTTCATACGCATCAGCTCTATGTCCGTAGCTTGAGCAGCTTTAACTTTATCGATTAAAGTCGGTTCTACTCGTATATTTGATATCATCATGTGGGTACTTGGAGCCTTCATCTCTATCTCCATCCTTTGCAGTCATACAAAATGGGCCTTTGTGTTAACAACATTGCACTCGTACCCGCATATGATCTCCTACTCAATGTGTCAGCTACTACGTTTGCTTTTCCAGGATGATATTGGATGGTATGATCGTAATCTTTCAACAGCTCGAGCCAACGTCGCTGCCGCATGTTGAGTTCTTTTTGGGTGAAGAAATATTTGAGGCTTTTATGATCTGTATAGATCTCCACTTTCTCCCCATACAAGTAGTGTCTCCAAATCTTCAACGCAAAAACGACTGCTGCCAACTCTAAATCATGAGTAGGATAATTCCTCTCATATTCTTTGAGTTGTCGCGAGTCATAGGCTATGACTTTCCCATGTTGCATGAGAACACATCCTAACCCTTTGCCTGAAGCATCATTGTAGATAACAAATCCATCCGAACAAGATGGTATTGTCAGAACATGGGCCAAAATGAGTCTCCTTTTGAACTCTTGGAAACTCTTCTCGCATTCCTCGCTCCAACCGAATTTTGTATCCTTCCGAGTCAGCTGAGTTAACGGAGTAGCGATTCTAGAAAATCCTTCCACGAATCTCCGATAATAACCAGCTAAGCCCAGAAAGCTACGTACTTCGGTTACCGACTTCGGTTGCTCCCAACTTTGTATGGCTTCAATCTTCGACGGGTCGACAGATACTCCATATTTTGACACCACGTGCCCAAGGAATGTTACTTCCTCAAGCCAGAACTCGCATTTCTTCAGTTTGGCATATAGCTTGTTTTCACGAAGCCTTTGCAATACCAGCTTCAAATGGCGCTCATGATCTTCACGGCATTTGGAATAGATGAGGATGTCATCAATAAAGACAACAACGAACTGATCTAAATATTCTTTGAATACACAGTTCATCATATCCATGAAAGCAGTAGGGGCATTAGTTAATCCAAAAGACATGACTAAGAATTCATAATGCCCGTACCGAGTTCTGAAGGCAGTCTTTGGAATATCCTCAGTTTTAATCTTCAGCTGATGATATCCAGAATGAAGATCGATCTTTGAAAAGAATTGTGCTCTTTACAACTGGTCAAACAGGTCATCAATGCGAGGTAGCGGATACCTATTCTTGATAGTGACATGATTCAATTCTCGATAGTCGATACAAAGTCGCATACTCCCGTCTTTCTTCTTTACGAATAACACTGGAGCACCCCAAGGAAATGTACTAGGACGAATAAAACCGATGTCCAACAACTCCTGTAGTTAGAGTTTTAACTCCTGAAGTTCAATAGGAGCCATTCGATATGGGGTTTTAGAAATGGACTTTGTACCGGGTTCAAGGTCAATAAAGAATTCAACTTCACGTTCTGGGGGTAGACCAGGAAGTTCTTCAGGAAATACATCGGGAAATTTTCTAATAATAAAAATATTATTCAAATCTGACTTGTCTTTGTTCAAATCCATAACATGGGCTAAGAAAGCTTGCATCCGTTTTTCAATAAACGAATAGCTTTGTGGCTTGATATGACAGTGACTGATTTTAGTAGTTTAGTAGTTTGAATTCGTATGACAGGTTGGTTAGGAATATGAAAACTAACAACCTTACGAAAACAATCAATTTTAGCATGATGAGTGGTTAACCAATCAATTCCTAAAATCGCATCAAAAGCAAGTATCTTTAAAGAGATAAGATCAACAGGTAATGTGATAGTGCCAACATGGATCATGCAAGATTTATAAACTGTAGATGTAACGAAGGTTTCACCCAACGGAGTTTCAACAGATAAGTCAAAGTCCAATTTCTCCAGAGTCAAGTTTAAACGTTGAGCACAAGCAGGAGAGATAAAAGAATGGGTAGAACCGGTATCTAGTAAAGTATAAACTTCTCAAGAATTCAAGATTAGCTTACCCGTGATCACCTCGTTCGGGTTTCTCGCGTTTTGGCCAGTCACGACAAACGCTCTTCCAGGAACCGCTGATTTTGACTTATCCAGGACAGCTTTTGGAGTCACCATCCCCGCTGAACTTGGTTTTGCTACAGAACACTCTCGAGCTATATGACCCTCCTTTCCACAGTTATAACATACCTTGGATTGTTGTGGGCAGTTTGGGCTGATATGTCCCTCTTTCTCACATTTGTAACATACGACCGGTGGTCGTTCTCCTCCCCTAGAAACAGTTGATGTTTGTGCTGACGTCTTCACGTTATCATTGTTGTACATTCTCTTCTTGAAATCTCCTCCCGACTCGCTCCTTTTTTTATCACGACCACGATTACCACCAGAGTGGTTACCGCTTTTGTCCGAATATTTTCCTCCCTGCTGGTTTTCATTGCTTCGATGACTGCCGCCACCGGTATGACCCTGGTTGTGGTCCCTCGGTTGCACATACTCATTATCTCGCTCTAATAATTGAGCCCTGTTTACAACATCTGAATATAAAGAAAATTTATAAGAGATAAGATATTGCCGAATCTCAGGTTTTAGACCTCTCAGAAACATCCTTGTCATTCGTTCCTCATTTTCGACCAAATGAGGTGCAAACCTGAATAACTCTGTAAACTTCGCCTCGTACTGGGACACCGTCATGTTGTTTTGTTCCAGTCTGATAAACTCCACCTCCTTCATATGACGAATACTTTCAGGAAAGTACTTGTCATTGAACATTTTTTGAAATATTTCCCAGGACATGTTGAGTGCGTAAGGCTGGGTACGCTTCACAGACTCCCACCAGTAGTCTGCCTCACCGCGGAACATAAAGGTGGCGAATGGAACCTTCTGTTCCTCCGTGCATCCCAAGACATCGAATATCTTGGTAATTTGCTTGATCCACGTTTCAGCCATGATCGGATCCGGCTATCCCTTAAATTCTGGTGGTTCAATTCTTTGAACTGCTTGGCTGTGACAAACCGCGCATTGTTATCATTTCCACCCGTATTTTGCACACGAGTCTCCCTCGTCTGATTTTGCATGAACTACAAAAAGCTCCTAAACATTCCATGATTCATCGTTTGCTCGGTAACATTGTTTACAGGGGGGAATATTGCCTTCCTGTTGAACGTTCTCCTGGGTGGTGATCAAAGGTGTCTCCACGATTTGATTTACTCCATTATTAACGTTCTCAGCTGCCATTCTTAAATACTGCCATAAAACAAGGGTTAATAGTCATGTCATATATTATCCCTATACTTTGACCGACCAAATAAACACCAAATAAACTTAGTCAGGTCATACTAGCGAAGGAATTCCCCGTCTCTCCCCTCCTAGTTCTTGTCTCACATCTCAGCCAGGGATCATATCCCTAAGCTTTGATACCAACTGTGACGCTCCCAAAATAGGTATACAACACCCATTCTGAGTCGCCAAATACATAGTACAAAAAGCAAACTACAACTTCAATAATACAATTGTCGTGCAAAATACGACAACACATATTGTGAGTTTAAATACAAATATTGTCTTCTAGACAATCTCCACACTCAAATAAGTCCTCAATACAATTATTCAAACACTATTTTATAGAAATAGCGAGGACTGCTAAAACATCTTTCTAGAACCATCACTCCATACCCCGACTAGATCCTGCTACGTTCTCACCTCCTGAGAAGAAAAATGGAACAAAAAGGAAAAGGGTGAGCTCAACTAGCCCAGTAAAGAATATTATGACTAAGATAATATACAACAAATTATCATTAGTATTCAACAGGGAAAAATCTGATAGAATATAATCGACAACAAGTTTTAGATCAACAACTGCAGCGGAAACAACAAACCATTAGAAGAGTCAAGTAGAGAAAGAATTCTACTATCTTCTAAGATTTAAAAGTCCATCATCAATATTTTATCCCTGTAACATCAATTAATAATCATCTTTAACCAAATAATCATCTTTGCACTACAGGCCAAAGATATTCATTTGTATCACCAGTCAGTCATGTTCATCTCAACACCTGTTCATCTTTCTACTACATGCCAAAGATATTCATTAGGTAATCATACATCTTTGCACTACAGGCCAAAGATATTCAGTAATATCATCATTTAGGACTGAGAATGATGAAAAATATCTTAAAGAAAACGAATCTAGTGAGACAGAAGGATAAATAGTAGGGATTCGTATAACAGTTTATCCAAGATCAATAATACTTCATAATAATCAATTGTGAAGCAGAATTCAAAAATAAAGATCAAAACATGGATACAATCAAAGATAGTAACCATAATAGACATCTTGGACAAAAAGGAGAAATTTTATTTTTCAGTGAATAGTGTCGTATTCGTGAATAGTGTCGTATACGTGAATAGTGCCGTATACGTAAATAGTAACCCCGACACAAAAAGTTCCAAATTTGATAAAAACTCATATAAATATTTCAGCATAATGATATTGAAGAAAATAATATCATTTAAGAAGAAAATAATATCCCTTACCTCAAAATATCAGTACTTCTGGTCGAAATACCGGTATAAGGCTGAAAGAAACATGCTCTGATGAATAGAAACTCTCAAAGTATTTAAATACTCATAAAATACACTCAATAATCTAGAGAGAGAAAGAGAGAAAACTTGTTTCTGGTGTGATTTTCAATTCTAACTTAGCCCTCTATTTATAGGAAAATGTTAGCACGTCGAAACAGACTTAACCTGTAACCTGATGACTTTACCTGCTACTATTCCCACCCACCACATTTGAATAAAAATCTCAGCACATTTTTTCACCAACCAAGAGTAGGGCCCACCAATTCTAGAATTTTCTACCAAAATGATTAACTCTGAAAATTCAACAATTTCTGAACCAGTCATCTCGTAAAATTCATAATAAATCATACGTTCATTTTTAATGGTTCAAGATTTGTGGACATATACTCAACTTATATATGTATAACATATCCAAAAATTACCACGATCCAACGGTCGGATTAAAAATTATAACCCCCGCAAAATATCTCAAAAATCCTGATTTTTAATACCTCCATTCTGACAAAAATACTGATAAAAATCTCAACATTAACTCCTTTATTTTTAACCACAAAAATATATCCCTCATTTATATCCACATAAAATAAATATTTCCTTATCATATGAATCAATAATTAATTATTCGTAAATAATATTACAGAATCACATTTATGACAACCAAGCCATTCCCAGGAAAGAGGAGGCTGTCCAATAAGAATTTCTCCTTACGGACGCGCAATTAGATGACCAAACCTCTCCTTAGATAGAACTTTCTAGACATTGCTAATAATATTATCTAATAATATTATTCAAATAATATGAATTATTGATCTGATAATGGGAAATATTGTGCAGTGACAATTATTGAAACAACAATAATATAAAATATCAATGCAACAATTATTGAATCAATAAAATAAAATATTGAAAAGTAACTACTGTAACAATTATTGAGTAGTGCCTTCCTTCGTAAGAATTAATAATTGGTGCAATACCATGTGCTACTGTATTTTAACCACCAGGTATTCCAACAGTATTAACGGTAACAACTACGCCATTAATTATAAATAACTTATACTTGTCGTTTTCTTCATCCAATCGCTTTTCGTTATGGGGCCCACACAAGGCTGTGCCGTCGTGCGAATATTCCCCAACAGCAAGAATATTCCACGACCAAGCGAATATTCCCCGACAAAATGAATATTTTATAACCACTTGCTTATTTTGTAAAATTTGCACATTTCACCCATAACCAAAGTATTATATCAAATTAACCCCTTATTAGTCACAATAATATTTAGAGAAAATTTGATTTTATTCATTAATAAGTTGGGGTCTTACAAATATATAATAATATCTGGTAACCGATAACTTATTAGTATTATTTAATATAGTGTCGGCTTTTTTAAAACGTCTTGATAAGCGTACGTTGTTTTGTTTTAAACCTATAGCGTATTTGTCTAAAGCTAAGCCTAAGAATAGTAAAGAGGAAAAAGAGAAGAAAATCGTCTGAGAATTTTGAGAGAGCCTGAGAGAGAAAGTTCTGAGTTCGTGAAAGCTATTCTCAACAAGTATTTTCTTAACAACAAAAGGTATGTTTTAAAACCTTAACATATGTGATTTACGTTATAATGTCTCTGTGTTTTTGAAGTTCATTCACTATGTATAAGGTTTTTACAAAAAATATCTGTAAACCATGTTTCTATAATTGATTATAAAATCATGAGTAATTGTAATTGTTATAACTAGCATGTGTATGTGTATACATGTGTTGTATGCTAGATTACGTTCAAAAAGAAAGGAAATTGTTTTGCAGTAAATATATATGCATGAACTATGATTATTAATTTTGTATGATAATAAAATTAGTTTATGTTAATTGAGAAATTGAACTGTATATGTTAATTAGATAAGAATTAAAGAGATTACAATTAGAATAAATCAATTTGGTTTATAATTATGGAATTTCAGTGTTCACTATGTTAAACAACATCAACAATGGAGTTTTGGTTTTAAAATAGTGTTTTCAAATATTTAAGTTTTCTAAAATCGTTGTTTAGTTGTTGTTAATTAGTATATGTATGCTTGGTGATATTTATGTGTAATTTGCATAAGTTATACATGTTAATTAAGAAACAATAGCTTTGTTTTGTTTTTTGTTTTTGGGTGTTCTATAATTCGGAGCCTCAGCGCCAGATTTCGCGCCCCAGCTCTGAATTTCGCGCCTCAGCGCCAATGTTGGAGTCGAAGCTCTGAGATTCGCGCCGCAGCGCCAGCCAACGGCCTGGGCTTCGTGCCGCAGCGCCACTTCCTGGCTTGGCCTACGCACCATAGCGCCATCAGCGCGCCGCAGCGCGGTCCACATTTCAAACTGTGGCGTCGTGGCACCACTTAGCAAAAAGTCCAGAAATGACTTTTGTTGTGCACAAGAACCTGTAAATGTTAATGTAATGTAAATTGATGTTTTTTATTGTAATGCTAGGAACGAGCATGGTATTAATACCTAGCCAGTTTATTGTTATTTTAAGAATATAATTGGATTATGTGGTTATAAATCTAAACCTTACGTAATGTAGAGGTATAGTGTGTTGCTATTGACTGATTATGCCATAATGACATGTATATAGGATATTGTGGTTCAAGTTATAACGGTTTAGCCTATAGGCAAGGCAAGTTTTCTAATCCTAAACCTTCGTTATGCAAGTTTTCTATCTCCACACTTTCGCTGAGTTAGTTTATTTTTGTTGAACAAGTTATTAACTTACCTTGTTATTATTTTTCAAGTCTTCTAAACCTAACCTTTCGTTGTTCAAGTTTAGAATCTCCACACTTTCGTGGAGCTAGTTTGTTTGTTATTGAGCCAATTCTTAAATTTAGTTTGTTCATAGTGGTGCAAGCTTTCTAAGTCTTATCTTTTGATATTGAGCAAGTCTCTAATATGTAACTTGTTGTTTAGCATTTAAGCTTATACATTTTGATATTCTAATGTTGAACAACTTCATCGTTCAAATTATTATTCGATATGCATGCTTAGTATTCGATTCTCAATAACCTTGAATTAGTATTGTTCAAACGAGTATGTTGTGATTATTCCATAGCATAACGTTATTAACTTTGTATTCAACTAATCCTTAGTTGATGACCGTTGAATTCTAAATTACCTTGAAATGTATCCAAACCAAACTTACTTTGGGGCGGACTTGTACTCGAAATACTAAGATGAACAACTCTATTTATAGGGGTTTACGCTTAGTTTACACTTAGCGCTAAAATATTTGTGCACAATACATTGTACGAAGGACTGATCCCCCTAAGTACGTGGCGTCCTTATAGTCTTATGACTATTAAAGTTAAAGTTGAAAGATTACTTATAATTGTGGACATGGTTCGCGGTCATTAGACCCTCAGTTGAATGTTATGATTTTCATTAATAGAACATATTGTTCAGTTCTATTGAGCCTATTTTTTGGCAAATGATGTAAAAGTTTTATTTATTGTTATTTCCAAGTAAGCCTTGTTTGCTCACTCTTGCCTGTATAACCATTACAGCTAAAGTTGAGAAGTTGACGTGCCTAGTACCAGTAAAGGAAATGGAAAGATGAACCAGTATTGAAGACTTGTAATATGTTGATAGTTTTATTATCAGACTTTGGCATAAATATTGTAATGAAGTTTATTTAAATTTTTTCGCACGAATGATTGTATGTAAAGGTTAGATAACCTGGGAAATTTTTATTAATGTAATCCTGTATGGGCAGGTTTATTATTCAATTTTATTATGATTGGGCAGTTAGATATGAATGTTTTGAGTAAGTGAACACCAGATCTTGAGGTAAAGAAGTACCAGGATTTGGGAGTGTCATAGTAACAATAATTGAATAAAACTGAGTGACTTCTCACGTAAGCATCAATAATCAATATCGTGTGCTACTATGCAACCACGCGTATTATTGTACTTTTCATCCCCGGGTATTTCAACAGTTAACGGTAAAACTTCCACCATTACTTTTATAAAAAGAAATTTCTGTTGTTTTCTAACTTCGACAATAATTCCGCTGTGGGGTCCACCAATGATTGCGCCGTCGTACGAATATTTTCTGTTAAGAATCAAATCACATGCTAAGGTAAGGGGTATCATTTTTTTTATGGTAAAAGAAATATCATTTTCTTTCATACTCCATATTATGGTAAGATATTATTATTCGTTTATTCAATTTATCATTAAATGGTGAAAAATCTTGAAATGATTAGAATATCCTTAATAGTTTGTGCTTCATCTAATATCTTGACCTGGATCTTTCTATTCAGTCTTAAGTTATTATTTTTGAGTCAGGAACTTTACATTACTTTAACTTTATATTCTATCAAGAATTCTAATCGATTTTCTGGATATCATGTTGGCATTTTGGACTTTAGATAATTAAGTTGAAATTCACTAAGATTTATTTTATCTTATTATTCTGATTATTTTTGTCCATTCATTATATATATCATTGTCATCATCCTCATGCTTATATTATGGTGAAAGTCATCTTTGGCCCGTAGTGCAAAGATGGACAGTTGATTATTAATTTTACAGTTATCTATCTTTGGCTTACGTGCAAAGATGGACTGTTGATTATTGGTTTTACAGTTGTATGTCTTTGGCCCATAGTGCAAAGATGGACTGTTGATTATTGGTTTTACAGTTGTATGTCTTTGACCCATAGTGCAAAGATGGATTGTTGATTATTGACTTTATAGTTTAATATCTTTGGCCTGGAGTGCAAAGATGAATTTAATGGCATAATTATAAACATGAACTGTGACTTGGTATAACCATGAGCTATGTGTTTCAGGTAAAAATAGGTGGTGAAAGTTCTCTTAATTTATCTTGGGTACAACGAAGAACTGTTGATTAATGTTACAGGAATAAAATATTGATGATAGACTTTTAATTTGGAGAAGATAGTAGACATTATATTCTACTTGACTCTTCTAATGAATTTTTGATTCCGCTGCAATTATGGTTGAAAACTTTTATCATCTACTATATGTTCTAAATATCTGATTTATTACTGATGAAGGCTATTGATAATTTAATTATCTTAAGTCATTATATTCTTTATTGGGTTATTTATGCTCACCCTTTTGTTTCACAATTCCTTTCAAGTAATAAAAGTATAGCTAGGACTAGCAGAGAGAACATGGGTATAAAGTGGTGTTTTGAATTAGTCGCAATCCTAATCAAGTTATGAAAAGGTGTGGCATAATAATTGTACTAAGAACAGCAAATGTGTGTGTCATATTTTATGTCATTTAATATTTAATTTTGGTGAACAACAATAGGGTGAAGAAGAATGAGGAGGACATAAATCTTCTCGTGTTCCTTTGGAGACTTGAAATATTTGTTGATGTATTTTATATGACATCGTAATAATTTGAGTTTGAATATTTTCGTATTATATACGTTACAATATTTGTATTGAAACTCACAGTATATATGTCGTCGTATTTTACACAACAATTAATAGTTGTAATAGGAAAATTCGCGTCAGTAGTTTGTTGTATTTTTGGTGACCCAAGATGGGTTATGTGGACCTATTTTAGGGGAGTCACACTCAAGCTATAGACCCGAAGCTGATGTGTATGAAGAAGAAAGTGCAAGAAGGTGCTATTCCAGAAGCAAGAATCGATGAAGAAGGAATACTTCGAGTCAACTCCAGATTTTGTGTTCCTAACAACTCTTATTTGAAGTATAAAATCAAGATGGAGGCACACAACACACCGTTTGCAATCCATCTTAGAAGTACCAAAATGTATCGTGATCTTCGACATATATTTTGGTGGAGAAATATGAAGAGAGAGATATCGGAGTTTATCTCAAGGTGTTTAACTTGTCAATGTGTCAAGGCGGAGCATCAAGTGCCAAAAGGTCCATTACTGTAAGACCCCAATTTTTGTGAATAAAGATTAATTTTTCTCTAAATATCATTTTGAATATTATGGTGTGGATTTGATATAATATTATAGTTGTGGGTTATAGTTACAAATTTTGCCAAGTAAGCAAGTTGTTATAAAATATTCGATTGGTCGAGGAATATTCGTTTTATCAAGGAATATTCGTACGACGACACAATCATTGGTGGACCCCACAACGGAATTATTGTCAGAGTTAGAAAACGACAGAAATAACTTTTTATAAAAATAACGGCGAAAGTTTTACCGTTAACTGTTGAAATACTCGGTGGTAAAAGTACAGTAATACGCGTGGTTGCATTGTAGCACACAGTATTGTACAGTATTTTTGATTATTGATGCTTACGTGAGAAGTCACTCAGTTTTATTCAATTATTGCCACGATAATTATTGCATAGTATCTCACGTTATTGATTCAATTATTGTCGCAATATTTTATATTATTAAATCAATAATTGAGACGACAAAATTATTCATATTATTATTTGTATTATTGACGATGTCTAGAAAGTTCTATCGAGAAAAGGGGTTTGGTCACCTAATTATGCGCCAATAAGGAGAAATCTTTATCGAAAAGCCCCATCTTTCTTGAGAATGATCTGGTTGTTAATATTATGAGTTATAATATTAATGATGAATATTATTAAAAATGTGTTTTGTGAAGTCAAGTGAATTGAGATAAATTGAGTGGATTTTTATGATGTATTTGTTGTAAATTTTGTTTATTATATGGACCCCCCACTTGTCCATTTTTCAAAACTATCAGTAGAAAGTTATCTCAATTTTGTTATATATATATATATATATATATATATATATATATATATATATATATATATATATATATATATGTTTGTTTATTCACGGGGTGGGGGTAGGGGGGGTAATTACCTGGTCAGGAGGGAATCATCATCATCATCATTATTATTATTATTATTATTATTATTATTATTATTATTATTATTATTATTATTATTATTATTATTATTATAAGTTTTATTTTTTATGAAAAATAGAATATATTATATTTTATTATGCATAGTATCTGCATAGTATTTGCATAGTGCTAGATAGTATATCAAAATATTATTTTCGGCCGAATTTTCTGTGCGCCCGCTATATGTCGTTGTGCGTCCATGAGTAAAATTTCTAAATAGTATCTTGCCATTCTCTTATAAATAGGATGATTAGTTTAGAATTGAAAATCACACCAAAATCATAGAATTCTTCTTCTATAATCTTGAGCGTATTTCTTTAGAGTTTAAGAAAGCTTTGAGTGTACAAAATAGTGCAAGTTTTCTTCAAGAATATCTCCGTTATACCAGTCAGAAGTACTCTCTTTTTAAGGTAGGGATATTATTTTTGTTCAATATTCATAAGAAATAATATTTTCTTCCATACTCTGTAGTATGTAAGTAATATTATTTCGTTTCAGATTCTGAATTCTACACTCATTTTGATAAGTATTGCTTCTATACTCCGTGAAATTAGTAGAATATTCTTGAAATTTGCGCTTCATCTAGTATCTTATCATGAAAATATTATTCTGAGCATTCTTGATAATTTTTAATCTTTTCATGTCGGGGTACTATTCACGAGGTACTATTCACGGGATACTATTCACTCGGGTACTATTCACCCGGGGTACTATTCATGATAAAAATTAATTTCTTTTTTTGTCCAAATCATTTTTGATACAATATTATTCTTGAATTTATCCTTGCTCTCATTTAATTGAATTCTTATATCATTGTCATCATCCTCATGCTTATATTGTAATAAAAGTCATCTTTGGCCTGTAGTGCATAGATGGACTGTTAATTGGTATGATTATGACCAGGAATTATTCGGCATAATCATGATCTGTAATGTTACAAATGATGTTGTAAAAGTCCTTATTGGCCTGTAGTGCATTGATGAACAGTTGTTGGCATGATCATGACCATTGTTGATAACACGAATATCCTTGGCCCGTAGTGCATAGATAATTCGTGGATGTGATACTAATGAATATCCTTGACCCGTAGTGCATGGATAATTTAGTGATGTGGATTATTTATTAAGCTGAGTCTCAACGATAAATTTGATGATAAACTTTTTAAATCATAGAATATAGTAAATATTATTATTATTATAATTATTAGTATAAGTTTTATTTTTTATGAAAAATAGAATATATTATATTTTATTATGCATAGTATTTGTATAGTGCTACATAGTATATCAAAATATTATTTTCGACCGAATTTTCTGCATGCCCGCGATATGTCGTTGTGCGTCCATGAGTAAAATTTCTAAATAGTATCATGCCATTCTCTTATAAATAGGATGCTTAGTTTAGAATTGAAAATCACACCAGAATCAGAGAATTCTTCTTTTATAATCTTGAGCATATTTCTTTAGAGTTTAAGAAAGCTTTGAGTGTAAAAAACAGTGTAAGTTTTCTTTAAGAATATCTCCGTTATACCAGTCAGAAGTACTCTCTTTTTAAGATAGGGATATTATTTTTGTTCAATATTTGTAAGAAATAATATTTTCTTCCATACTCTGTAGTATGCAAGTAATATTATTTCGTTTCAGATTCTGAATTCTACACTCATTTTGATAAGTATTGCTTCTATACTCCGTGAAATTAGTAGAATATCCTTGAAATTTGCGCTTCATCTAGTATCTTATCATGGAAATATTATTCTGAGCATTCTTTATAATTTTTTATCTTTTCATGTCGGGATACTATTCACAGGGTACTATTCATGGGATACTATTCACTCGGGTACTATTCACCTGAGGTACTATTCATGACAAAAATTAATTTCTTTTATGTCCAAATCATTTTTGATATAATATTATTCTTGAATTTTACTCCACAAAGCAGTATCATGTTGATAATTTGGACATTATTGAATTCTGGATAAATTGAATTATAAATTTTTAAAATTTATCCTTGCTCTCATTTAATTGAATTCTTATATCATTGTCATCATCCTCATGCTTATATTGTGATAAAAGTCATCTTTGGCCCATAGTGCATAGATGGACTGTTAATTGGTATGATTATGACCAGAAATTATTCGGTATAATCATGATCTGTAATGTTACAAATGATGTTGTAAAAGTCCTCATTGGCCTGTAGTGCATTGATGAACAGTTGTTGGCATGATCATGATCATTGGTGATAACACGAATATCCTTGACCCGTAGTGCATGGATAATTCGTGGATGTGATACTAATGAATATCCTTGGCCCGTAGTGCATGGATAATTCAGTGATGTGGATTATTTATTAAGCTGAGTCTCAACGATAAATTTGATGATAAACTTTTTAAATCGTAGAAGATAGTAGATATCATGCTCTACTTGACTCTTTTAATGGATTACTTGTTCAGCTGCAGTTAGACTTGTTATTTATTGTATTCTATTAGTTTAACACTGTTGAAAGCTACCGATAATTTATTCTGCATTATCTTAGTCATAATATTTCTTATTGGGCTAGTTGAGCTCACCCTTTTATTTTCATTATTCTCTTCAGGAAATGAGAACGTAGCCGGGACTAGTCGGGAAATGGAGTGTCGGTCCGAGATGGTGGTTGTAGTAGTCCTCACTATTTTATAAAATAGTGTGATAATAATTGTAATAAGGACACCATTTGAGTTTGGATATTATCTAGAAGACAATATTCGTGGTAAAACTCTCAGCTATGTTTTTTCATATTTTACACGACAGTTGTATAATTAAGTTTGTATTTGAATTCTGTAACATGTATTTAGAGACTCAGAATGGGTGATGTATACCTATTTTGGGAGCGCCACAGTTGGTATCAAAGCTTAGGGATATGATCCATGGCTGAGATGTGAGACTAGAACTAGGAGGGGAGAGACGGGTAAATCATTCGCTAGTATGACCTACCTAAGTTTATTTGTTATTTAATTGGTCGGTCAGAATATAGGGATAATATGTGGCATGTCAATTAACCCTTATTTTGTGGCAGTGTTTGAAAATGACATCTGAAAATATCGAGATAAGCAATGAAGCATATGAGACCGTCGAGTCACCGATGATCAATAACCAAGACAATGTGTATCAGGAAGGTAATAATCCTCATATACACAACAACACCGACCAAATAATGAACGACGGAATGTTCAGAGGCTTTCTATAATTCATGCAACATCAGGCGAGAGAGACTCCTGTTTAAAATACAGGTGGACACACTGGCAACTCTCGGATGGTCACCGCTAAGTAGTTCAAGGAGCTGGGACCAACGAAGTTTTTGGGAAAGCCAGAACCACTTAAGGAGGGGAAATGGATTAAGCAGATCACCAAGATATTTGATGTCTTGGGATGCTGCGAGGAGCAAAAGGTTCCCTTTGCCACCCTCATGTTGAGAGGAGAGGCAGATTACTGGTGGGAATCTGTAAAACGTACTCAACCTGCCGCACTGAAGATGTCTTGAAAAAATTTCCAAGAACTGTTCAATGACAACTACTTTTTCAAAAGTATTCATCACATGAAGGAGGTGAAGCTCATCAAGCTGGAGCAAAACAATATGACCATATCGCAATACAAGGCTAAATTTGTAGAGTTATCCCGGTTTGCATCCCATTTGGTAGATAACGAGGAGCGTATGACACGGATGTTTCTAAGAGGTTTGAAACCCGAAATACGTCAATACCTCATTTCTCACAAACTTTGCTTGTATTCAGATGTTGTGAATAGGGCTCAGTTATTAGAGAGCAGCTGACAAAATGATAATACCAGTGGTAGTAGTCATCGAAGCGGTGACAACAAACATGGAGGAAATCAACATGCCAAGTACGGTAACCACTTCGGTGGTAATCCTGGCCAAGATAATAGAAGTGGAAATTTCAAGAAGAGGAGATTCGATAATTATAGAAAGACGTTAACACCAGCACCCGTTGTTAAGGAAGGAGAACGACCACGAATCGTATGCTGCAAATGCGGAGGGGAGGGACACATCAGTCCAAATTGTACGTAGCAGTCCAAAGCGTGTAATAATTGCGGAAGAGAATGTTAACTAGCCCGATTTTATCGTGAAGTGAAGTCAAGTTCAGCTGGGGTGGTGACACCAAATGTCGTCCCAGACAATTCAAAGCCGGTAGCTCAAGGGAGAGTGTTTGTCATGACCTCCCAAAAAGTAAGGAACCCGAACAAGAGTATAGCGTGTAAGTTAATCATAAACTTTTACGAAGTCTATACCTTATTTGATACCGGTTCTACCCATTCTTTTATTTCTCCTAATTGCGCTCAACGTTTAAATTTAACTCCGGAGAAATTAGACTTTGACTTATCTGTTGAAACTCTGTTGGGAGAAACCTTCATTATATCCACTGTTTATAACTCTTGTTTGATTCAAATCGGCACCCTCACATTACCTGTTGATTTTATCTCTTTGAAAATACTTGCATTTGATGTGATTTTAGGGATTTATTGGTTAACTACTCATCATGCTAAAATTGATTATTTTCGTAAGGTTGTTATCTTTCATATTCCTAACCAACCTATTATGCGAATTCAAACAACCAAACCACTAAAGTCAATCACTGTCATATCAAGCCATAAAGTCATTCGTTTACTGAAAATGGATGTTAAACTTTCTTAGCCCATGTCAAATATTTAAACAAAAATATTTCAAATTTGAATGATATTTCTATTGTTAATAAATTTCCTGACGTATTCCCTGAAAAACTTCTTGGCTTACCCCAGAGCGTGAAATTGAATTTTGTGTTGACCTTAAACCTAGTACAAAACCTATTTCCAAAGCCCTGTATCAAATGGCTCCTATTGAACTTCAGGAGTTAGAAACCCAACTGCAGGAATTGTTAGACATCGGTTTCATTCGTCTTAGTACATCTCCTTAGGGTGCTCTTGTACTATTCGTAAAGAAGAAAGATGGAAGTATGTGACTTTGTATTGATTATCGGGAGTTGAATCGTGTCACCATAAAAAATAGGTACCCGTTACATCATATTGATGACCTGTTTGACTAGTTGTAAGGTAATAAATTCTTTTCAAAGATCGATCTTCATTCCGAATATCATTAGTTAAAGATTAAAACTAATGACATTCCAAAGACTACTTTCAGAACTCGGTACGGGCATTATGAATTCCTAGTCATGTCTTTTGGATTGACTAATGCTCCTATTGCCTTCATGGATATGATGAACCGAGTATTCAAGGAATATTTGGATCATTTTGTGGTTGTCTTTATTGATGACATCCTCATTTACTCCAAAAGTCGTGAAGATCATGAGCAACACTTGAGGCTGATACTCGAAAAGCTTTGTGAAAACAAGCTATATGCCAAGTTGAAGAAATGTGAGTTTTGGCTTGAGGAAGTATCATTCTTTGGGCACGTGATACTAAATTACGGAATATCTATTGACCCAGAAAATATTGAAGCAATTCAAATATGGGAGCAACCTAAGTCAGTAACCAAAGTATGTAGCTTTCTGGGCTTAGCTGGTTATTATCGGAGATTCGTGGAAGGATTTTCTCGAATCGCTGCTCCATTAACTCAGCTGACTCGAAAAGATACAAAATTTGGTTGGAGCGAGGAATATGAGAAGAGTTTTCAAGAACTCAAGAGGAGACTCATTTCAGCACCTGTTCAGACAATACCATCTGGTTCAGAGGGATTTGTCATCTATAGCGATGCTTCAGGCAAAGGGTTAGGATGTGTTCTCATTCAACATGAGAAAGTCAAAAACTTGTTGAATGATTTCGCAACCACAAAACACGCGCAAGTATACGTGGTCTTAACAAGTAATATAAGAAAGTAGAGTGTCGAACCCACGAGGACAAAGATTTAATCGGAAACAAATACTAAGGTAAAATCGTTACTAAATTTATCTAAACGATTGGAAGCAAAGGTTAGTTAAGCTATTTTAATCAGAAAACTATCTAAGAGACGTTGGTTGTGCTAGGAGGGTAAGATAGGATTACAACTCCCCTAATGCTTCGCCTAATCTTCTAACTCTCCGCAATACAAACGAATCAAGGAATGGTCGACCTAGAACAATAATAGGCATAAACTTCTGTCGAAGGTCAAATGCACATCCCTAGCAAGCTAGAACACCATATGTCTATGGGTGGAACTAACTGGGTCAAGGTCATTAAGCACATTCACAAGGTCACACAAGGCAAATAAGGATATGTCTATCCTATTGGCACATTAAGCCCCACATTCAAATGTCAAGGTCATAACAGGTGTTGCTGCATTTAAAGACAAACAGTAATATCCATTTATCAATTTCCATTACTATCATTACCAATTTCTTTATCAAGAAATCAAACAATATAAGCAAAATACAACAACCCATTCCAACATGCTTCATTATATAAAACGAGAGAGAAAGTCGATTAAGCTAATCAAAAGGTTACATTGCAATCCTAAAATGGAGTTAGTTCATAACTATGAGACTAACACAAATTTCTACTGCACTATCCATTATCAGACAAATACAATAAAAACAATATTTGCAATAAGAAAAACCCCTGTAGAAAGAAGTTATCTTCTGCCAAATATTCTCTTCACGCGCACAGTCAGAAAATGTGGAGAGCAATTGATCTCTTTTTCTTCAAGCTTTTTTTTCTTCCCTCTTGTTATCTCCTCTCTCCCTTTTCTCCAACTCTCCTATGTCCTCCTCTCTTTCCGCCCCCTTCTCCCCCTTTTTGCTAGGTCAAACAAAGTCCATGTCTGCCTGGGAACCGGAGGTGGCGTCGCGGCGCGGGTCACCAGGTATTGAGCAGCGCTGCGGCGCGACCGTATGAAATGGGACACGGTGATCGCGCTGCAGCGCGAGACAAAGAGGGATGCATGGCGCCGTGGCGCGGCTTACGCAAGCTGGGGGCAGGACATGGCGCTGCGGCGCGGCAATTAAGCCTGGAGATGGCGCCACGGCGCGAACATTGGCAAAATGACTGCTTTGCCCCTTTAAAGCTGCAAAAACACTGTTAAGCTTTGCAATGCAACGATTAAACACACTAACATTATATTTCTATGATACTACAACAGAAAACTACGAATTCAGGCGAATATTTAAGCCATAAGGTATCCGATTCGGGGGTTTAAATCACACTCATCAATAGCCTATGCCTCATAACAACTCAAAGAATATGAGATGAATTATCCTACTCATGATCTAGAGTTGGCAGTAGTCGTTTTTGCGCTTAAAATATTGAGGCATTACCTGTATGGGGGAGAAGGTGGAGATCTATACCAATCATAAAAGCCTCAAATATTTTTTCACCCAAAAGAAACTCAACATGCGACAACGACGTTGACTCGAGCTGTTGAAAATTATGATCATACCATTCAATACCATCTTGGAAAAGCGAACGTTGTAAGACCCTAACTTTCATGAATAAAGTTTAATTTTTCTCGAAATATATTTTTGAATATTATGGTGTGGATTTGATATAATGTTATAGTTGTGAATAATATTTATAAATTTTGCAAAGTAAGCAAGTTGTTGTAAAATATTCGATAGGTCGGGGAATATTCGTTTTAGCAGTGAATATTCGGATGACGACACAATCATTGGTGGACCCCATAATGGAATTACTGTCGAAGTTAGAAAACGACATAAATATCTTTTTATAAAAATAACGGCGAAAGTTTTACCGTTAACTGTTGAAATACCTAGTGATAAAAATACAGTAATATGCGTGGTTGCATAGTAGCACACGGTATTTGATGCTTACGTGAAAAGTCACTCAGTTATACTCAATTATTGCTACAGTAATTGCTGCATAGTATCTCACATTATTGATTCAATTATTATCACGGTATCATCTGCACAATATTTTATATTATTAAATCAATAATTGAGATGAAACGTTATTCATATTATTATTTGCATTATTGACAATGTCTAGAAAGTTCTGTCGACGAAAGGGGTTTGGTCACCTAATTGCGCGTCTGTGACACCCCCAAATCCGGTTACTTCGATTCCACGGGATTTGGTGTTTACTGTACAAGCATCATCTATCTATCTACCCATAAATAATATCAAACCATACAATAGATAGAAATCATAATAAAATCTCTTCCCTTAAGGGTTACATTAACTGATTCATAAATAAATCCCAGGTTACTCTAACCTTAAAACATCTGTGCGGAATTCTAAACAAATAAGTCTTAACATCAACATAACTCAAGTCTTAAACAAATACATCAGTTAATAAATAACAGGTCTTCATCATTTGCTAACTTTGCCCTTGCACTTACTAGTGGAGGGTTCATCGCTTCTTTCATTCTTAACTGCAATGTTATTATTAAGCAAGAGTGAGCACAATGCCCACAAGTATAATAATGAAATAACATTATAATAACATGCGAATAAATCAAAGACATCTGAATAAAAGCTCAACTTTTGAATCAAGAATAAATAACATGAATCAAAAGAATTATGAGGGTCATAAGACCTTGAATTATGTCCTAGGTTAACAAGAAATATACTTGAAACCTTTAACAGTCATAAGACTATGGACCTTCTTCTCGTACTTAGGGGGATCAGCCCTTAGTACCATACTGTGCACAATATCTTAACGCTAAAGCGTAAATAATCCCCTATACAGGGTTGTTCATCTCAGTTTGACATTCGAGTCCGCACCAAAGGAAGTTTGGTTTGGATAAATTCATCAAGGGTTCTAAAATTTAGAACGCTCATCAACTATGGACTAGTTGAATCAATAAGGTTCACTAGTCTAATAAGGTTCAACAATAATTGATATTTGATTAGAATAATAATCTCAAAAGTATACAATAGGACAATTATTGTATAACTGAATCATGCTTTAGAAAGAAAATTAATCTTTAATATCATGCTTGAACTTGAATAATAACAAGGATAATTTATTCAAGGTAAATAATAAACTTGAACAATAATGACAAGTGGGGTTAGGGAAACTTGCTCGACATAAAAGTAACGTTTAAGTTTAAATAAACTTGCTCAATAGAATGGAGTTAGGGATAGGATACTAGCCTTGCTTGTAGATTACACTTTAACTAACTCGTTCTTTGAATTAAAAATCCTGCATACCATTCACATACACAATACCAGTTAATTATAACTTAACTAATCATTATAAACTCTTTCTCTTTGACTACTTTAATTATTCGACTAAACTTAGTCAAATTTCCACTTTGTCACATCATTTGTACTTCGTGAATTATCAAACTAATTATGTATTTAATAATTCAATTCACATATAATATTTTATTACATGTTAAACAACTATTTTATCATCACATTATTCTTCTAACATGTTTACATGTTCATTACAATAATCCACTAACACATTGTTAGACTTAAACATTTTTAAAAATACATTTCTGAATTTTCTAGAGAGTGGCGCTGCGGCGCCACTAATGTACTAAGGAGTCGCGCTGCGGCGCGGTGGCACTGCGGCGCTATGGCGCCGTGGCTTGGGTCTTGGCGCTGCGGCGCGGGACTTCAGTTCTGGAGTTGGCGCCGCGGCGCGAGACTCTAGAAACTGTTTCCCAGATCGCGATGAACACAGAGTTCGGCGATTTATGTGACGCCCCCAAAATAGGTCCAATCCATCCAACCCATTCTGAGTCGCCAAATACATGGTACAGAAAATAACTACAAGTTTATTATTACAATTGTCGTGCAAAATACGACAACACATATACTGTGAGTTTAAATACAAATATTGTCATCTATACAGTATTCATACTCAATTAAGTCCTCATTATACTTATTGATATACTATTTTACAAAATAGTGAGGACTACTAAAATAACTGTCTTGAACCATCATTCCATACCCCGACTAGTACTCGCTATATTCTCGCCTCCTGAGAAGAAAACGGAACAACAAGGAAAAGGGTGAGCTCAACTAGCCCAGTAAAGAATATTATGACTAAGATAATATACAACAAATTATCGTTAGTCTTCAACAGGGAAAAATTTAATAGAATACAATAGACAACAAGTTTTAATTCAATATTCGCAGCGGAAAATAATAATTCATAGAGAAGTTACGTAGAGAATGAAATCTACGATTATCTATGAATTTAAAAGCCCATCATCAACATTTTATCCGTGTAACATCAATCAATAAATATCTTGAATCAAATAGTCATCTTTGCACTACAGGCCAAAGATATTCATCAGTTGGTCATGTTCACCTCAACATCTGTTCATCTTTGCACTACGGGCCAAAGATATTCATCAGAAATCATTCATCTTTGCACTACAGGCCAAAGATATTCATCAGAAATTATTCATCTTTGCACTACAGGCCAAAGATATTCATCAGTTGGTCATGTTCACCTCAACACCTGTTCATCTTTGCACTACGGGCCAAAGATATTCATCAGAAATCATTCATCTTTACACTACAGGCCAAAGATATTCATCAGAAATTATCAATCTTTGCACTACAGGCCAAAGATATTCAATTATATCATCATTTAGGACTGAGGATGATGAAAAATATTTTAAAGGAAACGAATCCAGTGAAACAAAATAATAAATATTAAGGATTCGTATTTCAGCTATTCCATGTCCAAAAATACCTCGTAAATAATCATAGTGGAGCAAAATTCAAGAATGATCAAAACATGGATACAATTAAAGCTAGTACCCAAAATAGATATTTTGGACGAAAAAAAAAAAATTTTATTTTTTGGTGAATAGTAACTCGTGAATAGTAACTCATGAATAGTAACTCATGAATAGTAACCCCGACATGAAAAGTTCCAAATTTGATAAAAAGTTCAGGTCAATACTTCGGCATAATGATATTGAAGAAAATAATATCATTTAAGAAGAAATAACATCCCTTACCTCAGCAAAAATAGTACTTCTAGTTGAAACACCGGATATATGTTATGACTTGAACTTGCACCGTATAGCAATACTCAAAGTATTAGAATACTCACAAGAATACACTCACTAATATAGAGAGATAAAGAGAGAGAAGATCTCAGTTTCTGGTGTGATTTTCAATTCTAACCTAAGCACACTATTTATAGGAAAATGCTTAGAACTCCAAAGCAGAAAATTGAATATAACAATATTATATTTACAAAATTGTCAAGCCCACCTTAGAAGATCTAAAATCAGCCACCTTGCACATGTTTATGATGTACAAAAAACGTTTTTCTCAAAATAATTAACTAAAACTCCTAAAAATCAATTATTTCAGAACTTCAAAACTTCAATAATTCATAATAAATAGCCCTTTTATCAGAAAATTCGAATCTTGCGAGTTTTTATAGGAAATTCAATTTTCTACAACTTTGCAGAAGAAAGTTTTTCCAAATTCCAAGCATAAATTGACCGAAATTCATAAACGGGCGATTTTACAGTCAATAATAAATTTTCGGTCAAGAATTGTGTCCACCAACACACAAAACATGTGTTAATCATTTAATGGCACAAAAATACTCTTCCTCCTCATATACTCATATATCCCACATTCATTGTAAAAATATCACCATCAATATATTATTAAAATAATATATTTAAATGAATTATTTTATCAAAAAAAGATAAAATGTTAATTTTCAACAATTGTCACATTAAAAATTTTCTCCATTTATATCCACAAAAAATCACTATTTTTCTCATCATATAAATCAATAATTAATTACACACAAATAATATTACAGAACCACAGTACTGGCAACCAGGCCGTTCCCAAGAAAGAGGGGGCTTTCCAATAAGGATCTCTCCTTACTGGCGCGCAATTAGATGACCAAACCTATCCTTAGACAGAACTTTCTAGACATTGCCAATAATGTTATCTAATAATATTATTCAGATAATATGAATTATTGTTCCGATAATAGAAAATACTGTGTAGTGACAATTATTAAAACAACAGTAATATAAAATATCAACGCAGCAATTATTGAATCAATAAAATACAATATTGAATAGTAATTACTGTAACAATTATTGAGTAGTGCCTTCTTACGTAAGAATCAATAATTGGTGCAATACCGTATGCTACTGTGCAACAACGCGTATTACTGTGTTTTAACCACCGGGTATTCCAACAGTATTAACGGTAACAACTACGCCGTTATTTATAAACAACTTATTTTTGTCGTTTTCTTCATCCAATCGCTTTCTGTTATGGGGCCCACAAAAGACTGCGCCGTCGTACGAATATTCTCCGACAGTAAGAATATTCCACGACCAAGCGAATATTCCCCGACAACAATGAATATTTTATAACCACTTGCTTATTTAAAATATTTGCGCATTTCACCCATTACTAACCACATTAATCAAATCAACTCTTACTATTTCAAAATAATAAATAGAGGAAATTCTATTTTATTAAAAAAAATTCGGGGTCTTACAACCTCCCCTCCTTATGAAATTTCGTCCTCGAAATTGACGTACGTACCTGGTGTTTCGAAAAGATGAGGATACCTCGCTTTCATTTTCGTTTCCAACACCCAGGTCATTTCTTCAATAGCGTGGTTCCTCCACAAAACTTTGACTTGTGGTATGACCTTTGTGCGTAGGACATTCTCCTTTCTATCCAAGATCTTGTCAGGTACCTCTTCGTACGTTAAGTCTTCGACTATCTCGTTCGGTTCTAATTTAATGACGTGGTTCGGGTTGTCCACATAATTTTGTAACTTTGATACATGAAAAACGTTATGAACATGCGTCATACTTGGATGTAAAGCGAGTCTATAGGCCATAGTTCCTATTCAATCGAGAATTTCAAATGGACTAATAAATCGTAGGTTTGAACTTTCCTTACATTGCCAATTCTCGCTTTTGGAATAACAACTTCTTGCACTTCCTTCTTCATATTCATCAGCTCCGGTGTGTAGCTTAAGCGATTTTAATTTTATCGATAAAAGTCGATTCTAATCGTATATTCATTATCTTCACGCAGGTTCTTGGAATCTTTAACTCTATCTCCATCTTCTGTAAGTCATACGAAATGGGCCTTTGACAATATCGTACTCGTGCCCGTATACGATCTTTTACTCAACATGTCAGCTACCACGTTCGCTTTCCCAGGATGGTATTGAATAGTGTGGTCGTAATCTTTCAACAGCTCGAGCCAACGTCGTTGCCGCATATTGAGTTTCTTTTGGGTGAAGAAATATTTGAGATTTTTATGGTCTGAATATATCTCCACTTTCTCCCCATATAGATAGTGCCTCCAGATCTTTAGCGTGAAAACGACTGTTGCCAACTCTAGATCATGAGTAGGATAATTCCTCTCATATTCTTTAAGTTATCGCGAGGCATAGGCTATGACTTTCCCACGTTGCATGAGAACACATCCTAACCCTTTGCCTAAAGCATCGCTGTAGATAACAAATCCATCCGAACCAGATGGTATTGTCTGAACATGTGCCGAAATGAGTCTCCTCTTAAGCTCTTGGAAACTCTTCTCGCATTCTTCGCTCCGTACGAATTTGATATCCTTCCGAGTCAGCTGAGTTAACGGGGTAGCGATTCGAGAAAACCCTTCTACGAATCTCCGATAATAACCAGCTAAGCCTAGAAAGCTACGTATTTCGATTACTGACTTAGGTTGCTCTCAACTGTGACTCATATCCCAATCTTGGATAGCACGTCACAATGACACCTATCAGTTTACTACCGCACGAATATGGCGTCCCCTACGGAGATTCTGGATTCAGTGCATTCTACAAAGGAAGTCACCAAATAGAGGTTCGGTTATCAACTTCTATAGTTGGGTTTTTAACTCCTGAAGTTCAATAGGAGCCATTCGATATGAGATTTTAGAAATGGGTTTTGTACCGGGTTCAAAGTCGATACAAAATTCAATATCACGTGTAGGCCAAGAAATTCTTCAGGAAATACGTCAGGGATTTACTAACAATAGAAATATCATTCAAATCTGACGTATTTTTGTTCAAGTCCATAACATAGCTAAGAAAGCTTGACATCCGTTTTTCAATAAACGAATGGCTTTATGACTTGATATGACAGCGATTGATTTTAATGGCTTTGTTGTTTAAATTCGAACAACAGGTTGATTAGGAATATGAAAACTAACCACCTTACGAAAATAATCAATTTTGGCATGATGAGTAGTTAACCAATCAATTCCTAAAATCACGTCAAATGCAAGTATCTTTAAAGAGATAAGGTCAACAGGTAAGGTGATGGTGCCAACTTGGATCAAACAAGATTTATAAACAGTGGATGTGATGAAAGTTTCCCCTAACGGAGTCTCCACAGATAAATCAAAGTCTAATTTTCTCCGGAGTCAATTTTAAACGTTGAGTATAAGCAGGAGAGATAAATGAATGGGTAGAACCGGTATCTAATAAGGTATAGACTTCACAAAAATTTATAATTAACTAACCCGTGCTAACTTCGTTCGGGTTCCTCGCATTCTGACCAGTCACAAAAAATGCTCTTCTAGGAACCGTTGACTTTGGCTTTCCTGGGACAACTTTTTGAGTCACCACCCCCGTTGGACTTGGTTTTGCTACAGTGCAATCTCGAGCGATATGTCCTTCCTTTCAACAGTTATAACATACCTTAAACTATTGTGGAGAGTTTGGGCTGATATGTCCTTCTTTTCCGCACTTATAGCATATAATCGGTGGTCGTTCTCCTCCGTTGGAACCAGTTGCTGCTGGTACTGACGTCTTCGTATTATCATTGTTGAATCTCTTCTTTTTAAAATCTCCTCTCGACTCGCTTATTCTATTTTCATGGCCATGATTACCACCAGAGTGGTTGCCGCTCTTGTCCGTATTCTTCTTTCTCCGCTGGTTATCATTGTTCTGATGACTGCTGTCACCGGTATGATCCTGGTTGTGGTCCCTCGGTTGACCATACTCGTTATCTCGCTCTAATAATTGAGCCCTGTTGACAACATCTGAATAGAGCGAAAATTTATGAAAAATGAGATATTGGCGTATACCGGGTTTCAAACCTCTCAGAAACATCCGCGTCATACGTTCCTCATTCTCCACCAAATGAGGTGCAAACCTGGACAACTCTGCAAATTTCACCTCGTACTGGGACACCGTCATGTTATTCTGCTCCAGTCTAATAAACTCTACCTCCTTCATATAACGAATACATTCAGGAAAGTACTTGTCATTGAATAGCTTCTGAAATATCTCCCAAGACATGCTGAGTGCGGCTGGATGGGTACGCTTCACAGATTCCCACCAGTAGTCTGCCTCGCCACGGAACATAAAGGTGGAGAATGGAACCTTCTGTTCCTCCGTGCATCCCAAGACATCAAATATCTTGGTAATTTGCTTGACCCATGTCTCCGCCTTAATCGGATTCGGCTTTCCCCAGAATTCTGGTGGTCCCAACTCTTTGACCTGCTTGGCTGTGACAAGTCGCGCATTGCTATCATTTCCACCCGTATTTTGTACACGAGTCTCCCTCGTCTGGTTTTGCATGAACTGAAAAAAACTCCTAAACATCCCGTCGTTCATCGTCTGCTCAGTGGTGTTGTTTACAGGAGGAACATTGCCAGCCTGTTGCACGTTCTCCTCGTTGGTGAGCAAAGGTGTCTTCATGGTTTCATTTACTCCACTGTTAACATTCTCAGTCGACATTCTCAAATACTGCCATAAAACAAAGGTTAATTTAACAAATTAACATATCACATAATATCCCTATATTATGACCGACCAACAAATAAGCTTAGGTAGGACACACTAGTGAAGGATTTACTCGTCTCTCCCCTCCTAGTTCTATTCCCCGATCTCCGCCAGAGATCATATCCCTAAGCTCTGATACCAACTGTGACGCCCCCAAAATAGGTCCAATCCATCCAACACATTCTGAGTCGCCAAATACATGGTACAGAAAATAACTACAACTTTATTATTACAATTGTCGTGCAAAATACGACAACACATATACTGTGAGTTTAAATACAAATATTGTCATCTAGACAGTATTCATACTCAATTAAGTCCTCATTATACTTATTGATATACTATTTTACAAAATAGTGAGGACAACTAAAATAATTGTCTTGAACCATCATTCCATAACTGGTATAATATAACACACAAATATAAAGTTATACTCATCTCATATACCAAACATAGAGATTTTTAGAAAACTGTGAAAGCCATTTTATGAAAACTTAAAAGACGTAAAATAAGAATTTGGGAAGAAGAATTACCCAGAGTATAATTGTAACGACCCCAAAATTTATACATTTTAAATCTCAACTTCGGTCGTTAACCATACATTAAATCTCAAATTTTACATCATTGTTCGATATTAAAAATCACTAAATATTGCGGAATAATTAAAATTTTTATACATCTTCTTTTGTCTTGCCCTAAATCGTAACCTTTGCATTTCATCTCTTCGATCCAAATCAAATATTATGAATCATTACAACAAAATGACTATACAAAGTCTTACATCATAACTAAAGATCCATATACATTGGATAGCTCAACTTACAATTCAACAACATATTACATTCAAAATATTAAATATATTTCTCATAAAACCTAAGTTATCTTCGTGAATATAGATCTCTATAACTCACTTAGCATATATCTTTATCTTAAAATCTGTACCTGCAAAAGTGGTTATTTGCAAGAGTGAGCTCGACAGCCCAGCAAAGTCTAACAGTTTTCATGCATCACATAACATATAATAACATGCTCAATATACATCTCATAATAATTAAAGTAACATGGCATACATGTTTTCAATTCACATAACAAATATAAAGATTGAGTTCCTTACTCAATCATCATTACTTAGCCAAAACAAAGCAGTCATATATTGACTTTAATCTTTCATGAATTCAACATACATAACATATCATGCAATTTATAACAGTTCATCAAGTCCACGTAGAAAATAGGAACCGAAAGACTTGCATTGGTCGTCGTTTACCAATAATAGATTAACAGCTTACAGTTATCTGCACTTCACGTGCCCTACACAATTATATAATCATACACATCAACTATTAGTCACATAACAACACTTAGTAATTGTAATGTAAACTCTACTCCACATCTCATAATCTTTCCTATCATCACACAATGTTCAATTAGATTGTGTTAACTTTTCGATTTATGACTCACTATATTTCTTCTTAGTCAAACTCGAATTTCGTTCAAGTGCTTAAGTCTTGCTAGGACTACTTATTGGTTTTATATTAAACCCATTTCATATCCTATAATATATGTCATCATGACATAGTTAGTCATTAACACATTACAAATATAACTAAGTACGTTCATCATTTAGGTTTGATTATTTAATCACATAATCAATTATAACACAAGTTAATATGTAATAACATTATTATTAATAGTGTAGAACTACTAAAATCAATATTTTTCAGTCCTACTATCATTACATAAAGTGTTCTTAAAATTTCGTGTACAAAAAGTACACTGTCAGAATTTTCTGACAACTCGCGCTGCGGCACCACAGTTACACTGTGGGCCGGCGCTGCGGCGTGGCCATGGAGCTGTGGCGCGGGGATCAAAGCTACCAGGTCGCGCTGCGGCGTGAGTATGGCGCTGCGGCGCCACAAAGGTATTACAACTTCGCGCCGCGGCGCCGAGTTGCAGACCTCGGCAGACAGCCTCGGCAACAACATAGAAAAAGCCAATTTTGGCCTACAAGCTCGTTTCTAACAGACTAATTATCCTGTAAATTACATATAGACTTCATATAAACATATTTCAAAAACTCTAAACATGATTATACCCATACAACAACATAAACAACCAAATTAACACACCCAAATTCACTATTTTTGGGAAAAACTCATGTTTTTATATTTCTATGAAAAATCAACACTATAACTTTTGTTTTTCAACCAAAATCACTAATTCAAAGTATTTTTATCAATAATTATACATGCTCTATCAAATTAAATGGTCAATTTATCAACTAAACCACTAATTAACCCTCAATTTCTATTTTAACTAAACAATATATAATCACCAAAAACTCTCTGTAAAAAAAAAGTTTTCTTCACAAACTTCATACATAACCACAATTCTTTGATTATAACTCATGAAAATAGTTTTAACATTACAAGTAAGCCATATTAAGCCTCATACTAACAATACTTCATACTTACACAAGGATTTTATGGAGAATTTGGGAAGATAAAAACTAACTCTTAAAACTAAAAGTATAGGAGAAATACCTTGAAGAATCTCTTTGATTGCCAAGCTTTTCTCCTCTTCACTCCTAATTTCTCTAGGATTCTCTCACTTTTTCTTCTTCTCCTCTTCTTCTTCCTCTGAGTTTTTCCTTCTTCTCTCTAACCTCTCTCCTCTAACTCTAGAGCGTACTAACAATCTAACGTAACTAGATATTATATATATTAATTATATAATATAAATATAAAATACATAACTGACATCAGTTAAAAATTTTTGAAAACATAAGCCATAAGGCTTATTTGGTTACTATAAAAAATAACCCATTAACCTTACACCTTGTTTGGATAAATTAAGGACTTAATAGGCATTAGGCCTTGTTTGGCCAAAACGGAATTAAAACTCCTTTAAGTTATTTTAATAACTCTTTTATAGCAAGGTTATTTGTTACCTTAATAAATCAATTAAAACATTAATCTATTAAATTACTTTAGCACATAATTTAATATCACATAACTATAATTTCTTTTAAAAATTATAATTTTATTTAACCAACTAATATTTTAAATTACCATTTCCCATTTAAAATATTATAATCTATTTAAATCACTATAAGCTCTCTTGCTTACTTATTAAATTAAATTATTATATAATCTCATAATAATTAATTTACTTAGCTCCTAAATTATTTATTCAATAATTAATTAACTAACCCACGTCAACTTAAATTACCACATAATTCAATAAATATTTAATATTGCCAATAAATATTTAATATTTATTATTTAATTATTTATTCAACAAATAATCAAATAATTAACTAAATCATATCAACTCAATTTAAACAATTATTTATTTAATAATAACATATCCATTAAATATTTATATATATATCAATAAATATTTAATATTACACTTTAAAATTTATGGAATGTTACATCATTCCCTCCTTACAAGGATTCTGTCCCCAGAATCACAACTCAAATAAATCAAATATTTTAAATTACAAATAAAATCTTTGGATTGTTACAATAATTAATGGATGGGATGATTAGTGGTGATTCTTTCACAACAACCTGTTGATTACACTCTCAATTTATCTCTCAGACTTCTCAATTCTTTCTCTTTAATTCTCTCTGATAGCTTTCTAGACTTATGCAAAATAATGAAAAGAAAAGAGAACGTCGTAATAAGGAAAAAGGTCTGACGCGCGTTGGTGGTCAGTTACCCAGTCATGGGTAACTGCCCTCAACTCCCCAAAGTGCCATGTTTGGCTAGCAAGAGAATAATTCAAAACCATTTAATTTAATAAAACCTTTATAATATAGTTTAATTCATGTCACACTCTTATAAAATAAATCCCATATTTCACTTAATTTACTTTAAATAAAATATAATAATTACTCATAAATTCACATAATCATATAATTAATTTTTCTCATTAATAAATAATAACAATTTATTAAATTTCTAATTAATAATTAAATTAATTAAATAACATTATGCTTAATTAAATGATTCATTTAATTCAATAAGCTCACATAATCACATACTTGAATAATAAAATTCTCTACATTAATTTAATAATGTAACACATATGATTAAATTAATCTACCACAATTGCATCAATTAATTATTAAATCTAATAATTAAATCATCAAAAATATTTATTTAATTCAATAAATATTAAAATAAATTACAGAATTCTCGATCGTCACAGCGTCAACAAGGAGAAATCCTTATCGAAAAGCCCCCTCTTTCCTGGGAATGATCTTGTTGTTAATATTGCAAGTTATATTATTGATGAATAATTGTTATTTAAAAATGTGTTTTGTGAAGCCAAGTGAATTAAGAAAAATAGAGAGAATTTTTATGATATATTTGTTGTAAATTTGGCTTATTATTTGGACCCTCACTTACCCATTTTTCAAAATAGTTGGGAAAAATTATCTCAATTTTATTTATATATATATATATATATATATATATATATATTATAATAAGTTTTGTTTTTTATGAAAAATATAATATATTATATTTTATTATGCATAGTATTTGCATAGTATTTGCATAGTATTTACATAGTAAATCAAAAATTCTTCAGCCGATCGGTTGTGCGCCCGTGATATTGACATTGTGCAGTCCGTGATTTTTCCTAAATAGTATCCTTCCATTCTCCTATAAATAGGATGCTTAGTTTAGAATTTAAAATCACATCAGAATCTGAGAATTATTCTTCTATAATATTGAGCGTATTTTTTTAGAGTTTAAGGAAGCTTTGAGCGTAGAAAACAGTATAACTTTTCTTCAAGAATATCCCCGCTCTACCAGTTGGAATACTCTTCTTTTTAAGGTAAGGAATATTATTTTTGTTCAGTATTCATATAAAATAATATTTTCTTCCATTCTCTGTAGTATGTAAGTAATATTATATCGTTTCAGATTTCGAATTCTATACTCATTTTGTTAAGTTTTGGCTTCTATACTCCATAAAATTAGTAGAATATCCTTGATATTTGCGCTTCATCTAGTATCTTTTCATAGAAATATTATCATAAGCATTCTTGATAAGTTTTAACCTTTTTATGCCGGAGTACTATTCATGGGGTACTATTCTCGAATTACTATTCACGGGGTACTATTAACTCAGTTACTATTCACTCGGGATAATATTCATAACAAAAATTGATTTCTTTTTTTTTGTTCAAATCATTTTTGACACAATATTATTCTTGAATTTTACTCCACAAAGCGTATCATGTTGACAATTTGAACATTATTGAATTCTAGATATATTATAATAAGTTTTGGTTTTTATGAAAAATAGAATATATTATATTTTATTATGCATATTATTTGTATAGTGTCTGCATAGTAAATAAAAAAATTTTCAGCCGATCGGTTGCACGCCTGTGATATTGACACAGTGCAGTCCATGATTTTTCCTAAATAGTATCCTTCCATTCTCCTATAAATAGGATGCTTAGTTTACAATTGAAAATCATATCAGAATCAGAGAATTTTTCTTCTATAATATTGAGCGTATTTCTTGCATGTTTTAGAAAGCTTTGAGTGTAGAAAATAGTGCAAGTTTTCTTCAAGAATATCCCCGCCCTACCAGTCAGAAGTACTCTGTTTTTAAGGTAAGAGATATTATTTTTGTTCAGTATTCGTAAGAAATAATATTTTCTTTCATACTCTGTAGTATGTGAGTAATATTATTTCGTTTCAAATTCTTAATTCTACACGCATTTTGTAAAGTATTACTTCTATACTCCGTGAAATTAGTAGAATATCCTTGAAATTTGCGCTTCATCTAGTATCATTTCACAAAAATATTATTCTGAACATTCTTGATAAGTGTTAACCTTTTCATACTGGAGTACTATTCACGGGGTACTATTCCTGAAATACTATTCATGAGGTATTATTCACTCAGGTACTATTCACCTGGGATACTATTCATGATAACAATTAATTTCTTTTCAATCCAAATTATTTTTGATACATTATTATTCTTGAATTTTACTCTACAAAGTAGTATTATGTTGACAATTTGGACATTATTGAATTCTGGAGAAATTAAATTATAAATCTTTAAAATTTATCCTTGCTCTCATTTAATTGAATTCTTATAACATTGTCATCATCCTAATGCTTATATTGTGATGAAAGTCATCTTTGGCCCGTAGTGCATAGATGATCTATTGATTGGTATGATTAGTACCAGGGATTATTCGGTATAATCATGACCTGTATTGTTACAAATGATGTGGTAAAAGTCCTTATTGGCTCGTAGTGCATTGATGGACAGTTGTTGGCATGATCATGACAATTGGCGATAACACTGATATCCTTAGCTCGTAATGCATGGAAAATTCGTGGATGTCATACTAATGAATATCCTTGGCCTGTAGTGCATGGATAATTCAGTGATGTGAATTATTTATTGAGCTAAGTCTCAGCGATAAAATTGATGATAAACTTTTTAAATCATAGAAGATAATAGATATCATGCTCTACTTGACTCTTCTAATGGATTGTTTGTTTCGCTGAAGTTAAACTTGTTGTTTATTAGTTTAACATTGTTAAAGGCTAACAATAATTTATTCTGCATTATTATAGTCATAATATTTTTTACTGGGCTAGTTGAGCTCACCCTTTGCTTTCATTGTTCTCTTCAGGAAATGAGAATATAGCAGGAACTAGTCGGGGAATGGAGTGGTGGTCCGAGATGGTGGCTATAGTTGTCCTCACTATTCTAGAAAATAGTTGTGATAATAATTGTAACGAGGACTTTATTTGAGTTTGGATACTGTCTACGATACAATATCCATGTGACGCCCCCAAAATTAGGTATACATCACCCATCTTGGGTCGTCAGATACATGATACAGAATACAAATACAACTATCGCGTACAATACGACAAAACATAACTATGAGTTTGAATACAATTATTGTCTACTAGAGACTATACAAACTCAAAAGGAGTCCTCATTACAATTATTGTCACACTATTTAACAGAATAGTGAGGACTACTAATACTATCATCTGGTCCATCACTCCGTTCCCTGACTCGTCCCAGCTATATTCTCATTTCCTGATGAGAATAGTGAAAGAAAGGGTGAGCTCAACTAGCCCAATAAGAAATATTATAACTAAGATAATGCAAAATAAATTATCATTAGCCTTCAATAGTGTTAAACTGATAAAATATAACGAACATCAAGTTTAACTGCAGCGGAACAAGCAATCCATTAAAAGAGTCAAGTAGAAAATAAAATCTACTATCTTCTATGATTTAAAAAGTTTTTCAACACTGTTATCGCTGGGACTCAGCTTAATAAAATAATCCACATCATTGAATCACCCCTGCACTACGACCAAGGATATTCGTGTATTCATTAATGGTCATGATCATGCCAACAACTGTCCATCAATGCACTACGGGCCAATGAGGACTTTTACCACATCATTTGTAACATTACGGTCATGATTATACCGAATAATCCCTGGTCATAATCATACCAAGCCATCTATGCACTACAGGCCACAGATGACTTTCAACATTTTATAAACATGAGGATGATGACAATGATATCAGAATTCAATAAAACAAGTTGAAGAATTAATTTATCCAAGAATTAACAACGTCCAAATTGTCAACATGATACTGCTTTGTGGAGTAAAATTCAAGAATGCTTATAAGAATATTTTCATGAAAAGATACTGGATAAAACGCAATTATCAAGGTTATTCCACAAATTTCATGGAGTATAGAAGTCAAAACTTAACCAACTGAGTATAATAAAGAATGGAATAGCAAAAGAAATCACCATGCATGCGATAGACCGCATAGACATGTTATTCCAACAGAATAATAAATAATGGAACCAAGTCCGGCGTAAAACGCACAGACAGGATATTCCAACAGAATAATAATAAAGACGGAACCAGGTCCGGTGTAAAACACATAGACAGGATGTTCCAACAGAATAATAATAAAGACAGAACCAGGTCTGGTGTAAAACACATAGACAGGATGTTCCAACAGAATAATAATAAAGACGGAACCAGGTCCGGTGTAAAACACACAGACAAGATGTTCCAACAGAATAATAGAAGAATGTCACCAAGTATAGGGTAGACCGCGTATACAGGTTATTCCAACAGAATAATAAGAAATGGAATAACAACAGTTCTCTTCATGAATAAGAAAGAATAACACCCCTTACCGTTTTAAAGAAGAACTGAAATAAGGAAGTAGTTAAGTAGCTGAATACTTTTCTTCTCTCTCTCTAGAGTTCAGTGAATTCGTAAGAAATAATGAAGGAATGAGCTGCTATTTATAGAAAAATGAAATGCATAGTAACTAATCCATGAACGGTCCAGATTGATTACTTTAATCTGACGGTCCATATTTAAAGAAAAATATTTTAAATAAAATATAATATATTCTATTTATAGAATAACTTTAATAAAGTATTTTGTTTTATATAAAAAGATGTTTCTGTTTTATTACGTTAATAATACGAATAAAACAAAACTTCATTATCGCTAAAGAATTCATATTATTAATTGACAATAATTGAATCAAACTGAGTGACTTCTCACATAAGCATTAATGATCAATACCGTGTGCTACTATGCAATCACACGTGTTACTATACTTTTACTACCGAGTAGTTTAACAGTATCAATGGAAAAACTTCCACCGTTATTTTTAATAAAATATTTTTGTCGTTTTCTCAATCCGACAATAATTCTGTTGTGGGGTCCACCAATGATTGTGTCGTTGTACGAATATTCCCTGTTAAAACGAATATTTCTCGACCAATTGAATATTATATAACAACTTGCGTACTTTGCAAAATTTATAAATATTACCCACATCTATAACATTATATCAAATTAACTCCATAATATTCAAAAATGATATTTATAAAAAATTCATCTTTATTTATAAAAGTTGGGGTCATTCAACCTCCCCTTCTTATGAAATTTTACCCTCGAAATTAGGGTACGTACCTGGTATGTCGAAGAGATAAGGATACCTTGACTTCATTTCATATTCTAACTCCCAAGTCATTTTCTCAATATCATGATTTCTCCACAAAACTTTGACTTAAGGTATAACCTTGGAGCGTAGAATATGTTCCTTCTTATCCAAGATTTGAACAGGAACTTCTTCATACTTCAAATCCTCCGCTATTTCGTTTGGTTCTAACTCAATAATGTGGTTCGGGTCTTCCACATATTTACGTAACATGGATATGTGAAAAACGTTATAAACACGAGACATACTTGGCGGTAAAGCGAGTCTATAAGCCACAGTTCCTACTCGATCGAGGATTAAAAATGGACCGATGAATCGAGGATTGAGCTTTTCTCTCTTTCTAAATCTCGTAACTCCTTTCCATGGAGCAACACGTAAGAACACATGATCTCCTATATCAAATTCCACGTCCTTTCGATAAAGATCAGCATAACTCTTTTGTTGATCTTGTAAGGTTTTTATACGTTGTCGGATCGCTTGAATCTTTTCTGTAGTCATACGTACCAACTCCGGTCCCAACAACGTTGCTTCACCCACCTCATCCTAGCATACTGGAGAACGACATTTTCTTCCATACAATGCTTCGAATGGAGCCATGCCAATACTTGCTTGATAACTGTTGTTGTAGGAAAACTCCACCAATGGTAAGAACTTGTCCCAACTTCCCTTGAAGTCAAGGACACAGAGTCTTAATAAATCTTCTAGAGTTTGAATAGTCCTCTCTGATTGTCCGTCCGTCTGAGGATGATATGCCGAACTAAATCGTAAATCCGTGCCCATAGCTTTTTGTAAACTAACCCAAAATCGTGAAGTGAATCTTGGGTCTCGATCACAAACTATGGATACTGGCATACCATGCAGTCTTACAATCTCGTTTATGTACATACGAGCAAGACGTTCAAGTGTATAAGTTTCTCGTATCGGTAAGAAATGAGCAGACTTGGTCAATCTATCAACAATGACCCAAATCGCATCAATACCTTAAGAAACCTTAGGAAGACCAGTAATGAAATCCATGGTAATGTGCTCCTACTTCTATTTTGGAATTTCAAGTGGTTGCAATGGACCTTTTGGTACTTGATGCTCCGCCTTGACTCTTTGATAAGTTAGATACCTTGAGATAAGCAGCGCTATCTCTCGCTTCATATTGTCCACCAAAATGTATGACGAAGAACATGATACATTTTGGTAGTCCCAGGATGGATTGCAAACGGTGTGTTGTGCGCCTCCATCATGATTTCATACTTTAAATCAGGTTTGTTAGGAACACAAAGTCTGGAGTTGACTCGAAGTATTCCTTCTTCATCGATTTTTGCTTCCGGCATAGCACCTTCTTGCACTTTCTTCCTCATACGCATCAGCTCCAGGTCTGTAGCTTGAGCAACTTTAACTTTATCGATTAAAGTTGGTTCTACTCGTATATTCTCCATCATCACATGGGTCCCTGGAGTCTTTAACTCTATCTCCATCCTTTGCAAGTCACACAAAATGGGCCTTTGTGTTGACAATATCGCACTCGTACTTGCATATGATCTTCTACTCAATGCGTCAGCTACCACGTTCGCTTTTCCAGGATGGTATTGAATGATATGATCATAATCTTTCAACAGTTCAAGCCAACGTCGTTGTCGCATGTTGAGTTTCTTTTTGAGTGAAGAAATATTTGAGGCTTTTATGATTCGTAAAGATCTCCACCTTCTCCCCATACAAGTAATACCTGTGACGCCCCTAAAATTAGGTATACATCACCCATCTTGGGTCGTCAGATACAAAGTACAGAATACAAATATAACTTACTAATACATCTGTCGTGTACAATACGACAAAACATAAACTGCGAGTTTGAATACAAATATTATCTTCTAGAGAGTATTCATACTCAAAAGGAGTCCTCATTACATTTATTAACACACTATTACATAGAATAGTGAGGACTACTAACTAATACTATCATTCGAACCATCACTCCGTTCCCCGACTTGCCCCAGCTACGTTCTCATTTCTTGAGGAGAACAGTGAAAGAAAGGGTGAGCTCAACTAGCCCAGTAAGAAATATTATGACTAAGATAATGCAGAATAAATTATCATTAGCCTTCAACAATGTTAAACTGATAAAATATAATAGACATCAAGTTTAACTGCAGCGGAACAAGCAATCCATTAAAAGAGTCAAGTAGAAAATAAACTCTACTATCTTTTATGATTTAAAAGGTTTTTCAACACTGTTATCGCTGGGACTCAGCTTAATAAAATAATCCACATCATCGAATCAACCCTGCACTACGACCAAGGATATTCGTGTATTCATTAATGGTCATGATCATGCCAACAACTGTCCATCAACGCACTACGGGCCAATGAGGACTTTTACCACATCATTTGTAACATTACGGTCATGATTATACCGAATAATTCCTGGTCATAATCATACCAAGTCCATCTATGCACTACAGGCCACAGATGACTTTTAACATTTTATAAACATGAGGATGATGACAATGATATAAGAATTCAATAAAACAAGTTCAAGAATTAATTTATCCAAGAATTAACAACGTCCAAATTGTCAACATGATACTACGAATAATATAATATATTCTATTTATAGAATAACTTTAATAAAGTATTTTGTTTTATATAAAAAGATGTTTCTGTTTTATTACGTTAATAATACGAATAAAATAAAACGTCATTATCGCTAAATAATTCATATTATTAACTGACAATAATTGAATCAAACTGAGTGACTTCTCACATAAGCATTAATAATTAATACCGTGTGCTACTATGCAACCACACGTATTACTGTACTTTTACTACCGAGTAGTTCAACAGTAACAATGGTAAAACTTCCGCCGTTATTTTTAATAAAATAGTTTTGTCATTTTCTCAATCCGATAATAATTCTGTTGTGGGGTCCACCAATGATTGTGTCGTTGTACGAATATTCTCTGTTAAAACTAATATTCTCCGACCAATCGAATATTATACAACAACTTGCGTACTTTGCAAAATTTATAAATATTACCCACAACTATAATATTATATCAATTTAACTCCATAATATTCAAAAATGATATTTATAGAAAATTCATCTTTATTTATAAAAGTTGGGGTCTTACAACCTCCCCTTCTTATGAAATTTCGCCCTCGAAATTAGGGTACGTACCTGGTATATCGAAGAGGTAAGGATACCTTGATTTCATTTCAGATTCTAACTTCCAAGTCATTTCCTCAACATCCTGGTTTCTCCACAAAACTTTGACTTGAGGTATAACCTTGGAGCGTAGAATATGTTCATTCTTATCCAAGATTTGAACAGGAACTTCTTCATACGTCAAATCCTCCGCTATTTAGTCCGGTTCTAACTCAATAATGTGGTTCGGGTCTTCCACATATTTGCGTAACATGGATATGTAAAAAACGTTATGAACACGAGACATACTTGGCGGTAAAGCGAGTGTATAAGCCACAGTTCCTACTCGATCGAGGATTAAAAATGGACCGATGAATCGAGGATTGAGCTTTTCTCTCTTTCCAAATCTCGTAACTCCTTTCCATGGAGCAACACGTAAGAACACATGATCTCCTACATCAAATTCCATGTTCTTTCGATGAAGATCATCATAACTCTTTTGTCGATCTTGTGAGGTTTTTATACGTTGCCGGATCGTTTGAATCATTTCTGTAGTCATACATACCAACTCCGGTCCCAACAACGTTGCTTCACCCACCTCATCCCAGCATACTGGAGAACGACATTTTCTTCCATACAATGCTTCGAATGGAGCCATGCCAATACTTGCTTGATAACTGTTGTTGTAGGAAAATTCCACCAATGGTAAGAACTTGTCCCAACTTCCCTTGAAGTCAAAGACATAGAGTCTTAATAGATCTTCAAGAGTTTGAATAGTCCTCTCTGATTGTCCATCTGTCTGAGGATGATATACTGAACTAAATCGTAAATCCGTGCCCATAGCTTTTAGTAAACTAACCCAAAATCGTGAAGTGAATCTTGGGTCTCGGTCAGAAACTATGGATACTGGCATACCATGCAGTCTTACAATCTCGTTTATGTACATACGAGCAAGACGTTCAAGTGTATAAGTTTCTCGTATCGGTAAGAAATGAGCAGACTTGGTCAATCTATCAACAATGACCCAAATCGCATCAATACCTTGAGAAACCCTAGGAAGACCGGTAACGAAATCCATGGTAATGTGCTCCCACTTCCATTCTGGAATTTTAAGTGGTTACAATGGACCTTTTGGTACTTGATGCTCTGCTTTAACTCGTTGACAAGTTAGACACCTTGAGATAAACAACGCTATCTCTCTCTTCATATTACTCCACCAAAATGTATGACGAAGATCATGATATATTTTGGTACTTCCAGGATGGATTGCAAACGGTGTGTTGTGCGCCTCCATCATGATTTCATACTTTAAATCAGGGTTGTTAGGAACACAAAGTCTGGAGTTGACTCGAAGTATTCCTTCTTCATCGATTCTTGCTTCCGGCATAGCACCTTCTTGCACTTTCTTCCTCGTACGCATCAGCTCCAGGTCTGTAGCTTGAGCAGCTTTAACTTTATCGATTAAAGTTGGTTCTACTCGTATATTCGCCATCATCACATGGGTCCCTGGAGTCTTTAACTCTATCTCCATCCTTTGCAAATCACACAAAATGGGCCTTTGTGTTGACAATATTGCACTCGTACTTGCATATGATCTTCTACTCAATGCGTCAGCTACCACGTTCGCTTTTCCAGGATGGTATTGAATGGTATGATCATAATCTTTCAACAGTTCAAGCCAATGTCATTATCGCATGTTGAGTTCCTTTTGAGTGAAGAAATATTTAAGGCTTTTATGATCCGTAAAGATCTCCACCTTCTCCCCATACAAGTAATGCCTCCAAATTTTAAGTGCAAAGACAACAGCTGCCAACTCTAGATCATGAGTAGGATAATTCCTCTCATATTCCTTGAGTTGTCTTGATGCATAGGCTATGACTTTTCCATGTTGCATGAGAACGCATCCTAACCCTTTGCTCGAAGCATCACTGTAGATGACAAATCCCTCCGAGCCAGATGGTATTGTTAGAACATGTGCTGAAATGAGTCTCCTCTTGAGTTCTTGAAAACTCTTCTCACATTCTTTGCTCCAACTGAACTTTGTATCTTTCCGAGTCAGCTGAGTTAATGGAGTAGCGATTCGAGAAAATCCTTCCACGAATCTCCGATAATAACCAGCTAAACCAAGAAAGCAACGTACTTCGGTCACTGATTTAGGTTGCTCCCATCTTTGAATAGCTTCAATCTTTGCCGAGTCAACCGATATTCCACGACTTGATACTACGTGCCCAAGGAATACTACCTCCTCCAGCCAGAACTCGCATTTCTTTAACTTGGCATAAAGCTTGTATTCACGAAGCTTTTGGAGTACCAGCCTCAAGTGTTGCTCATGATCTTCACGACTTTTGGAATAAATAAGGATGTCATCAATAAAGACGACCACAAAGTGATCCAAACATTCCTTGAATACCCGGTTCATCATATCCATGAAGGCAGCAGGAGCATTAGTCAATCCAAAGGACATGACTAGGAATTCATAATGCCCGTACCGAGTTCTAAAAGCTATCTTTGGAATATCCTCAGTTCTAACCTTCAGCTGATGATATCTAGAACGAAGATCGATCTTTGAAAAGAATTGTGCTCCTTGCAACTGGTCAAACAGGTCATCAATACGTGGTAATGGGTACCTATTTTTGATGGTGACATGATTCAACTCCCGATAATCAATACAAAGTCGCATACTTCCATCTTTCTTCTTCATGAATAGAACAGGAGCACCCCAAGGACGAATAAAGCTAATGTCTAACAATTCCTGCAGTTGGATCTTTAACTCCTGAAGTTCAATAGGAGCCATTCGATATGGGGCCTTGGAAATGGGTTTTGTACCGGGTTCAAGGTCGATACAAAATTCAATTTCACGCTCTGGGGGTAGGCCAGGAAGTTCTTCAGGGAATACGTCAGGGAATTTATTAACAATAGAAATATCATTCAAAACTGACGTATTTTTGTTTAGATCCGTAACATGAACTAAGAAAGCTTGACATCCGTTTTTCAATAAAACGAATAGCTTTATGGCTTGAGATGACAGTGATTGATTTTAATGGTTTGGTTGATTGAATTCGCATAATAGGTCAATTAGGAATATGAAAGCTAACAACCTTACGAAAACAATTAATTTTTGCATGATGAGTAGTTAACCAATCAATCCCTAGAATCACGTCAAATGCAAGTATTTTTAATGAAATAAGATCGACAGGTAATGTGTGGGTACCAACTTGAACCAAACAAGACTTATAAACCGTAGATGTAATGAAGGTTTCTCCCAATGGAGTTTCAACAGATAAGTCAAAGTCTAATTTCTCCGGAATCAAATTTAATCGATGAGCGCAAGTAGGAGAAATAAAAGAATGGGTAGAACCGGAATCAAATAAAGTATAGACTTCGTTAGAGTTTATGATAAGCTTACCCGTGATGACCTCATTCGGGTTCCTTGCTTTATGGGAGGTCACAACAAACGCTCTCCCTTGCACTACCGGTTTTAACTTTTCTGGGACGGCCTTTGGTGTCTCCATCTTGGCTGAACTTATTTTTGGTAAACGACAAAATCGAGCTAAATGACCTTCTCTTCCACAATTATAACATGCTTTAGACGGCATCACGTAGTTTGGACTGATGTGCCCCTCCCCTCCGTATTTGAAACATATGATAGGTGGTCGTTCTCCTTCCTTAACAACGGGTGCTGGTGCTGACGTCTTTCCATCATTGTTGAATCTCCTCTTCTTGAAATGACCATTCTTATTGTTTTGGCCCTGATTACCACCGAAGTAGTTACCATTTCTGGCATGTTAATTCCCTCCACGCTTGTTGTCACCGCTTCGATGACTGCTCTCACTGGTATTATCATTTTGTCGACTGCTCTCTTTTGGTTGCGTTGACTCGTTATCGCGCTCCACTAACTGAGCCCTATTCACAACATCTGAATACAAACACAGTTTATGAGAAATAAGATGTTGACGTATCTCAGGTTTCAAACCTCGCAAAAACATTCGCGTCATTCGCTCTTCATTATCCACCAAGTGGGATGCAAACCGGGACAACTTAGCAAATTTAGCCTCATACTGCGACATGGTCATATTATTCTGCTCCAATTTGATGAACTCCACCTCCTTCATTTGACGAACACTTTCGGGAAATTATTTGTCATTGAACAGCTCTTGGAACTTCTCCCAAGACATCTTCAGTGCGGCAGGTTAAGTACGCTTAATCGATTCCCACCAGTAATCTGCCTCTCCTCGCAACATAAAGGCGGCAAAGGGAACCTTTTGCTCCTCGGAGCATCCCAAGACATCAAATATCTTGGTAATCTACTTTATCCATGTTTCCGCTATAAGTGGTTTTGGCTCTCCCTTAAACTCTGGTTGTCCCAGCTCCTTGAACTGTTTAGCGGTGATCGTCTGAGAGTTTTTAGTGTTTCCACCTATATTTTGGACAGGAGCCGCTCTCGCCTGCTGTTGCATGAACTGCATAAAGTTTCTGAACATTCTATCATTCATCATCTGGTCAGTGTTGTTGTTTGCATGAGGATTGTCACCTTCCTGATGCACATTATCCTGATTATTGATATGTGGTGAATCAACAGTCGCATGTGCTCCATTGCTATTCTCAACATTCTCAGATGCCATTTTTAGATACTACCACAAAATAAAAGTTAATTGATATGTCATATATTATCCTTATATTATGACCGACCAATTAAATACCATGCAAATAAACTTAGGTAGGTCATACTAGCGAAGGAATTTCCCGTCTCTCCCCTCCTAGTTCTATTCTCACATCTTAGCCAGGGATCATATCCCTAAGCTCTAACACCAACTGTGACGCCCCCAAAATTAGGTATACATCACCCATCTTGGGTCGTCAGATACAAAGTACAGAATACAAATACAACTTACTAATACATCTGTCGTGTACAATACGACAAAACATAAACTGAGAGTTTGAATACAAATATTATCTTCTAGAGAGTATTCATACTCAAAAGGAGTCCTCATTACATTTATTAACGCACTATTACATAGAATAGTGAGGACTACTAACTAATACTATCATTCGAACCATCACTCCGTTCCCCGACTTGCCCCAGCTACGTTCTCATTTCTTGAAGAGAACAGTGAAAGAAAGGGTGAGCTCAACTAGCCCAGTAAGAAATATTATGACTAAGATAATGCAGAATAAATTATCATTAGCCTTCAACAATGTTAAACTGATAAAATATAATAGACATCAAGTTTAACTGCAGCGGAACAAGCAATCCATTAAAAGAGTCAAGTAGAAAATAAACTCTACTATCTTTTATGATTTAAAAGGTTTTTCAACACTGTTATCACTGGGACTCAGCTTAATAAAATAATCCACATCATCGAATCACCCCTGCACTACGGCCAAGGATATTCGTGTATTCATTAATGGTCATGATCATGCCAACAACTGTCCATCAACGCATTACGGGCCAATGAGAACTTTTACCACATCATTTGTAACGTTACGGTCATGATTATACCGAATAATCCCTGGTCATAATCATACCAAGTCCATCTATGCACTACAGGCCACAGATGACTTTTAATATTTTATAAACATGAGGATGATGAAAACATTCGCGTCATTTGCTCTTCATTATCCACCAAGTGGGACGCAAACCGGGATAACTCAGTAAATTTAGCCTTATACTGCGACACGGTTATATTATTCTGCTCTAATTTTATGAACTCCACCTCCTTCATGTTACGAACACTTTCGGGAAAGTATTTGTCATTGAACAGCTCTTGAAACTTCTCCCAAGACATCTTCAGTAGGGCAGGTTGAGTACGCTTAATCTATTCCCACCAGTAATCTGCCTCTCCTCGCAACATAAAGGCGGCAAAGGGAACCTTTTGCTCCTCAGAGCATCCCAAGACATCAAATATCTTGGTGATCTGCTTTATCCATGTTTCCGCTATAAGTGGTTTTGGCTCTCCCTTAAACTCCGGTGGTCCCAGCTCCTTGAACTGTTTAGCGGTGACCGTCCGAGAGTTTTCAGTGTTTCCACCTACATTTTGAACAGGAGTCGCTCTCGCCTGCTGTTGCATGAACTGCATAAAGCTTCTAAACATTCCATCATTCATCATTTGGTCAGTATTGTTGTTGGCATGAGGATTGTCGCCTTCCTGATGCATATTATCCTGATTATTAATATGTGGTGAATCAACAGTCGCATGTGCTCCATTGTTGTTCTCAACATTCTCGGATGCCATTTTCAGATACTGCCAAAAACCAAAAGTTAATTGATATGTCATATATTATCCTTATATTCTGACCGACCAATTAAATATCATGCAAATAAACTTAGGTAGGTCATACTAGCGAAGGAATTCCCCGTCTCTCCCCTCCTAGTTCTATTCTCACATTTTAGCCAGGGATCATATCCCTAAGCTCTGATACCAAATGTGACGCCCCCAAAATTAGGTATACATCACCCATCTTGGGTCGTCAGATACATGGTAAAGAATACAAATACAACTTACTAATACAACTGTCGTGTACAATACGACAAAACTTAACTGTGAGTTTGAATATAATTATTGTCTACTAGAGACTATACAAACTTAAAAGGAGTCCTCATTACAATTATTGTCACACTATTTAGCAGAATAGTGAGGACTACTAATACTATCATCTGGTCCATCACTCCGTTCCCCGACTCGTCCCAGCTATATTCTCATTTCCTGAAGAGAACAGTGAAAGAAAGGGTGAGCTAAACTTGCCCAGTAAGAAATATTATGACTAAGATAATGCAGAATAAATTATCATTAGCCTTCAACAGTGTTAAACTGATAAAATATAACGAACATCAAGTTTAACTGCAGCGGAACAAGCAATCCATTAAAAGAGTCAAGTAGAAAATAAAATCTACTATCTTCTATGATTTAAAAGGTTTTTCAACACTGTTATCGCTAGGACTCAGCTTAATAAAATAATCCACATCATCGAATCACCCCTGCACTACGGCCAAGGATATTCGTGTATTCATTAATGGTCATGATCATGCCAACAACTGTCCATCAATGCACTACGGGCCAATGAGGACTTTTACCACATCATTTGTAACATTACGGTCATGATTATACCGAATAATCCCTGGTCATAATCATACCAAGCCATCTATGCACTATAAGCCACAGATGACTTTCAACATTTTATAAACATGAGGATGATGACAATGATATAAGAATTCAATAAAACAAGTTCAAGAATTAATTTATCCAAGAATTAACAACGTCCAAATTGTCACAATTATCAAGGATATTCCACAAATTTCATGGAGTATAGAAGTCGAAACTTAACCAACTGAGTATAATAAAGAATGGAATAACAAAAGAAATCACCATGCATACGATAGACCGCACAGACAGGTTATTCCAACAGAATAATAAATAATAAAACCAGGTCCGGCGTAAAACGCACAGACATGATATTCCAACAGAATAATAATAAAGACGGAACCAGGTCCGGTGTAAAACACACAGACAGGATGTTCCAATAGAATAATAATAAAGACGGAACCAGGTCTGGTGTAAAACACACAGACAGGATGTTCCAACAGAATAATAATAAAGACAGAACCAAGTCTGGTGTAAAACACACAGACAGGATGTTCCAACAGAATAATAGAAGAATGTCACCAAGTATAGGGTAAACCGCGTATACAGGTTATTCCAACAGAATAATAAGAAATGGAATAACAACAGTTCTCTTCATGAATAAGAAAGAATAACACCCCTTACCGTTTTAAAGAAGAACTGAAATAAGGAAGTAGTTAAGTAGCAGAATACTTTTCGTCTCTCCCTCTATAGTTTCTCTCTCTATAGTTCAGTGAATTCGTAAGAAATAATGAAGGAATGAGCTTCTATTTATAGAAAAATGAAATGCATAGTAACTAATCCATGAACGGTCTAGATTGATTACTTTAATCTGACGGTCCATATTTAAAGAAAAATCTTTTAAATAAAATATAATATATTCTATTTATAAAATAACTTTAATAAAGTATTATGTTTTATATAAAATGATGTTTCTGTTTTATTACGTTAATAATACGAATAAAACAAAATTTCATTACCGCTAAATAATTCATATTATTAACTGACAATAATTGAATCAAACTGAGTGACTTCTCACATAAGCATTAATAATCAATACCGAGTGCTACTATGCAACCACACGTGTTACTGTACTTTTACTACCGAGTAGTTCAACAGTATCAATGGTAAAACTTCCGCTGTTATTTTTAATAAAATATTTTTGTCATTTTCTCAATCGGACAATAATTCCGTTGTGGGATCCACCAATGATTTTGTCGTTGTACGAATATTCCCTGTTAAAACGAATATTCCTCGACCAATCGAATATTATATAACAACTTGCGTACTTTGCAAAATTTATAAATATTACCCACAACTATAACATTATATCAAATTAACTCCATAATATTCAAAAATGATATTTATAGAAAATTCATCTTTATTTATAAAAGTTGGGGTCTTACGATCCATGATAAAACTCTCAGCTACGTTTTGTCATTGTATAAATGAAGTTTGTATTTAAGTTATGTATCATATATTTGGTGACTCAAAATGGGTGATGTATACCTATTTTGGGGGCATCACAGTTGGTTTCAAAGCTTAGGGATATAATCCCTGGCTAAGATGTGAGACTAGAACTAGGTGGGGAGAGACGGGTAAATACTTCGCTAGTATGTCCTACCTAAACTTATTTATTTTTTAATTGGTCGGTCATAATATAGGGATAATATGTGGCATGTCAATTAACCCTTGTTTTATGGCAGTGTTTGAAAATAACATCCGAGAATGTTGAGATAAGCAATGGAGCACATGAGACCGTTGAGTCACCGATGATCAATAACCAGGATAATGTGTATCAGGAAGGCAACAATCCTCATGTAAAAACAACATTAACCAAATGATAAGTGATGGGATGTTCAGAGGCTTTCTGTAATTCATAGAACATCAAGCGAGAGAGATTTCTGTTCAAAATGCAGGTGGAAACACTGGCAACTCTCGGATGGTCACTGCTAAGCAGTTCAAGGAGCTGGGACCACTGAAGTTTTTGGGAAAGCCAGAACCACTTAAGGCAGAGACGTGGATAAAGCAGATCACCAAGATATTTGATGTCTTGGGATGCTCTGAGGAATAAAAATTTCCCTTTGCCACCTTCATGTTGAAAGGAGAGGCAGATTATGGGTGGAAATTTGTAAAACGTACTCAACATGCCGCACTAAAGATGTCTTGGGAGAAGTTCCAAGAACTGTTCAACGACAAGTACTTTCTCGAAAGTATTCGCCACATGAAGGAGGTAGAGTTCATCAAGCTGGAGCAAAATAATATGACCATATTGTAGAACGAGGATAAATTTACGGAGTTATCCCGGTTTACATCCCATTTGGTAGATAATGAGGAAAGAATGACACGAATGTTTCTGCGAGGTTTGAAACTCGAAATACGTTAAAACCTCATTTCTCACAAACTTTGCTTGTATTCAGATGTTGTGAATATGGCTCAGTTATTGGAGAGCGATAATGAGTCAACCCAACCAAGAGAGAGCAGCCGATAAATCTATAATACCAGTGGTAGCAGTCATCGAAGCAGTGGCAACAAACGTGGAGGGAATCAACATGCCAGAAATGGTAGCCACTTCGGTGGTAATCATGGCCAAGACAATAGAAATGGAAATTTTAAAAAGAGAAGGTTCAACAATAATGGAAAGATAGCAGCACCAGCACCCGTTTTCAAGAAAGGAGAACAACCACCGATCGTATACTTCAAATGCAGAGGGGAGGGACACATCAGTCCAAACTACACGATGCTGTCCAAAGCATGTTATAATTACAGAATAGAAGGTCACCTAACCCGATTTTGTCGTGCAGTGAAGTCAACTCCAGCTTGGATGGAGACACCAAAGGCGGTCCTAGACAAGTCAAAACTGATAGTTCAAGGGAGAGCGTTTGTCGTAACCTCCCAAAAAGCGAGGAACCCGAACGAAGTTATCACAGGTAAACTAATAATAAGCTCTTGCGAAGTCTATACCTTATTTGATACCGATTCTACCCATTCTTTTATTTCTCCTACTTGCGCTCAACGTTTAAATTTAACTCCAGAGAAATTAGACTTTGATTTATCTGTTGAAACTCCGTTCGGAGAAATCTTCATTACATCCACTGTTTATAAGTCTTGTTTGATTCAAATCGGCACCCGCATGTTACCTGTCGATCTTATCTCTTTGAAAATACTTGTATTCGATACAATTATAGGAATTGATTGGTTAACTAATCATTATGCTAAAATTGATTATTTTTGTAAGGTTGTTAGCTTTCATATTCCTAACCAACCTATTATGCAAATTCAAGCAACCAAACCACTAAAGTCAATCACTGTCATATCAAGCCATAAAGCCATTTGTTTATTGAAAAATGGATGTTAAGCTTTCTTATCCCATGTCACGGATTTAAATAAAAATACGTCAGATTTGAATGATATTTCTATTGTTAATAAATTTCCTGACGTATTCCCTGAAGAACTTCCTGGCCTACCCCAAAGAGTGAAGTCAAATTTTGTATCGACCTTGAACCTGATACAAAACACATTTCTAAAGCCCCATATCGAATGGCTCCTATTGAACTTCAAGAGTTAAAAACCCAACTATAGGAATTGTTAGACATCTGTTTCATTCATCCTAGTACGTCTCTTTGGGGTGCTCCTATTCTATTCATAAAGAATAAAGATGGAAGTATGCGACTTTGCATTGATTATCGGGAGTTGAATCATGTCACCATTAAATATAGGTACCTGTTGCCTCGTATTGATGACTTGTTTGACTAGTTATAAGGATCTAAATTCTTTTCAAAGATCGATCTTCATTCCGGATATCATTAGTTAAAGATTAAAACTAATGACATTCTAAAGAATGTTTTTAGAACTCGGTACGAGCATTACGAATTCCTAGTCATGTCTTTTGGATTGACTAATGCTCCTGCTGCCTTAATGGATCTGATGAACCTAGTATTTAAGGAATATTTAGATCATTTTGTGGTTGTCTTTATTAATGACATCCTCATATACTCCAAAAGCCGTGAAGATCATGAGCAACACTTAAGGCTAATACTCCAAAAGCTTCGTGAAAATAAGTTATATGCCAAGTTGAAGAAATACAAGTTCTGGCTTGGGAAAGTAGCATTTCTTGGGCACATGATATCGAATCACGGAATATCTGTTGACCCAGCGAAGATTGAAGCAATACAAAGCTGGGAGTAACCTAAGTAAGTGACCGAAGTACGTAGCTTTCTAGGCTTAGCTAGTTATTATCAGAGATTCGTGGAAGGATTTTCCCGAATCGGTACTCCATTAACTCAACTAACTCAGAAAGATATAAAATTTGATAGGAGCAAGGAATGTGAGAAGAGTTTTCAAGAACTCAAGAGGAGACTTATTTCAGCTCTTGTTCTGACAATACCATCTGGTTCGGAGGGATTTGTCATCTATAGCGATGCTTCAGGCAGAGGGTTAGGATGTGATGGTAAAGTCATAGCCTATGCCTCACGACAACTCAAAGAATATGAGAGGAATTATCCTACTCATACTCTAGCGTTGGAAGCTGTCGTATTCACACTTAAAATTTGGAGGCATTACCTATATGGGGAGAAGGTGAAGATCTATACAGATCATAAAAGCCTCAAATATTTCTTCACACAAAATGAACTCAACATGCGGCAACAACGTTGGTTTGAGCTGTTGAAAGATTATGATCATATCATTCAATACCATCTTTAAAAAGCGAACGTGGTAGCTGACGCGTTGAGTAGAAGATCATATGCGGGTACGAGTGCGATATTGTCAACGCAAATGCCCATTTTGTATGACTTACAAAGGATGGAGATAGAGTTAAAGACTCCAGGGATCCACGTGATAATGTCAAATACACGAGTTGAACCGACTTTAATCTATAAAGTTAAAGCTGTTCAAGCTACAGACCTGGAGCTGATGCGTATGAAGAAGAAAGTGCAAGAAGGTGCTATTCCAGAAGCAAGAATCGATGAAGAAGGAATACTTCGAGTCAACTCCTGACTTTATGTTCCTAACGACCCTGATTTAAAGTATAAAATCATGATGGAGGCACACAACATACCGTTTGTAATCCATCTTGGGAGTACAAAAATGTATCGTGATCTTAGACATACATTTTGGTAGAGCAATATGAAAAGAGAGATCGCAGAGTTTACCTCAAGGTGTCTAACTTGTCAACGAGTCAAGGCGGAACATCAAGTGCCAAAAGGTTCATTGCAACCATTTGAAATTCCAAAATGGAAGTGGGAGCACATTACCATGAATTTCGTTACTGGTCTTCCCAAGGTTTCTCAAGGCATAAATGCGATTTGGGTCATTTTCGATAGACTAACCAAGTTTGCTCATTTCTTTCCTATACAAGAAACTTATTCACTTGAACGTCTTACTCGTATATATATAAATGAGATTGTAAGACTGCATGGTATGCCAGTATCCATAGTTTCTGATCGAGACCCAAGATTCACTTCACAATTTTGGGTTAGTTTGCAAAAATCTATGAGCACGGATTTAAGATTTAGTTCGGCATATCATCCTCAAACAGACGAGCAGTCAGAGAGGACTATTCAAACTCTTGAAGATCTATTAAGATTTTGTGTCCTTGACTTTAAAGGAAGTTGTGACAAGTTCTTGCCATTAGTGGAATTCTCCTATAATAACAGTTATCAAGCAAGTATTGGCATGGCTCCATTGGAAGCGTTGTATGGAAGAAAGTGTCATTCTCCAGTATGTTGGGATGAGGTAGGTGAAGAAACGTTGTTGGAACCAGAATTGGTACGCATGACAATGGAAAAGATTCAATTGATCTGACAACGTATAAAAACCTCACAAGATCGACAAAAGAGTTATGCTGATCTTCATCGAAAAGTTATGGAATTCAATGTTGGAGATCATGTGTTGTTACGTATTGCTCCATGGAAGGGAGTTATGAGATTTAAAAGGAGAGGAAAGCTAAATCCTCGATTCATTGGCCCATTTGAAATCCTCGATCGAGTAGGAACTGTGGCCTATAAACTCGCCCTACCGCCAAGTATGTCTCGTGTTTATAACGTTTTTCACATATCTATGTTACGTAAATATGTGGAAGACCCGAACCACAATATTGAATTAGAACCAGACGAGATAGCGAAAGATTTAACTTATGAAGAGGTACCTATTAAAATCTTTGATAAGAAGGAACATATTCTACGCTCCAAGGTTATTCCTCAAGTCAAAGTTTTGTGGAGAAACCACGATGTTGAGGAAATAACCTGGGAGTTAAAATCTGAAATGAAATCACGGTATCCTCACCTCTTCGTCATACCAGGTACGTACACCAATTTCGAGGATAAAATTTCATAAGAAGGGGAGGTTATAAGATCCCAACTTTCATGAATAAAGATTAATTTTTCTCGAAATATATTTTTGAATATTATGGTGTGGATTTGATAAAATTTTATAGTTATGGGTAATATTTATAAATTTTGCAAAGTAAGCAAGTTGTTATAAAATATTCGATTGGTCGGAGAATATTCATTTTAGTAGGGAATATTCGTACGACGACACAATCATCAATGGACCCCACAACGGAATTACTGTCAGAGTTAGAAAACAACAGAAATATCTTTTTATAAAAATAACGACGAAAGGTTTACCGTTAATTGTTGAAATACCCGGTGATAAAAGTACAGTAATACGATTGGTTGCATAGTAGCACACGTTAATTGATGCTTGTGACAACCCCAAAATAGGTCCATTCCATCCAACCTATTCTGAGTTGCCAAATACATGGTACAGAAAACAACTACAACTATATTACAACAATTGTCGTGCAAATTACAATAACACATATGCTGTGAGTTTGGATACAAATATATACCAAATGTGACTCATGTCCCAACCATGGACAGCACCTCACAATGACACCTTACATAAAGGTATAGTCAAAAATTGTTTTAGAAATTAGAATCTTTGGGAAGTGCTCAAGGAAACCTTTGTACATGGGAGGCCATGCTTCTAGGTTGTGATAGATATCATATGGCCACAGAATTATCCTTGGTTGACCCAATATACCCCAAAGAAAAACGAGAAGATTGCTATCATATTCTTCCCAATGGGGAGTCTTCTCTTGACTTATTACTATCTCCACTGTCTCTAATTGAGAATTATAATTTAAACAAACACCAAGATTATATAGGTAGTGCTCGTAAATATACTCAGTAAGTGGATGAGCACAATCCTGTCTTATGATGACACGAGGTTGTATGTCATTAGACATTTTGTATGATAGTGGTAAAACACCCTTTCAACGTTGGGTTCGCTTCACCCTAGATGATTCAGCAAATATAACTACTAAATGATGACCACCGTTCTATTCCCCTATTACCCCTGCTCGACCCAGCTACACTCTTATTATCTGAAAGAAATTGTGAAACAGAAAGGTGAGCACAACTAGCCCAGTAAAGAATATCATGACTAAAGATAAATAAGTTATCAATAGCCTTCAACAGAATTAAATCAGAGATTTAGAACATATGGTAGATGATAAAAATTTCAACCATAGTTGCAGCGGAACGAGCAATCCATTAGAAGAGTCAAATAGACCATAAAGTCTATTATCTTCTCCATGTTAAAAATCCACCAACAATGTTTTATCCATGTAACATCACTGAACAGTTCCTTTCCACAATCATATGAATAACTCATAATCATAATTGTGATTCTAAATTTTTCTTCGCACCCAGGACGAAGAATATTTTCATCACCTGTCTTTACCTGAAACATCAAAGATCATGGTTATACCAAATCACAGTTCCTGTTCATAATCATACTAATAACTTCATCTTTGTACTACGACCAAAGATATTCGTCACCAGTTCATCTTTGCACTACTGGCCAAAGATATTCAACATTAATTAGGTCATCTTTGCACTACGGGCCAAAGATATTCATCAACAATTCATCTTTGCACTACAGGCCAAAGATATTCCTCAATAGTTCATATCTGCACTACAGGCCAAATATATTCATCAACAGTTCATATTTACACTACAGACCAAATATATTAATATCTCAAAGAAATATATAATCATTTCAGAATTTATATAAACAATAATTATAACCATGTTGATCATTTCACCTTTGCACTTAAGCTAAAGATATTCAATTATAAATTCAATGGTCATGATCATACCAGTCAACAATTCAACTTTACACTACTGGCCAAAGGGAACCCATTGTCCTGATCATACCAATAATCTACCCATATTTACACTCAAGTGAAAGAGAATTTCAGCATCAGGGTTATAAAAATATTATATATGATAATAAAATCAATATAATCAACATATATATTTAATCTCAAGAGTAATATTCATAAATCAACTATAATTTGGTCAGAAAAAGAAACCAATTTTGTCGTGAATAGTAACTCGTGAATAGTAACTCATGAATAGTAAATCGTGAATAGTAACCCGCGAATAGTAATTCATGAATAGTAACTTGACATGAAAAAGGTAGAAATTTCACAATAAAATTCATACCAATATTTCGGTATAATGATATTGAGAGAATAATATTTCTTAAGCTTATAAACAATTTATTTTAATTGTTTACACTTTACTAAATAATGCATTTAATCATCCTAAAATGCCAAACTCATAAGATTTCATCACCAATAACCAAAAATCCTCATCAAAAATCTGCATATACCTTATATAGGATTCTCAAGCCATAAAATCCTATTTACCAATTTTCTTACTTCATATAACATATTTAATTCATTTACTCATAACTAGTCTATTTTCATGAAAAATACCAAATCAGTTCCAAAAATATTTTTTTTATGGGATTTAGCAGAATATAGTCCCATATTGAATATATATTTTTCTCAGAATTTTTAAAACTCATTTACTATTTTTTTATGGCCAAAACCGCTGAATATTTAGACATTTATCATAAATTGTACTTTTATTCAAAAATTCCAAAATTCACAGAGTACACTGATATTATATAGATATACTTTCAATAAAAATTTTATCAATTTTGGAGTTAACCACAAGGAGTTATAAGCGGTTATTTTTAAAATAGTCTTTTCCAATAAAATTCATAACTCTTAATCTATATATCCAAAAATCACCATTTTCGGACACAATCAATAAAACTCATCAAAATATCATTTCAAATTTTTCAAGAATTTTCTAAAGGTCAAAAAAATTACGAACTGAAAAATATAATAACCCTTAAAATCTCTTACTATCCCTTACAATCCCTTACCTCAAAAGAGCAGCACTTCTGACTGGATATCGGATATGACGCTGAAGAAAACTTACACTAATGAATAGCAACTCACCGAGTATCTACATACTCACAAAATACACTCAGTAATCTAGAGAGAGAAATAGAGAAAACTTATTTCTGGTGTGATTTTCAATTCTAACTTAGCCCTCTATTTATAGGAAAATATTAGCACGCCAAAGCAGACTTGACCTGCTACCTGATGGCTTTACCTGCTACTATTGCCACCCACCACATTTGAAATAAAATTCAGCACATTTCTTCACCAACCACAAGTGGGGTCCACTTAATTCTAGAATTTTCCACCAAAAACCTAATTTCCAAATAAGTTACCTCTTAAAATTTATAACAAATTATACGCTCATTTTTAACGGTTCAAAATTTGTGAACATATACTCAACTTATATATGTATAACATATCCAAAAATAACAACGATCCAACGGTCAGATTAAAAATTATAACTCACACAATAAAGCTGTAAGAACACTGATTTGATCTTTTAATACCTCCAATCCGACAAAATACTGAAAAAATACCTCAACATTAATTCCTTCATTTATAATCACATAAATAAATCCATCATTTATATCCACATCAAATAAATATTTTATTATCATAAAAATCAATAATTAATTATTCATAAATAATATTAAAGAATCACATTTATGACAACCAGGCTGTTCTCAGGAAAGAGGGGGCTTTCCAAAAAGGATTTCTCCTTATTGGTGCGCAATTAGATGACCAAACCTCTCCTTAGACAGAACTTTCTAGACATTGCCAATAATGCTATCTAATAATATTACTCAAATAATATGAATTATTGATCTGATAATAGAAAATACTGTGCAGCAACAATTATTGAAACAATAATAATATAAAATATCAACGCAGTAATTATTGAATCAATAAAATAAAATATTGAACAGAAATTACTGTAACAATTATTGAGTAGTGCCTTCTTACATAAGAATCAATAATTAAAAAAATACTGTGCAATACCGTGTGCTACTGTGCAACTACGCATATTATTATATTTTAACCACCAGGTATTCCAATAATATTAACGTTAACAACTACGCCGTTATTTATAAAAACTCAAATTTGTCGTTTTCTTCATCCGACAGTTATTCTGTTATGGGGCCCACAAATGGCTGCGCCGTCGTACAAATATTCCCTGACAGAAAGAATATTCCACGACTAAACGAATATTCCCCGACAACAATGAATATTTTATAACCACTTACGTATTTTGAAAAAAAATTCATATATCACCCTTAACTTTAACTTTTATCAATTCAACCATTTACTAAATAGTAATTATAAGAAAAACTGAATACTTGTATTTCATAAAATTCGGGGTCTTACAATCTCCCCTCCTAATGAAATTTCGTCCCCGAAATTTACGTACCTGGTATTTCAAAAAGTTGAGAATACCATGCTTTCATTTCAGATTCCATCTCTCTTGTCACCATAATTTTTTCATTGCCCATCTCCTATATTTCAGATATCATTCTAGAATACAGCTTCAAAACAAGGGTTAATTGAACAAATTAACATATCACATAATATCCTGATATTATAACTGACCAACAAATAAGCTTAGGTAGGACACACTAGCGAAAGATTTACTCGTCTCTCCCCTCCTAGTTCTATTCCACGATCCCGCTAGAAACCATATCCTTAAGCTCTGATACCAACTGTGACAACCCCAAAATAGGTCCATTCCATCCAACCTATTCTGAGTCGCCAAATACATGGTACAAAAAATAACTACAATTTTATTACAACAATTGTCGTGCAAAATACAACAACACATATGCTGTGAGTTTGGATACAAATATATACCAAATGTGACTCATGTCCCAACCGTGGACAGCACCTCACAATGACACCTTACATAAAGGTATAGTCAAAAACTATTTTAGAAATTAGAATATTTGGGAAGTGCTCAAGAAAACCTTTGTACATGGGAGGCCATGCTTCTAGGTTGTGATAGATATCATATGGCCACAGAATTATCCTTAGTTGACTCAATATACCCCAAAGAAAAACGAGAAGATTACTATCATATTCTTCTCAATGGTGAGTCTTCTCTTGACTTATCATTATCTCCACTGTCTCTAATTGAGAATTATACTTCAAACAACACCAAGATTATATAGGTAGTGCTCGTAAATATACTCAGTAAGTGGATGAGCACAATCCTGTCTTATGATGACACGAGGTTGTATGTCATTAGACATCTTGTATGATAGTGGCAAAACACCCTTCCAACATTGGGTTTGCTTCACCCTAGACGATTCACCAAATATAACTACTAAATGATGACCACCGTTCTATTCCCATGTTACCCCCGCTCGACCCAGCTACACTCTTATTACCCGAAAGGAATTGTGAAACAGAAGGGTGAGCACAACTAACCCAGTAAAGAATATCATGACTAAAGATAAATAAGTTATCAATAGCCTTCAACAGAATTAAATCAGAGATTTAGAACATATGGTAGATGATAAAAATTTCAACCATAGTTGCAGCAGAACGAGCAATCTATTAGAAGAGTCAAAGAGACCATAAAGTCTATTATCTTCTCCATGTTAAAAATCCATCAACAATATTTTATCCCTGCAACATCACTCAACAGTTCCTTTCCACAATCATATGAATAACTCATAATCATAATTGTGATTTTAAATTTTTCTTCGCACCCAGGACGAAGAATATTTTCATCACATGTATTTACCTGAAACATCAAAGATCATGGTTATACCAAATCACAGTTCCTGTTCATAATCATACCAATAACTTTATCTTTGCACTACGACCAAAGATATTCGTCACCAGTTCATCTTTGCACTATTGGCCAAAGATATTCAACATTATGTCATCTTTGCACTACGGGCCAAAGATATTCATCAACAATTCATCTTTGCACTACATGCCAAAGATATTCCTCAACAGTTCATATTTGCACTACAGTCCAAATATATTCATCAACAGTTCATATTTGCGCTACAGAACAAATATATTAATATCTCAAAGAAATATATAATCATTTCAGAATTTATATAAACAATAATTATAACCATGTTGATCATTTCACCTTTGCACTTAAGTTAAAGATATTCAATTATAAATTCAATGGTCATGATCATACCAGTCAATAATTCAACTTTGCACTACTGGCCAAAGGGAACCCATAGTCTTGATCATACCAATAATCTACCCATTTTTACACTCAAGTGAAAGAGAATTTCAACATCAGGGTTATAAAAATGTTATATATGATAATAAAATTAATATAATCAACGTATAGATTTAATCTCAAGAGTAATATTCATAAATCAACTATAATTTGGTCAGAAAAAAAAAACCAATTTTGTCGTGAATAGTAACTCGTGAATAGTAACTCATGAATAGTAACTCGTGAATAGCAACTCGTGAATAGTAATTCATGAATAGTAACTCGACATGAAATAGGTAGAAATTCCACAATAAAATCCATATCAATATTTCGGTATAATGATATTGAAAGAATAATATTTCTTAAGCTTATAAACAATTTATTTTAATTATTTACACTTTACTAAATAATGCATTTAATCATCCTAAAATGCCAAACTCATAAGATTTCATCACTAATAACCAAAAATCCTCATCAAAAATCTGCATATACCTTATATAGGATTCTCAAGTCATAAAATCCTATTTACCAATTTTCTTACTTCACATAACATATTTAATTCATTTACTCATAACTAGTCTATTTTCATGAAAAATACCAAATCAGTTCCAAAAATATTTTTTTTCTAGGATTTAGCAGAATATAGTCCCATATTGAACATATATTTTTCTCAGAATTTTTAAAACTCATTTATTATTATTTTTATGGCCAAAACCGCCGAATTTTTAGACATTTATCATAAATTGTACTTTTATTCAAAAATTTCGAAATTCACAGAGTACACTGATATTATATAGATATACTTTCAATAAAAATTTCATCAATTTTGGAGTTAACCACAAGGGGTTATAAAGCGGTTACTTTTAAAATAGTCTTTTCCCATAAAATTCATAACTCTTAAATTATACATCCAAAAATCACCATTTTTGGACACAATCAATAAAACTCATCAAAATATCATTTTAAATTTTTCTAGAATTTTTTGAAGGTCAAAAAAATTACGAACTGAAAAAAATAATAACCCTTAAAATTCCTTACTATCCCTTACAATCCTTTACCTCAAAAGAGCAGCACTTCTGACTGGATATCGGATATGATGCTGAAGGAAACTTGCACTGATGAATAGCAACTCACCAAGTATCTACATACTCATAAAATACACTCAATAATCTAGAGAGAGAAATAGAGAAAACTTGTTTCTGGAATGATTTTCAATTCTAACTTAGCCCTCTATTTATAGGAAAATGTTAGCACGCCGAAGCAGACTTGACCTGCTACCTGATGGCTTTACCTGCTACTATTGCCACCCACTACATTTGAAATAAAATTCAGTACATTTCTTCTCCAACCACAAGTGGGGTCCACTTAATTCTAGAATTTTCCACCAAAAACCTAATTTCCAAATCAGTTATCTCTTAAAATTCATAACAAATTATACGCTCAGTTTTAACGGTTCAAAATTTGTGAACATATACTCAACTTATATATGTATAACATATCCAAAAATCTCAACGATCCAACGGTCAGATTAAAAATTATAACTCATACAATAAAGCTGTAAGAACACTGATTTGATCTTTTAATACCTTCAATCCGACAAAATACTGAAAAAATACCTCAACATTAATTCTTTCATTTATAACCACATAAATAAATCCATCATTTATATCCACATCAAACAAATATTTTATTATCATATAAATTAATAATTAATTATTCATAAATAATATTAAAGAATCACATTTATGACAACCAGGCTGTTCTCAGGAAAGAGGGGGCTTTTTAATAAGGATTTCTCCTTACTGGCGCGTAATTAGATGACCAAACCTCTCCTTAGACAGAACTTTCTAGACATTGCCAATAATGCTATCTAATAATATTATTCAAATAATATGAATTATTGATCTGATAATAGAAAATACCGTGCAACAACAATTATTGAAACAATAATAATATAAAATATCAACGCAATAATTATTGAATCAATAAAATAAAATATTAAACAGAAATTACTGTAACAATTATTGAGTAGTGCCTTCTCACGTAAGAATCAATAATTAAAAAAATACTGTGCAATACCGTGTGCTACTGTGCAACTACGCGTATTACTATATTTTAACCACCAGGTATTCCAATAGTATTAACGGTAACAACTACGCCATTATTTATAAAAACTCAAATTTGTCGTTTTCTTCATCTGACAATTATTCTGTTATGGGGCCCACAAATGGCCGCGTAGTCGTATAAATATTCTCCGACAGAAAGAATATTTCACGACTAAACGAATATTCCCCGACAACAATGAATATTTTATAACCACTTACGTATTTTGAAAAAAATTTCATATATCACCCTTAACTTTAACTTTTATCAATTTAACCATTTACTGAATAGTAATTATAAGAAAAATTGAATAATTTTATTTCATAAAATTCAGAGTCTTACAATGCTTACGTGAGAAGTCACTTAGTTATACTCAATTATTGCTACAATAATTACTGCATAGTATCTCACATTTTTGATTCAATTATTGTCACAGTATCATCTGCACAATATTTTATATTATTAAATAAATAATTGAGATGATAAGTTATTCATATTATTATTTGTATTATTGACAATGTCTAGAAAGTTCTGTCGACGAAAGAAGTTTGGTCACTTAATTGCGCGCCAATAGGGAGAAATCCTTATCGAAAAGTCTCATCTTTCTTGGGAATGATCTGGTTGTTAATATTTCAAGTTATATTTTTGATGAATAATTGTTGTTTAAAAATGTGTTTTATGAAGCCAAGTGAATTGAGATAAATAGAGAGAATTTTTATGAAGTATTTGTTGTAAATTTGGTTTATTATTTGGACCCCCACTTACCCATTTTTCAAAATAGTTGGGAGAAAGTTATCTCAATTTTGTTATATATATATATATATATATATATATATATATATATATATATATATATTATAATAAGTTTTATTTTTTTATGAAAAATAGAATATATTATATTTTATTATGCATAGTGTTTGCATTGTGTCTGCATAGTAAATCAAAAAAAAATTCAGCCGATCGATTGCGCGCCTGTGATATTGACACAGTGCAGTCCGTGATTTTTCCTAAATAGTATCATTCCATTCTCCTATAAATAGGATGCTTACTTTAGAATTAAAAATCACACCAGAATCAGAGAATTCTTTTTCTGTAATATTGAGCGTATTTCTTTCAAGTTTTAAGAAGCTTTGAGTGTAGAAAATAGTGCAAGTTTTCTTCAAGAATATCTCCGCCCTACCAGTCAGAAGTACTCTCTTTTTAAGGTAAGTGATATTATTATTGTTCAATATTCGTAAGAAATAATATTTTCTTCCATACTCTGTAGTATGTGAGTAATATTATTTCTTTTCAGATTCCGAATTCTACACGCATTTTGTAAATTATTGCTTCTATACTCCGTGAAATTAGTAGAATATCCTTGAAATTTGCGCTTCATCTAGTATCTTTTCACGAAAATATTATTCTGAATATTCTTGATAAGTTTTAACATTTTCATGTCGGAGTAGTATTCATGGGGTACTATTCTCGAAGTACTATCCACGGGGTACTATTCACTCGAGGTACTATTAATGATAAAAATTGATTTTTTTCAGTCTAAATTATTTTTGATACAATATTATTCTTGAATTTTACTCCACAAAACAGTATCATGTTGACAATTTAGATATTATTGAATTCTGGATAAATTAAATTATAAATTTTTAAAATTTATCCTTGCTCTCATTTAATTGAATTCTTAGATCATTGCCATCATCCTCATGCTTATATTACGATGAAAGTCATCTTTGGCCCGTAGTGCATAGATGAACTATTGAATGGTATAATTATGACTAGGGATTATTCGGTATAATCATGACCTGTAATGTTACAAATAATGTGGTAAAAGTCATCATTGGCTCGTAGTGCTTGATAGACAGTTGTTGGCATGATCATGACCAATGGCAATAACACGAATACCCTTGGCCCGTAGTGCATGGATAATTCGTGGATGTGATACTAATGAATATCCTTGGCCCGTAGTGCATAGATAATTCAGTGATGTGGATTATTTATTGAGCTGAGTCTCAGCGATAAAATTGATGATAAACTTTTTAAATCATAGAAGATAGTAGATATCATCCTCTACATGACTCTTCTAATGGTTTGCTTTTCCCGTTGCAGTTAAACTTGTTGTTTATTAGGTTAACACTGTTGAAGGCTAACGATAATTTATTCTGCATTATCTTATTCATAATATTTCTTACTGGGCTAGTTGAGCTCACCCTTTGCTTTCATTGTTCTCTTCAGGAAATGAGAATATAGTAGGAACTAGTCGGGGAATGGAGTGATGGTCTGAGATGGTGGTTATAGTAGTCATCACTGTTCTAGAAAATAGTGTGATAATAATTGTAATGATGACTTTATTTGAGTTTGGATACTGTCTATGAGACAATGTCCGTGTTAAAACTCTCAGCTACGTTTTGTCGTATTGTATAAATGAAATTTTTATTTAAGTTTTGTACCATATATTTGGCAACTCAAAATGGGTGATGTATGAAAGTAGTATGCACACATGCCAATCATGTTTGATGATAAAGCATATACTTTGTAACAATTTTATTCATTTATTAATAAAAAGTATTAATTTATTAAAGGCTTTTAATTATCTATATGATGTTGTTTTATAAAATGTGATAAACTCATAGTTTTAAGCAATGCTTTTAGAATAATGATGATGATCATTCTAATGAGATCTAAATTCTTAAAAAACGTAAAACTAAAATAATTCCCAATTGTTAGATTACTAAATTGGGGATTAGTGAATCCGAATAGATTGGTACATACGTTGCTTGCTCATTGGATGAGGATGATTGATCTCATGATCATTTGTGTGGAGATACTAAAGCAAGTATGTAGGTGCTTATTAGAGAATAAGTTTACTGAACGTGGCTCGCTAAGGAATATCTAATGGAGTTTTACTTGTCTGTCAATAGGAATTCCTGTAGTGATAGTAGTACAAGTGATCCTTGGACTTGAGATCATCATAGTATCTTGTGTATAATGAGTTATACTTTGACTTATTTCTTAAGACCCTTAAGGTATATCAAAGGGTATACTTGGGTATAATAAGTTGTACATGGAGATAATGTATGATCAATAAAGAATCTACCACTTCTAGTAAAAGAAGAGAAATGTTCTATGTGATTCGATAAATGACAACCCAGTAGTTCTTGGCAAAGGCAGAATGAAATTAAAATGAAGTTTTTAATTTGCATTATTTGGAGTTGTGCATTTAATAGTCAAAATACATATAATTAAATAAAATAAGACTTGACAGTAATTCAATATCTTCTATTTAATTGGGACATTGTATGGTGAAAGGATTAAATTGTACGGTTACTATTTACTCAAATGTTCTTTTATGATTAATGTTAAAATTTATATTATCTAGAAAGTCGTTAATCGCTAGAGAGATTTATCCCTATTGTCGAATAAATATTATTTATTTAAATAAATTAATAGTTTAATTTATTTATTTAAATAAGATTAGAATTGTTCTAATTGATTTATTCACAACCGGTTTAATATGGAGAACCTAAAGGGTCACACCATAAAAGGAAGAATAATTATTTAAGAAGTTAATGGCATAATCGTACTAATATGTTAAGTGTATTTAATTTAATCTATGGTGATAGAATAAATTAAATAGCTTAATATTTATTATTTAATATTTTAGAAATATTAAATATATAAATTAATAAGAGTAGTCTTATTAATATTATTGCAATTATTATTATTTTAATTTCTAAAGAGTTGGAAATTAATTTAATATAAGTACTCTCATTTATTCCTAATAAGATTATGAGATTAATTAATTAAAAGAGTTTAATTAATTATTCCTAATAAGATTGAGAGCCTAATTAATTAAAGGAGCTTAATTAATTAAAATAAAATTCAATTCCTTAATTGTTAAGGAGGGCTGCCCATATCTATAAATAAGAGGAGTCTTATTATGGGAGAGGGTGGTTGACATTTTCACAGAATACGTAATTCCAATAGTTGGGAGAGTACACCCTTTTCTATGAGAGATAAAAAAACTAGGGTTTTGCCAAATATCCTTATTCTTGAATCTTTCTTCTTCCTTGGTGGATCACCTCTAGAGGCCAAACACTTGGGTGGCTAACGTTGATCAAAGGAAGGAACCAAACCCGGTGGATTCAAGTTGAACGCGAAAAGGATTGGAGGTGAACTTGTATCTGAGGATGCTCGGATCTTCAAGAGTATGATTCTTGTTCTTTATCTTTTCGTTTAATTGTTAATTGTGAATAAAGGATGGTCTAGGTATATGGTTTGTAAAATTTTAAAACTCTATTTTATCACGTTTTCACTTATTTTAAGCAATTTAATTGCGTTCATGAATCTTACAAACCTAACAATGTATAACTATTTTGGGGGCGTCACGAATGTGGTAGCTGATGCGTTGAGTAGAAGATCGCATGCGGGTACGAGTGCGATATTGTCAAGGCAAAGGCCCATTTTGTATGACTTACAAAGGATGTAGATAGTGTTAAAGACTCTAGGGACCCACGTGATGATGGCAAATATACGAGTAGAACCGACTATAATCCATAAAGTTAAAGTTGCTTAAGCTTCAGACCTGGAGCTGATGCGTATGAGGAAGAAAGTACAAGAAGGTGCTATTCCGGAAGTAAGAATCGATGAAGAAGGAATACTTCAAGTCAACTCCAGACTTTGTGTTCCTAACGACTCTGATTTGAAGTATAAAATAATGATGAAAGCGCACAACACATCGTTTGCAATCTATCCTAGGAGTACTAAAATGTATCGTGATCTTCGATATACATTTTGGTGGAGCAATATGAAGAGAGAGATAACAGAGTTTATCTCGAGGTGTTTAACTTGTCAACGAGTCAAGGCGGAGCATGAAGTACCAAAAGGTTCATTGCAACCACTTGAAATTCCAGAATGGAAGTGGGAGCACATTACCATGGATTTCGTTATTGGTCTTCCCAAGGTTTTTCAAGGCATAGATGCGATTTAGGTTATTGTCGATAGATTAACCAAGTCTGCTCATTTCTTACCTATACGAGAAACTTATTCATTGAACGTCTTGCTCGTATATACATAAATGAGATTGTAAGACTGCATGGTATGCTAGTATCTATAGTTTCTAATCGAGACCCAAGATTCATTTCACGATTTTGGGTTAGTTTGTAGAAATCTATGGGCACAGATTTACGATTCAGTTCGACGTATCATCCTAAGACGGACGGGCAGTCGGAGAGGACTATTCAAACCCTTGAAGATCTATTAAGACATTGTGTCCTTGACTTCAAAGGAAGTTGGAACAAGTTCTTGCCATTAGTGAAATTCTCATACAACAACAGTTATCAAGCAAGTATTGGCATGACTCCATTCGAGGGGTTGTATGGATGCAAGTGTCGTTCTCCAGTATGATGTGATGACGTGGGGGAAATAACGTTGTTGGGACCGAAATTGGTACGCATGACAACAGAAAAGATTCAAATGATCTGACAACATATAAAAACCTCAAAAAATCGACAAAAGAGTTATGCTGATCTTCATCAAGGAGACGTGGAATTCAATGTTGGAGAGTATGTGTTGTTACGTGTTGCTCCATTGAAAGGAGTTACAAGATTTAAAAAGAGAGGAAAGCTCAATCCTCAATTCAGTAGCCCATTTGAAATCCTCAATCGAGTAGGAACTGTGGCCTATAGACTCATCTTACCGCCAAGTATGTCTCGTGTTTATAACGTTTTTCATATATCTATATTACGTAAATATGTGGAAGACCCAAACCACATTATTGAATTAGAACCAGACGAGATAGTGGAAGATTTAACATATGAAGAGGTACCTGTTAAAATCTTGGATAAGAAGGAACAAATTCTACGCTCCAAGGTTATACCTCAAGTCAAATTTTTGTGGAGAAACCACGATGTTGAGAAAATGACCTGGGTGTTAGAATCCGAAATAAAATCAAGGTATCCTCACCTCATCGATATACCAGGTACATACGCCAATTTTGAGGATAAAATTTTATAAGAAATGGAGGTTGTAAGACCCCAACTTTTATGAATAAAGATTAATTTTTCATTAAATATTATTTTGAATATTATGGCGTGGATTTGATATAATGTTATAGTTGTGGGTTATATTTAAAAATTTTGTAAAGTAAGCAAGTTGTTATTAAATATTTGATTGGTCAAAAAATATTCGTTTTATCAGGGAATATTCGTACGACAGCACAATCATTAGTGGACCCCACAACAGAATTATTATCGGAGTTAGAAAATGACAGAAATAACTTTTTATAAAAATAATGGCAAAAGTTTTACCGTTAACTGTCGAAATACCCGGTGATAAAAGTACAGTAATACGCGTGATTGCATAGTAACACACAGTATTGTATAATATTTTTTATTAATGATGCTTACATGAGAAGTCACTCAGTTTTATTTAATTATTGCAACAGTAATTGTTGCATAGTATCTCACGTTATTGATTCAATTATTGTCATAATATTTTATACTATTAAATCAATAATTGAGACGACAAAGTTATTCATATTATTATTTACATTATTGACGATGTCTAGAAAGTTCTGTCGAGGAAAGGGGTTTGGTCACCTAATTACGCGCCAATAAGGAGAAATCTTTATCGAAAAGCCCCCTCTTTCCTAGGAATGATCTGGTTGTTAATATTGTGAGTTATAATATTAATGATGAATGTTATTAAAAATATATTTTGTGAAGCTAAGTGAATTGAGATAAATATAAGGGATTTTTATTATGTATTTGTTGTAAATTTTGTTTATTATATGGACCCCACTTACTCATTTTTCAAAACTGTCGGTAGAAAGTTATCTCAGTATTTATATATATATATATATATATATATATATATATATATATATATATATATATAATAAGTTTTATTTTTTTTATGAAAAATAGAATATATTATATTTTATTATGCATAGTATTTGCATAGTAAATAAAAAAATTATTTTTGAACGAATTTTTTGCGCATCCGTGATATGCCACTGTGCGTCCGTGAGTAAAATTTCTAAATAGTATCATGTCATTTTCCTATAAATAGGATGCTTAGTTTAGAATTGAAAATCACGCCAAGATTCAGAGAATTTTTCTTTTATAATCTTGAGCGTATTTCTTTAGAGTTTAAGAAAGATTTGAGAGTAGAAAACAGTGCAATTTTTCTTCAAGAATATCCCCACTATACCAGTCAGAAGTACTATCTTTTTAAGGTAAGAGATATTATTTTTGTTCAATATTCGTAAGAAATAATATTTTCTTCTATACTATATAATATGTAAGTAATATTATTTCCTTTCAGATTCTGAATTCTACACTCATTTTGATAAGTATTGCTTCCATACTCAGTGAAATTAATATAATATCCTTGAAATTTGTGCTTCATCTAGTATCTTTTCATGAAAATATTATTCTTTGCATTTTTGATAATTTTATTCTTTTCATGCTGGAGTACTTGATAAGTGGGTTTTATACCTGCTTATTGGATATAATGTAAGACCCCAACTTATTAATAAATAAAATCAAATTTTCTCTAATTATTATTGTGAATAATAAGGTGTTAATTTGATATAATATTTTGGTTATGGGTAAAATGTGTAAATTTTGTAAAATAAACAAGTGGTTATAAAATATTCATTGTTGTCGGGAAATATTCGTTTGGTCGTGGAATATTCTTTCTATCGGGGAATATTCGTACGACGACACAGCTATTTGTGGACCCCATAACGGAAAATGATCGGATGAAGATAATGATAAAATTAAGTTTTTATAAATAATGGCGTAGTTGTTACCGTTAACACTGTTGGAATACCCGGTGGTTAAAATATAGTAATACGCGTGGTTGCATAGTAGCACACGGTATTGCACAATATTTTTTAAATTATTGATTCTTACGTAAGAAGGCACTACTCAATAATTGTTACAGTAATTACTGTTTAATATTTTATTTTATTCAATAATTGCTACGTTGATATTTTATATTATTGTTGTTTCAATAATTGTCGCTGCACAATATTTTTTATTATCAGATCAATAATTCATATTATTTGAATAATATTATTAGATAGCATTATTGGCAATGTCTAGAAAGTTCTGTCTAAGGAGAGGTTTGGTCATCTAATTGCACGCCAATAAGGAGAAATCCTTATTGGAAAGCCCCCTCTTTCCTGGAAACTACCTAGTTGTCATAATTATGATTCTATAATATTATTTACGAATAATTAATTATTGATTTATATGATAAGGAAATATTTATTTTATGTAAATATAAATGATGGAATTATTTATGTGGTTATAAATGAAGGAATTAATGTTGAGGTGTTTTATTAGTATTTTATCGGATTGGAGGTATTATTAGATCAAACTAGTGTTCTTGAGCTATATTGCGTGAGTTATATTTTTTAATCCGACAGTTGGATCATTATGATTTTTGGATATGTTATACACATATAAGTTGAGTATATGTCCATAAATTTTGAACCGTTAAAAATAAACGTATGATTTGTTATGAATTTTAAGAGGTGACTAATTCAGAAATTAAGTTTATAATTGATTTTGGTGAAAAATTCTAGAGTTGAGTGGGCCCCACTTGTGGTTGGTGAAGAAATGTGCTGAATTTTATTTCAAATATGGTGGGTGGCAATAGTAGCAGGTAAAGCCATCAAGTTGAAGATTAAGTCTGCTTCGGCGTACTAACATTTTCCAATAAATAGAGGGCTAAGTTAGAATTGAAAATTACACCAGAATTCATAAGTTTTCTCTATTTCTTTCTCTATATTCTCGAGCGTATTTTGTGAGTATTTTGATACTTTGAGAGTTGCTATTCAGTGTAAGTTTCTATCAGCACTATATCCAAAATTCAGTCAGAAGTACGGTTATTCCGAGGTAAGGGATGTTATTTTCTTCGTAAATGATATTATTTCTTTCAATATCATTATGCCGAAGTATTGGTCTGAACTTTTTATCAAATTTGGAACTTTTTGTGTCGGGGTTACTATTCACGTATATGGCACTATTCACGTATACGGCACCGCGAAATGAAATTTTTTCTTTTTGACCAAGATGTCTATTATGCTTACTATCTTTGATTGTATCCATGTTTTGATCATTATTTTGGAATTCTTCTTGAAAATTGGTTATTTCGGAGTATTATTGAACTTGGATAAACTGTAATACGAATCCCTAATATTTGTTCTTTTATCTCACTGGATTCGTTTTCTTTAAGATATTTTTCATCATCCTCAGTCCTAAATGATGATATTACTGAATATCTTTGGCCTGTAGTGCAAAGATGAATGATTACCTGATGAATATCTTTGACCCGTAGTGTAAAGATGAACAGGTGTTGAGATGAACATGACCAACTGAGTATTATTCTTGAATTTTACTCCACAAAGTAGTATCATGTTGACAATTTGGACGTTATTGATTTCTGGATAAATTAAATTATAAATCTTTAAAATTTATCCTTGAACTTGTTTTATTGAATTATTATATCATTGTCATCATCCTTATGTTTATATTCTGTTGAAAGTTATCTGTAGCTGTAGTGCATAAATGGATTTTGTATGATTATGACTAGGGATTATTCGGTATAATCATGACCGTAATATTACAAATGATGTGGTAAAAGTCCTCATTGGCCAGTAGTGCATTAATAGACAGTTGTTGGTATGATTATGGCCATGGATTCCCTTCAGCCAAGGGTGCAAAGATGAATTATTTTATGACATAATCATGACCGTTGATGAAAACACGATTATCTTTGGCCCGTAGTGCAGGGATGATTCGATGATGTGGATTATTTATTAAGCTGAATCTCAGCAATAAAATTGATGATAAATCTTTTAAATCATAGAAGATAGTAGGTTTTATGCTCTACTTGACTCTTCTAATGGATTATTTTTTTTCGCTGCAGTTGTTGATTTAAAACTTGTTGTCTATTATATTTTATCAAATTTTTCTCTGTTGAAGGCTAATGATAATTTGTTGTACATTATCTTAGTCATAATATTTCTTACTGGACTAGTTGAGCTCACCATTTCTTTCACTGTTCTCTTCAGGAAATGAGAATATAGTAGGGACTAGTCGGGGAAAGGATTGACGGTCCAGATGGTTGCATTAGTAGTCCTCACTATTCTGTGAAATAGTGTGATAATTGTAATGAGGACTCCTTTTGAGTTTGTATACTCTCTAGTAGACAATATTTATATTCAAACTCACAATATATGTGTTGTCGTATTCTGCACGACAATTGTATTACTGAAGTTGTATTTGTTTCTGTACCATGTATTTGGCGACTCAGAATGGGTGATGTATACCTATTTTGGGGCGTCACAGATGGTATCAAAGCTTAGGGATATGATCCCTGGCTGAGATGTGAGACAAGAACTAGGAGGGGAGAGACGAGAAATTTCTTAGTTAGTATGACCTGACTAAGTTAATTTGGTATTTGTTTGGTCGGTCAGAATATAGGGATAATATGTTGCATGTCAATTAACCCTTGTTTTGTGACAGTATTTGAAAATGACATCCGAGAATGTTGAGAATAGCAATGGACCACAGGAGACCGTTGAGTCACCACAGATCAAGACTTAGGAAAATGGACATCAGGAAGGCAACAATCCTCAAGTGAACAACGACACCGACCAAATGATGAACGACGGTACGTTTAGGAGCTTTTTAGAATTCATGCAACACCAAACGAGAGAGACACATGTTAATAATGAAGGTGGAAACACTGGCAACCCACGGTTGGTCACCGCTAAGCAGTTTAAGGAGCTAGGACCACCGGAGTTTTTGGGAAAGCCAAAACCACTTAAGGCAGAGACATGGATAAAGCAGATCACCAAGATATTTGATGTCTTGGAATGCTCAGAGGAGCAAAAAGTTCCATTCGCCACCTTTATGTTGCGTGAAGAAGCAAATCATTGGTGGGAATCTGTAAAACATACCCAGCCTGAAGCACTCAAGATGTCTTGGGAGAAGTTCCAAGAATTGTTCAACGACAAGTACCTTCCCGAAAGTATTCATCACATGAAGGAAGTGGAATTCATCAAGTTGGAGCAAAACAATATAACCGTGTCGCAGTACGAAGCTAAATTTGTCGAGTTATCCCGGTTTGCGTCCCACTTAGTTGATAACGAGGAGAGAATTATGCGGATGTTTCTAAGAGGTTTGAAACCTGAGATACGTCAATACCTAATTTCTCACAAACTGTGTTTGTATTCAGATGTTGTAAATAGGGCTCAGTTATTGGAGCGCGATAACGAGTCAACCCAACAAAGAGAAAGCAGCTGGCAAAATGATAATACCAATGGTAGCAGTCATCGAAGCAGTGACAACAATCGTGGAGGAAATTATCATGCCAAGAATGGTAACCACTTCGGTGGTAATCATGGCCAAGATAATAGAAGTGGAAATTTCAAGAAGAGGAGGTTCAATAAAGATGAAAAGACAGCAACACCAGCACCCGTTTCAAAAGAAGAAGAACGACCACCGGTCGTATGTTTCAAATGCGAACAAGAGGGACACATCCATCCAAACTGTACGTAGAAACCCAAAGTGTGTTTCAATTGCGGAAGAGAAGGTCACCTAGCTCGATTTTATCCTATAGTGAAGTCAAGTCCAGCGGGGATAGTGATGCCAAAGGATGTCCCAGACAAGTTAAAGTCGGTAGTTTAAGTAAGAGCGTTTGTCGAGGAACTCGAACGAAGTTATCACGGGTAAGTTAATCATAAACTCTTGCGAAGTTTATACCTTCTTCAATACCGGTTCTACATATTTTGTTATTTCTCCTACTTGCACTCAACGTTTAAATTTGACCCCAGTATAAAACCCATTTCTAAAACCCTTAAAATATTTCTTCACCTAAAACGAACGTATTATGCGCTAAAGACGTTAGCTCGAGCTGTTGAAGATTACGATTATACCATTCAATACCATCGTGGGAAAAGCGAACGTGGTAGCTGACACGTTGAGCAGAAGATCGTATGCATTTACAAGTGCAAATATACGAACCTACGTGAAGATAGCAAATATACAATTAGAACCGAATTTAAATAGATAAAGTTAAAGTCGCTCAAGCTACAGACTCAGAGCTGATGAACGTGAAGAAGAAGGTTCAAGAGGGCGTTATTCTAGGAGCAAGATTCGATGAAGAGAGGAAATCTCAACCCTCAATTTTATTGGTTTATTTGAAATCCTCGATCGAGTAGGAGCTATGACCTATAGACTCGTTTTAAGCACCAAGTACGTCGCGTGTTCATAACGTTTATTTCGTATCGATGTTACGTAAATATATGGATGATCTGACCACATTATTGATTAAGAACCGGACGAGATAGCGAAAGATTTAACGTATAAGGTTATACCTCAAGAGTTAGAATCTGACGAGGTATCCCCATCTGTTCGGCATATCAGGTACGTACGTAAATTTCAGGGACGAAATTTCATAAGGATGAGAGGTTGTAAGACCCCAACTTATTAATGAATAAAATCAAATTTCCTCTAATTATTATTGTGAATAATAATGTGTTAATTTGATATAATATTTTGGTTATGGGTAAAATGTGCAAATTTTGCAAAATAAACAAGTGGTTATAAAATACTCATTGTTGTCGGGGAATATTCGTTTGGTCGTAGAATATTCTTTCTGTCGGGGAATATTCGTACGACGGCGCAGCTATTTGTGGGCCCCATAACGAAAATGGTCGGATGAAGATAACAACAAAATTGAGTTTTTATAAATAATAGCGTAGTTATTATCGTTAACACTGTTGGAATATCCGGTGGTTAAAATACAGTAATATGCGTGGTTGCACAGTAGCACACAGTATTGCACAATATTTTTTGAATTATTGATTTTTACGTAAGAAGGCACTACTCAATAATTGTTACAGTAATTATTGTTTAATATTTTATTTTATTCAATAATTGCTACGTTGCTATTTTATATTATTGTTGTTTTAATAATTGTCGCTGCACAGTATTTGCCATTATCAGATCAATAATTCATATTATTTGAATAATATTATTAGATAGTAGTATTGGCAATGTCTAGAAAGTTCTGTCTAAGGAGAGGTTTGTTCATCTAATTTCGCGCCAATAAGGAGAAATCCTTATTAGAAAGCCCCCTCTTTCCTAGAAACTACATGGTTGTCATAATTGTGATTTTATAATATTATTTGCGAATAATTAATTATTGATTTATATGACAAGGAAATATTTATTTTATGTGGATATAAATAATGGATTTATTTATGTGGTTATAAATGAAGGAATTAATGTTGAGGTGTTTTATCAGTATTTTATCAGATTGGAGGTATTATTAGATCAAACCAGTGTTCTTAACTTATATTGCGTGAGTTATATTTTTTAATCCGGCCATTTGATCGTTGTGGTTTTTGGATATGTTATACATATATAAGTTGAGTATATATCCACAAATTTTGAATCGTTATATATGAACGTATGATTTGTTATGAATTTTAAGAGGTGACTGATTCGAAAATTAGGTTTATAAGTGATTTTGGTGGAAAATTATAGAATTGAGTGGGCTCCACTTGTGGTTGGTGAAGAAATGTGCTGAATTTTATTTTAAATGTAGTGGGTGGCAATAGTAGCAGGTAAAGCCATCAGGTTGTAGGTCAAATCTGTTTCGGCGTGCTAACATTTTCCTATAAATAGAGGGCTACGTTATAATTGAAAATCACACCAGAATTCATAAGTTTTCTCTCTTTCTCTCTCTATATTCTCGAGCGTATTTTGTGAGTATTTTGATACTTTGAGAGTTGCTATTCAGTGCAAGTTTCTGTCAGCACTATATCCGAAATTCAGTCAGAAGTATGGTTATTCTGAGGTAAGGGATATTATTTTCTTCGTAAATGATATTATTTCTTTCAATATCATTATGCCGAATATTGGTCTAACTTTTTATCAAATTTGGAACTTTTTGTGTCGGGGTTACTATTCACTTATACGGCACTATTCACGTATACGACACTATTCATGAATACGGCACTATACACCGAAAAATGAAAATTTTCCTTTTTGACCAAGATGTCTATTATGCTTACTATCTTTGATTGTATCTATGTTTTGATCTTTATTTTGAAATTCTTCTTCAAAATTGGTTATTTCGGAGTATTATTGAAATTGGATAAACTGTAATACGAATCTCTAATATTTGTTATTTATCTCAATGGATTTGTTTTCTTTAAGATATTTTTCATCATCCTCAGTCCTAAATGATGATATTACTGAATATCTTTGGCCTGTAGTGCAATGATGAATGATTACCTGATGAATATCTTTGGCTCGTAGTGCAAAGATGAACAGGTGTTGAGATGAACATGACCAACTAAGTATTATTTTTGAATTTTACTCCACAAAGTAGTATCATGCTGATAATTTAGACGTTATTGATTTCTGGATAAATTAAATTATAAATCTTTAAAATTTATTCTTGAACTTGTTTTATTGAATTATTATATCATTGTCATCATCCTCATGTTTATATTCTGTTGAAAGTCATCTGTGGTCTGTAGTGCATAGATGGATTTGGTATGATTATGACCAGGGATTATTTGATATAATCATGACCGTAATGTTACAAATGATGTGGTAAAAGTCCTCATTGTCCAGTAGTGCATTGATGGACAGTTGTTGGTATGATTATCACCATGTATTCTCTTCGGCCAAGGGTGCAAAGATGAATTGTTTTATGGCATGATCATGACCATTGATGAAAACATGATTATCTTTGGCCCGTAGTGCAGGGATGATTCGATGATGTGGATTATTTATTAAGCTGAATCTCAGCAATAAAATTGATAATAAATCTTTTAAATCATAGAAGATAGTAGGTTTTATGCTCTACTTGACTCTTCTAATGAGGACTCCTTTTGAGTTTGTATAGTCTCTAGTAGACAATATTTGTATTCAAACTCACAATATATGTGTTGTCGTATTCTGCACGACAATTGTATTACTGAAGTTGTATTTGTTTCTGTACCATGTATTTGGCTACTCAGAATGGGTTATGTATACCTATTTTGGGGGCGTCACATATAAATTCACGAGAACTATGCCTTTCTCAAGTACATTTTTGTATATTTTTAGTTGCATTTAGTGTTATTTTGCATTGAATATACTGAGAACTCCTATGTTGTGAAAGTGCAGAAATGGCATAGCTCGGCGATGGTAGGTGGTAATGAGGCTAATGGAGGCATGGCAAGAGGAACAAGTGGAGATCAGGAATGAAACTTTAAGGAAGAAACAGGTGACAAGCAGTGGAGCAACATAAAGCAGCGGCAGAGCACAAATTGCAGACTGTAGGAGCCGCGCGGCTATAAGAGCTATGAAGCGCGCGCTCGCGCCACACACACCTGTAGAGCCAGAAAGCCAATCGCGCGCCGCGCCATGATAACGAAGGGACCGCGCGCGGCCACGCACGTAGTTGACCGAAGCTATTGACTTTATTTTAATTTTTAAAAATTGAAGTTTTGAGTTGATATAAACGATTATGGTTGGCACCAGACGTATCCATCTTTAGTTTTTACGTATTTTCGTAATAGAGAACTAGGGTTTACGCTTTGAGAGATTTCCATTGATGAACCAAGCATAGACGTATTATTTTTTACTTCTTCTTTGGATTTTAATCATTGTGGATGAACTATCTTTATGTTGCTGGATATCAGTGAGGATTTGAACGTTACGTTTGGATTATAATTAGCAATTGGGTTTGATCGATTCTATCTTCTCTCTTTCAATTGTTTGTTTATTGTCCATGTATTGGTTTGATCCCATAATGGCTTTTGGTTCAATTATGAACTAAACTCCATTATGTGATTCTAACGGAGTTTAATACGTAGTCTAACTTATGGCCTGATTGCTGGACTGTTTGTGTATCGTCAGGAATTTCTATCATGGTTGATTTAAATGCATGAATGATTGATCACCATTCATTTTATATACTTGTGTGGAGTTGAAAAATTACATGCAAGTAGGTTCGTAATCATGATAGCATGTGTATATGGGGTTGTTTTACTTAGCTTTGTATTTCGTGAATCAGATAGTCATATACTGTTTCACCGTATGAGTTATATATAAGGACTTGTGCTTCAATTCAATATGATGGCAATTTCACATAGAAATATAGTGATCTTGATTTTATTGAAGATTACATGATGTCTATTGCATGTGGATGTTATGTAAGTAGGTCATAATACATTGAAAAGTGGTTATGTTTGCATTTGTGCTCTTGGCTAATTTCCTGTGATATATGAATAATTTTGCATGATGCTGGGGATTAGATGAATTATTAAATGAAGTTAGGATCCCATTATTTCTAGAATTGATTTATTACATTAATATTCTTCTTTTAGTTATTATTTGATTTTAGAGTAGTTCACAATCATAAGCATTAATTTAAGCATATAAAAATAGTGATTTAGTTGATACATAATAGTTTAATTTTAGAAATCCTTTCTCCGTGGATCGATACTCGACTTACTCTGCATTCCTTGTTGACACATGTATGCTTGCATGAGTTAGAGGTCTTTTGTTAGAACTAAAAAAGAGGCAACAAGTTTTTGGCGCCGTTGCCGGGGAAAGGCGTATAAATTTAAATAATTATCATCAGTTTTAAGCTATATTGTATGACTTAGACAAATCTAATCTAATCTCATTTCTATTTTTGTTTTTATTTTTGTTTCAGATACTTGTGTAAATTTGTATGCACACGCGATCATCCAAGTCCGAATTAACACATGCTCAGGACAATATTAACGAAAGAGGTTGGAAAGCGAGAGTGCATAGGAATTTGCAAGCAGAGTTAGAGGGTACTACATCTGATATGGCAAACAAGGGACAAAGAGAAGAGCAAAGAGAGGAGCATAGGGCTATGAGAGACTATTCTATGACTAATATTAATGGATTACAGTCTAGCATAGTCAGACCAGCGATAGCAACTAATACATTCGAGATAAAACTGGGCACTATTCAGATGGTGCAGAATTCGGTTCAGTTTGGGGGTGCTGCTACGGACGATCCGAATGAACACCTGTTGAGCTTTATTGAGATATGTGATACCTTCAGATACAACGGGGTGACGGAGGATGCTATCAGACTTAGGCTATTTCCGTTCTCATTGAGGGATAAAGCGAGAAGTTGGCTTCATTCTTAGCCTTTAGGATCAATTACTACATGGGAGGACCTAGCACAAAAGTTCTTAGCCAAGTTTTTCCCAATGGCTAAGACTGCAAAAATGAGGACAGTTATCTCTCAGTTCGAGCAACAACAGGGTGAATCCTTATACGAAGCATGTGAGAGGTATAAAGAGATGCTAAGAAAGTGTCCGCACCATGGTATGCCAGAATGGATGGTGATCAACACATTTTACAGTGGATTGGGATGGCAGTCGAGACCTATTATAGATGCAGCTGCAGGAGGGGCATTATGGGCAAAGAGTTATGATGAGGCCTATAACCTTATTGAAACAATGGGAGCAAATGATTTTCAGAACCCTACAGTTAGGATGCCACAGCCCAAGGTTGCAGGTTTGTTGGAAGTGGATGCTATTACTCAGTTGTCGGCACAGATGGCAGCTATGGCAAAGAAAATAGATTCATTAGCAGAGAGCAAACCGAAATTAGTTGCCTTCGTATGTGAGATTTGTGCAGGGTCACACTCGACAGATCAATGTGCTATCAGCTCGGAGTCGGTACAGTATGTGAGCAATTACAGGAAAGACCAATGACAAATTTAGAACACGTACAACTCCAACAACCGCAATCATCTTAACTTCAATTGGTCAAATAATCAAGGAAATTAGCAGAATCAGTTTCAGTCACAACCAGCACAGCAACAGTTTACACCAAGACCACCTTTTCCACCAGGATTTTCTCAACAACAACATCACACTCCAGCCGCACCTCAGCAAGAAAAGAAATCAAAAATGGAGGAAATGATGATGAAGTATATGGCAAACACGGAGGTTATGATCAAAAGCCAAGCAGTGGCTATTAAAAATTTGGAAACTCAAATGGGGCAAATGGCGAGCATGCTTAACAACAGGCCCCAGGGTTCATTGCCAAGTAATACAGAGGCAAATCCACGAAGAGAAGGGAAGGAAAAGTGCCAGGTTATAACACTCAGGTCTGGGAAGCAGTATGCAGAAAATTCACCAGGCGCGGCCGCGCCTGATTTATAAGGGGATGCCGCGCTGCCGCGAGAGTCAGAGCAATTGACTGAGCAGAAAGAAAATCATGAGGATTCCGAGTTGCAGTAAGTAGAGAAGGAGAAAGCAGGTTCAGATGAGAAGCCTAAGCGTACAGTACCACTAGTTCACCCTCCGGTTTTGTATCCGCAGAGATTGAATAAGTAGAGGGAAGACAAGCAGTTCAGTAAGTTTCTGGAGGTCTTTAAAAAGCTACAGATTAACATACCTTTCGCTGAGGCATTGGAACAGATGCCAAGTTATGCAAAGTTCATGAAGGGTATATTGTCAAGGAAGAGAAAACTAGACGAGTTTGAGACAGTGGCCTTGACTGAGGAATGCAGTGCAGTGCTTCAGTGTAAACTACCTCCAAAGCTGAAAGATCTGGTCAGTTTCACAATTACATGCATGATCGGAAAGATGAACTTCAATAAATGTCTGTGTGATCTTGGGTCAAGTATTAATCTGATGCCCTTGTCAGTTTTCAATCAGTTGGGATTGCCAGCTCCAAGGCTGATAAATATTTCTTTGCAGCTAGCTGACAGATCCATCACGTATCCATGAGGAATAGTTGAGGATGTACTAGTGAAAGTGGATAAATTTATCTTTCTGGCTGACTTCATAATTTTGGATTACGAGGAAGATAAGAGTATACTAATCATACTGGGGAGACCATTCCTAGCTACAGGAAGGACCTTGATTGACATTCAGAAAAGGGAACTCACGATGCGTGTACATGATCAGGAGGTTACTTTTAATGTCTTCGAGGCAATGAAGTTCCCAACAGATGAAGAAGAATGTTTCAAAGTTGATTTGGTGGACCGTGTATTAAATGATGAAGTTGAGAGTCTGGTGGATTATGAACCATTGAGGAGTGTCATTGCTAAACATTCAGAGTTGGAGGATGAGGAATTCGACTAACTTATGCAATATCTGGATACCACTCCACAATTCAGAAAATTCAGAACACCTGTCGAGCCATTGACGAAAGCTGGAGAGACATCGGTAAAATTAAAGCCATCTCTTGAGACACCTCCAAAACTTGAATTAAAACCACTTCCAGATCATCTCAGGTATGCATTTTTAAATAAAGATTCAAAGCTACCTGTGATTATTTCTTCTGCACTAACATCTTTTCAGGAAGAAAAATTGCTACGAGTGCTTAGAGAGTTCAAATCAGCTATTGGATGGACCACAGCAGATATCAAAGGGATCAGCCCTTCTTTTTGCATGCATAAGATCCTGTTAGAAGATGATAGTAAGCCGTCGGTGGAGCAGCAAAAAAGGCTTAATCCGATAATAAAAGAAGTGGTCAAGAAAGAGGTATTAAAATGGCTGGATGCAGGCATAATCTATCCGATTTTAGACAGCTCCTGGGTGTGCCTAGTGCAGTGTGTACTGAAGAAGGGTGGTATGATCGTCGTTACTAATGAGAATAATGAGTTAATTCCAACACGAACAGTGACGGGGTGGAGAGTTTGCATGGATTACAGCAGGCTCAACAAAGCTACAACGAAAGATCATTTTCCACTACCGTTTATAGATCAGATGTTGGATAGACTGGCGGGTCATGAGTATTATTGCCTTCTGGACGGTTATTCAGGCTACAACCAGATTATGATTGCTCCAGAAGACCAGGAAAAAACTACCTTCACATGTCCATACAACACTTTTGCTTTCAGAAGAATGTCTTTCGGGTTGTGCAATGCTCCAGCCACCTTTCAGAGATGCATGATGGCTATATTTTTAGATATGATGGAATAGAATGTGGAGGTATTTATGGATGATTTCTCAATCTTCGGGGACTCGTTTGATTTATGCCTTGAGAATTTGGTGATGGTTTTGAAAAGGCGTGTTGAGACAAATTTAGTGCTAAACTAGGAAAAGTGCCATTTCATGGTACAAGAAGGAATCATACTAGGACACAAAGTTTCAAAGAAGGGACTCGAGGTGGATAGGGCTTAGCTAGAAACTATAGAGAACTTGCCACCACCTACTTCAGTAAAAGGTGTTCGCAATTTTCTGGGACATGCAGGTTTCTACCGCAGATTCATCAAGGTCTTCTCCAAGATAACTAAACCACTATTGTAAGACCCCAACTTATTAATGAATAAAATCAAATTTCCTCTAATTATTATTGTGAATAATAAGGTGTTAATTTGATATAATATTTTGGTTATGGATAAAATGTGCAAATTTTACAAAATAAACAAGTGGTTATAAAATACTCATTATTGTCGGGGAATATTCGTTTGGTCGTGGAATATTCTTTCTGTCGGGGAATATTCGTACGACGGCGCAGCTATTTGTTGGCCCAAAAACAGAAAATGGTCGGATAAAGATAACGACAAAATTGAGTTTTTATAAATAACGGCGTAGTTGTTACCGTTAACATTGTTGGAATACCTAGTGGTTAAAATACAGTAATATGTATGGTTGCACAGTAGCACACAGTTTTGCACTGTATTTTTGAATTATTGATCCTTACGTAAGAAGGCACTACTCAATAATTGTTACAGTAGTTACTGTTCGATATTTTATTTTATTGATTCAGTAATTGCTGCGTTGATATTTTATATTATTGTTGTTTCAATAATTATCGATGCACAGTATTTTCCATTATCAGATCAATAATTCATATTATTTTAATAATATTATTAGATAACATTATTGGCAATGTCTAGAAAGTTCTGTCAAAGGAGAGGTTTGGTCATCTAATTGAGCGCCGGTAAGGAGAAATCCTTATTGGAAAGTCCCCTCTTTCCTGGGAACGGCCTGATTGTCATAATTGTGATTATGTAATATTATTTATAAATAATTAATTATTGATTTATATGATAAGAAAATATTTATTTTATGTGGATATAAATGTTGGATATATTTATTGTGGTTAAAAATGAAGGAGTTTATATTGAGGTGTTTTATCAGTATTTTTGTCGGAATGGAGGTATTAAAAATCAAACCAGTGTTTTTGAGTTATATTGCGTGAGTTATAATTTTTAATCTGACCGTTGGATCGTTGTGATTTTTGGATATGATATTCATATATAAGTTGAGTATATGTCCACAAATTTCGAACCGCTAAAAATGAACGTATGATTTGTTATGAATTTTAAGAGATGACTGGTTTAGAAATTATTGAAGTTTCAGAATTTATCATTTTGGTAAAAAATTCTAGAGTTGGTGGGCCCCACTTTTGGTTGGTGAGAAATGTGCTGGAATTTTTATTCAAATGTGGTGGATGGGAATAGTAGCAGGTAAAGCTATCAGGTTGCAGGTCAAGTCTGCTTCGGCGTGCTAACATTTTCCTATAAATAGAGGGCTAAGTTAGAATTGAAAATCACACCAGAATTGATAAGTTTTCTTTCTGTCTCTCTCTATATTCTCGAACGTATTTTGTGAGTATTTTGATACCTTGAGAGTTGCTATTCAGTGCAAGTTTCTGTGACACCCCCAAAATAGGTACACATCACCCATTCTGAGTTGCCAGATACATGGTACAAAATTCAAATACAACTTCATTTATACAACTGTTGAGCTATCATATAGGATACGACCACAGTTAACTATGATTTTAATACAAATATATGTAACTCTCATGGTACCTCGACCACAACCTTACAATGATACTTTACATAAAAGTATAGTCAAAAACTGTTTTAGAAATTAAAATCTTTGGGAAGTGCTCAAGGAAACCTTCGTACATGGGAGGCCATGTATCTAGGTTATAATAGATATCATATGGCCACAAAATTATCCTTGGTTAACCCAATAGACCCCAAAGAAAAATGAGAAGATTACTATCATCTTATTTCTAATTGTGAGTCTTCTCTTGATATATAACTATCTCCACTGTCTCCACGTGTGTATTATAATTCAAATAAACTCCAAGATCATATAGGTAGTGCCCATAGATATACTCAGCAAGTGGATGCGCACAACCTTTTCTTATAATAACATGAGGTGGTATGTCATTAGACATCTTGTATGATAGTGGCAAAACACCCTTCCAAAGTTGGGTTCACCTCACCCTATTTGATTCACCAAATATAACTACTAAATATTGTATAGAATACAAAACACTTTTCTATACTGTTTAGGGAGAACCTCTACATCTAGAGACCACTGTTCTATTCTCCTGTTATCCCCACTCGACCCAGCAACACTCTTACGGCAACAATCTTATTACCTGAAAAGAATTGTGAAGTAGAAAGGGTGAGCACAACTAGCCCAGTAAAGAATATCATGACTAAAGATAATTAAATTATCAATAGCTTTCATCAATAATAAATCAGAGATTTAGAACATATGGTAGATGATAAAACTTTTCGACCATAGTTGCAGCGGAACGAGCAATCCATTAAAAGAGTCAAATAGACCATCAGGTCTATTATCTTCTCAATGTTAAAAGTCCACCAATAATGTTTTATCTCTGTAACATCAATCAATAATTCTTGTCCACAATCATATGAATAACTCTTAATCATAATTGTGATTCTGAATTCCTTTTCACACCCAGAACGAAGATAATTTTCATCACCTATCATCACCTGAAACATCAAAAATCATGGTTATACCAAATCACAATTTCTGCTCATAATCATACTAATTAAATCATCTTTGCACTACGGTCAAAGATATTCATTATTATCACCTCAATGAATTAATATTTCATTGCTGAGTCTCAGCTCAATAATTAATCCACGTCATCAAATCATCCCTGCACTACGGCCAAGGATATTCATTAATATCACATCCATGAATTAATATTTCATTGCTGGGACTCAGCTCAATAATTAATCCACATCATCGAATCATTCCTGCACTACAGGCCAAAGATAATCGTGTTTTTTATCAACGGTCCTGATCATGCCATAAAATAATTTATCTTTGCAATACGGCCAAAGAGAATCCATAGCCATAATCATACCAAAAACTGTCCATCAATGCACTACGGGCCAATGAGGACTTTTAATTTTCACATCATTTGTAACATTACGGTCATGATTATTCCGAATAATTCCTGGTCATAATCATACCAAGTCCATCTATGCACTACAGGCCACAGATGACTTTCAATAAATATAAACATGAGGATGATGATAATGATATAAGAATTCAATTAAACAAGTTCAAGAATTAATTTGTCCAGGAATCAATAACGTCCAAATTGTCAACGTGATACTTCTTTGTAGAATAAAATTCAAGAATGCTCAGAAGAATATTTCCATGAAAAATACTGGATGAAGCGCAAATATCAAGGATATTCCACTAATTTCATGGAGTATAAAAGTCAAAATTTTAACCAACTGAGTATAATAACGAATGGAATAACAAAAGAAATCACCATGCATGCGATAGACCGCACAGACAGGTTATTCTAACAGAATAATAAATAATGGAACCAGGTCCGGCGTAAACGCGCAGACAGGATATTCCGACAGAATAATAAATAATGGAACCAGGTCCAGCGTAAACGCACAGACAGGATATTCCGACAGAATAATAAATAATGGAACCAAGTCCGGTGTAAAACACACAGACAGGATGTTCCAATAGAATAATAACAAGACGGAACCAGGTTCGGTGTAAAACACACAGACAGGATGTTCCAACAGAATAATGATAAAAACGGAACCAGGTCCGGTGTAAACACACAGACAGGATGTTCCAACAGAATAATAGAAGAATATCACCAAGTATAGGGTAGACCGCGTATACAGGTTATTCTAACAGAATAATAAGAAATGAAATAACAAAAGTTCTTTTCATGAATAAGAAAGAATAACACCCCTTACCGTAAAAGAAACTAGATATAAGAGTAGGGAAGGAGCAGAATACTTTTCTATAGCTTCTCTATAATTTCTCTCTCTGGAGTTTCAGTGAATTCGTAAGAAATAATGACGGAATGAGCTTCTGATTATAGGAAAATGGAATGCATAGTAACTAATCCATGAACGGTCCAAATTGATTTACTTTAATCTGACGGTCCATATTTAAAGAAATTTTTTTAAATAAAATATAATATATTCTATTTATAGAATAACTTTAATAAAATATTCTGTTTTATATAAAAACATGTTTCTGTTTTATTACGTTAATAATACGAATAAAACAAAACTTCATTATCGCTAAATAATTCATATTATTAATTGACAATAATTGAATCAAACTGAGTGACCTCTCACATAAGTATTAATAATCAATATCGTGTGCTACTATACAACCACGCGTATTACTGTACTTTTACTACCTAGTAGTTAAACAGTATCAACGGTAAAACTTCTGCCGTTATTTTTAATAAAATATTTTTGTCGTTTTCTCAATCCGACAATAATTCCGTTGTGGGGTCCACCAATGATTGTACCGTCGTACGAATATTCCTCGACTAATCGAATATTTCCTACGAATAGTAACTCGTGAATAGTAATTCGTGAATAATAACTCATGAATAGTAACTCATGAATAGTAACTCGTGAATAGTAACTCATAAATAGTAACTTGTGAATAGTAACTCATGAATAGTAACTCATAAATAGTAACTCGTGAATAGTACTCCGACACAAAAAGTACCCCAAATACTCGAGTGAATAATACTAGAGTGAATAGTAACCGTGTATTTTATGACAACTTGTCTACTTTTAAAAAAATTCACATATCACCCTTAACTTTAACCTTTTATCAATTTAATCATTTACCAAAATAAAATAATTATAAGAAAATTGAATACTTTCATTTCATAAAATTTGGGGTCTCACAATCTCCCCTCCTTATGAAATTTCGCCCTCGAAATTTACGTACGTACCTGGTATTCGAAGAGATGAGAATACCTTGCTTTCTTTTCGGATTGTACATTCCCGATAATTTCCTCTCTATCATGATTTTTTATTTCTCATCTCCTATATTTCAAATATCATTCTAGAATATAGTTTCAAAATATGGGTTAATTGACATATCACATAATACCTATATATTCTGACCGGCCAATTAAATACCAAATAAACTTAGGTAGGTCATACTAGCGAAGGAATTCCCCGTCTCTCCCCTCCTAGTTCTATTCTCACATCTTAGCCAGGGATCATATCCCTAAGCTCTGATACCAACTGTGACACCCCTAAAATAGGTATACATCACCCATTCTGAGTCGTCAGATACATGGTACAAAATTCAAATACAACTTCATTTATACAACTATTGAGCTATCGTATAGGATACGACCACAGTTAACTATGATTTTAATACAAATATATGTAACTCTCATGGTACCTCGACCACAACCTTACAATGATACTTTACATAAAAGTATAGTCAAAAACTGTTTTAGAAATTAAAATCTTTGGGAAGTGCTCAAGGAAACCTTCGTACATGGGAGGCCATGCATCTAGGTTATAATAGATATCATATGGCCACAGAATTATTCTTGGTTGACCCAATAGACCCCAAAGAAAAATGAGAAGATTACTATCATCTTCTTTCCAATTGTGAGTCTTCTCTTGATATATAACTATCTCCACTGTCTCCACGTGTGTATTATAATTCAAATAAACTCCGAGATCATATAGGTAGTGCCCATAGATATACTCAGCAAGTGGATGCGCACAACCTTTTCTTATAATAACATGAGGTGGTATGTCATTAGACATCTTGTATGATAGTGGCAAAACACCCTTCCAAAGTTGGGTTCACCTCACCCTATTTGATTCACCAAATATAACTACTAAATGTTGTATAGAATACAACACACTTTTCTATACTGTTTAGGGAGAACCTCTACAGCTAGAGACCACTGTTCTAATCCCATGTTATCCCCACTCGACCCAGCAACACTCTTACGGCAAAAATCTTATTACCATAAAAGAATTGTGAAGTAGAAAGGGTGAGCACAACTAGCCCAGTAAAGAATATCATGACTAAAGATAATTAAATTATCAATAGCTTTCATCAATAATAAATCAGAGATTTAGAACATATGGTAGATGATAAAACTTTTCGACCATAGTTGCAGCAGAACGAGCAATCCATTAAAAGAGTCAAATAGACCATCAGGTCTATTATCTTCTCCATGTTAAAAGTCCACCAATAATATTTTATCTCTGTAACATCAATCAACAATTCCTGTCCACAATCATATGAATAACTCATAATCATAATTGTGATTCTGAATTCCTTTTCACACCCAGAACGAAGATAATTTTCATCACCTATCATCACCTGAAACATCAAAAATCATGGTTATACCAAATCATAATTTCTGCTCATAATCATACTAATTAAATCATCTTTGCACTACGGTCAAAGATATTCATTATTATCACCTCAATGAATTAATATTTCATTGCTGAGACTCAGCTCAATAATTAATCCACGTCATCGAATCATCCCTGCACTACGGTCAAGGATATTCATTAATATCACATCCATGAATTAATATTTCATTACTGGGACTCAGCTCAATAATTAATCCACATCATCGAATCATTCCTACACTACAGGCTAAAGATAATCGTGCTTTTTTATCAACGGTCCTGATCATGCCATAAAATAATTTATCTTTGCACTACGGCCAAAGAGAATCCATAGCCATAATCATACCAAAAATTGTCCATCAATGCACTACGGGCCAATGAGGACTTTTAATTTTCACATCATTTGTAACATTACGGTCATGATTATTCCGAATAATTCCTGGTCATAATCATACCAAGTCCATCTATGCACTACAGGCCACATATGACTTTCAATAAATATAAACATGAGGATGATGATAATGATATAAGAATTCAATTAAACAAGTTCAAGAATTAATTTGTCCAGGAATCAATAACGTCCAAATTGTCAACGTGATACTTCTTTGTAGAATAAAATTCAAGAATGCTACGAAGAACATTTCCATGAAAAATACTGGATGAAGCGCAAATATCAAGGATATTCCACTAATTTCATGGAGTATAAAAGTCAAAATTTTAACCAACTGAGTATAATAACGAATGGAATAACAAAAGAAATCACCATGCATGCGATAGACCGCACAGACAGGTTATTCTAACAGAATAATAAATAATGGAACCAGGTCCGGCGTAAACGCGCAGACAGGATATTCTGACAGAATAATAAATAATAGAACCAGGTCCAGCGTAAACGCACAGACAAGATATTCCGACAGAATAATAAATAATGGAACCAAGTCCGGTGTAAAACACACAAACAGGATGTTCCAACAGAATAATAACAAAACGGAACCAGGTCTGGTGCAAAATACACAGACAAGATGTTCCAACAGAATAATAATAAAAACGGAACCAGGTCCGGTGTAAACACATAGATAGGATGTTCCAACAGAATAATAGAAGAATATCACCAAGTATAGGGTAGACCGCGTATACAGGTTATTCCAACAGAATAATAAGAAATGGAATAACAAAAGTTCTTTTCATGAATAAGAAAGAATAACACCCCTTACCGTAAAAGAAATTAGATATAAGAGTAGGGAAGGGACAGAATACTTTTCTATAGCTTCTCTATAATTTCTCTCTCTGGAGTTTCAGTGAATTCGTAAGAAATAATGACGGAATGAGCTTCTGATTATAGGAAAATGGAATGCATAGTAACTAACCCATGAACGGTCCAGATTGATTTACTTTAATCTGACGGTCCATATTTAAAGAATTTTTTTTAAATAAAATATAATATATTCTATTTATAGAATAACTTTAATAAAATATTCTGTTTTATATAAAAACATGTTTCTGTTTTATTACGTTAATAATACGAATAAAACAAAACTTCATTATCGCTAAATAATTCATATTATTAATTGACAATAATTGAATCAAACTGAGTGACTTCTCACATAAGTATTAATAATCAATATCGTGTGCTACTATACAACCACACGTATTACTGTACTTTTACTACCTAGTAATTAAACAGTATCAACGGTAAAACTTCTGCCGTTATTTTTAATAAAATATTTTTGTCGTTTTCTCAATCCGACAATAATTCCGTTGTGGGGTCCACCAATGATTATACCGTCGTACGAATATTTCCCGACTAATCGAATATTTCCTGCGAATAGTAACTCGTGAATAGTAACTCGTGAATAATAACTCATGAATAGTAACTCATGAATAGTAACTCGTGAATAGTAACTCATGAATAGTAACTCGTGAATAGTAACTCATGAATAGTAACTCATAAATAGTAACTCGTGAATAGTACTCTGACACAAAAAGTATCCCAAATACTCGAGTGAACAATACTAGAGTGAATAGTAACCGTGTATTTTATGACAACTTGTCAACTTTAAAAATTTTCACAAATCACCCTTAACTTTAACCTTTTATCTATTTAACCATTTACCAAAATAGAATAATTATATGAAAATTGAATACTTTCATTTCATAAAATTTGGGGTCTCACAGTTTCTGTCAGCACTATATCCGAAATTCAGTCAGAAGTACGGTTATTCTGAGGTAAGGGATGTTATTTTCTTCGTAAATGATATTATTTCTTTCAATATCATTATGCCGAAGTATTAGTCTGAACTTTTTATCAAATTTGAAACTTTTTGTGTTGGGGTTACTATTCACGTATACGATACTATTCACGAATACGGCACTATTCACCAAAAAATGAAAATTTTACTTTTTGACCAAGATGTCTATTATGGTTACTATCTTTGATGGTATCCATGTTTTGATCATTATTTTGGAATTCTTCTTCAAAATTGGTTATTTCGGAGTATTATTGAACTTGGATAAACTGTAATACGAATTCCTAATATTTGTTCTTTTATCTCACTGGATTCATTTTTTTTAGATATTTGTCATCATCCTCAGTCCTAAATGATGATATTACTGAATATCTTTGGCCTGTAGTGCAAAAATGAATGATTACCTGATGAATATCTTTGGCCCATTGTGTAAAGATGAACAGGTGTTGAGATGAACATGACTAACTGAGTATTATTCTTGAATTTTACTCCACAAAGTAGTATCATGTTGACAATTTGGACGTTATTGATTTCTGGATAACTTAAATTATAAATCTGTAAAATTTATCCTTGAACTTGTTTTATTGAATTATTATATCATTGCCATCATCCTCATGTTTATATTCTATTAAAAGTCATCTGTGGCCTGTAGTGAATAGATAGATTTGGTATGATTATGACCAGGGATTATTCAATATAATCATGACCGTAATGTTACAAATGATGTGGTAAAAGTCCTCATTGGCTAGTAGTGCATTGATGGACAGTTGTTGGTATGATTATGGCCATTGATTCTCTTCGGCCAAGGGTGCAAAGATGAATTATTTTATGGCATGATCATGTCCATTGATGAAAACACGATTATCTTTGGCCCGTAGTGCAGGGATGATTCGATGATGTGGATTATTTATTAAGCTGAATCTCAGCAATAAAATTGATGATAAATCTTTTAAATCATAGAAGATAGTAGGTTTTATGATCTACTTGACTCTTCTAATAGAGTATTTTTTTTTCGCTGCAGTTGTTGATCTAAAACTTGTTGTCTATTATATTTTATCAGATTTTTCCCTGTTGAAGACCAATGATAATTTGTTGTACATTGTCTTAGTCATAATATTTCTTACTAGGCTAGTTGAGCTCGCCCTTTCTTTCACTGTTCTATTCAGGAAATGAGAATATAGTTGGAACTAGTAGGGGAATGGATTGACGGTCCAGATGGTTGCATTAGTAGTACTCACTATTCTATGAAATAGTGTGATAATGTAATGAGGACTCCTTTTGAGTTTGTATACTCTCTAGTAGATAATATTTGTATTCAAACTCACAGTATATGTGTTGTCATATTCTGCATTACAATTATATTACTGAAGTTGTATTTGTTTCTGTACCATGTATTTGGCGACTCAGAATGGGTGATGTATACCTATTTTGGGGGCATCACAGTTGGTATCAGAGCTATAAGTAAAGAGCCCCGAGCCTCTCGCTGGTTACTTCCTTGTGTGGAATGCACCGAAACCAGACTCTCCGCAGGGGACGCCGTTCTGCGGTGGCAAACTGATAGGTACCACTATGAGGTGCTGTGCACGGTTGGGACATGAGTCACAGTTGGTATCAGAGCTTAGGGATATGATCCCTGGCTGAGATGTGAGACAAGAACTAGGAGGGGAGAGACGGAGAATTCCTTCGCTAGTATGACCTGACTAAGTTTATTTGGTATTTGTTTGGTTGGTCAGAATATAGGGATAATATGTTGCATGTCAATTAACCCTTATTTTGTGATAGTATTTGAAAATGACATCCGAGAATAGCAATGGAGCACAGGAGACTGTTGAGTCACCACAGATCAATACTCAGGATAATGTGCATCAGGAAGGCAACAATCCTCAGGTGAACAACGGCACCGACCAAATGACGAATGACGGTACGTTTAGGAGCTTTTTAGAATTCATACAACACCAAATGAGAGAGACTCCTGTTCATAATGCAGGTGGAAACACTGGCAACCCACGGTTGGTCACCGCTAAGCAGTTCAAGGAGCTAGGACCACCGGAATTTTTGGGAAAGTCAGAACCACTTAAGGCAGAGACATGGATAAAACAGATCACCAAGATATTTGATGTCTTGGAATGCTCAGAGGAGCAAAAGGTTCCATTCGCCACCTTTATGTTGCGTGAAGAAGCAGATCATTAGTGGGAATTTGTAAAACATACCCAGCCTGATGCACTCAAGATGTCTTGGGAGAAGTTCGAAGAATTGTTCAACGACAAGTACCTTCCTGAAAGTATTCGTCACATGAAGGAAGTGGAATTCATCAAGCTGGAGCAAACCAATATGACCATGTCGCAGTACGAAGCTAAGTTTGCCGAGTTGTCCTGGTTTGCGTCCCACTTAGTTGATAACGAGGAGAGAATGACGCGAATGTTTCTAAGAGGTTTGAAACCCGAGATACGTCAATACCTAATTTCTCACAAACTGTGTTTATATTCAGATGTTGTAAATAGGGCTCAGTTATTGGAGCGGGATAACGAGTCAACCCAACCAAGAGAAAGCAGTTGGCAAAATGATAATACTAATGGTAGCAGTCATCGAAGCGGTGACAACAATCGTGGAGGAAATTATCTTGCCAAGAATGGTAACCACTTCGGTGGTAATCATGGCCAAGATAATAGAAGTGGAAAATTCAAGAAGAGGAGGTTCAATAATGATGGAAAGACAGCAACACCAGCACCCATTTCAAAAGAAGAAGAATGACCACCGGTCGTATGTTTCAAATGCGGACAAGAGGGACACATCCGTCCAAACTGTACGCAGTAACCCAAAGTGTGTTTCAATTGCGGAAGAGAAGGTCACCTAGCTCGATTTTGTCCTGTAGTGAAGTCAAGTCCAGCGGGGATAATGATGCCAAAGGATGTCCCAGACAAGTCAAAGTCGGTAGTTTAAGTGAGAGCGTTTGTCGAGGAACCCGAACGAAGTTATCACGGGTAAGTTAATCATAAACTCTTGCGAAGTTTATACCTTATTCAATACCGGTTCTATATATTCTGTTATTTCTCCTACTTGCGCTCAACGTTTAAATTTGACCCCAGTATAAAACATATTTCTAAAACCCTTAAAATATTTTTTCACCTAAAACGAACGTATTATGCGCTGAAGACGTTGGCTAGAGCTGTTAAAAATTACGATTATGCCATTCAATACCATCGTGGAAAAAGCGAACGTGGTAGCTGACGCGTTAAGCAGAAGATCGTGTGCATTTACGAGTGCGAATATACGAACTCAGAGCTGATGAATGTGAAGAAGAAGGTTCAAGAGGGCGTTATTCTAGGAGCAAGAGTCGATGAAGAGAGGAAATCTCAACCTTCGATTTTATTGGTCTATTTAAAATCCTCGATCGAGTAGGAACTATGACCTATAGACTCGTTTTAAGCGCCAAGTATGTCGCGTGTTCATAATGTTTATTTCATATTGATGTTACATAAATATATGGATGATCCGAACCACATTATTGATTAAGAACCGGACGAGATAGTGGAAGATTTAACGTATAAGGAGATACATGTTAAAATCTTGGATAAGAAGGAATATATTCTACGTTCAAAGGTTATACCTCAAGAGTTAGAATCGAACGAGGTATCCCCATCTGTTCGGCATATCAGGTACGTACGTAAATTTTGGGGAAGAAATTTCATAAGGAGGGGAGGTTGTAAGACCCCAACTTATTAATGAATAAAATCAAATTTCCTCTAATTATTATTGTGAATAATAAGGTGTTAATTTGATATAATATTTTGGTTATGGGTAAAATGTGCAAATTTTACAAAATAAATAAGTGGTTATAAAATACTCATTGTTATCAGGAAATATTCGTTTGGTCGTGGAATATTCTTTCTATCAGGGAATATTCGTACGACGGCGCAGCTATTTGTGGGCCTCATAACGGAAAATGGTCGGATGAAGATAACGACAAAATTGAGTTTTTATAAATAACGGCGTAGTTGTTACCGTTAACACTGTTGGAATACCCTGTGGTTAAAATACAGTAATACGCGTGGTTGTACAGTAGCACACGATTTTGCACAATATTTTTGAATTATTGATCCTTACGTAAGAAGACACTACTCAATAATTGTTATAGTAGTTACTGTTCAATATTTTATTTTATTGATTCAATAATTACTGCGTTGATATTTTATATTATTGTTGTTTCAATAATTATCGCTGCACAGATTTTCCATTATTAGATCAATAATTCATATTATTTGAATAATATTATTAGATAACATTATTGTTAATGTCTAGAAAGTTCTTTCAAAGGAGAGGTTTGGTCATCTAATTACGCGCCAGTAAGGAGAAATCCTTATTGGAAGGCCCCCTCTTTCCTGGGAACGGCCTGATTGTCATAATTGTGATTCTGTAATATTATTTGTGAATAATTAATTATTGATTTATATGATAAGAAAATATTTATTTTATATGGATATAAATGTTGGATATATTTATTGTGGTTAAAAATGAAGGAGTTTATGTTGAGGTGTTTTATCAAATTTTTATGGGAATGGAGGTATTAAAAATCAAACTAGTGTTTTTGAGTTATATTGCGTGAGTTATAATTTTTAATCCGATCGTTGGATCGTTGTGATTTTTGGATATGTTATTCATATATAAGTTGAGTATATGTCCACAAATTTTGAACCGTTAAAAATGAACATATGATTTTTTATGAATTTTAAGAGATGACTGGTTCATAAATTGTTGAAGTTTCGAAATTTATCATTTTGGTGGAAAATTCTAGAATTGGTGTGCCCCACTTTTGGTTGGTGAGAAATGTGCTGGAATTTTTATTCAAATTTGGTGGGTGAAAATAGTAGTAGGTAAAGCCATCAGGTTGCAGGTCAAGTCTGTTTCGGCGTGCTAACATTTTTCTATAAATAGAGGGCTAAGTTATAATTGAAAATCACACTAGAATTCATAAGTTTTCTTTCTTTCTCTCTCTATATTCTCGAGCATATTTTGTGAGTATTTTGATACCTTGAGAGTTGCTATTCAGTGCAATTTTTTGTGAGCACTATATTCAAAATTCAGTCAAAAGTACGGTTAGTCTGAGGTAAGGGATGTTATTTTCTTCGTAAATGATATTATTTCTTTCAATATCATTATGCCGGAGTATTGGTCTGAACTTTTTATCAAATTTGGAACTTTTTGTGTCGGGGTTACTATTCACATATACGGCACTATTCACGTATACGACACTATTCACGAATACGACACTATTCACCAAAAAATAAAAATTTTACTTTTTGACCAAGATGTCTATTATGGTTACTATCTTTGATAGTATCCATGTTTTGATCATTATTTTGGAATTCTTCTTCAAAATTGGTTATTTCGGAGTATTATTGAACTTGGATAAACTGTAATACGAATCCCTAATATTTGTTCTTTTATCTCACTGGATTCGTTTTCTTTAAGATATTTTTCATCATCCTCAGTCCTAAATGATGATATTACTGAATATCTTTGGCCTGTAGTGCAAAGATGAATGATTACCTAATGAATATCTTTGGCCCGTAGTGCAAAGATGAACAGGTGTTGAGATGAACATGACCAACTGAGTATTATTCTTGAATTTTACTCCACAAAGTAGTATCATGTTGATAATTTGGACGTTATTGATTTCTGGATAAATTAAATTATAAATCTTTAAAATTTATCCTTGAACTTGTTTTATTGAATTATTATATCATTGTCATCATCCTCATGTTTATATTCTGTTGAAAGTCATCTGTGGCCTGTAGTTCATAGATGGATTTGGTATGATTATGACCAGGGATTATTCGGTATAATTATGACCGTAATGTTACAAATGATGTGGTAAAAGTCCTCATTGGCCAGTAGTGCATTGATGGACAGTTGTTGGTATGATTATGGCCCTAGATTCTCTTCGGCCAAGGGTGCAAAGATGAATTATTTTATGGCATGATCATGACCGTTGATGAAAACACGATTATCTTTGGCCCGTACTGCAGGGATGATTCGATGATGTAGATTATTTATTAAGCTGAATCTCAGCAATAAAATTGATGATAAATCTTTTAAATCATAGAAGATAATAGGTTTTATGCTCTACTTGACTCTTCTAATGGATTGTTTTTTTTCGCTGCAGTTGTTGATCTAAAACTTGTTGTCTATTATATTTTATCAGATTTTTCCCTGTTGAAGACTAATGATAATTTGTTGTACATTATCTTAGTCATAATATTTTTTACTGGGCTAGTTGAGCTCACCCTTTCTTTCACTGTTCTCTTCAGAAAATGAGAATATAGCTGGGACTAGTTGGGGAATGGATTGACGGTCTAGATGGTTGCATTTGTAGTCCTCACTATTCTGTGAAATAGTGTGATAATTGTAATGAGGACTCCTTTTGAATTTGTATACTCTCTAGTAGACAATATTTGTATTCAAACTCACAGTATATGTGTTGTCGTATTCTGCACGACAATTGTATTACTGAAGTTATATTTGTTTCTGTACCATGTATTTGGCGACTCAGAATAGGTGATGTATACCTATTTTGGGGGCATCACAACTATGCAGTTTATTGGAGAAGGATGCACAGTTTAATTTTGATGAGGCTTGCGTGTCGGCATTTGAGCACTTAAAGGGGAAATTAACGTCAGCAACCGTTATTACTGCACCAGATTGGGATTTGCCTTTTGAGCTGATGTGTGATGCCAGTGATTACGATGTAGGGGCTGTTTTGGGGCAGAGGAAGGAAAAGATGTTTTATGTGATATATTATGCCAGCAAGACCCTTACAGATGCACAGTTGAACTACACCACCACAGAGAAAGAGTTATTGGTAGTGGTGTACACCTTTGACAAATTTCGAGCATATCTGATTGGCACAAAGGTGATAGTGTACACGGATCACGCGGAAATTCGACACTTAGTGGCAAAGAAGGATGCCAAACCTCGATTGATCAGGTGGATATTATTATTGCAGGAATTTGATTTGGAGATCAAGGATAGAAAGGGCACTGAAAACCAAGTGGCGGACCACTTATCTCGACTAGAGAATCTGGAAAGGGAGGCAGACGACAAAGTTATAATCAATGAATCCTTTCCAGATAAGCAGTTGTTTGTGGTGAAAGGGGAAGTGCCATTGTTTGTAGACTACGCGAACTATTTGGTGAGTAATATGATACCTTCTGACTTGGTGGGTCATCAAAAGAAAAAATTTCTGCATGATGTCAAATGGTATATATGGGATGAGCCTTATTTGTTTAAATAGTGTGCTGATCAAATGATAAGAAGATGTATCCCATATAGCGAGACCGAGGAGATTCTACAGGATTGTCATTCTTCTGTGTATGGGGATCACTATGGTGGAGAGCGAACAACGGCTAGAGTACTACAAGCAGGATTCTACTGGCCGACAATTTTTAAGGATGCATACAGTTTTGTCCAGAGGTGTGATAGATGTCAGAGAGTGGGGAACATCTCAAAAAGAAATGAAATACCGTTGAATACGATCCTCGAAGTAGAAATTTTTGATGTGTGGGGGATTGATTTCATGGGCCCTTTTGTTTCTTCTTGCGAAAATCTCTACATCTTGCTCACAGTGGATTATGTGTCGAAATGGCTAGAAGTGGCAGCTCTTCCGACAAATGATGCCAAGGTAGTCCTCAGGTTTTTACACATAAGTATCTTCACTAGGTTTGGGACTCCAAGGGCCATCATCAGTGACGAAGGCAGTCATTTTTGTAACAGGCAGTTTACAGCTTTGTTGGCTAAGTATAGGGTGAACCATCACATTGCTATAGCTTATCACCCACAAACGAATGGCCAAGCTGAGGTGTCAAATCGAGAAGTTAAAAGAATCCTTGAAAAAGCTGTGAATCCCATGAGGAAGGACTGGTCGTTAAAGCTGGATGATGCAGTATGGGCATATAGAACTACATACAAAACTCTATTGGGCATGTCACCTTTTTAGCTCGTGTATGGAAAAGCCTGTCACCTTCCTATGGAGCTAGAGCATAAGGCATACTGGGCAATTCGGAAGCTCAATTTTTATTTGAAAGTTGTAGGGGAGAAATGCCTACTCCAACTCAATGGGTTGGATGAATTCAGATTACAGGCATATGAGAATTCAAAGCTGTACAAGGAGAAGGTGAAGAAATGGCATAATCGAAAGATCATAGAGAGAACATTTGAACCGGGACAAAGAGTTTTGCTTTTTAACTCCAGACTTAAACTTTTTCACAGGAAGCTGAAATCAAGATGGTCATGGCCATTTACAGTGTCTGTCTCCCCACATGGTGCAATCGAAGTATATGATAAATTCCCGGATCAGCCTTTTAAGGTGAATGGACAGCGATTGAAGCATTACATTGGTGGCGAGGTGGACAGACAAAAAGTCACCTCCATTCTTTCTTCGACATGAGATTCAAAGACAGTCAAGCTAATTGACTATAACTTAGCGCTTGATGGGAGGAAACCCATTATTTCTATCTCTAGTTTTTACTTATTCATTTTAGGGTTCTTTTGCTAGTTCCTTTGCAATTTGTTTATTGTGATAGTAGATTAGCTTTGAATGAATATCTTAGTGGCTGAATTTGGATATGAGTATGTCTGTGCATAGCATCGAAATTATGGTATTACGTTAGACATTCATGTTTACTCAGTAATTCATGCCTTGACAATGTTTTTATTGATGTCTATGTAGGTATCTTGGACTGAATTCATCACTGATTTGAAGTACTGGAAATGAGAGTTGGCAGTGCAGGAAATAGGGTCGTGCGGCCGCGCCATGATTATAGTATGTAACCGCGTGCCCGCGCTACATGCCTGCCAGGCTAAACATCCCACTCGTGCGCCCGCGCCACCTAAACATTGAAAACTCGAGCGGCCGCGTGCGGCACCGGAAGTGGAAATTTTTTTAAGTTTTTAAAGACGCATTCTCCCACTTGGCTTATATCAGTTAAAGCCCTATTCACTTGTTCTCCCACAAACGCACGTCTCCTCCTCTATAGTCAGTTACAAACTAAGCTATAACTCTCCTCTCCATTACGCGATTGTTGCTTTGGAGCTCACACCCACGATTCTACCCACGTTCAACCTCTACTCAACCTCTACACTGATAAATCTATGGTATCGTTGGGAGTCATCAGTTCATCAACAAGTGTTCATCTTTAACAGTCTACGCAATGGGACCCAAACGAGCTCGCTCTGTTTCTTCTTCATCATCGTCTTCCTCTAGCAGTCAAGGGAAGGATGTTGTGGATCATACCAAATTTCTGAGTCTGGAAGCACAAATGGAGTATTATAGAATCGTGGCGAAGACGTTTGTGAAGGAAAGGGGATTCAAGCCGGAGAAATAGGATGGTCAGTTATGGAATATGATTCAAGAAAGGGGATGGTTTGGATTGACTGTCACTCCTATGCCTGCCCCCATGGGCATTGTTCGAGAATTCTATACGAATGCAAAAGACACAATAAGTGGTCTATCTTAGTTCGAGGATTTCAAATAGATTACAGACCACCACCAATCAGGGCAGTGTTTAGGATACTTCACACACCACCAACTGGGTTTGATAATTGGGTAGAAGGTGCACATTTAGAAATGGATCTGGAGGTGGTCATTACCGAGTTATGCAATCCAGGAACGAAGTGGACTTATAAGGTCGGCACGAATTAGGCTCACATATTCCCAGCCTCAGCCTTGAATCAGTATGCTAAAGCGTGGAATTTGTTCATATGTGCTAAACTCGTTCCGTCGTCTCATCAGCATAAAATCACAGCTGAGAGGGCAATCATTCTGTGGGGAATAATCATAAGAAAATACATTGATGTGGGCCACCTGATTCATCAAACTATAGTATGTTATCTGCGAGGAATTACTATAGGGAGTATTCCACACGCGTCTGTTGTAGCTATGTTGTGTGCCCATCAAGGATGCCATTGGGATAATGAACAGATGCAGAACCCGAGCCAAGATATCACTCATGCAACCATTGCAAAATTTGAGGATTGGGCAGGAGGTGCACCGCACCCACGAGGAAAAGGCTTTATCATCCAGCCCACATTCTCAAAGCCACCACCGCAGCCCTCTCAGACAGATAAAGTGGGCCCGTCAACTCAAGCAGCTGTTGCCATTGGGATCGACAGCTCCAAAGGTTGGAGCGAAAGGTCGATGCAATGCATGACAACTTCACAGCATTTGCTACGGGTCTGATGAGCTCGCTCGCAGAGGCATTTACACATCCAAGGACAACGCTTGAGTGGCCACAGTTCGGGATAGCCGTGCCATATCCACCACCAGATTCACCACCCGACGAGGGTGGTGCAGCTGAGCATTAGGGGAGTTTTCTCTAACCCTATACCTTCATTCATTGAGGCAATGAATATTATAAGTTTGGGGGTATTGGGGTAGTAGGGTAGTTGCATATAGTATTTGCATGTTTAGTTTAAAGTTCATGTTTAGTGTAAAAATTGTGCATGTTTTATGTGTTAGAGAATAATTGCATATTATTTTTTTCTGTGTTCAGTCATTGTTATTATGTGTGTTAGTATATGTTTAGTTGCATTTGTTGTTGGGTGCATGTCTCACAAATTCTAGCTTTATGGATATTATGTCTAGCCGATGATGAACTTGAATCTTGATGGATTGTTGAATTTAATGGATGTCTTAAGCTTAGTTATAATGTTTTACATGATATGATCCATGATGTTGTTTAAATGCTTTCGGTTTGCACAGCCGTGTTCATAATTACTTGTAGGCATAAGAATTATGTGTTGCATTGCTTGATAGGAAATGTGGTTTGAAACAAAGAACTATGTGGAAAATGGACTTATACTATGACAAACATTGATAATCAAACTTTGGGGACATATGGGTATGCTATATATATATATATATATATATATATATATATATATATATATAATAAGTTGATAATGTGGCTAGTCTTCTTTCGGGGCCCTGGTTACTTGAGTAAGTATGCCGGTAGGGGTGTCTTAACACCTAACCCTGTGACGCCTCCAAAATAGGTATACATCACCCATCTTGAGTCGCCAGATACATGGTACAGAATTCAAATACAACTTAATAATACAACTGTCGTGTACAATACGACAAAACATAAACTGTGAGTTTGAATACAAATATTATCTTCTAGAGAGTATCCATACTTAATAGGAGTCCTCATTACAATTATTATCACACTATTACATAGAATAGTGAGGACTACTAATGCTATCATCTGGTCCATCACTCCGTTTTTCGACTCGTCCCAACTATATTCTCATTTCCTGAAGAGAACAGTGAAAGAAAGAGTGAGCTCAACTAGCCCAGTAAGAAATATTATGACTAAGATAATACAGAATAAATTATCATTAGTCTTCAACAATGTTAAACTGATAAAATACAATAGACATCAAGTTTAACTGCAGCGGATCAAGCAATCCATTAAAAGAGTCAAGTAGAGAATAAAATCTACTATCTTTTATGATTTAAAAAGTTTTTCATGACTTTTATCGCTGAGACTCGGCTTAATAAATAATTCACATCATCGAATCACCCCTGCACTACTGCCAAGGATATTCTTTAGTATCACGACCACGAATTATCCATGCACTATGGCTAAAGATAATCATGTTTTCATCAACGGTCCTAATCATGCCATAAAATAATTCATCTCTGCACTACGGCCAAAGAGAATCCATAGCCATAATCATACCAAAAACTGTCCATCAATGCACTACGGGTCAATAAGGACTTTTTCCACATTATTTGTAACATTACGGTTATGATTATGCCGAATAATCCCTGGTCAAAATCATACCAAGTCCATCTATGCACTACAGGCACAGATGACTTTCAACATAATATAAGCATGAGGTTGATGGCAATGATATAAGAATTCAATAAAACAAGTTCAAGAATTAATTTATCTAGGAACTGATAACGTCCAAATTGTTAACATGATACTGCTTTGTAGAGTAAAATTCAAGAATGCTCAGGAGAATGTTTCCATGAAAAGATACAGGATGAAGCGCAAATATCAAGGATATTCCACTAATTTCATGGAGTATAAAAGCCGAAACTTTAACTTACTGAGTATAATAAAGAATGGAATAACAAAAGAAATCACCATGCATATGATAGATCGTACAAGCAGGTTATTCCAATAGAATAATAAATAACGGAACCAGGTGCGGCGTAAAACGCATAGACAGGATATTCCGACAGAAGAATAAATAATGGAACCACGTCCGGCGTAAATGCACAGACAGAACATTCCAATAGAATAATAATGAATGGAACCAGGTCTGGCGTAAAACTCACAGACAGGATATTCCGACAGAATAATAAATAATGGAACCAGGTCCGACGTTAAACGCACAAACATGATATTCCAACAGAATAATAAAGAATGGAATAACAGAAGAATTTCACCAAGTATAGGGTAGCCCGCGTATACAGGTTATTCCAACAGAATAATAAAGAATGGAATAACAGAAGTTCTCTTCATGAATAAGAAAGAAAGAATACCCTTTACGAGTATTACAAATAATATCCCTTACCTTGAAAGGAAGAGTACCGGATATAGGAGTAGTGAAGTAGCAGAACACTTTTCTTCTCTCTCTATAATTTTCTCTCTCTAGAGTTTCAGTGAATTCGTAAGAAATAATGAAGGAATGAGTTTCTATTTATAGGAGAATTGAAGGATACTATTGGACTGTACAGTAGGAATTCAGACGAAATCAGTTGCTGATTCACAGCTCCACTGATCCAACGCATCAGTAATCTTTGTCAAAGAGTTAGCCAATGAAAAAAATGAACATATGCCACATTAAAAGCCTTGACCAATTAAAATGCTCCATAATTTACAAGTTGCCAAATCTGCTGCATGATTGAAAAAAATTTGGCCAATAATATTCAAGCTTGGAAAAATCAATCCGAATCCTGCCAATTCTTTCTTCTTCTTTTCTTTCCAATCAACATCCCACTATCATATAAATATATATAAAATAATAATGCTTCTCTCTACCACAACCCACTAACATAAATATATATATATAACAATAACACACCTGCCAATAATATACTCCTTCACCCACAACACACCACTAGATAATAATTCCCCCACCAAAACCCACTACCACACACATACTCCTACACACACGAAAACACACACACACACACAAAAGTCAAATATATATATATATATATATATACTTTATAACTTTCATCCGATAATTTTGAAAAACGGGTAAATAGGGATCCAAATAATAAGCAAAACTGAGTGACTTCTCACGTAAGCATCAATAATCAATACCGTGTACTACTATGCAACCACGCGTATTACTGTACTTTTAACACCGGGTGTTTCAACAGTTAACGGTAAAACTTCCACCGTTATTTTCATAAAGTATTTTTGTCGTTTTCTCAATCCGATAATAATTTCGTTGCGGGATCCACCAATGATTGTACCGTCATACGGATATTCGCCGACAAAATGAATATTCCCCGACCAATCGAATATAATATAACAACTTCCATACTATGCAAAATTTATAAATATTACCCACAACTATAACATTATATCAAATCCATACCATAATATTAAAAAAAATATTTCGAGAAATTTAAATCTTTATTCATAAAATCCGGGGTCTCACAATCTCCCCTCCTTATGAAATTTCGCCCTCGAAATTTACGTACGCACTTGATATGCCAAAGAGCTGAGGATACCTTGATTTCACTTCAAATTCTAACACTTGAGGTATAACCTTTGAGTGTCGAATATGATCTTTCTTATCCAAGATGTTAACACGTATCTCCTCATACGTTAAATCTTCTGCTATCTCGTCTGGTTTAAAATTAATAATGTGGTTCGGGTCGTCCACATATTTACGTAACATCGATACAAAAAAAACATTCTAAACACGCTACATACTTGGCGATAAAACGAGTCTATAAGCCACAGTTCCTACTTGATCGAGGATTTCAAATGGGCCAATTAAATCGAGGGTTGATATTTTCTCTCTTCATCGATTCTTGCTTCTAGAATAATGCCCTCTTGAACCTTCTTCTTCATATTTATCAGCTCTGAGTATGTAGCTTGAGCGGCTTTAAATTTATCGATTAAAGTCGATTCTAATCGTATATTCGTTATCTTCACGTGGGTCCCTAGAGTCTTTAACTCTATCTTCATCATTTGTAAGTTATACGAAATGGGTCTTTGTGTTAACAACATCTCACTCACATACGATCTTCTACTCAACGCGTCAGCTACCACGTTCGCACTTCTACGATGATATTAAATGGTACGATCGTAATCTTCAAAAACTCAAGTCAACGTCTTTGGTGCATGTTACGTTCATTTTAGATGAAGAAATATTTGAGGGTTTAAGAAATGGGTTTTGTACTAGGGTCAATATAAAATTAGATTTCACGCTCTAAGGGTAGGCTAAGAAGTCTTTAAGAATACGTCAGGAAATTTATTAACAATAGAAATATCATTCAAAACTGTGACCCTCATCCAAGACTTGGATAGCACGTCACATTAATACCTATCAACTTGCCATCATCATTCACGACATCGCCTACAGAAAGTCTGGCTTCGGTGCATTCCACATAAGAAAGTTAACAACGAAAGAATCGGGGCTCTTTACTTATGGCTTGATATGACAATGATTGACTTTAGTGGTTTGGTTACTTTGAATTCGCATAACAGGTTGGTTAGGAGTATGAAAGCTAACAACCTTACAAAAAGCATGATGAATAGTTAACCAGTCGATTCCTAAAATCACATCAAAGTCAAGTATTTTCAAAGAGATAAGATCGACAGGTAACGTGAAAGTGTTGATTTGAACAAGATTTATAAATAGTGGAGGTAATGAAGGTTTCTCCCAACTGAGTTGAAACAGATATATCAAAGTCTAACTTCTCCGGAGTTAACTTCAAACATTGAACACAACTAGGTGAAATAAAAGAGTGAGTAGAACTGGTATCTAACACGGTATAGACTTCACAAGAGTTTATGACTAACATACCCGTGATAATTTTATTCAGGTTCCTTGTCATGAAAAAAAAATGATTTCTCTTAAACTACCGGCTTTGACTTTTCTGGGACGACCTTTGGTGCCTCTATCTTAGCTGAACTTGTCTTCGGTGAACGACAAAATCGAGCTAAGTGACCTTCTCTTCCACAATTATAACATGCTTTGGACGGCATCGCGCAGTTTAGACTGATATGTCCCTCCCCTCCGCATTTGAAGCATATGATAGGTGGTCGTTCTCCTTCCTTAACAACGGGTGCTGGTGCTGACGTCTTTCCATCATTGTTGAATCTCCTCTTCTTAAAATGTCCATTCTTATTGTTTTGATCATGATTACCACCGAAGTGGTTACCATTTTTGGCATGTTGATTCCCTCCATGTTTATTGTCACCGCTTTGATGACTGTTATCACCGGTATTATCATTTTGTCGGCTGCTCTCTTTTGGTTGCGTTGACTCGTTATCGCGCTCCACTAACTGAGCCCTATTTACAATATCTAAATACAAACACAGTTTATGAGAAATAAGATATTAACGTATCTCCGTCTTCAAAACTCTTAAAAATATCCGCGTCATTCTCTTTTCATTATCAACTAAGTGGGACGTAAATCGGGATAACTCGGCAAACTTGGCTTCGTACTGCGACACGGTCATGTTGTTTTGCTCCAACTTGATAAATTCCACCTCCTTCATGTGACGAATGCTTTCGGAAGTACTTGTCATTGAACAGCTCTTGGAACTTCTCCCAATACATCTTGAGTGCGTCAGGCTGGGTACATTTTATAGATTCTCACCAGTAATCTGCCTCTTCACGCAACATAAAGGTGGCAAAGGGAACCTTTTGCTCCTCTGAGCATCCCAAGACATCCAATATCTTGGTGATTTGCTTTAACCACGTCTACGCCTTAAGTGGTTCTGGCATTCCCAAAAACTTCGGTGGTCCCAGCTCCTTGAATTGCTTAGCGGTGACCAACCGTGGGTTGCCATTATTTCCTCCTGCATTATGAACAGGAGCCGCATTCGCCTGATGTTGCATGAATTCTAAAACACTCCTAAACGTACCATCGTTCGTCAATTGATCAGTGTTGTTGTTTACATGAGGATTATTGTCTTCCTGTTACACATTGTCCTGATTATTGATCTGTGGAGACTCAACGTTCTCCTATGCTTCATTGCTTATCTTAACATTTTCAGATGCCATTTTCAAATACTGCAACAAAACAAGGGTTAATTAACATATCACATATTATCCCTATACTCTGATCGACCAATTAAATACCAAATAAACTTAGGTAGGTCATACTAGCGAAAGAATTCCTCCGTCTCTCCCCTCCTAGTTCTTGCCTCACATCTCAGCCAGGGATCATATCCCTAAGCTCTGATACCAACTGTGACGCCCCCAAAATAGGTATACATCACCCATCTTGAGTCGCCAGATACATGGTACAGAATTCAAATACAACTTAATAATACAACTGTCGTGTACAATACGACAAAACATAAACTGTGAGTTTGAATACAAATATTATCTTCTAGAGAGTATCTATACACAAAAGGAGTCCTCATTACAATTGTTATCACACTATTACATAGAATAGTGAGGACTACTAATGCTATCATCTGGTCCATCACTCCATTTCCCGGCTCGTTCCAACTATATTCTCATTTCTTGAAGAGAACAGTGAAAGAAAAGGTGAGCTCAACTAGCCAAGTAAGAAATATTATGACTAAGATAATGCTGAATAAATTATCATTAGTCTTCAACAATGTTAAACTGATAAAATACAATAGACATCAAGTTTAACAGCAGCGGATCAAGCAATCCATTAAAAGAGTCAAGTAGAGAATAAAATCTACTATCTTTTATGATTTAAAAGGTTTTTCATGACTTTTATCGCTGAGACTCAGCTTAATAAATAATCCACATCATCGAATCACCCCTGCACTATGGCCAAGGATATTCTTTAGTATCACGACCACGAATTATCCATGCACTACGGCTAAAGATAATCATGTTTTTATCAACGGTCCTAATCATGCCATAAAATAATTCATCTCTGCACTACGGCCAAAGAGAATTCATAGCCATAATCATACCAAAAACTGTCCATCAATGCACTACGGGCCAATGAGGACTTTTTCCACATTATTTGTAACATTACGGTTATGATTATATTGAATAATCCTTGGTCATAATCATACCAAGTCCATCTATGCACTAAAGGCCACAGATGACTTTCAACATAATATAAGCATGAGGATGATGACAATGATATAAGAATTCAATAAAACAAGTTTAAGAATTAATTTATCTAGGAACTGATAACGTCCAAATTGTCAACATGATACTGCTTTGTAGAGTAAAATTCAAGAATGCTCAGAAGAATATTTTCATGAAAAGATACTGGATGAAGCGCAAATATCAAGGATATTCCACTAATTTCATGGAGTATAAAAGCCGAAACTTTAACTTACTAAGTATAATAAAGAATGGAATAACAAAAGAAATCACCATGCATGCGATAGATCGCACGGGCAGGCTATTCCAACAGAATAATAAATAACGGAACCAGGTCTGGCGTAAAACGTATAGACAGGATATTCCGACAAAATAATAAATAATGGAACCAGGTCCGGCGTAAACGCACAGACATGATATTCTAACAGAATAATAAAGAATGGAACCAGGTCTGACGTATAATGCACAGACTGGATATTCTGACAGAATAATAATTAATAGAACCAGGTCCGGCGTAAAATGCACAGACATGATATTCTAACAGAATAATAAAAAATGGAATAACAGAAAAATTTCACCAAGTATAAGGTAGCCCGCGTATACAGGTTATTCCAATAGAATAATAAAGAATGGAATAACAGAAGTTCTCTTCATTAATAAGAAAGAAAGAATACTCTTTACGAGTACAACAAATAATATCCCTTACCTTGAAAGGAAGAGTACCGGATATAGGAGTGGTGAAGTAGCAGAACATTTTTCTTCTCTCTCTATAATTTTCTCTCTCTAGAGTTTCAATGAATTCGTAAGAAATAATGAAGGAATGAACTTCTATTTATAGGAGAATTGAAGGATACTATTGGACTGTATAGTAGGAATTCAGACGAAATTAGTTACTGATTCACAGCTCCACTGATCCAACGTATCAGTAATCTTTGTCAAAGAGTTAGCCAGTGAAAAAAATGAACACATGCCACATTAAAAGCCTTGACCAATTAAAATGCTCCATAATTTACATGTTGCCAACTCTGCTGCATGATTGAAAAAAATTTGGCCAATAATATTCAAGCTTGGAAAAATTAATCCAAATCCTGCCAATTCTTTCTTCTTCTTTTCTTTCCAATCAACATCCCACTATTATATAAATATATATAAAATAATAATGCTTCTCTCCACCACAACCCACTAACATAAATATATATATAATAATCACACACTTGCCAATAATATACTCCTCCACCCACAATACACCACTAGATAATAATTCCCCCACCAAAACCCACTACCACACACACACTCCTACACACACGAAAACACACACACACACACACAAAAGTCATATATATATATATATATATATATATATATATATATATATATATACTTTATAACTTTCGTCCGATAATTTTGAAAAACGGGTAAATAGGGATCCAAATAATAAGCAAAACTGAGTGACTTCTCACGTAAGCATCAATAATCAATATCGTGTGCTACTATGCAACCACACGTATTACTATACTTTTAACACCGGGTGTTTCAACAGTTAACGGTAAAACTTCCACTATTATTTTTATAAAGTATTTTTGTCATTTTCTCAATCCGACAATAATTCCGTTGCAGGGTCCACCAATGACTGTACCGTCATACGGATATTTCCCGACAAAATGAATATTTCCCGACCAATCGAATATAATATAACAACTTGCATACTATGCAAAATTTATAAATATTACCCACAACTATAACATTATATCAAATTCACACCATAATATTAAAAAAAATATTTCGAGAAATTTAAATCTTTATTCATAAAATCTGGGGTCTCACAAACGTCCTAAGGTCTTATATGGTCTGGGAGTCGTTGGTTGAAAGTTTGCTAAGGGGTAATAGTGTAGCCTAATAGAATGAGGCATTGCACAGTCATGTGAAAAACAATAGCAATAAACACCGCGGGAAAGAGCGAAAATCGCCCTCGTGAGTAGAAATAAAGCAGTTAAGCCCATTGTTGAACCTTAGTTTGTTTTGATATGTTGGAATAGTCTTTGTTGCATAAGTATACATGAGTTTTGATTTAGACTATAATTTCTTGTTTTGAGCAGTTTAGCATGTGTATTCTTTGCTTAAATCAAGTTTTGGTGAACACAACACACACACACATAGCATTTCTATAGCACGTATGGATTACTTGAGTGTATGATATTATGTATATGGCTTAGTTTAAAGTTTTATTCTTGAATTCAGATAATTCACTGAGGCATGTTGGACTGAAATTCTGTTATACCTGGAAGAATGTGAGACTCGTTTGCATCATGATATAGCTGCATAGCATGTAGTTGCATTTTTAGTGTTTATGTAGTATGCATTACTTGAGGGCAAGCAACAGTTCAAATTTGGGGGTATTTGATAAATGGGTTTTATACCTACTTATTGGATATAAATTCACGAGAACTATGCCCATCTCAAGTACATTTTAGTATGTTTTTAGTTGCATTTAGTGTTATTTTGCATTGCATATACTGAGAACTCCTATGTTGTGAAAGTGCAGAAATGGCATAGCTCGGCGATGGTAGGTGGCAATGAGGCTAATGGAGGCATGGTAAGAGGAACAAGTGGAGATCAGGAATGAAACTTTGAGGAAGAAACAGGTGACAAGTAGTGGAGCAAAATGAAGCAGCAGCAGAGCATAAATTGTAGACTGCAGGAGCCGCGCGGCCGCACAACTATAAGAGCTATGAAGCTCGCGCTAGCGCCACACACACCTGCAGAGCCAGAAAGCCAATCGCGCACCCGCGCCATGATAACGAAGGGACCACCCGCGGCCGCGCGCGTAGTTGACCAAAGCTGTTGACTTTATTTTAATTTTTAAAAATTGAAGTTTTGAGTTGATATAAATGATTATGGTTGGCACCAGATGTATCCAACTTTAATTTTTACGTGTTTTTATAATAGAGAACTAGGGTTTATGCTTTGAGAGATTTCCATTGATGAACCAAGCATAGACGTATTATTTTCTACTTCTTCTTTGGATTTCAATCATTGTGGATGAACTATCTTTATGTTGCTAGATATCAGTAAGGATTTGAACGTTACGTTTGGATTATAATCAGCAATTGGGTTTGATCGATTCTATCTTCTCTCTTTCAATTGTTTGTTTATTGTCCATGTATTGCTTTGATCCCATAATGGCTTTTGGTTCAGTCATGAACTAAACTCCATTATGGGACTCTAACGGAATTTAATACGTAGTCAAACTTATGGCCTGATTGCTGGACTGTTTGTGTATTGTCAGGAATTTCTATCATGGTTGATTTAAATGCATGAATGATTGATCACCATTCATTTTATATACTTGTGTGGAGTTAAAAAATAACATGCAAGTAGGTTCGTAATCATGATAGCATGTGTATATGGGGCTGTTTTACTTAGCTTTGTATTTCGTGAATCAGATAGACATATACTGTTTCACCGTATGAGTTATATATAAGGGCTTGTCCTTAAATTTAATATGATGGCAATTTCACATAGAAATATAGTGATCTTGGTTTTATTAAAGATTATATGATGTCTATTGTATGTGGATGGTGTGTAAGTAGGTTGTGACACCCCCAAATCCCGGTACTTCATTTTCTCATGGTTTGGTGTTCACGTAATCAAAACATTCATTTCTAACTACTCAATTATAATAAAATTGAATAACAAAACCTGCCCATACAGGATTTAACTTAACTAAATCTCCCAGGTTAACTAACCTTTACAAACAATCATTCATGCGAAAAAAAAATAAAATAAATTTCATTACAATCTTTAAACCAAGTCTGAAAATAAACTATTCAACTATTACAAGTTTTCAGCATTGCTTCGTCTTTCCTTTCCCTTTACTGGTACTAGGCACACCACCAGTTTCAACCTTAGCTGTAAGAAATTTTACAGGCAAGAGTGAGCAAACAAGGCCCACTTGAAATAACAATAATTAAATCAGTAACTTTTACATCATTTGTCAACATTAAGCTCAATAGAATTTAACAATATATTCTATTAACTTTTGGAAAGCTTTAACCTTTACTGAGGGTCTAATGACCACGAATCATGTCCACAGTTATAAGTAATTTTTCAACTTAAACTTTAACAGTCATAAGACTATAAGGACTTCACGTACTTAGGGGGATCAACCCTTCGTACAATGTATTGTGCACAACCATTTCAACGCTAAGCGTAACCTCTTATAAAAGAGTTGTTCTTCTCAGTATTTAGAATACAAGTCCGTACCAAAGTGAGTTTGGTTTGGATACATCATGGGGTAATTTAGAATTCAACGGTAATCAACTAAGGTTTAGTTGATTACAACGACATAACTGTATACTATGGAATAATCATAGTTTAATTGATGTTTATAAATTGACATCATGCTTTAGGGATAATCTAATAGCATACAATTTGAATAATTATAACCTACCTTGCTTGAACAATAATAAGACAAGGTTAATTGAATAATAAACATCCACAACATGTATATAATTGTACATGCTAAACCACAAGTTAAGTACAAGAATAACTTGCTCCAAATAAATTTACACCATTATATGATAATCGAAATTAAAATAATAATTAGTTCAATAACACCAATGATTAGAAAACTTATACAATAAAGAACTTGCTAAATATCAAAAGTTAAGGCTTAGAAACTTGCTCAATGTAAAAGGTAGGTTTAGGAAACTTGCCTTTAGCACAAGCTACACTTTTACCACTTGAATTGATACCCTAAACATATGTCATATTGACATAATTAGTCCTAACCAACATTGTACATTTATATAAACAATTGCATTCCTCATATGAGTTGAATTACCCATTCACATAATCAATTATATTTCAAGTAGATAATACTTAATAATATGATATTTCATAGTCTAATAATACTGAAATTATCATTTAACATTATTATAATAAATACATAACATTTATTTTCAAGTTTTGTACATTTAAACAAAACTGTCAGACAGTTCTGCCAAGCCGCGCCAAGGCGCCACAGTTTGTACTGTGGCTCGCGCTGCGGCGCTGAGTCGGCGCTGCGGCTCAGCGATTATACTATAAGCCGGCGCTGCGGCGCAGTGATTGTGCAACAGGCCGCTTACGTCATGGTGATGGCGCTGCGGTGCCAGCAATGAACTGCTGGGTCGCGCCGCGGCGCGAACTGTCAGCGTCGACTGACAGCTTCGGCAACCATGAAAGAAAAGCTAAATTGGCCAAAAAGCTCGAATCTAATAGACTAGTTACACTCTATTTTGCACATAAACTTCATACAAACACATTGTGACAATTCCTAACGTGTTTCTATTCATAATTTGTCTAAACATCAACTATAAAACACCTAATTTCAAGGTTTTTGGCAAAACTCCATTATTTGATATTATTTTTCATTAAAATTACCACTGTGATTTTGTTATTCAATCAAAATAGAAATTTCTAACTATCATGATTATGATTCTACCTATTCTAACAATTCTAACAATCAATTTATCAAAACACAACCAATTAAACATTAATTTCCATTTTAAAAATAACCCATTCTCATTCATAAAATTCTCTATAAAATAATTTCTTCATAATATATACATACATGAATTAAACACTATATAATCATGCATAACTCATGAAACACATCTACAATTGCTAATTATATAAACTTATAACCAAAACAACAAAATTTCTTTTCATAAATTTTTCACAGAGACTTTTTGGGAAGAAAAACTTTTAGAGTTTTGTAAAGAAGAAGATGGCCTACCTTGGATTATGAAGAAGATGATGATCCTAACTCTTTGATTATCACTTTTCTCCAAAACCTGAAAAACAAACACTCAATCTCTCTAAAAAATCTCTTATTTTTTTTCTTCTTTTCTTCTTCTTCTTCCTCTGAGTTTTTCTTTCTTTCTCTCTAACCTCTCTCCTCTATCTTACGTATTATAATATAACGTATAAGATATAATGTATATATTAAATATATAATATAACTCTCACATAACTGACATCAGTTATTTTTATTTTGAAAATCAAAAGCCATAAGGCTTGTTTGGTTAAGCTTAATAAAATAACCCATTAATCCTTACTCCTTGTTTGGTAAATTGAATTAAAACAAATGGATAAATTCTTATACCTTGTTTGCTAAAACACTATTAGATTAAAGACTTATTATACAATAAGGCATGTTTGGCAAAACTAAATTAAACTCTTTTAATTTATTTTAATAACTCCTTTATAACAAGGTTATTAATCACCCTTTATTTAATTAAATAAATCAATTAAAACATTAATCTACTAAATTACTTTGACACATAAATCATTATCGTATAATTATAATTTCTTTTATAACTATAATTTTATTTAACCAACTAATATTTTAAATTATAATTTTCCATTTAAAATATTATTACCTATTTAAAATCACTATAAGCTCTCTAGCTTATTTATTAAATAAATTTGGTATATAACCTCATAACAATTAATTTATTTAGCTCCTTAATTATTTACTCAACAAATAATTAATTAAATCACATCAACTCAAATTGTCATATAATTCAATAAATATTTAATATTGCCAATAAATATTTAATATTTAATATTTAATTATTTATTCAACAAATAATTAAATAAACCACATCCCTCAAATTGAAAAATTATTTATTCAACAATAACAATTTTATTAAATACTTAAATAAATCAATAAATATTTAATATCACACTTTAAAATTATGGAATGTTACATCATTCCCTCCTTACAAGGATTCTGTCCTCAGAATCACAATTCAAACAAATCATTCATTACATTCTTTCCTACTTACAAAGATTCTGTCCCCAGAATCGAAGACACAGATTAAACAAATAACTCAGGGTATTCCTTCAACATTTTCTCTTCGAGTTCTCACGTAGCTTCTTCAGCGTTGTGGTTTCTCTATATCACCTTCACAAAAGGTATCACTTTATTCCTGAGCACTTGTTCTTTCCTGTCGACTATCTGGATAGGAATCTCTTCATAAGACAAATCTTTCTCGAACTGCAATGGTTCATACTCAATCACATGTTTGTAGTCGGGTTTATATGGTCGTAACACCGAAATATGAAAAATATTATGAATATTTTCCAACTCTGGAGGTAGAGCTACCTCGTAAGCCACTTCTCCCACTCTTCGCAGCACTTCAAAGGGTCCAATAAACCTCGGACTTAGCTTTCCCTTTTTACCGAAACGAATTTTCCCCTTCCAGGGAGAAACTTTTAAGAATACAAAAGTTCCTACGTCAAATGTACGATCTTGTCTGTGTTGATCAGCATACTTTTTCTGTCTGTCTTGAGCTATGACCAGTCTTGTCCTGATGAGTTTGACAACATCAGCAGTTTGTTGTACCAGTTCTGGTCCTAACAGTTGGCGTTCACCGACTTCATCCCAACATAGTGGGGTTCTGCACTTTCTGCCGTACAATGCCTCGTAAGGTGGCATGCCGATGCTCGCGTGATAACTGTTGTTGTAAGCAAATTCCACCAATGGTAGTTGATCTTCCCAGCTTCCTTTAAAATTCATGACGCATGCTCTCAGCATATCCTCCAATGTCTGAATTGTTCGTTCGCTTTGGCCATCTGTTTGTGGATGATAAGCCGTACTCATTCGCAACTGTGTTCCCATACATTCTTGTAGTCTCTTCCAGAAATTCGATGTAAACTGCGGATCTCTATCAGACACAATTGATACTGGCACTCCGTGCCTCGAAACGATCTCCTTAATGTACAATCTTGCCAACTGATCAAGATTGAATCTAATCTTTATTGGTAAAAAGTGCGCTGATTTCGTTAGTCTGTCCACTATTACCCAAATCGCATCGCATCCTCACTGAGTAGTTGGAAGACCCACCACAAAATCCATTGTGATGTGTTCCCACTTCCATTCCGGTATTTCTAACGGTTGGAGTAATGCGCTGGGTCTTTGATGTTCGGCTTTTACTCTCTGACATGTCAAGCATTTCGCTACGCATTCAGCAACATCTCTTTTCATATTTGGCACCAAAAATGTCGGCGCAAATCCTGATACATTTTCGTGCTTCCTGGATGAATTGAATACTTTGAGCTATGAGCTTCAGTCAGAATTTCTTCTTTCAGCTCTAGCACTGCTGGAACCCAAATTCGTCCATCGAACCGTAGTAAACCTTCGGTATCGACCTTGTATTTTACATCTCCGCCTTCACCCAAATTCTCATTGATTTTTCCACACTCTCCATCTTGTAATTGAGCAATTTTCACTTTGTTCACTAAAGTTAGATCAGCTTCTATCTGGAATAGTTGTTCGTCAGATTCTTTTGGAAATTTGATTTCCAACTCCAATTTTGTCATTGCTAAAATGAGCTCCTTTTGAGTTGTTATCAGCATCAACTTCTCCCGACCTTTCCTGCTTAAAGCATCTGCCACTACATTCGCTTTACCCGGATGATAAAAGATCTCACAATCGTAATCTTTTATTAATTCCATCCACCTTCTTTGACGCATGTTCAAATCCTTCTGAGTGAAAATATACTTCAGACTTTTGTGGTCTGTGTAGATCTCACATTTCTCTCCATAAAGATAGTGTCTCCATATTTTTAGAGCAAACACCACTGCAGCCAATTCCAAATCATGAGTCGGATACCCCTTCTCATAATCCTTCAATTGTCTTGATGCATAGGCAATAACTTTGCTGTTCTGCATAAGAACACAACCCAACCCTTTATGTGAGGCATCACTATATACCACAAAATTTCCTGTATTATCTGGCAAAGTCAATACAGGTGCCACACTTAACTTCTTCTTCAAATTTTGGAAACTCTCTTCGCACTTCTCCGTCCAAACGAATTTTACAATTTTTCTTGTCAAATTTGTTAGCGGAGTGGCTATCTTAGAAAAATCTTGAATAAATCTTCTATAATAACCAGCCAGTCCCAAGAAACTCCTCACTTCCGACGGTGTTTTTGGTTGTTCCCAATTGATTACTGCTTCCACTTTCGACGGATCCACTGAGATCCCATCTTTGTCAATCGCATGCCCCAAAAATTGTACACGGTCGAGCCAAAATTCGCACTTAGAGAACTTCGCGTACAGTTTTTCCTTTCTTAGTGTCTCTAATGTCAGACGTAAGTGTTCCACGTGTTCTTCTTGAGTTTTGGAATACACTAGAATGTCATCAATAAATACCACTACAAACTTGTCTAGGAATGGTTTAAACACCCTGTTCATCAAATCCATGAACGCAGCAGGTGCATTGGTTAAACCAAAAGACATCACCAGAAACTCGTAATGTCCATACCGAGTTCTGAATGCCGTTCGTGGTATATCCTCCTTTCTTACCTTCAATTGGTGATAACCACTTCTCAAATCTATTTTCGAAAAGTACTTAGCACCCTTCAGTTGATCAAACAAGTCATCTATTCTTGGCAACGGGTATTTATTTTTAATAGTGACTTTGTTTAACTCCCTGTAATCAATGCAAAGACGCATTGACCCGTCCTTCTTCTTCACGAATAAAACTAGCGCTCCCCATGGCGATACACTTGGTTAAATATATTTCTTGTCTAGCAGTTCTTGCAACTGTACCATCAGTTCCTTCATTTCTATCGGAGCCATTCTGTACGGAGCCTTTGATATCGGTGCTGTTCCCGGCACTAAGTCGATCACGAATTCAATTTCTCTGTCCGGCGGAAGTCCTGGCAAATCTTTTGGAAACACGTCTTCGAATTCTCTCACTACCGGTATTTCTTCTAATTTCACACCTTTCTTCTGAGTATCGACTATGTAAGCTAAATAGCCCACACAACCTTAACTCAACAACTTCTTGGCCTGCATAGTCGTCAGACATTTCATTTGTCTTGGCGACTTGCTACCATAAAATACTACCTTTGACGGAGTCATAAGGTTTACACACTTCTTTTGGCAGTCAATTACTGCTCCATAATTGAACAACCAATCCATTCCCAAAATTACATCAAATTCCCCGAGTCTAATCGAAATCAAATCTACTAACAAGATATTCCCCTTAATGTTCACCCTACAGTTCTTGTAAACGAACCTAACAGGGATTATTTCCTTATTCGCAATTTCTATATTCAAAGGAAAATTCAGTTCTTCTCTAGGCAATTCTAACCTCTTAGCAAATTCATCAGATATAAACGAGCAAGTAGCACCCGAATCAAATAATACATATGCATCAATATCATTGATTGGGATAATACCTGACACCACATCCTTTGATTGCATAACATCTTGCACAGTCATGTTGAAGGTTCTGGCTGTGGGTTTGATTGATGCTGCAGGTCCTGTAATAGCCCACGCACCTCCATTGTTATCTCCTTTGCTTCTGGTTGTCACTCCCTCCTTCTTCTTAGGACATTCACTAGCAAAGTGATCCTTGGATCCGCACGTGAAGCACGCATTCTTCTTTGATTGAGTGCAATTTGACATGTGTGTGTGTGTTTTCGTGTGTGTAGGAGTGTGTGTGTGTGTGGTAGTGGGTTTTGGTGGGTGAATGGATTATATATTTTAATATAAAAGAGAATTTGGTGGGTGGTGGTAAGTATTTTAGACATGAATTGATATTGGTGGGGGAAATGATGTTGTCACGGGAAGGTGGAGTCTAAAATGGGGTATATATATGTATATAATAGAAGTGGCCAACATGTTATATATATATATATATATATATATATATATATATATATATATATATATATAAGATGTCGTTGAATTAAAGAAATTCACATGTGGGATAATTACGTTGCGTCTGAAAAAAAAATTCCTTTTGCTTGTGACTCTGTAAAATTACTTCGTTCATGAACAGTGCCCTTCCATTCTCCTATAAATAGAAGCTCATTTCTTCATTATTTCTTACGAATTCACTGAAACTCTAGAGAGAGAAAATTATAGAGAGAAAGAAGAAGAGAAATCTGCTACCTCTCTTTTCCTATATTAAGTTTCTTATAAGGTAAGGGGTATTATTTCTTTTGTATTCATGAAGAGAACTTCTGTTATTCCATTATTTATTATTCTATTGGAATAACCTGTATACGCGGGCTACCCTATACTTGGTGAAATTCTTCTGTTATTCCATTCTTTATTATTCTGTTGGAATATTCTATCTGTGCGTTTTATGTCGGACCTGGTTCCGTCTTTATTATTCTGTTGGAATATCATGTCTGTGCATTTTACGCCGGACCTGGTTTCGTCTTTATTATTCTGTTGGAATATCCTATCTGTGCGTTTTACGCCGGACCTAGTTTTGTTATTTATTACTCTGTTGGAATAACCTGTCTGTGCGGTCTATCGCATGCCTGGTGATTTCTTTTGTTATTCCATTCTTTATTATACTTAGTTGGTTAAAGTTTTGACTTCTATACTCCATGAAATTAGTGGAATATCCTTGATATTTGCGCTTCATCTAGTATCTTTTCTTAAAAATATTCTTCTGAGCATTCTTGAATTTTACTCTACAAAGAAGTATCATGTTGACAATTTGGACTTTATTAGTTCCTGAATAAATTAATTTTTGAACTTGTTTTATTGAATTCTTATATCATTGTCATCATCCTCATGTTTATATTTTTTGAAAGTCATCTGTGGCCTATAGTGCATAGATGAACTTGGTATGATTATGACCATGAATTATTCGGTATAATCATGACCGTAATGTTACAAATAATGTGGTAAAAGTCCTCATTAGCCCATAGTGCTTTGATGGACAGTTGTTGGCATGATCATGACCTTTGATAAATACACGAATATCCTTGGCCCGTAGTGCATGGATTATTTGTGGTTGTGATAGTAATGAATATCCTTGGCCGTAGTGCAGGGATGATGCGGATTATTTATTAAGTTGAGTCTCAGTGATAAAAGTGATGAAAAACCTTTTAAATCATAAAAGATAGTAGATTTTATTCTCTACTTGACTCTTTTAATAGATTGTTTATTCCGCTGCAGTTAAACTTGATGTTTGTTATATTGTATCAGTTTAACACTGTTGAAGGCTAACGATAATTTATTCTGCATTATCTTAGCCATAATATTTCTTACTAGGCTAGTTGAGCTCACCCTTTCTTTCACTGTTCTCTTCATGAAATAAGAACGTAGCCGGGACTAGTCGGGGAACGGAGTGACTGTCCAGATGATAGCATTAGTAGTCCTCACTATTCTGTTAGATAGTGTGACAATAATTGTATTGAGGACTTATTTTGAGTTTCAATATTGTCTAGAAGAGAATGTTGTATTAAAACTCACAACTTATATTTTGTCGTATTTTACACAACAGTTGTATAATTAAGTTTTTATTTGTATTATGTACCATATATTTGACGACTCAGAATAGGTGATGTATACCTATTTTGGGGGCATCACATAACCCGTGAATAGTACTTCGTGAATAGTACCCTGTGAGTAGTACTCCGACATAAAAAGGTTAAAATTATCAAGAATGCTCAGAATAATATTTCCATAAAAAGATACTGGATGAAGCGTAAATATCAAGGATATTCTACTAATTTCATTGAGTATAAAAGCCCAAAACTTAACAAAATGAGTGTAGAATTCAAAATCTAAAATGAAATAATATTACTCACATACTACAGAGTACGGAAGAAAATATTATTTCTTACGAGTATTGAACAAAAATAATATCCCTTCTCTTAAAAAGAAGATTATTCCGACTGGTATAGCGAGGATATTCCTGAAGAAAACTTATATTGTTTTCTACACTCAAAGCTTTCTAAAACTCGAAAGAAATACGCTCAATATTATAGAATAAGAATTCTCTGATTCTAGTGTGATTTTTAATTCTAACTAAGCATCCTATTTATAGGAGAATGGAAGGAGTACTGTTTAAAAAACTTCACGGACAAAATAATCACCATTTCACGGATGCCTTAAGAAAACTCACGGACTGATTCTTTTTTCAATGCAACACATGCCCATTACTTTCATACACAGACACACACATACATCACTTTCACCATACACCCATCACTTTCACCCACCATTTTCCACTTACACACACATCATATTATATATATACACACATCACATACTTATATATATTCCCTCCCCTTTACGTATACTCTCCCCCCCATCCCATTTCCAAACTCAATTCTTCCACACGTGGGCCCCACATGTGGCCCCCACCTTTATTATAAAGAATAAATGTCTACCGATTATTTTAAAAAATGGGTAAATGGAGGTCCATATAATAAGTAAAATTACCACAAATACTTCATAAAAATTACCTCAATATTTTTAATAATATTTATCATCATTATTATAATTCACAATATTTAACAACCAGATCGTTCCCAGGAAAGATGGGACTTTTCAATAAGGATTTCTCCCTATTGGCGTGCAAATAGGTGACCAAACCTCTCCTCGACAGAACTTTCTAGACATCATAAATATTACATATAATAATATGAATAACTTTGTCGTCTCAATTATTGATTTAATAATATAAAAATATTGACAATAATTGAATCAAATAACGTGAGATACTATGCAGCAATTACTGTAGCAATAATTGAATAAAACTGAGTGACTTCTCACGTAAGCATCAATAATCAATACCATGTGCTACTAAGTAACCACGCGTATTACTGTACTTTTACCATCGGGTATTTCAACAGTTTAACGGTAAAACTTTCGCCGTTATTTTTATAAAAAGATATTTCTGTCATTTTCTCATTCCGACAATAATTCCATTGTGGGGTCGACCAATGATTGTGCTGTCGTATAAATATTTTCTATTAAAACGAATATTCCCCGATCAATCAAATATTTTATGACAACTTACATACTTTGCAAAATTTATAAATATTACCCACAATTATAATATTATATCAAATCCACACCATAATTTTTAAAAATATATTTCGAGAAAAATTAAACTTTATTTATGAAAATTGGGGTCTTACACTCACCCTTTTGCTTTCATTGTTCTTTTTAGGAAATGAGAACATAGTCGGGACTAGTCGGGAAATGGAGTGACGGTTCGAGATGGTGGTTGTAGTAGTTCTCACTATTTTATAAAATAGTGTGATAATAATTGTAATAAGGACTCCATTTGAGTTTGGATATTGTCTAGAAGACAATATTCGTGTTAAAACGCTCAGCTATGTTTTGTCGTATTTTATACGATAGTTGTATAATTAAGTTTGTATTTGAATTCTGTACCATATATTTGGCGACTAAGAATGGGTGATGTATACCTATTTTGGGGGTGTCACAATTGCAACCACTTGAAATTCTAGAATGGATGTGGGAGCACAATAACATGGATTTCGTTACTGGTCTTCCAAAGGTTTCTTAAGGCATAGATGCAATTTGGGTAATTGTCGATAGATTAACTAAGTCTGCTTATTTCTTACCTATACGAGAAACTTATTCACTTGAATGTCTTGCTCGTATATACATAAATGAGATTGTAAGACTGATTGGTATGCCAGTATCCATAGTTTCTGATCGAGACCCAAGATTCACTTTACGATTTTGGGTTAGTTTACAGAAACCTATAGGCACGAATTTACGATTCAGTTCTGCAGCGCCGGTTCTGTGAGTAAACAGAAGCGCTGCAGCGCCAACCAGCACCGCATCGCCGGTTCCTAGAACAAACTGGGGTGCTGCAGCTTCAATTAGCAGTTTGGCCCAGAAATTTGATTTTTTTAAATATACAATTCTATAATTGTTGATGTATTTTGATGTTATGACTATTAAATGTGATTTATTGTAATACCCGACAAAATAAATAAATAAATAAATATTGAATAATAAAAATTATTTTGTTTTAAATTATATTAATTATACTTTGTCTTTTATTTGAGTCAAACTAGTTAATTAATTTATTGGGCTAATAAGTATAAATTAAATTTGTAAAACTGGGCCTTAAAATTAATTGGGTTTAATTTATGTGGGTAATATTAACTTTTATATAATTAGGAGAATTAATAAATAAAACCTAACCTACTTCAGTATTACACTCGATGCAAAGGGAAAAGAACAGAGAAAACAGAGGCGACACTAAGTATCCGAACTTGAGAGGAAAACAAATTCAAAGGCTCAATTAATTCACATATAAAGAGAGAAGGAAGTTGACAAATTCATACAGTATTACTCATGTGAGGAGATAAGAGGTAAATAATTCTTTGTTCTGATTTAGTTGTCATTCATGCAAGTCTTTGTTATGAATTGTTTATTAGTTTATTGATGAAAACTACTACCTATGCTAATAGATAAATAATTTATTGATAGTATACATGATCAATTTAGTACATGCATGGTATCTATATATAAGAATAAATTGCCAGATTTAAAAAGTGGGTTTGGAAAAATAAAATCAGTATCATGAAAAATATAACATTGGACTATATATATATATTGAACCTACTAAAAAGAAAAAAAAATAGAATTTAAGGCTTCTATTATAAGCACTGATTCATAATATATATATATATATATATATATATATATATATATATATATATATAACGGTAATATTGATTGTCAAAATAAAAAGAGAAATAATCATTAAAAGATTAATTATAATTTAATTTGAGTTTGTATTGTAACTTGATGTAGTTGGGGAAAATAATTTCATATTAATATAAATTATAATTATTAAGTAATTTATAATTGTGTTATTATTACTTTTTATTAGATCGGATGGAGGGAATTTAAGGAGTATATTTGAAATATAAATTTGGGTATTGCATTATCGATTCTAAGTACGGATTTCAAACTTTTTTAGCGAGACTTTTGTTTTTGATTTGTTCATCTCGTTATTCGTTAAAAAATTTAGTATTACCTCTCATAATTATTCCTTTTTAATTTATTGTGATAGTTTTGTTTTAGCGTTATATTAGAACTCATATTTCTACTCTTTAGACTAGTGTATCATGTCTAAATTTTATTTTGATATTTGTAGTGATGTACATGTTAATATATACTTTGGAGACTATGTGTTTTTGATTCGATTCAATTTAATATGTACATATTAGAACCCTTTGTAAGACCCCAACTTTTTATGAATAAAGATTTAATTTTCTCTAAATATTATTTTGAATAATAAGGCGTGATTTGATATAATGTTATAGTTATGGGTGGTTTGTGCAAATTTTGCAAGTAAGCAAGTTGTCATAAAATATTCGTTTGGTTGGTGAATATTCGTACAACGACACAATCATTGGTGGACTCCACAACGAAATTACTATCGGATTTAGAAAGTGACATAAATAACCTTTTATAAAAATAACGGTAAGACTTTTACCGTTAAACTATTGAAATACACAGTGATAAACGTACAGTAATACGCGTGGTTGCACTGTAGCACACGGTATTGTATAGTATCTCTGATTATTGATGCTTACTTAAGAAGTCACTCAGTTTTATTCAATTATTGCCACAATAGTTGCTGCATAGTATCTCATATTATTGATTCAATTATTGTCACAGTATCATCTGCACAATATTTTATATTATTAAATCAGTAATTAAAACGACAAAGTTATTCATATTATTATTTACATTATTGACAATTTTAAAAAGTTCTGTCGAGGAAAGAGGTTGGGTTATCTAATTGTATGCCAATAAAGAGAAGTCATTATCAGAAAGCTCCCTCTTTCCTGGAAATGATATGGCTGTTAATATTGTTAGTTATAATATTAATGATGAATAATTGTTGAAAGATTAAAAATGTATTTATTGAAGATAAGTGATTTGTGATAAATATTTATTCAATTTTTGATATAAATAAAGGGGTTTATAAAGAAGTATTTGTTGTAAATTTGGCTTATTACATGGACCCTTATTTACTCAATTTTCAAAATCGTCGGTAGAAATTTATCTCTGTTTTGTTTTATTATTATTATTATAGTAATAAAACGGAAAACTTTTTATATAAAATAGAATACTTTTTATATTATATATAAAGTTATTCATTTTATTAGATTATAAATAAAATATATTATATTTTATATAAAATTTTCGTTTTATTAGAATATTTTATTGCATAGTGTTGTATGGTAAAATTAAAATTTCGCTGAATTCAGTCGCCCGTGAAGGTTTTACTGTGCGTCCGTGATTATTCTTAAATAGTACCCTACCATTCTCCTATAAATAGAATGCTTAATTTAGAAATGAAAATTACACCAGAATCAGAGAATTCTTATTCTATAATATTGTGCATATTTCTTTCTAGTATAAGGATACTTTGAGTGTAGCAAATAGTGCAAGTTTTCTTCAAGAATATCCCCGCTATACTAGCCAGAATTACTCTCCTTTTAAGGTAAATGATATTATTTTCGTTCAATATTCGTAAGAAATATTATTTTCTTCCATACTCTATAGTATGTAAGTAATATTATTTCATTTCATATTCATAAATCTACACTTATTTTGATAAGTATTGCTTCTATACTCCCTGAAATTAGTAGAATATCCTTGAGTTTTGCGCTTCATCTAGTATCGTTTCACTAAAATATTTTCTAAATGTTTTTATTAAATTTTAATCTTTTCATGTCAGGTACTATTCACGGGGTAATATTTACTCGGGTACTATTCACCCGGGGTACTATTCATACATATGGTACTATTCATATGGTACTATTTAGAGGTACTATTCATACATATGGTATTATTCACGGGGTACTATTTATGAAGTACTATTCACGGGGTGCTATTCACGACAAAAAAATGATTTCTTTTCTGTCCAAATTATTTTTGATACATGAATATCATTCTTGAATTTTACTCCATAATTAATTATCATGTTAACAATTTGGACATTCTAAAACTCTAGATAAATTGAATTATAAATCTTTAATATTTATCATTAATCTCACTTAATTAATTTCTTATATCATTGTCATCATCCTCATGCTTATATTATGGTGAATGTCATCTTTGGCCCGTAGTGCATAGATGAACTGTTGAATGGTATGATTATGAACAGGAATTATGTATCGGTAAAATCATGACCTGTAATGTTACAAACAAATGATGTGGTAAAAGTCCACTTTGGCCCGTAGTGCATAGATGGACAGTTGTTTGGCATGATCATGACCACTGGAGATACTAACGAATATCTTTGGCCCATAGTGCATGGATAATTCGGTGATGTGGATTATTTATTGAGTTGTGTTACAGAGATAAAATATTGATGTTGAACTTTTAAATCATAGAAGATAGTAGACATCATTATCTACTTGACTCTTCTAATGGATTGTTTGTTCCGCTGCAGTTAAACTTGTTGTTTATTGTATTCTATCAGTTTTTACACTGTTGAAGACTAAGGATAATTTATTCTATATTATCTTAGTCATAATATTCTTTACTGGGCTAGTTGAGCTCACCCTTTTCTTTCTTTGTTCTCTTCAGGAAATGAGAATATAGTTGGGACTAGTCGGGGAATAAATTGATGGTCCAAAATGGTGGCTATAGTAGACCTCACTATTCTATAAAATAGTGTGATGATAATTATAATGAGGACTTCATTTGAGTTTGGATATTGTCTACGAGATAATATTCGTATTAAAACTCATAGTTTACGTTTTGTCGTATTTTACACTATAGTTAATATTTACATTAATGAAGTTTGTATTTGAGTTCTGTATCATGTATTTGATGACTCAGAATGGGTTGTATGGACCTATTTTGGGGGCGTCACACCTTTTGTGTTAATATTATGTTGAATGTGTTGTGACAGGATATTTTTGTTAGAATACCGTAGGGTATACCTGAGCTATAACCACCTGTGTGGGTACCACATATATTTCATCTTGGCACCGAGGCATAACACCATTTATGGCAATGTGATCAGTCCACAGCGTCTCCATTTTATGCTCCGGTGGGAGTTGACCATTTGGTGTTTTGTTGTGGGAGGCGTATGGGTCGACCCTAGTTTTTATTCTGTTCTGTTCTGCGAATTGGTGATGTTTGTGCCAAACACACCTTTCAATTTTACATGCATTGGATTCGCGGTCCAACGTGTGTGACTTGCCTGTGTGGCATTATTTGATTTACCTGTGTGGCCAGGTATATTTCTGTTTTATTTTGAGCTCGGTATGAAATAACACTCAACCATTTGATTCTGTCTATTATTTCGTTGTGCTAGTTTTGTCCATTTCGGTTCATTTCAGTTCATTTAATTGAGTTAGTTATCTCAGTTCTTTATTTTGTACTGTATATCTGTACTGGGCATTTGACTCATGATGTGTTTTTCTTCCGGAAGGTAATCAGGGGGATCAAGAGCAAGTGTGATGAGAGCTCCCTTCTATCCAATGGTTTATATATTTTTTGTTAGGCTATGATACATTGATTTATTTAGAGTTGTAATAGTTATGTCAGATTGTGGTTTGAGCCAGTGTGGCATTTATTATGGTTTGTCTTAAGACATTTAATCATTATGAGATTATTCTTTTGTGGTTTAGAGTTTTGTTATATATTCATCAGTTTTGTTGTGTTTGAGTAACCTCTCTTTCTATTTTGGAAAGGGAGTGTTAGATTTATCATATTGTGGTGTTGTTATAATGCCAAATATGAAAATTATTAGTAATTAATGAGTTGTGTGATAACTGAAGATTTGTGTTAGTGCATTAAAAGTGTGGTTTAATCATGTGGTTAAACCTAATACCAAAGGGTTGTTAATGAAATAGATACTCAGTTATGTATCGTGATCATGTGGAAACTAATTATGTCATGATAACATGTGTATAAGATATTTAGGAACGTGAGTTATAACTGTTTAGCTTACACGCAAGGCAAGTTCCTAAACTTTACTTCTTTACATTGAGCAAGTTCTCTAACCCTAACTTTATTTGAGCAAGTTTCCGAACCTTACTTTCATATTAAGCAAGTTCTTGATTATGTTGAGCAAAGTTTTAATCTTGTTAGAAATTGTAACCTTAGCTTACCATTTTGTTCAAGTAAGGTGTATTATATCTTTTCAATGATTTGAATATATTCTTAAAGCATTAACTTGTTGCTTTCTAATATTCATTTATGGTTCATAACTACCCTATATTACGTTATTATTGAACCTTTACATTGTCATTGAACTTTTGATTCAACTAATCCTTAGTTGATGTACGTTGAACTCTAAATTACCCTTGAAACTTATCCAAACCAAACTTCCTTTGGTGCGTATTCGTATGTTAAAACTGAGATGAACAACCCTATTACAGGGGATTATTTACGCTAAAGGGTTAAGATTCTTGTGCACAATACATGGTACGAAGGGCTGATCCCCCTAAGTACGAGAAGGAGGGTCTATATAGTCTAACGAATGTTAAAGGTTTAAGTGGAAAAACTTATAACCTAGGACATAGTTCATGGTCTTATGACCCTCAAATTATTTCAATATCAGTTCTTGATTACCAATTGTAGAAAAGTTATTAAATTCAGTCAATCATATTCATTGCTAATTATTATGTTTTCTTTAATTGAGCATTTGTTTTGCTCACTTATATATATATATATATATATATATATATATATATATATATATATATATATATATATATATATATATATATATATATATAACCATTGTAGCTAAAATTGAGAAGGTTGATGAGCCAACCACTAGCAAAGGGAAAAGAAAGATGAACAAGTGTTGAAGACTTGTTATTTTATTGAGATTAATGTTTTCAGACTTGGTTTAATTATGTGATGTAATTAATTAATTTTTCGCATTTGATGAATGCTTTAAGGTTAAACAACCTGGGATTTATTGGATTTAATTATGTAACGTTTTAATGGAAAGATTTATTGCTTAAATGTTATTAAATTTGGGTAGCTAGTAATGAGTGTTTGGACAGTGAACACCAAATCCTGTGGGAATGAAGTACACAGATTTGGGGGTGTCACAGAGTCATTTGTGGTATGCCTATCCAGGTGAATCATTCACCTTGTTAGTTATAATTTTTGCATCATTAGATGAGGCACAGGAAGAGAAGCTCCTTCAAGTTCTTAAGGCATATAAAACAGCTTTGGGGTGGTCTATCTCAGATATAAAGGGTATCAGTCCCTCTTTTAGGATGCACAAAATCCTCCTCGAGGAGGGGTCTAAGTCTTCTATTAAACATCAGAGGCAGTTAAACCCCATCATGAAGGAGGTGGTCAGAAAGGAAATAATAAAGTTGCTTGATGCAACCATTATTAACCCGATCTCTGATAGTCCATGGGTTAGTCCAATACAATGTATGCCAAAGAAGGGTGGCATGACAGTGGTGCCTAACGGGAACAATAAGCTTATTCCCACACGGACGGTGACTGGATGGAGGGTATGTATGGACTATAGGAAACTGAACAAGTGCACTTGCAAGGATCACTTCCCTCTTTCCTTCATTGACCAATTGCCCAATAGACTCGCCGGATATGAATTATACTGTCTTCTGGATGGGTACTCGGGTTACAATCCAATTGCAATAGCGCCTGAAGACCAGGAGAAAATAACATTTACATGTCCATATGGGACCTTTCCCTTCTGGAAAATGTATTTCGGGCTGTGTAATGCTCCTGCAACATTTCAACATTATATGATGCCCAACTTTTCTGATGTGGCGGAATAAATGCTCGAGGTGTTTATGGATGACTTCTCTATTTTCGGGAAGTCTTTTGAGGCATGTCTACAAAATTTGACTGCAATTTTGAAAAGATGTGTAGAGACTAACCTGGTTTTGAATTGGGAGAAATGCCACTTCATGGTAAGAGAGGGAATTATTTTGGGGCATAGAATGTCTGCTAGTGGGATTAAAGTAGACAGAGCAAAAAATGATGTTATTGATAATCTTCCACCTCCATCATCAGTCAAAGGAGTAAGGAGTTTTCTAAGGCACGCAGGGTTTTACATGCGGTTCATCAAAGTCTTCTCAAAAATTACCAAGCCGCTCTGTAGCCTATTGGAAAAGACGTGCTTTTCAAGATTGACGAGGCCTGCCTATAAGCATTTAAACTGTTAAAGGAGAGACTCGTCTCAGATCCTATTGTATTGGCCCCTAACTGGTTATTGCCTTTTGAACTCATGAGCGACCCCATCGATTATGCTATTGGGGCAGTGTTGGGACAACGTAGGGATAAGGTGTTTCACACTATATGTGACGCCCCCAAAATAGGTATACATCACCCATTCTGAGTCACCAAATACATGGTACAGAATACAAATACAAACTTAAATATACAACATCAGCTGTGAGTTTCAATACAAATATTGTCGTCTAGACAGTATTAAAACTCAAAATAAATCCTCAATACATTTATTATCACACTATTTCATAGAATAATGAGGACTACTAATGCTATCATCTGGACCGTCACTCCGCTCCCCGACTAGTCCTTGTTACATTCTCATTTCCTGAAGAGAACGATGAAAGCAAAAGGGTGAACTCAACTATCCCAGTAAGAAATATTCTGACTAAGATAATGCTGAATAATTTATCGTTAGCCTTCAACAATGTTAAACTGATAAAATATAACAAACATCAAGTTTAACTGCAGCGGAATAAGCAATCCATTAGAAGAGTCAAGTAGAGAATAAAATCTACTATCTTCTATGATTTAAAAGGTTTTTCATCACTTTTATCGCTGAGACTCAGCTTAATAAATAATCCACATCATTCCTGCATTACGGCCAAGGATATTCATTAGTATCACGACCACAAATTATCCATGCACTACGGGCCAACGATATTCGTATATTCATCAATGGTCATGATCATGCCAACAACTGTCCATCAATGCACTACGGCCCAATGAGGACTTTTACCACATCCTTTGTAACATTACGGTCATGATTATACCGAATAATCCCTGGTCATAATCATACCAAGTCCATCTATGCACTACAGGCCACAGATGACTTTCAACAGAATATAAACATGAGGATGATGACAATGATATAAGTATTCAATAAAACAAGTTCAAGGATAAATTTTAAAGATTTATAATTTAATTTATCCAGAATTTAATAATGTCCAAATTGTCAACATGATACTGCTTTGTGTAGTAAAATTCAAGAATAATATTATATCAAAAATGATTAGGACCGAAAAGAAATAGTATCCCAGGTGAATAGTAACTAAGTGAATAGTATCCGTGAATAGTAACTTTGAGAATAATAACCCCATGAATAGTAACCCGACATGAAAAAGTTAAAACTTATCAAGAATACTCAGAATAATATTTTCATGAAAAGATACTGGATGAAGCGCAGATATCAAGGATATTCTACTAATTTTATGGAGTATAGAAGCCAAAATTTTAATAAAACGAGTATAGAATTCAGAATCTGAAACGAAATAATATTACTTACATACTACAGAGTATAGAAGAAAATATTAGTTCAAGCGAATATTGAACAAAAATAATATCTCTTACCTTGAAAAGAAAAGTATTCCAACTGGTATAGCGGGGATATTCTTGAAGAAAACTTTCACTGTTTTTTATGCTCAAAGCTTTCTAAAACTCTAAAGAAGTACGCTCAAGATTATAGAAGAAGAATTCTCTGATTCTGGTATGATTTTCAATTCTAACTTAAGCACCTATTTATAGGAAAATGCTAGAACGCCATAGGAAACTAAATAATAAAATAATATTATTTTATTTCCTACCTTCTACGCCCACCTTATTAGAAAGCCATCAGCATGCCATCTTGGAGGAAAAATAGCAGCCCACATGTTTTTAAAAACAAAAGTGGATCCCAACCAATTTTAATAAAAATTATTTTATTTTCCGAAACTTCAATAATTCATAATAAATAGCTTTTTTATCAGAAAAATACGAATTTTACGTCCATTTCACACGAAATCGAATTCTCTACAACTTTGCAGCTTTAAGTTTTTCCAAATTCTAAACCAAAAATATCCGAAATCCACAAACGGATGATTTTCAATACCTCATAAAATTCATAACAAATCATACGTTAATTTTTAACGGTTCAAAATTTGTGGACATATACACAATTTATATATGCATAACATATCCAAAAATGACAACGATCCAACAGTCGGACCAAAATTATAACTCACGCAATAGAACTTTAAGAACACTGATTTGATTTTTAATACGTTCATTTATACAGAAATACTGATAAAACACCTCAACATTAATTCATTCATTTATAACCACATAAAATAAATATTTTTCTATCCATCATTTATGTCCACATAAAAATTTATATTTTCTTATCATATAAATTAATAATTAATTATTCACAAATAATATTACAGAATCACAATTATGACAGTTAGGCCGTTCCCAGGAAAGCGGGGTCTTTCCAATAAGGATTTCTCCTTATTGGCGCGTAATTAGGTGACCAAACCTCTCCTTGACATAACTTTCTAGACATTGCCAATAATGCTATCTAATAATATTATTCAAATAATATGAATTATTGATCTGATAATGGGAAATACTATGCAGTGACAATTATTGTAACAACAATAATATAAAATATCAACGCAGCAATTATTGAACCAATAAAATAAAATATTGAACAGTAATTACTGTAACAATTATTGAGTAGCCTTCTTACGTAAGAATCAATAATTCAAAAATACTGTGCAATACCGTGTGCTACTGTGTAACAACGCGTATTATTTTATTTTACCCACCGGGTATTCCAACAGTGTTAACGGTAACAATTACACAGTTATTTTATAAAAAATATTTTTGTCGTTTTCTCAATCTGACAATAATTCCGTTGTGGAGTCCACTAATGATTGTGCCGTCGTACGAATATTCCCTGATAAAACGAATATTTCCCGACCAATCGAATATTATATAACAACTTGCGTACTTTGCAAAAAATTTATAAATATTACCCACAACTATAACATTATATCAAATTCACTCCATAATATTCAAAAGTGATATTTATATACAATTCATCTTTATTCATAAAAAGTTAGGGTCTTACACTATATGCTACGCTAGTAAAACGTTGACAAATGCTAAGCTTAATTGCACCACTACGAAGAAAGAGTTTCTGGCAATACTGTGATGCCCTCAAAATAGGTCCACACACCCCATTTTGGGTTGCCAGAAATAACACTACTGACGCAGACTTTTCTATTACAACTATTGAACTGTCGTGCAAAATATGACGACGCATATACTGTAACGACCCCAAAATTTAAATAATTTAATTCTCGAGTTCGGTCGTTAACAATACATTCAACCTCAAATTTTACATCATTAAACGATAATACAACCATTGAAATTTGAGGAATAATTAAAATTTTCTATTACAAACTATTCTCGTTCTCAAAACTTTCAACCTTTATATCTAACTGTCGCAGAATCATTTTAATACTACAAGAGTTTACATCGCAAAACGATATTAAAATTCAACATTAAGACATTATTCGGAACCTTAAACATGGTTCAAATATTAATAACTCAGCCAGAGTATATAAATCTTCAAGTATCACATCTAATTCATATCTTTCAAGTAGCACATAACTTTACCTAAAATCTTTAACCTGCAAAAGTGGTTATTTGCAAGGTTGAGCTTGACAACCCTGCAAAATCTAACAGTTTTCATGCATCACATATCACATAATAACATGCTCGAAATACATCTCATAAACATTGGACTAACATAACATACATGTTGTAGTTCATATAACAAGTATAAAGATTGAGTTCTTCACTCAATCAACATTCATTACTCAATCAACGTAGTCATAAATTGACTTTAATATTTCATAATTTCAACATTTATATAACACACCATGCTATTTACAATAAAGATTTTAAATAGTTCATCATCAAATTCACATAGCAAATAGAAACTGAAAGACTTACCTTGATCGTTGTTTACCAATAACAGTTTAACATCTTACAGTTATCTGCACTTCACGTGCCCTACACAATTATATAATCATACACATCAACTATTAGTCACATAGCAACGCATAGTAGTTGTAATGTAAACTTTACTCTATATCTCATAAGTCCGATGACATCCAACTTTGGATATGTTGTAAACATCATATTAACCTATTTTTAAAAGTTATTGGACACCCATTTCGGATAAGATAGACAGTCCAAAATAGTGTTCAAAAAGGGCGTTCAAAATTGTTTTTCATTCTTTCCCAGCTTTACCCTCTCTCGCTAAAACAGTCATAACTTTTCCGTTTCAAAACAATTTTGAGCGATTCTTGAGCCCACGCTAAGCTAACTTCCTAAACTACAGCTTTTATTCTTTGACCTTTTCCAAATTCTTAACACAAAATTCTAGAAAATTAGTTCAAGGTGACTTCCCCGAGTTGGTTAGACAGTTTTGACGCGACTACTTTGAATGGTCATAACTCTTTGCTCTAAAGTCGGAATTAGTCCGTTCTGGAGTCTATGGAAAGCTTATTCAGTGTACTATAACATACCAAAAGCCTAGAATTTTCTAAACAATCTAGCTAACCTTGAATTTTCGTTTTTAGATCAGCAGTCCACTAGTTTTTCGGACTTCTCGTTTTGACATCCAAAACTCGTCTCGACTCGTTTCAACCCAACTTTCTTTACAAATAAGTTTTATTTAACATAACTAGACTCGTCTAAGATCTTGGCTCCATATCTCTAATTGCCATCATTAGAACTTATTTACATAATCAATTCCAAGCCAAAATAAACACAGCAAACTAACTAGTTTACTAACAAAACTAACTAAACTTCCAAAATTTAAACTTTAACTAACAAACAAAATACAATATTTAAAATAATAACATTACCAAAAATTAAATAAGAAACATACCCGAAAATACGAGTTTCACAAACTGACTACGCACTTCCACGCCAAAATTTAACTAAGGAGGTCTTTATAAAAAGTCCTTCAACAACAAAGTCTTTCTCAAATTTGGAGGCCTTATTGTTGGTGAATGAAACAAAGGGCCAAGCCCTTCTATTTATAGGTTTAGAAAAGGGATAAAGTTATCAATTTAGTCGATGTGGGACTTGGTTTATACTAATTCTAATCGGTTTATACTAATTTTTCATATTTTTAACATGCTAAGTTTATTCATTCATCACGAATTCGTTTCTTAACCAATTCGATCCGTTCAAGTTGCGTTGCTTTCATTTTATAGAGGAGAACAACAATCATCCATCAATTTAAAGTTTTAATCACGAATTCATCATAAATTTTAGTCTCAAAGTACATCAAAACACACATTACCATCAAAACCCAAATTCCTCTTCTTTAGCATAAATACATGAATTTGATTTCTGAAAAATCATTTTTAGATGACCATTATAAAATTATAAAATCTAATAACATATATAACATCATAACCCACAAATTCATTAACCAAAACCCCAATTTTAAAAGAATTCAAGAACACATAAACTAGATTATGTACCTTTAATTTCTTAAGAAATAAAACTAACCTTATTAGTGAAATTATAATTTCTATTCAACCATTATAATCATAACATTATTTAACAAATTCTCACTCCTCTAATTTAATTATTTAATTAAATTAGAATATCACCATTATACTCGCGTAATAAAATACGTATAAATTCTATCTATTTGATCACACTTAAATAAACTATCCCATAACAATTTTCATCAAATATTTATTTAATATTATAAATATTCATTTTATTCCATAAAGTTTTCAACTAAAATATTTAATGTACTTAACAAATATTTTACTCGTATTATATTAACATTTATATTTTCATGCAATATATTACCCTCTCACTTTATTAAATCAATTATACTTGTTTTAATTCAGTATTTTAATTAAGTGAATTATTCACACTATTTATGAAAGTTAACTCATAATAATTTTTATTGCCTACAAGGCATAACAATTAAAATTATATTATCTCATAATATAATTTCAACTTAATTAAATTAACTAATATTATTTAATTTATTTAATAGTTTAATTAACAATTAAATCTCACTTTCTCCAACATGTGAATATATAATTCTCTTCACACCAAATTACATAATTCAAAATATATACACCTCATAATAAGAATTTTAATTATTAAATTATTATTTTAATAACTTATGAAAATTCGGATTGTCACATATATTGTGAGTTTCAATACAAATATTGTAACATATATAATACGATAATATTCATACTCAAATTATTACAATGCTATATAAAATACAGCAGCAAATATTTTAAGTCTCCAAAGGAACACGAGAAGATTTATGTCCTCCTCATTCTAATGGAGTGCATTTTGACGCTTTCAAATTCGAGTTCGCATCCCCATATTTGGTTCACCAAAATTAACTATTAAATGATGTATAAAATATGTCACACACATTTTAAGTTCTCAATACAATTATTATGTCACACCGTTTCATAATTTGATTAGGATTGCGACTAATTCGAAACATCACTTTATACCCATGTTCTCTCTGCTAGTCCCAGCTACACTTTTATTACCTGAAAGGAATTGTGAAGCAAAACAGTGAGTACAAATAGCCCAGTAAAGAATATCATGACTTAAGATAATTAATTTGTCAATAGCCTTCATCAATAATAAATCAGATGTTTAGAACATATGGTAGATAATAATAGTTTTCAACCATAATTGCAGCGGAATCAATAATCCATTAGAAGAGTTAAGTAAAACGTAATGTCTATTATATTCTCCAAATTAAAAGTTCATCATCAATATTTTATTCATGTAACACTAATCAACAGTTCTTCGTTATACCCAAGACAAAGAGAACTTTCACCACTTGTTTTACTTGAAACACAAAGCTCGTGGTTATACCAATTCACAGTTCATGTTTATAATTATGCCATTACATTTATCTTTGCACTACGACCAAAGACATACAACTGTAAAATCAATAATCAATAGTCCATGTTTGCACTACGGCTTAAATACATACAACTATAGAACTAATAATCAACAGTTCATCTTTGCACTACGGGCCAATGATATACAATTGTCAAACTAATAATCAACAATCCATCTTTGCACTACGAGCCAAAGATATAAAACTATAAAACCAATAATCAATAGTCCATCTTTGCACTACGGGCCAAAGAGGACTTTCACCACATTATTTTTTTGATACATTATAGGTCATGATTATACCAATACACAATTTCTGGTCATAATCATACCAATCAACAGTCCATCTATGCACTACGGGCTAAAGATGACTTTCACCACAATATAAGTATGAGGATGATGACAATGATATATATAATGAATGAGCATAAATAATCAGAATAATAAGATAAAATAAATCTTAGTGATTTTCAACTTAATTATCCATAGTCCAAATTGCCAACATGATATCCAAAAAATCGATTAGAATTCCTGATAGAATATAAAGTTCAAGTAAATGTGAGTTCCCGGCTCAAATATAATAAATTAAAATTGAACAAAAAGATTCAGGTCAAGATATTAGATGAATAACAAACTATAAAGGATATTCTAACTATTTCAAGACTTTTCATCATTTATTGATAAGCTGAAGAAACGAATAATAATATCTTATCATAATATGGAGTATGAAAGAAAATGATATCCCTTTACCATAAAAAGAATAATACCCCTTACCTTAGCATGTGATTTGATTCTGCTTTCTGTGAAATTGATCATCTTAAACATTGCTTGCATTCCTTATCTACACTTGGAGTAACCTTACACTCAACATATATACTCACAATATTATAGTAAAAGAATTTTATGTTTTTAGTATAGTGATGGTGTGTGTTTAGTTGCTCAATCGGGCAACTTATTTATACTAAAAATTGATAAGTGGGTTTTATACCTACTTATTGGATATCAATTCACGAGAACTATGCCCATCTCAAGTACATTTTAGTATGTTTTTAGTTACATTTCATGATATTTTGCATTGCATGTACTGAGAACTCCTTTGGTGTGAAAGTGCAGGAAAAAGCATAGTTCAGTGTTGGTTGGTGGCAAGGAAGCTAATGGAGGTATAACACGAGGGTCGAGTGGAGAAAAGGAACTAAGCAGTGGTGGACAAAAGAGCAAAAGTGGCATGTCAAATGAACAAGGGTAGCATGGCAAGGAAGTAGTAGCAGCAGACTCAAGACAGCAGATTTTAGGAGCCGGGCGGCTACATAGGCTAAAAGACGCGCGCCCACGCCATCACCCGGACAGAACTTATATTGCATACGCGCGCCCGCGCCATATTTACAAAGGAATCTCGCGTGGCCGCGCGCGTCGTTGACTGCAGTAGCTGACTTTATTTTAAAATTTGAAATTTAAAGCGTAACTGAGACGGGGTTCAATGAGGGCTTATATATTAGACGTATTATCAGTATATAAACATATTCCACCCCTTGGGGGATCACGTAGCGAGTATTGCTTTCTTCTCTTTAATTTCCATATTAGATTAGAGTAGTGATTCCTAGAGTGGATTAGATCCGAAGACTTGAAGGAATTGGAAAGCATCAGAGATTCCATCTTGGATCAGGAGAACAGATTTGCACTACAATTCTCCACTCTTATTTTCTCTTTGATTCATAATTGTATCTTACGATGTTTATTCTATATGTGGATGATAGATTTGATTCAACTATGATCTAAACTCTATTATGAGATTACAATGGCTTCTATGAACTAGTTATTTCTGATATATTTCATTGTTAGCCTTATTAATTGCTTTGGTCTTGTCTAATTGGATTCATACTATTTGCTTAGTTGATTGGCCATCAATTACTGTGACAACCCATATGAACTTGAAAGACGGAGTATGGGTTTAGATTTGATCTTATTAGCGTGTGATTGTATGCTCTATAATGCATTAGGATGTATGATTTGTGCTTAGGATAGACATATGTCAAAGCACCGCTCGTAGTCATTTGAGAACTTGGGCTAAAACCCTAATTATTTGTAAATCACATAGACATATAGTGATTTAGGTAATGTGGGTGTTCATGTGTATTCTATTAATTGTGGATTATATGTGATATGAGTATGGTACATTGAGATATGGCTGTACTTTACTTTCGTGTTCTCGACTAGTAATCCATTGCAAGTAATTTGGTTTAACATGAAGTGTGTGGATTTGAATGATTCAATAGATGATATTGTGATCTCAAGTCTTCATTATCTATTCTCACTCTAGGAATAGTTAGGTTTATTTAATTTCATAGTTTAAATATAAAATATCAAATCATTCGTTAAAATAAGACTGAAATGATTATGGGCTAATGCTTGGTGAACTTTATTAGTTAATTCTCCATGGGAACGATACTTTATTTACTCTTTATTACTTGTTGACCGTGTATACTTACACGCATATATTGATCGGTAAAACGACCAAGAAAAATTGAGGAGACAACTAGCACACACGTTTTGACAAAATCACCAAGTGAGCTGCATAAAATAATGGTAGTGGAATTTATGGTCCCGTAGATAAAATTAAACCAACTTGTACACGTTTTAACAAAATTTGTTCAATAATAGAGTTGTGGTTCATACTACTTTAGGAAAAGTAGAGTGTCAGCAAGTCCTGCCAAACATACTTTTATAAAAAGAAAATAATTGAACAAATATCTGTATATCATACTTATCTTTAATCAACACCATTTTCAATCTTTGAACCATTATTCACAATTATTAACATAGACTCTCAATACTACCAACTGGTTTAATTATATAACATCAAATAATATGAATTACTGTACAATAACTACTGTGACAATTATTGAATGAAAGACTAAGTGACTTCTTACGCAAGAATCAATAATATGAATCACTGTGCAATATCGAGTACTACTGTGGAATAACGCGTATTACTATATTTTTTATCATCGGGTATTTCAACAGTTTAATGATAAAAACTTTGCCTTTCTTTTTTATAAAAATGTTATTTTTGTCGCTTTCTATATCCGATAGTTATTCCGTTATGTGGTCCACTAATGATTACGTTGTCTTATGAATATTCCCCGATAAAAAGAATATTTCCCGACCAAACAAATATTTCCTGACAACTGTTCACTTAATATATTTTTTACATTTTTCGGATTATCAGACAATTTTTTATAATTATTTTTATTTATAAAAACTATCATTTAATAGCTTCAAAATAGAAATACTAACTCCACATACTTTTATATCTTTAAAACATCATCAATATTAATCTTATAATATTTTTCAGCAAATTTCATAATTTTTCATCATTCATAGAATTTTCTATGAATTTCCTCTAAGTTTAAAATAGCTTAAAAAATACAATAAATGTTTCTATTATTCAATAATTTTCAAAAACTACTCAGAAATTATAAAATAATATTATAAGATTTTTAACCAAGTTTCATAATATTTTATCATTCATAGAATTTTCTATGAATTTCTTCTATTTTTAAACTAACTATAAATAGTTTAAAAATACAATAATTACTTATGTTTTTCAATAATTCATCAAAAATTTACAGAAATTCTAAACTGATAGTATAAGATTTCTGTAAAAATATTCAGTCCAAATAATTTTTCTGATAATTTAATTATAAATTCCAATATACAGAAACTTCAATAATTCATAATAATTATCCCTTTTATCAGAAAATTATGAATCTTATGTCCTTTCCATGTAAAATTTAATTCTTTACAACTTTGTAGAAGAAAGTTTTTCCAAATTCTGATTCTATCATAGAGAGACACGATTACTGAAAAATTCTGCTACAAAAATTCTGAATCAGTCACCTCTTAAAATTCATAACATATCATACGTTAATCTTTAACGGTTCAAAATTTGTTAACATATACTCAACTTATATATGTATAACATATCCAAAAATTAAAACGATCCAACGGTCGGATTAAAAATTATTACTCACGCAATAGAGCTTAAGAAAACTGATTTTTCGGACTATAAGTTCTTCATACTAGTTTAATTCAAACAGTCACCACGAAAAATCCACAATAAATTTTTGGGTGATTCTAATTTTTGCATTTAGCTTACTTCCAGGGCTTTATTTTGATATATGGATCATCTCCTAACTCATTATACACAAAGAGTTATGAATTTTACAAAATCAAGTAGTAAACTAATTTTTCTGAAAATTTCCAGATTTTGTTCTTCATTTGATTTCTTGATTTCTCTTGTTTGATTCATGTTTATGTACGTTTAAATCATCTAAATTAAGTATAAACAAAATCTCTTCATATAAAATTCATGAAAACTTAAATTTGAAAATAAATTAAGAAATTTTAAAATTATCTATTTATCAAATTCTTTTTCTTTCCTTCTTCCTTTCTTCTTCTTCTTCTTCTTCTCTCTATCTCTTCTCTTCCCTTTCTCTCTAATTTTTCTGATATTTTCGTGAGTGGAAATGGGTGAGAATGAAGGAAGTCTCCCCGTTTTTCATGTTTCTTTCCTTTTTGTTTCTTTCTCGTTCTTTTCCTTCCCTTCCCCATATGTTTCCCCATCATTTCTCCCTTCTCAATTATTAGTTCATTAATTCACTATTCTTTTTTATTTACTCATTTATCCGTTTAATTGCCCATTTGACCAATACGACTTTTAAAAATTATCTTTTACATTAAAACCTTAATTCTCGTTACTCACTTCTTATTTCATTAATTAAAAATTCTGGGATATTAAATTTTAGAATAATAATCATAAAGAAAATTAGACTTTTATTTCATAAAAGTCTGGATCTTACAAGTAGTATATGCCTTTGACAAGTTCCGCTCATATCTCATCGGAACAAAAGTCATTGTGTATACTGACTATTCGGCGATCAAATATCTAATCTCTAAGAAAGATGCAAAATCGAGGTTGATTAGATGGGTCCTTCTCCTCCAAGAATTCGATTTAGAGGTTCGCGATAAAAAAGGAACTGAAAACCAAGTTGCGGATCACCTATCGAGATTGGAGAACCCAACTCACTCAGGGGAAAATGAAACGGATATCAATGATTTCTTTGCGGATGAGCAGTTGTATGTGGTTCATAGTGTAGCACCGTGGTATGCAAACTTTGCTAAATATGTCGCTTGTAATGTGACCTCCTAACATGAACTATCAACAGAGGAAGAAATTCCTGAATGATGCGAAGCATTATCTCTAGGACGAGCCATTTCTGTTGTTCAAACAATGTATATATCAAATCTTGTGACGATGTCTGCCCGATAGAGAAATCAAGGGTGTGCTCCAACATTGCCATTCATCTAAGTAATGAGTGCATTTTGGTGGGAAAAGAATAGCAACGAAGGTGATTGAAAGTAGTATGAACACAAGCTAATCATGTTTGATGATAAAATATATACTTTGTAACAATCTTATTCATTTATTAATAAAAATATTAATTTATTAAAAGCTTTTAACTGTCTACATGATGCTGATTTATAATATGTGATAAACCCATAATTTTAAGAAATGTTTTCAGAATAATAATGATGATCATTCTAATGAGATCTAAATTCTTAGAAAGCTTAAAACTAAAATAGTTTCCAATCGTTGAATTACTAAATTGGGGATTAGTGAAACCGGATATATTGGTAGATACGTTGCTTGCTCATTGGATAAGGATGATTGATCTCATGATCATTTGTGTGGAGACACTAAAGCAAGTATGTAGGTGCTTATTGAAGAATAAGTATACTGAACGTGACTTGCTAAGGAATACCTAATGGACTTTTACTTGCCTGTCAATAGAAATTCCTGTAGTGATAGTAGTACAAGTGATCCTTGGACTTGAGATCATCATAGTATCTTGTGTATGATGAGTTATACTATGACTTATTCCTTAAGACCCTTAGGGTATTTCAAAGGGTATGCTTGGGTATAATAAGTTGTACATGGAGATAATGTATGATCAATAAAGAATCTACCGCTTCTAGTAAAAGAAGAGAAATGGCCTATGTGATTCGATAAATGACAACTCAGTAGTCATTGACCAGGGTAGAATGAAATTAGAAAAGAGTTTCTAATTTGCATTATTTGGAGTTGTGCATTTAATTGGGACATTGTATGGTGGAAGGATTGAATTATACGGTAACTATTTACTCAAAGAATCTTTTATGATTAATGTTGAAATCTATATTATCTGAAAAGTCGTTAATCACTAGGAAGGCTTATCTCTATTGTAGAATAAATATTATGTATTTAAATAAATTAATAGTTTAATTTATTTATTTAAATAAGATTAGAATTGTTCTAAATGATTTATTCACAACCGGTTTAATATGGAGAACCTAAAGGGTCACACCATAAAATGAATAATAATTATTTAAGAAGTAAATGGCATAATCGTAATAATAAGTTAAGTATATTTAATTTAATCGGATAGAGAACTTGGACTTAAACCTTCTTTGATTGTAATTCACATAGAGATATAGTGAATTAGTTAATTAAGGTGTTTAACTTAATTCTATCTAATTTGTGGATTTAAGTTAATATGGTATTAGTGCATCGAGAGGTGGCTAGTTCCACTTAAGTGTTCTTGATTAATAAACTGGGATAGTGCATTGAACTGGAATAAGGTGTAATAAACAGATTAATACTTGAAGTGAAGTTGTAAGCCTAATTCTCCATCATTTGCTTGAAATTATAGTATTCGAGTTTGTTGATCGCTTAGTATTTTTATGCTTTTAGTTTTTAATAATTATAATCATTGCATTGGATAGTTTAATAAAATTTGGGTTAATATAAAGCTGGTAATTGTTAGGATTAATTTCGTACTAATCTCTGTGAGAATGATACTTAACTTATCATTATATTACTTGTTGACCACATATACTTGCATGTGAGCGTATATAGATTTTTACCCAATAAGTTTTTGGCGCCGTTGCCGAGGACTAGTATAGAATAAATATTTTGCAATATCAGTTTAATTAGTCCAATTTTACTTAAACACTTTTTCTTTTGTTTTGTTCTTTCTATTTCAGGTTCTGGAAGTCAGTTTATGCAAACTTGGTCCAAACACCCAAACTTGCTTCCTTTTGAGGACGATATCGAGAAACGGTTTCAAAGGTTAAGTAAGTGGATTAAAGACACAAGGGAAAACTTTGAAAATTCTAAAAAAGAGGAAATAATGACTACCGAAGACTAGAAAACGTTAAGAAATTTTGCTACACCTAAGGTAACTGAGCTTCAATCGAGTATCACCAGGCCAGTGATTGCTGCAAATACGTTTAAAATCAAGCCTGGGACTATTCAGATGATCCATAACTCAGTTCAGTTTGGGGGACTTGCAAATGATGATTCAAATGAACATTTGATTAGCTTTTTAGAGATATGTGACACTTTCAAATACAATGGGGGTGTTGGACGACGCAGTCAGACTTCGCTTATTTCAGTTCACACTGCGGAACAAGGCGATGAGTTTGTTACATTCTCTACCGTTGGGATCAATAACTACTTGGGATGACCTTGCTTAGAAGTTCTTGGCTAAGTTCTTTCCACCAGCAAAGACTGCAAATATGAGAAACGAGATTACCATGTTTAAACAGCGGCATGGGGAATCATTGTATGAGGCATGGGAGAGGTACAAGGAATTGCTCAGAAAGTGCCCACATCACGGATTACCTAAAAGGCTGCAGATGAACACATTATATAATGGGTTGAATGGGAATCTCAGGACTAGTATAGATGCAGTTGATAAGTAGGTTTTATACCTACTTATCCGGTATCTATTACTTGAATTAGTTGCTTAAACCTATGTTTCTTAGTTACTTTTCATACATTTTATGTTATTTTGTAGGCTATGACATAACATTGGCATGAAGAAGCAAGGGAAAATAATTCGGACATCTTTTGGACCAAAATACGTAAGCAAATGCAAGAAGGACAGATTGAAGGACTTTTAACACCAAGTTGGATGTATGTTCTTGGCTTGGAACTTGGAGTATACTGTAGATCTTCTTCTTAGCTTTTCAGAACATCTTGAATTATCCCAATCGGAGTTCGGATGCGAGAGTTATGGCCTTTTTATCAACGAAAATTAAAGCTAAGAGTTGTCGTACTTGTCATTTACATAGCATCTACTTCAATCCCGATTTCCACCTTGATCCAATCTGAATCTATCAATTCTCAAAGAAATAAAGTTATAGAGCTCGTCGATATCTTCGATTTGATAGGTGGGAGGCCTCGTAACTCTTCCCGAATCAAAAGTTATGGTCGTTTTCCCAAAGGACGTCAGAGCAAAAACAAGACCCCCGCCGGGGGGATCAGAAATGTAAATAAAACTGTAAAAGCTATCAACCGCCACGGAGGAAACTCCAGGCAGGACGAAATGTACAGAAAGCAATAAAAACGATCAACCATCGCGAAGTAAACTCCAGGTAGGATGAAATGTAATATATATATATATATATATATATATATATATATATATATATAGAAGTGATAAACTATATATATATATATATATATATATATATAAAGCAATAAACGCACCGGAGATAAAATCTAGGCACATCGAACAAAGTCCGGCAACAGTATATATATATATATATATATATATATATATATATATATATATATATATATATATATATATATATAGCATTAAATGCTCCAGACCAAAGTCTAGGCTCATCGAACAGAGTTCGACACACAATTCATATATATAAATGTATATATATACAAAAGCAAGTAAACGCTCCAGACCGAAGTTTAGGCTCAATCGAGGCACAACTCGATATATATATATATATATATATATATATATATATATATATATATATATATATATATATATATATATATATATACAACCTGAAATAAAACCACAGATCGAATGCTGGGCAAACAAACGCAACACGACTCTCAACTTAAAGAAGGGTGTGTACAATGATTGAGAGAAAGGCTTTAAAGTGTGTAAGAAGGCTTACAGTGGGCTGCCAAAGAAGACTTCTATATCTTTGAAGTAGATAAACACTGGCTTTTGTAGGTATAAAAATAGCTATATGTGAGCTCACAGGTGTTTAGAATGGGAAAGCACTCAGTATGTTGCAAGTACGGAGCAAATTGGACTGGGCTTCCTCGCTTTTTCTCTTCTTAAAATGGCCACCCCAACACCTCTATTTATAGAGGGTGGACCTGCGGCTGGAGCTGCAGGTGTACCAGAGGCTACCCAGGTTGCCCCGGGTTTTGCGGGTCGCGTCGTCTCGTAGTACGTGCACGCGGGCAACGTGATGTCCACTCGAACTTTTAGAATTGCAATTCGGGCATCCGACTGAGGTATATAGGACCTATTTTGGACCACCGTTGTCGAGAATTACGCAATGACATGGGATTAGAGGTTGTACGAAGTCATGAAGATGGGACGATGCCCTCCGATTTTTAGCTTCAAATTCTATCCGTTATCCTGCGCAATAGTCACTCGGGATTGGTTCTTCTGAGCTTTTATGGGACATTGCTATGTAGAAATGTATGTTTAAAATGTTGAGACGACGTGATGTGGCGTCATGGTGGCGAGATGACGACTTAGCCCCTCACCGGGGTTATCTCCGATTAGGGCTGATAAAGCAGACGTTACTCAGGGTTATCTCTGAGATTGGACTGCTGCAATGGTTGAAGGTCCTCAGTGTCATCTCTGAGGTGTGCCTGCCCTCCCAGTGTTATAACCGGGTTGGTACTGAGTATCTCGTTGTGAGCGCTGAGATTGAAGCTGCTTGCATTTGAAACAAGCATTTTCGGGGTATCGCTGGAACTGTATTCCTTAGGGTTATCGCCAAGGTTGGTAGCTACTCCCATGGTTGGGACTGAGACTGGATACCTCGGGGTTATCTCCGAGATTAATCGGTCTTCTCTGTTGTGTGTTTCGGTATTGGATCTGCATGCCTCGGGGTTATCTCCGAGGTTGGATTTGTTACTCCCGGTGTGTATTCCGGGGTTGATACCGAACGTTCGATAGTATTCAGACTAGATATGAACTGTCTTCCAGGGTTCCCTCTTGAAAGACGAATATGTCCTCCTGCAATGTTAGTGACAAGTGTACAAAAAATTTCAAGTGTCTTTAGATGCCCCTCTTTATCATATTCATGCAATGCTATGCATGAGTAGGATAAAGAATCCTAGACACTTGAAATGCAACAAGATAAACATGTTGCAATATGGAGCATTATGATGCAAGTGTATGATGCATATGCATTGCTTTCCAACAAGCTGGGGATGATTGTCGACTCCCTGTTGCTTCTGCCGGGGATTGGCAATGATGATCAGATTGGATGTGTATGATCCAAATCTTTGAGGATGTTGACGTTAGGGCTATCACCAAAGTCCTTAATCCTTGATACAGACTTGATTCTAAAGAATTGCCTCTTATGTGTAAGAGATCTGTGGGAATAAAGCTTTATCTGTTTGAGGATGTGTATAACATATTCCGTCATCAATCCTCGTCGATGATGTTGACCTTTCCTGGTTTGTATCGCCAGAGTATGTCACTGTTCTGTTGGTTTTTGTAAGACCCCAACTTTTATAAATAAAGATGAATTTTCTATAAATATCATTTTTGAATATTATGGAGTGAAATTGATATAATATTATAGTTGTGGATAATATTTATAAATTTTGCAAAGTACGCAAGTTGCTATATAATATTCGATTGGTCGGAGAATATTCATTTTAACATGGAATATTCGTACGACGACACTATGACGCCCCCAAAATTAGGTATACATCACCCATCTTGGGTCGCTAGATACATGGTACAGAATACAAATACAACTTACTAATACAACTGTTGTGTACAATACGACAAAACATAACTGTGAGTTTGAATACAATTATTGTCTACTAGAGACTATACAAACTCAAAAGAAGTCCTCATTACAATTATTGTCACACTATTTAACAGAATAGTGAGGACTACTAATACTATTATCTGGTCCATCACTCCGTTTCCCGACTCGTCCCAGCTATATTCTCATTTCCTGAAGAGAACAGTGAAAGAAAGGGTGAGCTCAACTAGCCCAGTAAGAAATATTATGACTAAGATAATGCAGAATAAATTATCATTAGCCTTCAACAGTGTTAAACTGATAAAATATAACGAACATCAAGTTTAACTGCAGCGGAACAAGCAATCCATTAAAAGAGTCAAGTAGAAAATAAAATCTACTATCTTCTATGATTTAAAATGTTTTTCAACACTGTTATCGCTGGGACTCAGCTTAATAAAATAATCCACATCATAGAATCACCCCTGCACTATGGCCAAGGATATTCGTATATTCATTAATGGTCATGATCATGCCAACAACTGTCCATCAATGCACTACGGGCCAATGAGGACTTTTACCACATCATTTGTAACATTACGGTCATGATTATACCGAATAATCCCTGGTCATAATCATACCAAGCCATCTATGCACTACAGGCCACAGATGACTTTCAACAATTTATAAACATGAGGATGATGACAATGATATAAGAATTCAATAAAACAAGTTCAAGAATTAATTTATCCAAGAATTAACAACGTCCAAATTGTCAACATGATACTGCTTTGTGGAGTAAAATTCAAGAATGCTTAGAAGAATATTTTCATGAAAAGATACTGGATGAAACGCAATTATCAAGGATATTCCACAAATTTCATGGAGTATAGAAGTCAAAACTTAACCAACTGAGTATAATAAAGAATGGAATAACAAAAGAAATCACCATGCATGCGATAGACCGCACAGACAGGTTATTCCAATAAAATAATAAATAATGGAACTAGGTCCGGCGTAAAACGCACAGACAGGATATTCCAACAGAATAATAATAAAGACGGAACCGGGTCCGATGTAAAACACACAGACAGGATGTTCTAATGGAATAATAATAAAGACGGAACCAGGTCTGGTGTAAAACATACGGACATGATGTTCTAACAGAATAATAATAAAGACGGAACAGGTCCGATGTAAAACACACAGACAGGATGTTCCAACAAAAATAATAGAAGAATGTCACCAAGTATAGGGTAGACCGCGTATACAGGTTATTCCAACAGAATAATAAGAAATGGAATAACAACAGTTTTCTTCATGAATAAGAAAGAATAACACCGCTTACCGTTTTAAAGAAGAACTGAAATAAGGAAGTAGTTAAGTAGCAGAATACTTTTCTTCTCTCTCTCTATAGTTTCTCTCTCTAGAGTTCAGTGAATTCGTAAGAAATAATGAAGGAATGAGCTGCTATTTATAGAAAAATAGAATGCATAGTAACTAATTCATGAACGGTCCAAATTGATTATTTTAATATGACGGTCCATATTTAAAGAAAAATCTTTTAAATAAAATATAATATATTTTATTTATAGAATAACTTTAATAAAGTATTCTGTTTTATATAAAAAGATGTTTCTGTTTTATTACGTTAATAATACAAATAAAACAAAACTTCATTATCGCTAAATAATTCATATTATTAACTGACAATAATTGAATCAAACTGAGTGACTTCTCACATAAGCATTAATAATCAATACCGTGTGCTACTATGCAACCACACGTGTTACTGTGCTTTTACTACCGAGTAGTTCAACAGTATCAATGGTAAAACTTCCGCCGTTATTTTTAATAAAATATTTTTGTCGTTTTCTCAATCCGACAATAATTCCGTTGTGGGGTCCACCAATGATTGTGCCGTTGTACGAATATTTCCTGTTAAAACGAATATTCCCCGACCAATCGAATATTATATAACAACTTGCGTACTTTGCAAAATTTATAAATATTACCCGCAACTATAACATTATATCAAATTAACTCCATAATATTTAAAAATGATATTTATAGAAAATTCATCTTTATTTATAAAAGTTGGGGTCTTACAGACACAATCATTGGTGGACCCCATAACGGAATTATTGTCGGACTGAGAAAACGACAAAAATACTTTATGAAAATAATGGCGGAAGTTTTACCATTAATATTGTTGAACTACTCGGTAGTAAAAGTATAGTAATACGCGTGGCTGCATAGTAGCACACAATATTGATTATTGATGTTTACGTGATAAGTCACTCAGTTTTGTTTTATTGGTATTATTAATATAATAAAACAAAAAAGTTTTTTATATAAAACAGAATACTTTTATAAAGTTATTTATTTTATTAGGCTAATTGTAAAATCTTTTTATATAAAACAGAATACTTTTATAAAGTTATCTATTTTATTAGACAATACTTAGAATATATTATATTTTATTATGTATAATGTTTGCATAGTGCCTGCATAGTGTTTGCATAGTAAAATCTTTTATAAAGTTATTCGTTTTATTAGATTATAAATAGAATATATTATATTTTATTTAAAAAATTTTGCTTTAAATATGGACCGTCAGATTAAAGTAAATCAATCTAGACCGTTCACGAGTTAGTTACTATACAGTCTATTTTTCTATAAATAGAAACTCATTCCTTCATTATTTTCTTACGAATTCACTGAAACTCTAGAGAGAGAAACTATAGAGAGAAAGAAGAAAAATATTCTGCTACTTCACTACTCCGATATCAAGTTTCTTTTACGGTAAGGGATATTATTTGTTGTACTCGGTATTCTTTCTTTCTTATTCATGAAGAGAACTTCTGTTATTCCATTCTTTATTATTCTGTTGGAATAACCTGTATACGCGGGCTACCCTATACTTGGTGAAATTCTTCTGTTATTATATTTTTATTATTCTGTTGGAACATCCTGTCTGTGCTTTAAGTCGGACCTGGTTTCATTATTTATTATTCTGTCAGAATATCCTATCTGTGCTTTCCGCCGGACCTGGTTCCATTATTTATTATTCTGTCGAAATATCTTGTCTGTGCGTTTACGCCGGACCTGGTTCTAGTATTTATTATTCTATCGGAATATCATGTCGGTGCGTTTACGCATGACCTAGTTCTATTATTTATTTTCTTGTTGGAATAACCTGTCTGTGCGGTCTATCGCATGCATGGTGATTTCTTTTGTTATTCCATTCTTTATTATATTCAGTTGGTTAAAGTTTTGACTTTTATACTCCATGAAATTAGTGGAATATCCTTGATATTTGCGCTTCATCCAGTATCTTGTCATGAAAATATTCTTCCAAGCATTTTTGAATTTTACTCCACAAAGCAGTATCATGTTGACAATTTGGACGTTATTGGTTCCTGGATAATTTAATTCTTGAACTTATTTTATTGAATTCTTATATCATTATCATCATCCTCATGTTTATATTCTGTTGAAAGTCATCTGTGGCCTGTAGTGTATAGATGGACTTGGTATGATTATGACCAGGAATTATTCTGTATAATTATGACCGTAATGTTACAAATGATGTGGTAAAAGTCCTCATTGGCCCGTAGTGCATTGATGGACAGTTGTTGCCATGATCATGACCATTGATGAATACACGAATATCCTTGGTTGTGATGCATGGATAATTTGTGGTTGTGATACTAATGAATATCCTTGGCCGTAGTGCAGGGTGGATTATTTATTAAGCTGAGTCTTAGCGATAAAAGTCATGAAAAATCTTTTAAATCATAAAAGATAGTAGATTTTATTCTCTACTTGACACTTTTAATGGATTGCTTGATCCGCTGTAGTTAAACTTGATGTCTATTGTATTTTATCAGTTTAACATTGTTGAAGACTAATGATAATTTATTTTACATTATCTTAGTCATAATATTTCTTACTGGGCTAGTTGAGCTCACCATTTCTTTCACTGTTCTCTTCAGGAAATGATACTATAGCTGGGACGAGTCGAGGAACAGAGTGATGGACCAGATGATAGTATTAGTAGTCCTCACTATTCTATGAAATAGTGTGACAATAAATGTAATGAGGACTTATTCTAAGAGTGGATATTAAAACTCACAGCTCTCTTGTTATATATTAAAGATTGTATTTGTATTCTGTACCATGTATTGGCGTCTCAGAATAGGTGATGTATACCTATTTTGGGGGCGTCACAGTTGGTATCAGAGCTTAGGGATATGATCCCTGGCTAAGATGTGAGACTAGAACTAGGAGGGGAGAGACGGGGAATTCTTTCACCAATTTGACCTACCTAAGTTTATTTGGTATTTAATTGGTCGGTCAAAGTATAGAGATAATATGTGATATGTTACTTAACCCTTGTTTTGTGGCAGTATTTGAAAATGACATTCGAGAATCTTGAGAATAGCAATGGAGCACAGGCGACCGTTGATTCACCACATATCAATAATTAGGATAATGTGCATCAGGAAGGCGACAATCCTCATGCAAACAACAACACTGGCCAAATGATGAATGATGGAATGTTCAGAGGCTTTATGCAATTCATGCAACAACAGGCGAGAGTGGCTCCTGTCCAAAATATAGGTGAAAACACTGAAAACTCTCAGACGGTCACCACTAAACAGTTCAAAGAGCTGGGACCACCGGAGTTTATTGGAGAACCAAAACCACTTAAGGCAAAAACGTGGATAAAGTAGATCACCAAGATAATTGATGTCTTGGGATGCGCCGAGGAGCAAAAGGTTCCCTTTGCCACCTTTATGTTGCGACGAGAGGCATATTATTGGTGGAAATCGGTAAAGCGTACTCAACCTGCTGCACTGAAGATGTCTTGGGAGAAGTTTTAAGAACTGTTCAATGACAAGTACTTTCCCAAAAGTATTCGTCATATGAAGGAGGTAGAGTTCATCAAGTTGGAGCAGAATAATATGACCGTGTCGCAGTACGAAGCTAAGTTTGCCCAGCTGTCCCGGTTTGCGTCCCACTTGGTGGATAATGAAGAGAGAATGACGCGGATGCTTTTAAGAGGTTTAAAGCTGGAGATACGTCAACATCTTATTTCTCATAAACTGTATTTGTATTCAGATGTTGTAAATAGGGCTCAGTTAGTGGAGCGCGATAACGAGTCAACGCAACCAAAAGAGAGCAACAGGCAAAATGATAATACCAGTGAAAGCAGTCATCGAAGCGGTGACAACAAGCGTAGAGGGAATCAGCAGGCCAGAAATGGTAACCACTTCGGTGGTAATCATGGCCAAAACAATAAGAATGGACATTTCAAGAAGAGGAGATTCAACAATGATGGAAAGACGTCAGCACCAGCACCCGTGGTTAAGGAAGGAGAACGACCACCGATCATATGCTTCAAATGCGGAGGGGAGGGACACATCAGTCCAAACTGCGCGATGCCATCCAAAGCATGTTATAATTATGGAAGAGAAGGTCACCTAGCCTGATTTTGTCGTTCACCGAAGACAAGTTCAGCTAGGATGAAGGCACCAAAGGACGTCCCAGAAAAGTCAAAACCGGTAGTGCAAGGGAGAGCGTTTGTTGTGACCTCCCAGAAAGTAAGGAACCCGAACGAGGTCATCACGGGTAAGCTTATCATAAACTCTAGCGAAGTCTATACCTTATCTGATACCGGTTCTACCCATTCTTTTATTTCTCCTATTTGCGCTCAACGATTAAATTTGACTCCGGAGAAATTAGACTTTGACTTATCTGTGGAAACTCCGTTGGGAGAAACCTCCATTACATCCACTGTTTATAAGTCTTGTTTGGTTCAAATCGGTACCCTCACATTACCTGTCGATCTTATTTCATTGAAAATACTTGCATTTGATGTAATTCTAGGGATTGATTGGTTAACTACTCATTATGCAAAAATTGATTGTTTTCGTAAGGTTGTTAGCTTTCATATTCCTAATCAACCTATTATGCAAATTCAAATAACCAACCCATTAAAATTAATCACTATCATCTCAAGCCATAAAGCTATTCGTTTATTGAAAAACGAATGTCAAGCTTTCTTAGCTCATGTCACGGATCTAAACAAAAATACTTCAGTTTTGAATGATATTTCTATTGTTAATGAATTTCCTGACGTATTCCCTGAAGAACTTCCTGGCCTATCCCCAGAGCGTGAAATTAAATTTTGTATCGACCTTGAATCCGGTACAAAACCTATTTCCAAAGCCCCATATCGAATGGCTCCTATTGAACTTCAGGAGTTAAAGACCCAACTGCAGGAATTGTTAGACATTGGCTTTATTCGTCCTAGTACTTCTCCTTGGGTTGCTCCTGTTCTATTCGTGAAGTAGAAAGATGGGAATATGTGACTTTGTATTGACTATCGGGAGTTGAATTATGTCACCATCAAAAATAGGTACTCATTTCCACGTATTGATGACCTGTTTGACTAGTTGCAAGGAGCACAATTCTTTTCAAAAATCGATCTTCATTCTTGATATCATCAGCTGAAGGTTAGAACTGAGGATATTCCAAAGACTGCCTTCAGAACTCTGTACGGGCATTATAAATTCTTAGTCATGTCTTTTGGATTGACTAATGCTCCTGCTGCCTTCATGGATATGATGAACCGAGTATTCAAGGAATATTTGGATCACTTTGTGGTCGTCTTTATTGATGACATCCTTATTTATTCCAAAAGTCATGAAGATCATGAGAAACACTTGAGGTTGACACTCCAAAAGCTTCGCGAATACAAATTTTATGCCAAGTTAAAGAAATACGAGTTCTGGCTTGAGAAAGTAGCATTCTTTGGGCACGTAGTATCAAGTCATAGAATATCTGTTAACCCGACAAAGATTGAAGCAATTCAAAGCTGGGAGCAACCTAAATCAGTGACCCAAGTACGTAGCTTTCTCATTTTAACTGGTTATTATCGTAGATTCGTGGAAGGATTTTCTCGAATCGCTACTCCATTAACTCAGCTGACTTGGAAAGATACAAAGTTCAGTTGGAGCGAAGAATGTGAGAAGAGTTTTCAAGAACTCAAGAGGAGACTCATTTCAGCACCTATTCTGACAATACCATATGGCTCAGAGGGATTTGTCATCTACAGTGATACTTCGGGCAAAGGGTTGGGATGTGTTCTCATGCAACATGGAAAAGTCATAGCCTATGCCTCAAGACAACTCAAAGAATATGAGAGGAATTATCCTATTCATGATCTAGAGTTGGCAGCTGTTGTCTTCGCACTTAAAATTTGGAGACATTACTTGTATGGAGAGAAAGTGGAGATCTTTACGGATCATAAAAGCCTCAAATATTTCTTTACTCAAAAGGAACTCAACATGCGACAACGACGTTGGCTGGAACTGTTGAAAGATTATGATCATACCATCCAATACCATCCTGGAAAAGCGAATGTGGTAGCTGATGCATTGAGTAGAAGATTATATGCAAGTATGAGTGCGATATTATCAACGCAAAGGCTCATTTGGTGTGACTTGCAAAGGATGGAGATAGAGTTAAAGACTCTAGGGACCCATGTGATGATGGCGAATATATGAGTAGAACCAACTTTAATTGATAAAGTTAAAGCTGCTCAAGCTGCAGACCTGGAGCTGATGCGTATTAGGAAGAAAGTGCAAGAAGGTGCTATGCTGGAAGCAAGAATCGATGAAGAAGGAATACTTCGAGTCAACTCCAGACTTTGTGTTCCAAACGACCCTGATTTAAAGTATAAAATTATGATGGAGGCGCACAACACACCGTTTGTAATCCATCCTGAGAGTACCAAAATATATCGTGATCTTCGTCATACATTTTGGTGGAGCAATATGAAGAGAGAGATAGCATTGTTTATCTCAAGGTGTCTAACTTGTCAACAAGTCAAAGCGGAGAATCAAGTACCAAAAGGTCCATTACAACCACTTAAAATTCCAGAATGGAAGTGGGAGTACATTACCATGGATTTCGTTACTGGTCTTCCCAAGGTTTCTCAAGGCATTGATGCAATTTGGGTCATTATTGATAGATTGACCAAGTCTGTTCATTTCTTACCAATACGAGAAACTTATACACTTGAACGTCTTGCTCGTATATACATAAACGAGATTATAAGACTGCATGGTATGCCAGTATCCATAGTTTTTAATCGAGACAAATGATTCGCTTCACGATTTTGGGTTAGTTTACAAAAAGCTATGGGCACGGATTTACAATTTAGTTCGACATATCATCCCCAGACGGACGGACAATCAGAGAGGACTATTCAAACTTTTGAAGATTTATTAAGACTCTGTGTCCTTGACTTCAACGGAAGTTGGGATAAGTTCTTACCATTGGTGGAGTTTTCCTACAACAAAAGTTATCAAGCAAGTATTGGCATGGCTCCATTCGAGGCGTTGTATGGAAGAAATATCGTTCTCCAGTATGCTAGGATGAGGTGGGTGAAGCAACATTGTAGGGACCGGAGTTGGTACGTATGACTACGAAAAAGATTCAAACGATCCGGCAACGTATAAAAACCTCATAAGATCGACAAAAGAGTTATGCTGATCTTCATCGAAAGGACGTGAAATTTGATATAGGAGATCATGTGTTGTTATGAGTTGCTCCGTGGAAAGGAGTTACGAGATTTGGAAAGAGAAGAAAGCTCAATCCTTGATTCATTGGCCCATTTTTAATCCTCGATCGAGTAGGAACTGTGGCCTATAGACTCGCTTTACCGCCAAGTATGTCTCGTGTTCATAATATTTTTCATATATCCATGTTACGTAAATATGTCGAAGACCCGAACCACATTATTGAGTTAGAACCGGACGAAATAGTGGAAGATTTAACGTATGAAGAGGTTCATGTTCAAATCTTAGATAAGAAGGAACATATTCTACGCTCCAAGGTTATACGTCAAGTCAAAATTTTGTGGAGAAATCACGATGTTGAGGAAAAGACCTGGGAGTTAGAATCTGAAATGAATTCAAGGTATCCTTACCTCTTCAATACACCAGGTACGTACCCTAATTTTGAGGGCAAAATTTTATAAGAATGGGAGGTTGTAAGACCCCAACTTTTATAAATAAAGATGAATTTTCTATAAATATCATTTTTGAATATTATGGAGTGAAAGTGATATAATGTTATAGTTGTGGGTAATATTTATAAATTTTACAAAGTACGTAAGTTGCTATATAATATTCGATTGGTCGGAGAATATTCATTTTAACAGGAAATATTCGTATGACGACACAATTATTAGTGGACCCCACAATGAAATTATTATCGAATTGAGAAAATGACAAAAATACTTTATAAAAATAACGGCGGAAGTTTTACCATTAATACTATTGAACTATTCGGTAGTAAAAGTATAGTAATACGCGTGGTTGCATAGTAACACACGGTATTGATTATTGATGCTTACGTGATAAGTCACTCAGTTTTATTTTATTGGTATTATTAATGTAATAAAACAGAAAAGTTTTTTATATAAAACAAAATACTTTTATAAAGTTATTCGTTTTATTTGGCTAATAGTAAAATCTTTTTATATAAAATAGAATACTTGTATAAAGTTATTTATTTTATTAGACAATAATTAGAATAAATTATATTTTATTATGCATAGTATTTGCATAGTGCCTGCATAGTAAAATCTTTTATAAAGTTATTCGTTTTATTAGATTATAAATAGAATATAGTATATTTTATTTAAAAGATTTTGCTTTAAATATGGACCGTCAGATTATAGTAAATCAATCTAGACCGTTCATGAGTTAGTTACTATGCAATCCATTTTTCTATAAATAGAAGCTCATTCCTTCATTATTTTCTTACGAATTCACTGAAACTCTAGAGAGAGAAACTATAGAGAGAAAGAAGAAAAGTATTCTACTACTTCACTATTCTGATATCAAGTTTCTTTTACGGTAAGGGGTATTATTTGTTGTACTCGGTATTCTTTCTTTCTTATTCTTGAAGAGAACTTCTGTTATTCTATTCTTTATTATTCTGTTGGAATAACCTGTATACGCGGGCTACCCTATACTTGGTGAAATTCTTCTGTTATTATATTTTCATTATTCTGTTGGAACATCCTGTTTGTGCTTTACATCAGACCTGGTTTTATTATTTATTATTCCATCGGAATATCTTGTCTGTGCTTTACGCCGGACCTGGTTTCATTATTTATTATTCTGTCGGAATATCCTGTCTGTGAGTTTACGCAGGACCTGGTTCTATTATTTATTATTTTTTCAGAATATCATGCCTATGTGTTTACGCCGAACCTGGTTCCATTATTTATAATTTTATCGGTACGTTTATGCATGACCTGGTTCCATTATTTATTTTCCTATTGGAATAACCTGTCTGTGCGGTCTATCGCATGCATGGTGATTTTTTTTGTTATTCCATTCTTTATTATATTCAGTTGGTTAAAGTTTTGACTTTTATACTCCATGAAATTAGTGGAATATCCTTGATATTTGCGCTTCATTTAGCATCTTTTCATGAAAATATTCTTCCGAGCATTCTTGAATTTTACTCCACAAAGCAGTATCATGTTGACAATTCGGATGTCATTGATTCCTGGATAAATTAATTCTTGAACTTGTTTTATTGAATTCTTATATTATTGTCATCATCCTCATGTTTATATTCTGTTGAAAGTCATCTGTGGCCTGTAGTGCATAGATGGACTTGGTATGATTATGACTAGGGATTATTTGGTATAATCATGACCGTAATGTTACAAATGATGTGGTAAAAGTCCTCATTGGCCCGTAGTGCATTGATGGACAGTTGTTGGCATGATCATGACCATTGATGAATACACGAATATCCTTGGCTGTGATGCATGGATAATTTATGGTTGTGATACTAATGAATATCCTTGGCCATAGTGCAGGGTGGATTATTTATTAAGTTGAGTCTCAGCGATAAAAGTCATGAAAAACCTTTTAAATCATAAAAGATAGTAGATTTTATTATCTACTTAACTCTTTTAATGGATTACTTGATCCACTGCAATTAAACTTGATGTCTATTGTATTTTATCAGTTTAACATTGTTGAAGACTAATGATAATTTATTTTGTATTATCTTAGTCATAATATTTCTTACTGGGCTAGTTGAGCTCACCCTTTCTTTCACTGTTCTCTTCAGGAAATGAAAATATAGCTGGGACGAGTCGGGGAACAGAGTGATGGACCAGATGATAGTATTAGTAGTCCTCACTATTTTATGAAATAGTGTGACAATAAATATAATGAGGACATATTCTGAGAGTGGATATTAAAACTCACAGCTCTCTTGTTATATATTAAAGATTGTATTTGTATTCTGTAGCATGTATTGGTGACTCAGAATATGTGATATATACCTATTTTGGGGGCGTCACAGTTTTACTGCCAACAACAAATGTTGTCAGGGTTTCCTGACCTGCGTTGACGTGTGAACCAATAGTTTACCACGCGTTGTAACCCCCACCAGGGATACATCTGATCCTCTGTTGTCGTGTATATCAACGGATGAACTCTCTGCTGGGGACAAATGCCAAGGCTTCTTGGACTTTGTTGATGTATGTATCAACTGATGAAATCATCGGATGATTTTTGATGCGACATTGGGTTTACTTGCCAACGGCTGAACTGATATCATGGTTGCTTGACCTTCATTGATATATGTATCAACGGTAGATATGTGTAGTAGCCGCCGCTGGGGACTGACTTTATAACCCCCGTCGGGGACTGACATTGTAACCCCTGTCGGGAACTGACGTTGGTCTTTAGGGTAATGACCAGGAGCTGGTGGCATTGGACCTGTACAAGATATTGCTGAATGTATTTTGTAACAATAGAGATCATTAGCATAGTATACCTCATGCTTGGGCGAATACCAATGTACAGACTCAAGGTTCTATTTGAGATGACTAGGATTGTAGGCTATTCTGCTCAATCGTGTAGCGTTCTTATTCCTGATTTGATCTTTTCTGTCTGTGAAAACTCATTTGCAACTTGAACTGGACCGAGCCGGAGGGATGAGGCCCACATAGGGGTGCCGCAGGTAAACCTGCTTCAGCCGCAGATGGACCTGCGGCCAACCGTGGATACTAATATCATGCAGGTTGGTCTCACAAGTCACTTTCAACTTGTATTGCGAAGAAAAATCTGAGAGCCTCCTTCAAATCTACTGAGTTTGGAAGTCTTTCAGCAAATTCTGTCACCGTACAAGTGTTCTACGTTGTCCTGGTAACGTATGCATGTACTTTTTTCCAGTTTTTATCCGTTGGAAAATGACTTATCATATGAAATGCATCTAAACACATAGTAGTGATTATGTATGCACAAATGACTTGATAAAAAATATTCAACATAGTAAATGTTAGTGTTAAACCATGCTAAACATAATGATGTGAAAAAATTTGACTTTTGAGACAGTCAAATTGGCACCTTTTCTACTATTTTTATCCTATTTGAGGACATTTGGGCATAAGGTAAAAAGGCAAAGTACTCCTAGCATTGAGGTTAACCTTATGTATTGAAGATTTTGATTTTTAATGCATATAGTATTATATGACTATGGACAGGTGTGCTATTGAATGGCCACCTAGTCATGCCTATGTGCTTATGGATATTCCTATTTACAAAGGAGACTATGGCAAAATTTTCCAAAATGTAGGCATTGGGTAGTCATGAATTTTAACTCTATTGTATGTTAAAGTAAATGCATGCATGCATCTGGTCATAAGATGCATTTAGAAAAGCTCCAGGTTAGAAAATACCACACCCTTTCTGAGGTGATTTGGAGACTTGTTGTCCAGATATTATGGATCTGGATCAGCCGAGTAGTTTCTGTAGGACCACTTTTGGTGTACAGAGGAGGGCTTCTGAAGTGCCTCGACCTCTTTTCGTTAGACAGCCTCGTCGATTGGTGGAGACGGTGATACGTCCAGTCTGGGTTGATGTGCCGGACGTCGAGGACGATGAGGATGTTTCGGTTACGGACCCCACTCGTACTGCACATGTTCCACGTAGGGACCTCTTGAGTATTCAGGTGGCAAACCCAGAGCTTCTGAGAGACTTGAGTCGACATCCCTCGATGTATTTGTATGCTAACGAGGTATGACGTGAGAACTTGATCTTCCTTCTTTCCTATTTAATGAGGATTAAAGGGTCTTGATGTTGATCTGCATTGTATGTAGGTTCCCGGCTTTACGCAACCTCAAGGGAATTGGTTCAGCATACACTCCATGTATCAGGCTCTTCATCCCGACTATAGAGCAGTAGTGCATGACTGGGGATTTGGGGCATTCTTCTCCATCCTTCCCGGTGTTGTCCCTGGGGTTACCTCAGGGCATTATCTAAGCGGTGGTTTCACCAGACTCAGTCACTCCATTTGCTAGACTGTGAGGTGATGATGACGCCGATGGATTGGCAATTTATCACAGGTATAGAGTTTGGAGGGGCGCTAGTGCCTTGCATGACGGATATTACCCCTACTGCCGTCATTCGCTTTGATCAGCGCCACACGTCATGTGGATCATATTGGAGAGTATGATTGGAGTTCCTACACCTTCGCCTATTTCCTCAAGAGCATGCGTATGCGCTCACAAGGTTTGACGGAGGCTTGGCTAGGATTTTACCCATTTCTGCTGGTGAGTACTTCTTTTGTCATTTCCCATTTATAGGTTAAGAGTGTTAACTAATAGTAGATGTTTTGCCATTGTGTTGGCAGTTTTGGGCCTATGAGAGGCTCCCATGCTTGCGTCCAGTGAGTGTATTAGGATTGGATACCTACCCACGAGGACGACAATGGTATCAGTCTATATTGGCGGAGGTCCCTATAGTTGAGGATTTCACTCACTACCGCTTGTAGCTGGAGTTGTTGATAGCTGACATTATCATATGGATTCCCTATTATGGGGAATATTTGGCCATCGGTTTTGAGGATGGGTACCCGACTGGAGTCGAGTACGTGATTTCCACTAAGAAAGTTCCTCTCTTCACGGATGGAGGCTGAGAGGTCTATTTAGGAGAGCGTGCTATTAGGAGCACCACAGGGGAGATTCGTATGCCGATCTTGCCTCCTGTCAGGCGTTATTGGCCTGTGTCGAAGTCACCCGTCATTGATCCCATTGTTGGGTGTTGACGGTTTTGCATTATCAAAGGGTCCCTGTACCCAGGATGTATTCCAGCGTTGGTGGTTCTCTCGGACTATTGGAGCCCATACCCGTGCCACTCAGTTCATAGGGGATATGGTTCCAGAATCCGTGATGATGACGGATTGGCTAGCCTGTGTTCGAGATCCGACTCATGTGACACAGATTGACAGTTTGACCCGGCAGTTAGACCAGGCACATATTTTAATCCGTCATTTGGTCAGAGATCCGGCAGAGGCAGATTCGTTTGATCCTTCCAGCTCAGGCACTGGCCCCTCAGATGACCCATTTGGTTTTGCCGGCGCAGATCCTCCTTTGTATAGGCCTGATATCCTTGTTGATAGAGATCCAGTGACTCAGGAGGAGTTACATCAGGTGGGCAGGATTGATGATGTGGACATCGACACCACTGTCTTCTTCTGATGTGTATTCTCGTTATATCTTTTGATAGGCCTCTGTTAGCTATTGGGTTGTTGTGCCCCATTCTTGCTATATCTTTTGATAGGCCTCTGTTAGCAGTAGGGCGTTTGTGCCCTATTTCCCTGTATTTGTAGCTGTACAGAGATGATGTATTAGATGATGATATACTTAGGAATGTATGTATAGTTTTTCCATTCCCTATATCATATTGCCATCTATTATTGGTAATGTATGTATCTTGTTATGCATATATATGTATGTCCAGAGATATTTAGCATTGACCCCTGGATGGTCTTATGACACGACCCGTGCAGATATCTTCTTCGACAGTTAGCCGTATTGATCATACCCCACCATTATTGGTGGTATTTGGTATGCGATCTTGGTATGATAGCATGCCACCATCAAACAGGGTGACCGTAGATCATTTATTGCAGCATACTATAACCCTGTTGATGTTTCAGGTTCCCACAGGATTCGTTGATGGCATACTGGAGCACTGCGTATCGGAGAGGCAGGTTTTTCTATTTGGGACCCGGGAGTTGACTCCCACTCTGGAGGAGTATGCACGATTGACGATGCTGCCATTGGACAGACCTTGTGTGCATATGGCTTTGGGGGACATGAGTCGACGGTTCATGACCCTCACTGGATTGAGGCGTAGAGTAGTGCCGAATAAGTTGACATCTGGCCACGTTATATCCCAGCATTTTCTATTTAATAGATTTGGCTCTGAGGATAGTTATAGACGACATTCCGGGGATTTCACCACACCGGAGACTCATTGGCGTCTGGCCAGGGATGATGTACTGCTATTGTGCATACTGTCATATGTCTACATGCCACTGTATATGGATGAGTTAGACATAGGAGTTATCATGGCGGTGAGAGCTCTCAAGGAAGGTCGTACCATCATACCTATGATTATAATCGAGACATTGAGGTCAGCTACATACTACTGCACTTATCCGATAGGAGTATTTACGGGCAGTTCGGTCATGCTATACGTGTGGTTTATGTCACACCTGAGACCGATTGGCACTTTTAGATGGCATGTGTATTGCTTCACCCATGATATAGTCATGTCATACTCCTTTCAGCCATCGGAGTATACGGATGCTATGTCTTGGTCTATGTTTTTGATAGATATCAGGGATCCGTTTGTCATATTATCGTGTTCAGGGCTCAGCTCACCTTACAGCTTTATTACTCATGCTCCGGGCATGGATTACATCCCTCTGGCTGGTTTGAAGGGTATGACTACTTACCAACCACTGGCCGTGATGTCGCAGTTTGACCAGTTTCAGGATTTTCATCCTTTCGAGGGGGGCGCTGGCCCAGCGTTTAGCTTCTCGCTATCTTTTAGCAGAGGACCGATCCCGTGTGTAAGCTTGTTGGGATCAATGCGAGATAGCTACTTTCTCTATTAGTCATCCAGGTTATTCTGCAGAGTATTCTGCATGGATGGAGACAGAGACTGCACCGGCTATGGTGGTATCCACGTTACCGAGTATTGACTTAGATGTTGGAGAGCCCATGGAGGACATTGATTCTCACACCATGGAGGAGTTAGGTGCCGGGTTACCAGCATCTCTTTTAGATTCTCCCAGTACCAGCACTGTCGTGATTCAGCATTCAGCATAGTACTTTGAGCAGCGTCTTCATCTGATGACCTTTGAGAGAGATCAGGCTCGATCTTTGATGTTGACTGCCCTTGATGGGAGAGACGCAGCTCTGTTAGAGAGAGACGAGGCATTGGCTCATAGAGATACCGCTTTTCTTGAGCGGGATGAGGCCAAATCAGCCAGAGATGCAGTGATAGTTGAGCGGGATAGTGCCATATCTGCCCGGGATGTAGCCATCATAGATAGTACTGCAGTGAGGTCCCTTACCACTGGCATGATCGCTGAGATGAGCATGTACATTGATGAGTATATGGTCACCACACAGATGGCTGCAAATCTGTTGGGTCGTGTGGATATCCTCGTACAGGAAACCACAGCTTTGCCTCCTTCTTCAGAGAGGGATGCCATGTTGGGCTTGTTAGCTCGCATATACACTGATTTGTAGATGGGCTGATATTTTCCTGCATAGACTAGCTTAGCCATTTTGTCATGTACAGTTTACATTGTATATATCAAACAGCATTATATATAACAGGAAAATATATTTTTGATCACTTCCCTTTTAGATATTCTCTGATATTTGCTTGATATTTTGCCTGCTTCTTCAGGGCTTGTGATCTTGATGTATTATGAATTCCTCCTTGTTAGATGGACATTGAGTTGTCTCTGGATAGTTCAGAATAGATCATGGATCTTTGTGTATCCCTACCATCTTTTCGGTGTTTTGGGACTGGTTTCTGTATGGAAATGTGGAGAGGAGTGTGGCTTTCCTCTTTGAGATTGACCGCACCACAGATGGTCGCCAGTACCACTATTTAGGAGGAGCCTAGTTAATTCCATCTCTTATGGATTGGTGTTGCTCTTTGAGGTACAACCGCAGCTTAGATGGTCACCGAATCTCCTATTTACGAGGAGAGGTTGGGTAATTCCATCCCTTTGGTTTGAAGCCAATGAAATGTGGTAGATTGAAGTTTGATCCCAGTACCGTTGACAAAGGATTGTGTTTTGGTAGGGGGTTAGACCGAACCATGAATGGCTGCCTACGTACTCCTATTGAAGAGGAGATCAGGTCTGCGTAGTTCGAACCTGGTGTAAGAGGTTCAACGTTATTTATGAAAGGCAGATGGGTGTAGAAGCTTTATTGATGAAGAAGGTTGTAGAAGTGTTTTTGTGGTTTTTGTTTTTTTAGAAAAGGGTAGAAATGTTTTTGTTATTTTTTGTTTATTGCGACCGGGCCATATAGAATATGGTTGCCTACGTACTCCCGTGTATCAAGGAGATCAGGTCGACGTAGTTCACCCCTCAGGGTGAGTTGAAAAGTATAATCCCATGTGTAGGTTAGAATGCGGGAAAGAGAAAGTTTAATCCTAGGTTGAGGATAAACTGTAAGTGTGAAAAGTTTGATGCCATGTATGGGTAGCCAAACTGCAAACGAGAGAGGTTCAATCCATGGTGGGATGACCTAAGTTGTATGAGCACATAAAAGCCAGGCTGCTGGCTTGAAAGGTATGTTTCCCTGAGGGGCAAAGTGTGGTAAAGAGTTGTATGTGGTAAAGGGTTAAAGAACCGAAATGACTGATGATCTGATGATCCTACACCAGGATGTTTGCTTGATGGTAACTTTAGACATAGTACCGTTTCACGGTGTTTGAGTTGATAAGCTGTGGAAATTCATTGTCGTCCATTTCTTCTAATCTAAGAGCACCTCCTGTCAATACTTCCTTGACAACAAATGAGCCTTCCCACTTACGAGCGAATTTTCCCTTGGATTGATCTTGGTTGTCAATGATCTTCTTCAAAACCAAGTCATGTTGTTTAAACTGCCATAGCCGGACTTTTCTATTGTAGGATCTGGCGATCCTTTCTTGATATAACTGATCATGGAAGATAGTCGCGGTTCGCCTTTCGTCTATCAGAGATAATTGGTGATACCTATCTTGTACCCATTGGTCTTCATCCAGCTGAGCGTCTATCAACACTCTGAGGGAATCCATTTCTACTTATATGGGGAGTACTGCTTCCATCCCATAGGTTAATGCGTAGGGGGTTGCCCCAGTCGAAGTGTGCGTTGATGTTCTGTAGGCTAACAAAGTAAGAGGCAATAAGTCAGGCCATCCTTTGTGGTTGACGAACATCTTTTGCATGATCTTCTTGATATTTTTGTTATCCACTTCAACAGCACCATTCATCTTTGGACGGTAGATGACGGAGTTAAGATATTAGATGTGGAATTTACTGCATAATTCCTCCATCATTTTGTTGTTGAGGTTCTTAGCATTGTCTGATACAATCACCTCTGGTTGTCCATATCGACAAATGACATTATTTCTGATGAAGACAATGATGACTTCTTTGGTAACCCTGGGGAAGGAGGCTGCTTCTACCCACTTGGTAAAGTAGTCAATCATGGTGAAAATGAATCGATGTCCATTACTGGCTTTAGGCTCAATGGGCCCAATCACGTCCATTCCCCATATTAAGAAGGGCCAAGGCGAACTCATATTGTGGAGTTCCCTCGGAGGGGCATGGATAGCATTCCCATAAATCTGGCATTGATAACATCTCCTAACATGGTCATCGCAGTCAGCTTTGAGGGATAGCCAATAATGTCCCGTCTTGAGGATCTTTTTGACAAGGAGGGGGCCACTCATGTGTGGGCCACAGACTCCACCATGGATCTCATCCATAAGTCTTTGAGTTTGATCCTTATCCAGGCATCTGAGGAGACCTAGTCCTACATCTCTCTTGTAGAGTGCATCTCTGCTCAGGTAAAATTTCATAGCAAGTCGATGGATCTGCCTCTTCTCAGTAGGGCTCACCTCAGCAGGTGTAGATCCGTCTCGTAGGTACTCCTTGATATGCTGATACCAAGGATATTAGATGGGAGGTAGCTCATCCGATACTTCTCCAACGTAGTTCCCATAAGTTGGTGCTTTGTGCAGGGCAATTGTGACGCTTGGCAAATGTCCCTTGTCAGAGATGTGTATCAAGGAGGCCAAAGTTGCTAATGCATCCTCAAAATCATTCCTACTATGAGGAATATGTAGAAAGGAGATTTCTTCGAACTCCAAAGCTATCTTCAAAACCTGCAGATGGTAAGGCAGCAAATGTAGCTCTTTGGTTTGATAGATTCCCATGGATTGTCCGACCACTAACTTTGAATCTCCAAAGACAGTTAACTGCCTGATGCCCATTGAACGGGCAAGTTTTAGCCCCATGAGACAGCCTTCATACTCAGCTGTATTGTTGGTGCTGACAAACTGTAATTTGACGGCGATGGGATACTGCTCCCCCGTACTAGATACTAGAACTGCTCCAGCTCCAGAACCTTCCATATTAATAGCTCCATCAAAATACATCTTCCATGCTTAGAGTGTATTGTACTGATGGTGTTGTTGAACTGTCATGACCCCTTCATCGGGGAAGTATGTCTCCAAGGGTTTGAAATCCCTTGTAGGTGAAGCGGCTAGTTGATCCGCAATCCCTTGACCTTTAATGGACTTTTGAGTCACGTAGACGATGTCAAATTATTGTAGGATCAACTGCCATCTGGATAGTCGGCAATTTAACATGGGTTTGCTGAACACATATTTGAGAGGATCCACGCGGGATATGAGATGGGTTGTGTAACCATGGAGGTAATGTTGTAACCTCATGGAAGCCCATGCTAAAGCACAACAAGTCCTCTCAATCAGAGTGTACTTGTGTTCACTGCTGCTGAATCTTTTGCTGAGGTAATAGATAGCTTGTTCTTGGCCTCTATCATCTTTTTGTCCCAGCATGCAACCCATTGCATTGTCACTTACGGACAGGTACATGAACAGAGGAGCATCATCTCTGGGTGGTACCAAAATGGGAGCTTTGACTAGCTGTTCTTTGATTGTAAGGAAGGTTTTCTGGCACTTGTCGTTCCATTTTACGGAGGAGTTCTTCCTTAACAGCTTGAAGATAGGCTCACAGGTTGCTATGAGTTGAGAAATGAACCTGCTAATGAAGTTTATTCTTTCCAAAAATCCCTATATTTCCTTCTCAGTCTGAGGAATGGTCATTTTCGTAATGGCATCGATTTTGGTAGAATCCAGCTCAATCCCTTTATGGCTGACTAGAAATCCTAGCAACTTGCCTGATTTAATGCCAAAGGCGCACTTGGCTGGATTCAACTTCAAGTTGTACTTGCGCAACCTGTTGCATAGCTTTTTGAGATGGTCTAAGTGGTCATCCTCCTTCCGGGACTTGACAATGATGTCATCCACGTAGACCTCTATCTATTTGTGCATTAAGTCGTGGAAGAGAGCCATCATAGCTCGTTGATAGGTAGCTCCAACATTGATGAGGCTGAATGACAACCTTCTATAGAAAAAGGTTCCCTAAGGACTGATGAAAGCAGTTTTCTCACGATCTTCCTCAACAACCATGATCTGATGGTACCCCGCAAAGTAGTCAGCAAAGGAGTACATGTTGTATTGAGCAGTATTGTCAATGAGAATATGGATGAATGGCACAGGAAAGCTATCTTTAAGGCAAGCTTTGTTCAAATCCCTATAATCCACGCAAACTCGCACCTTTCCTCCAGGTTTAGGCACAGGCACGATGTTGGATATCCACTCAGGATATGTAGACACCATGATGATGCCAGCTTGAAATTGTTTCACAATTTCTTCTTTCACCTTTAAACTCCACTCAGGTTTCAATTGCCTAAGCTTCTGCTTGACTGGCTTGAATCCCTCTTTAATGGGAAGGCGATGAAGAACAATGTCAGTGGACAAACTCACCATATCTTCATGAGACCATGCAAACACATCCTGGAATTAGGTTAATAGCTTAACCATGTCATTCCGTTGGTTTGGGGTAAGGTCTGAACCAATCTGGATTAACTTAGGGCTTTCTAAGGTTCCAAGTTTGAAGGAAGTGGTTTGATCAAGGTTGTGTTTAGGTTTGTCTTTGACCCATTCTTAAATTTTTGGAGGCATCTCAATGTTCTCATGTATTTCCATTAAGGCTGAATTCATCTCTACATCAAAGGTTCAATCCTTGTGGAGAAGAGGCACCGTATCTGCAAGTACAGGCACATCTAAATTTAGGGTCCTGAAACAAAATATGCTTTCACTTAGTATATATAAAACGTTTTGATCATACACAGTGTTAGCATGTACTGACAAAATAAATTGCTAATACTATACAAAAAAGTAAGCAGTTATGATATCTACACGGCAGAAAGAGTTTCTTCCTGCTTTACTCTTGTAGACCAATGCAAGGAATGCTGTTCCAATTGGCAAGGATAAAGTCCGGGTGGACTGCATTGATAGAGGAGTTGTCATCATCCTCCTCTTCCCGAATGATGGCCAATACGTCTGGGAAATTATCGTCTGGGGTGTATTTGTTTGTATACTCATCATGGACGATGATGCGTATGCCCGACATTATCTGGACAATGTTTTGCTTAATTCTTTGTTTCTCTTCTTCCACTGTGGGATCAGAAATAAAGATTTCTTTTGCTTTGAACGACACTGGCTTGGGAAATAGCATAGCCATCATGTTAGTTGGCACCTTTATAGGAGGTTGTGCGGACTCAGAGTTTGAAGGCGAAGATAAACGCCTCGTGGTTGAAGCTGAAGGAATCTAAGGATGCTTATGAGGATTCCTCTGACTAGAACTGGCAGAATAGCCTAGTCTAGCTGTCCCAATTTGCCTGGCTACTTGAATGGGGTATTTAATACCTTGGTGATCTTTACCCAGCCCTTGTCCTGGCTGATGACCCAAGGACATCATTTCCTGAGTAGCCGACATTACTTCGGCAGAGATCTTGGGTACGGGTAATGTCGTTCCAATAGCATGGTACTGAGTATTGCTCACTTCTAAGTCATGAAAATTGACTCGCTCAACATCTGCATTAGCGTTGATGAATGGCATGTCCCCATGTTGAGGACACTCCGGTTCAGCATTGATCATGACTAGGCTATTGTTGATAATGTATTTCAGTTGCTGATGAAGGGTGGAGGGGACTGCCTCAGCCATATGAATCCACGGTCTTCCCAAGAACAGGTTGTATCCCGAATCTATCTTGAGCACATGGAAATATATGCAGAATGTATGGGGACCAATTTTGATTGGCAGCTCAATTACTCCGACCAAATTTCAGCGGGCTCCGTCAAAAGCTTTGATGACCGTATGGCTACCCCGGATTCGGTTGAGATTAACATTCATCTTCAACAATGTGGCATATGGACAGATATTTAGAGATGAGCCTCCATTTATCAATACTCCAGCCAGCATATATCCGGAGGATAAGACCGTAATATGTAACGGCTTGCAATGACCGGTCCCTTCGGGCGGTATATCGTCATCAGTGAAGGATATCACATTGTTGTTAAAAATGTGATCAACCAAGTGTTGAAACTTTTCCGTATCCACTGATTCTGGTAGATAGGCTTCTTCTAAAACCTTCAATAAGATCTTCTGATGATCCTTGGAAGTTAGTACTAAGTCCAAAATTGAAATTTGGTGTGGAGCTTCTCTCAAGCTTAGAACCACCTTGGCTTCGTGATGACCCATAGTGCGGAGGAATTTTTCAATCTTCTCCATGGGTATTTTCCCCTTTGATTTGATGGTAGATTTCATCACCCGTTGGGGAAGATACAGTGGATTCTCCTTCAACACTGTAGCAGTTGTATGTGAGGTGGATCCTTCACCTTCTCCATAATTCCACTGAACTGTGTGCAAGCTAACAATAGGATATTGTGCTCTACATGGTAAGTTGATTGGCTCGGGAGCAGCCACTTTCAAAGGATTGTTATTTCCTCTGAGTTGAATGGTTTGTATAGTGAGTGGCTTGATATTGTCATCAGCCTCTGCAAAGATAACTGCTATAAATCCCTCCCACTTAGTAGGATAGATATTCTCACTCCCACGTAGCACAGTATCATTGTCTGCTAGTTGCAGGACACCGCTGTCAATGAGATTCTGGATAAGGTGGCGGAGTGCCCAACATTCTTCTGTGTTGTGACCACGAGAATGGGAGTGATATTGACATACTCCATCAGAATTGTACCGTCCTGAACGAGGGTTGATTTGAGGTAGAAGGGAATTGATCCTTCCTTCATTGATTAGCATCTGAAGGATTTCCTCCATGGGTTGGCCCAGATGTGTGAATTCCCTTCTGCTGGCAAAATTACAACGAGCTTTGGCATTCGCTCTCTTTGCCACTTTGTCCTCCAAAGTTTCACTTTCTGAAGGTAACAAAGGAATATTCCTGACAAGAGGAAGGAGATTGGCATGCTCCTAGCTTACTAATTGGCATTTAACTTGATGCTGGTAGGTCACCAGTTCTGCCAATTGATCGATCTGTTTGCATAGAGCTTTCATTTTACGTTCAATTGTGAATTGGAACTTGGCATAATCCCATTTGTTAACACCGTATTTGGTGGTTTGAGATGACTCGCCGCTAAAATTGGAACTCTGTCCATTGCTCCAATTTATCATGTTGACCTCTTCCTCTTTGTGTTGAGGAAGAGGGTTGTTTTGAACGTGAGGTTGATCTGGTTTGGTAACCACGATTTCCCTATTGTCTATCAAGTCTTGGATCTTGTGTTTCAAGGCCTAACAATCTTGAGTATCATGTCCAGGTGCCCCGACATGATATGCACATTTCTTAGCAGCATTGAAACCCCGTCCATTAGGGCTAGCTGGTGGAAGAAGATGCGTGATTTTCTTCTGTGTTGTCAGAAGAGTGAGAATATTCTCGAGAGAGAGTCCCCTAAGGGTGTGAACACTCGAGGGCATTTGACTTATCCACCTTTTGGCAATGGAGGGTTTGAAGACTGAGCTTGAAAGAGAGTGTAACTTCTCCTTTGAACAGGCATATTCTAATTGCCTTTTTGACTCTACAGTATCATGGAAACATCTTCCTCTTTCTTTTTATGGACCCTCCGGGGGTTATTTCCATAATTTCCAGACTGGATGTGCTCAGTAACAGCTTTAAGGGCAGCTAGGTCTTGAATTTTTCCTGACTTCAATCCCATCTCAGCCATCTCCCCATGTTTGATCATTTTAGAAAATGGTTTACCGATGCTGGCTAACACTCTTTCATAGAAAGAAGCTTCTTGTATGTCTATGAAGGTCATGACCATTTTTGATTCTATCATGGATGGAATAACTTTGGCAGCCAGGCATCTCCACCTTTGAGCATACTCTCTGAAAGATTCATTAGATTGTTTCTTGACCTTGGTAATCTGATACCGGTCAAGAGCCATTTGAGACTGAAAGCTGTATTGAGTGAGGAAGGCGTGTGCTAGCTCTTCCCAGCAATGGATCTTGGATTTGTCTAATCTGGTATACCATGAACGGGCTTCTCCAGTCAGACTTTTTTGGAACAGCTGCATTCTGAGCTTTTCATCCTCTGCATAAGATCTAAGTTCTCCAATGAATACCTTCAAATGGGTATAAGGATCTCCTAACCCGTCATATTTTTTGAAGTCAGGAGTTTTAAACTTTTATGGATAATGAACACCAGGGAATTTACAAAGGTCAGCATATGAAACACTCCCGTGTATTCCAATTCCTTTGATAGTGCGAAGGGTCTCTTCCATCTGAAGAACTTTCTTTTTGATGTCACCGGTGTCTTGATCTCTTGTGAGATGGGTGTCATCATGAATTTTGTTGGTCGTATCCAACTGCAGTTCAGGTATTGTAACGACCTGGGCTCCCCCTTGTGTAGAGGATTCAATATGTACGGGAATTTTTGAACCCTGCGTAGATTGCTGTAGTTCTTTAAGCAGAACAACCAAATCTGTAATTTGTTTGCTTAATCCGTCGAATTCCTTGCGAGAAACTGGATTAAGGTCAGTCTGGTCGGATGACGACATAATTGGTTGTAGGCCTGTGGCCTTTTTGGATTTTGACCGGGTAGTAGGTCCGATGGATTCCCTGCGAAAGACTTGCATAGTTTAGTCTTTAGAGAATGTAAATTAACATGCTATGTGATGTGTTCGTTATAGGAATTTTATCCTACAAAAATGGATGTTAGCTGTTCGTAATAGCATGTCAATTTTAAACATGTGTGTAGACACGTTTCTTCATATCTCTCATTACATGAATATGTCATGAATATTGTAAGTAATGCAAAAGCATGAAGAGACTTTTCTCTGTGTTGGGTTTATCAGAGGCTGACCTATCTTAGGTTACTCTCGCGGCTTTTTGGCATGAAGGTTCCCAAATCATCGCAATTTACTCGACGGGAATTAAATCCGGTCTTTCAACTGGAGCGAATTTGGGTGGTGCCTTTCCTGAGCCTTGTGGAATTAGTCATCCTACGAGTCCAGTAATCAAACACCGACGGGATAGCCTCCTGATGGAGGGACCACACAACATACATTCACATACATCGCGTCTCACCGTATGGAAATGATGGCATGTGCGAAGCACTAATATCACAAGCAGATATGGTGCAAAGCATTAAGTACAATAAGGAAATGCATTCGTACACATTCATCATAAATGTAAATGCAACATCCACACACAAGCAGATAATAGTTTTGAAAAGATTGTAGTAGCGGCTTAAGTCCTTTTACTTGAGTCCCCAATAGAGTCGCCACCTGTCGACGTCGAAATTTTTATTTGTCCCTTTTCGTTACCTGTTTTTTTGTGTTCTCATTTTATGTGAGATTTGTTTGAAAAAACAAGTGAAAAAGGTCTGACATGTGTAATGTCGACAATGGGACTATAAGAGTCGCCAGTAGGTTTTTTAACTGGTTGTACCAACACAACCGAGAAAAGGTTTGCACACTGACCCAGTGATGTGACACTGCTAAACGGGTCGGTGAAACTGAAATTCAATTAGGGTCCGGGGACTTGCTTATGCAGAGGGAAGGTGTTAGGCACCCCCCCCCCCGACATCCGTGTTGCCACGGTGACCACCACTTTTCAAGAAACTATTATCTGAATGTGTGTATTTGTGTGTGGGTCAATGTGCTTTTATTTGAAAGTAGTGCTATGCCTCGTTTGCACCTATATACAAAGGGCATGAATTTTTGTAAAAATTCAGTTTTAAACAAGATATAGTAGTGATGTTTTATAAAAGAGGTTTTTTCAAACCCTTGTGCTCAATAGTAATTGAGGCCTTTGATACTTCTATTTAATTTCGTATTCGGCTTGATTGATTTTATTTTATAGATGTGAGGCATCTGTATGAAAATAATGTACAAAAGGTGTTGAACTCCTCGTGGGTATGAAAACCATCTGAGGTAATTCAGATATCGCAGATAAATTTTCAAGCTGCTTACAGCTAAAAAGGTCCATCACGGGAACCGAATCTAGATTCCGTGGACTGAATCTGTGATCGCATGATTCTTAGGCTCACATGATGCCGCAATTGATATAAACGCAGTAAGCAGGTATATATATATAAAAGCCGTAAATATATATATACAGACTTGATCACCAACCACGAAGCACCTCCATGGGGGATCAGAAATATAAATAAAGCTGTAAAAGCTATCAACCGTCACGGAGGAAACTCCAGGTGGGACGAAATGTACAGAAAGCAGTAAAAACGGTCAACCACCACGAAGTAAACTCCATGTGGGACGAAATGTAAATATATATATATATATATATAAGCGTTAAACGCACCGGATATAAAATCCAGGCTCATCGGACAAAGTCCGACAACAATTAATATATATAAGTATATATATATTAAAGCAATAAACGCACTGGATATAAAATTCAGGCTCATCGAACAAAGTCTGACAACAGTTAATATATATAAATATATATATAGAAATATTATATATGTATATACAACCGAAAATAAAACCACGGACTGAAGTCCGGGCAAACAAACGCAACACGACTCTCAACTTAAAGAAGGGTATGTGCAAAGATGGAGAGAAAGGCTTTAAAGTGTGTAAGAAGGCTTACAGTGGGCTGCCAAAGAAGACTTCTATATCTTTAAAGTAGATAAACACTGGCTTTTGTAGGTACAAAAATAGCTATATATGAGCTCACAAGTGTTTAAAATGGGAAAGCACTCAGTATATTGCAAGTACGGAGCAAATTGGACAAGGCTTCCTCGCTCTTTCTCTTCTTAAAATGGCCACCCCAAGCCCTCTATTTGTAGAGGATGGAACTGGAGCCGCGGGTGTACCAGAGGCTACCCGGTTGTCCCGGGTTTTAGGGGTCACGTCGTCTCGTAGTACGTGTACGCGAGTAACGTGATGTCCACTCAAACTTTCAGAATTACAATTCGGGCATCCGACTGAGGTATATAAGACCTATTTCGGACCGACATTGTCGAGAATTACGCAATGACATGGGATTAGAGGTTGTACGAAGTCATGAAGATGGGACGATGCCCTCCGATCTTCAGCTTCAAATTCTATTTGTTATCCTGCACAATAGTCACTCGGGATTGGTTCTTCTGAGTTTTTTTGGGACATTGCTATGTAGAAATATATGTCTGAAATGTTGAGACGATGTGATGTGGCCTCATGGTGGCGAGATGACGACTTAGCCCCTCACCGGGGTTATCTCCGATTTGGGCTGATAAAATAGATGTTGCTCAGGGTTATCTCTGAAATTAGACTGCTGCAATGGTTGAAGGTCCTCAATGTCATCTCTGAGGTATGCATGTCCTCCCAGTGTTATATTCGGGTTGGTATTGAGTATCTCGTTGTGAGCGCCGAGATTGAAGTTGCTTGCATTTGAAAACAAGCATTTCTGGGATTATCGCCGGAACTGCATTCCTTGGGGTTATCGCCAAGGTTGGTAGCTACTCCCATGGTTGGGACTGAGACTGGATACCTCGGGGTTATCTCCGATATTAATCGGTCTTCTCCGGTGTGTGTTCCGGTATTGGATCTGCATGCCTCGGGGTTATCTCCGAGGTTGGATTTGTTACTCCCAGTGTGTACTTTGGGGTTGATGCCAAACTTCTGGTAGTATCCGGACTGGATATGAACTATCTTCCAAGGTTCCTTCTTGAAAGACGAATCTGTCCTCCTGCAATGTTAGTGACAGGTGTACAGAAAATTTCGAGTGTCTACAGATACATAATGTGATTCTAAAGGATAATGCTAGTTTGAATGAAAGAATACCAAGAATAAGTAGTGATGGCTAAAGTTAGACACGAACCTAAGTTTGGGAGAATATTTGGGGTATATAAGCTATAAAAAAAAAAGAAAAAGAAAAAAAATTATGAATAAACATTGTGGCGTGCTTGTCTAGTTTTGTGGCCTTTGTTACTTGAGTAAGTAAGCCCGAGGGGATTGTCTTTACACTTAGCGCCCTAAGATCTTAATGGTCTGGGAGTCGTTGGTCGAAAGCTCGTTAAGGTAGCATTGAAAAGCCTAAGGGAATAAGACATTGCATAGCTATGTGTATATAAACCAAAAAAAAGAGAAAAAAAAAGAATAAAACGGGAAATAAGAGCAAAAAGCCCCCGTAGATGAAAAATAAAGCATAAGTATCACATGTTGACCCTCGATATTGGTAATTATTTGATTTTAGTTAGATCTAGCTTATTTTTGGATTTCTTGAGTTTACACTGTATGATGCCTTCAAAGAGTCTTGTTATGTGTTAAATTTGATTTTATATCAGTTAACATTGTTGTGGAGCACACACGCACTATATTAGTGATAACAGTCTAAGATTTGATGATTGATTAGGAAGTTAATGATTTATTTTGATATGATGTATTATCGTGTTTACTTGATTTTTCTAAGGCCGGTTGAATAGACTTATTTCTGTCATTACTACTGGATTCGTAGGCATGTAGATTAGTTGCATTGCATAGCATTGTTGTTTTGTGTTTTTGCTTGAGGGCAAGCAATAGTTTAAGTTTGGGGGTATTTGATAAGTAGGTTTTATACCTACTTATCCGGTATCTAATACTTGAATTAGTTGCTTAAACCTATGTTTCTTAGTTACTTTTCATACATTTTATGTTATTTTGTAGGCTATGACATAACATTGGCATGAAGAAGCAAGGGAAAGCAATTCGGATATCTTTTGGACCAAAATACGCAAGCAAATGCAAGAAGGGAAGATTAAAGGACTTTTAACACCAAGTTAGATGCATGTTCTTGGCTTAAAACTTGGAGTATACTGTATATCTTCTTCTTAGCTTTCCGAAACATCTTGAATCTTCCCAATCGGAGTTCGGATGCGAGAGTTATGGCCTTTTTATCAACAAAAATCAAAGCTAAGAGTTGTCGTGCTTGTCATTTATATAGCATCTACTTCAAGCCGGATTTCCACCTTGATCCAATCCAAATCTATCAATTCTCAAGGAATGAAAGTTGTAGAGCTCATTGATATCTTTGATTTGATAGGTGGCAGGCCTCGTAACTCTTCCCAGATCAAAAGTTATGGCCGTTTTCCAAAAGGACATCAAAGTAGAAACAAGACCCCCGCCTGGGCGGGCTTTTCCTTCACAAAACCCCTATCGGGGCGGGCATACCAGCTTCAAAACAGTGTGTATGCCAGCCGAGGCAGGCCCTTTACAAGTATAAACCCCCGTCGGGGCGGGGGTATGCACAGAAAAGGTAAATTTTGGCCAAATTTGAGTTCGGGAAGGATTGTTTTGATATGATTGACTCAAGGACTTCTAAGAGGACTTAAAAACATATAAAGAGACTTATAAAAGATGGAGAATCACATGGATTCAGGAGAGAGAGGATTCCATTAGATTAGATTAGAGTAGATTAGATCAAAACACTAGTTCTTGTTAGATTTAGAGATTGAAGCGACTTGGAGACCATTGAAGATTCAAAGTAGGAGCAAGGAGAGAGCATCAAATCTACAGACAATAGATTCTATCTTCTCATCTTCTTCTATCTTTGTTATTGTTGATTCAATTGTGGATTCTTAGTTTTAATTCAATGAACTAATTCTTTGTTTGAGATTACAATGGATCTTATTGTGTAGTTTATTTTAATATGCTTCGCTATCAATTATTATGTTCTATCATGAGAATTGTCTATTGTGGTTTGGACTTAATTATTTAATTGATTGGCCATCAATTACCGTGATAATCTATACGAACTCGAGAGATAAAGTATAGATTTAGATCTGATCATGATAGGATGTGTTTGTGATTTCTGCATAGATGGAATTCATGATTCGTGTTTAGGATAGAGATATGCCTTTATGCCGTATGTAATCTTATAGAGAACTTGTGTTTTAAATCCTTTTTAATTGTAATTCACATAGAGATATAATGGATTAGTTAATTAGGGTGTCTTGCTTAATTCTATCATCTGTGGATTTAAGTGAGTATGGGTATTATGCATAGAGAGATGGTTTTATCTACTTTAGTGTTCTTGATTAACAATTCAGGATAGAGAATAATTGATGGGGAGTGTATTAACTTAAATGAAGTAATAAGTGAAGTTGTGATCTTAAATCTCCATAATCTGATTTTTAATTAGTGGTAATTAGAATTAGTTTAGTTAAATAATTTAATTTATAACATTAAATTGATTATTTAAATAAAATTATTTTGGTTAAGAGTTAGTATTTGGTAATTTGTATTAATAATTCCTCGTGTGGACGATACTCTACTTTCACTGTATTACTTGTTGACCACATATACTTGCGTGTTGTGCGTAATTAGATTTTACCCAACAGCAGCTTCGGGCGGAGCGTTTATGGCCAAGAGTTATGAGGAGGCATATGAGTTAGTTGAAATGATGGCGGCTAATAACTACTAGTGGCCTACATTGTCACGCCCCAAAATCTGGTCTATCTTCACACCCGGATTATGTACGTCATGAGTACATCATCTTCAAAACATACATCATTATATAGTGAAATATAACAACACACAATCTTAAATCCCAGGTTCTAAAAACTTATAACATCTTTCATTACAAATAATGATAAATATATTATTCATTTTATCTTACAAGAGTTACTTTTATCTGCCACCAAGGATACATAACAGTTCATTAAACTAATCTATAGTTTAATTAAACTATTCTACATTACAAGTCTAAACTTGATCTTTACGCACATTCACATACTGAATGGCATTTCTTCTGGATACCGATCAGCTTGATCTTTACGGGATCCTTAAGTTCTTCTATTTGTACGCTAAAAATGTTTTTCATTTAAAGCAAGTGTGAGCATTCAATTGCCCAACAAGTCATAGCAGTTGAATAAACAACTTCAAGAATTTAAACATTCTTTTAAGACTTCAATAACCGAACAAAGGTTATAAAGCAGTTTGAACAATTAGAATTGTTAGTCCCCAAATCCAGGTTTCTTCAAACCTCAGATTCGGTCCGCCACGATACTACTATTGTCAAACTATTTATATTTTTCATTCATAACTTAATGAATAAAACTTTACTTATTACAATTTAGAATATAAATTCATTCCATTTCCAGGATCTGCACAATGACCCCAAACTTTTATAAGTTTCTAGTCCTGGTCATTTACTATTCCTGTATTACATCACATTCGATATTATAAAAACGTAGAATAATTTAAACTTTTTCAATCTCTTGAATAAAATCTTTTATTGATTTCATAACTTTGAACCAATTACAATTCTTGAATCAACTATATAATATGGTTCAGTCCATTGGAATTACTGTATAAGATTTTATATTTTGATTTGATATCCTCTATGTATTAACTAATACATTCTTACAATACAACAAGTATTAAATATTGTAAGTATATATCAAGTACACTCCTAGAACCTAAACATGGTTCAAGTAATATCCTTTGTTGCGAAACTATCTACTTTGTCAACCAAGAAGCACGAAATCTTTACCGTGAGTCCTTTACCTGCAAAAGTGGCTATTTGCAAGGGTGAGCTTGACAGCCCATCAATTCTAACAGTTTTCATGCAGCACATAGCATATAATAACATATTCAGTTCATGCATTCATAATCAATTAATATTAACTACGCATATTACTTCACACATAACATGCATAGAAATTTACTTCACAAGCATATCATCAAATATCAACTTTCAAATTTCATATATAGCTCATATGCATTTCATATATATGCATCCACATTCTCATAGCATAATATAGCTTAACTAACAGTTATAGAATTCATATATCAAATAGGAACTGAAAGACTTGCCTTATTCGTAGTTTATCAACTACGACTTAACTGCTTAAAGCTTATCTGCACTGCGTGTATTCCTACACAGTTATATAATCATGAATTCATATCCATTAGTCATACATTTCATACGTTCTTAATATAACAATAAATATTACATCGTTTCCTAACTAGGTTTGCAAAACCTTCATTTCACTTTCTCATCATACCCTTAGAATAGCTAGGTATGTATAGGTATACTTAAACATCCGTTCTTGACATCAACATTCATATACATATATCACACACTTGACTCGCTATGTGTTCGACACATATTTAAAGTTTATAGATACGTGATCTACGTCATTCATATTCAAACTACTTAGTTCCATAATGATTTATTTCAATCAATAAGGCTTAACAACTTTCTTTAACAAGATTCGATGTTATAAGATTTTAAACCATGTATTGGTACTAATAAGCCTCCACTAGTATGCTCACATGTATCTGTCTCATTTACATAGACATAGCATAGTTCATACTTTTAAAATATGCTAAAATAACTTATGTCATGCTTGACTAGTTAAGTGCACATACCATTCATGTTCAAAGGCATAGACAACTCTATCATGCTTACTTATAGGGTCATAATGCAAGTAATAGAATGCTCAACAAAGTTAGTTTCTAATGCTTTTAAATTTTCCTTCAAAACACATACTAAACCGAGCTTGACAACCTTTTATGTGCAATACATCTTGTAATTACATTCCATATCCATCCACGCACATAACTAGGCCACATTTACATGTTTCCAAGGTCGGAACTTAAAAGACACAAAGTTTGTCAAGTTTTCATTTTCAACTTCAAGTTTTCTTTAAGAAATCATTGTTAAAGCATTCCATTATGAGTAAAGTAATCTTAGTTATATGACATGTCTATTATCATGCATATTCATGTTTTATCACTTAGAATAACCTATTCCATCGTCGGGAGCACTATACTTGCGTATGTACTCGTTCGACGCCCTCCGTTCGCCTCCGAATACGTGACAGTCACAAAGATGACTACTTTGACCCTTCCTAATGACCTCAAATTAAAAAACTTAAAGCACAAAAGTTGTAGGTCTATCCGTTTTCGTTCCGGATCATCTTGAATCTCCTCAATCGGAGTTCGTATGAAAACGTTATGGGCGTTTTACCAAATTATGTTCTATCAGATTTTTTTCTCAACATCTGTAATAGACCACCCGCCGTCGGGGTGGGGGTCTTGCCTTAAATATGGCCCACCGGGGCTGGCCTAGCTTCTGCCAACTCGAATTTTGTTCCCTGTTATGAACCATAATGCCAAATTTTCCTTCTAACCTTCATAATTTGAGTTATACATGTCTAAATTAGTCCGTTTTTGATTCTATGGATTCGTAATTCATAGAACTACAACATACTTGATACCCATCAACTAACATAAACATTAACTAACCCAAATATGAATTTACAACTCATGTTCATACAAATTTTCATGTTTCGAAAAGTTTAGCGAATTCATTCACTACGAATTCGTTTCTAAACCAAATTGGTTCGTTTAACTTCCGTTGATTTCGTATTAAACTATATTAACAACATCTACCAACAATTCATGGATTATAACAATCCTTAGGCATAAATTTTGTGACTCAAAAGCTACTTTTTTTAAGAACTTTGTAAAACTTGAACTTAAGAACATAGTTTAAGAATTATACCTCTTGAAGCTAAGTTGCCAAGCTTGTTTCTAACCTTCTGACTTCTCCCTCTCATTCTCATAGTATACTTATACAAGCTCCATTTAGAAATCTCAGCAATTGATTTTGAGAAGAGAGGAGTCCCCATTTATAGAGAAATCATTGTCCATACAATGATTTTGCCCAACAATTTGAACCAAGAGGAGGAAGAAGCCATTGGATTGAAGGAGTTTGGTGAAAAATCAAATCAACCCACTCCCCTCTTCATCATTTGGAGCTATGGATTTTGGAGAAGAAGAAGCAAGATAGTTAGCTAGGCTTTTTGTATTTCACGTGATGAAGAATGACTCTCAATTTGGGACAAGCCAAATAACTCAGCAACTTGTTATTCTAAGGCTTGGTTTGGTTCTTTAAATTCTCAAAATGTGATTTTAATGTGTAAATGTTACTACACCAAGTAAAGTTAGGGATTATTTATGTACTCATCTCATATAGTCCATATACATTAGTCCACATATTTTAATCTTTAAAACATGTGTGGACTTAATTTAATTGCTCACTAATAACTTAATATCTCTTTTTCTATTTACTTACATATTGATATTGAAATAAATGTTTTAATAACACATTTATTTACTCCCATCTTTTAGAGTACACATATAATTATCTCATCACCTAGGATGAGATAACAAAACTTATTTAAATCAACTCTATGATTTAATCACTTTTACCATCTGATTTTTGTATATCATTAGTCCTAATTAAATGTCACTCTTCATGTATTCTTAAGCCATAGGTATTATATATTACTACTACCCATATTTTCCATATTACACATAGTAACATGAAATACTATTTAATGATAATGTCCACATTAATATCTTAATTGGGTTAAATATTATTCAGTTGGGTACTTTCAACCCATTAATTCATATTACACATAAATATAATAATGATAATTATTAATCATTAATTCTCTTTTAATAAATTCGGTTAAACCTTCAGTCTGGCATAACTTTAATATTTAGACCATACAAGGCTCATCTAACTTATTTACTGGAGTTATGTATAACTCAAGCTCATTATTTCTTTAATAAAATATTAAGGTTTAGGTCACTTTGGCTTTTTCCCAATTTCACATTATTTTATTATTTATATAATATAGAGTTAATGCCACACTTTACCGGAATGATAAATTATTTAGCTTACTTAAATAATTACATATATATAATATGTACAACCTTTACACTTAGAGTAATTAATATTTACTCTATTAATTATTTAAATGATAACATCCACGATAAAATAATAACTTAAGTTATTTAATATATTAAAATAACTTAGTTTTCTTTCATTAATTAACTCCCTTGAAAATACATTAGAAATTATGTATTTTGTCATAACATAAATATTTTGTTTTCTCCGAATAAAGACATTTACAATTAGAAATTAATTTGCTTATTGTCTCAAGATATTATTCTTAATATAATATCAATTAACTATATGTATGACACATGTACATATATTATATATAGAAAATAGATAATAAGTTTATTTTCTATTATAACAAATTGTTTCTATCAATTTATTTATATATAGCAAATACGTTTTAATATATTTACTATATTATTAATCATACCTCATACAAAAATATATAATGTAATATTATTATTCAAAAATAACATTTCCTCCTTCTATTAAAATAACTCAATATTAGAAATTATTTTAATATCCTCTATTAGAAATATATAATTATTATTTCTCTCTCTCTCTATAAACTGTTCCCAAAATAATTTCTTCAAATATTAAATATCCATTTAAAGATATAATGATTTATGTCTTCCTTTAATAACGTATATATATTTAACGTTATTCGCACATTAGACTTTCTCACATATTACCATTCCGAGTAACATATATAAAGTATCACATATTCAACACACATATTAATTCACTCATTTACTTAAGTAAATTAAACCTTGTACTATATTATCATAGTTATTTAAGGTTTAACATACACATTATATTATTCCATAACATAACTCTCAACTATCAATTAACCAATATTTATTCTTATTAGTTAATTCTCTCAACTAACTCATGTTTCACTATCCAAACCCATTCGCGGAAAACTTACGTACTATTACTAACCTATATTATAATCATACCAGTTATTAGTACACACACACACACACACACACACACACACACACACACACACACACATATATATATATATATATATATATATATATATATATATATTCTTATTCGAACCCTTCTCATGCCTTAAGAATTTTATTTACCTAAATTCTTATTTTAATATTTTCTAAAAATTCGAGTTCTTACAAGAATAATCTCGATTCCAATCATTTTAAAATATTACTCACATACTCTTTGAAATACTTTCATTCTTCTACCTTTTTTTCATACACATCCTGTCTGGCTACAATCATTAGCACAGATTTAAAAATAACGGTTCATGTATAAACAGAACATACTTGTATTGAACAGTTCAATCACAAAAAAGTTCATCTCATAGAAACACCGAAGTGTTCATACATACTACCACCTTGTACATATATCACATATATGCACATAGACAAGACTTCTCAAGTTCAACATCTGAGAAGTTCAAGAAACTAGCATTCATGTAATATGAATGAAGTTAGGAAACTTGCCTTATGCACAGCTATAGCTTATGCTGAACTGCTCATTCCAATCCCTATATAGCACATAAGTAAAAAGCACATACTCAAATTAGTCATATACATGACTTACGCATTAATTTACTTAACTTTACTTCTTAGGGTTCGCGTTCTTGAAATCTAAGTTTACTCAACCAACTTTCTTTACCGATTTACGGCTTCATGACATACGGAGATGTCTTACTCATACGTTCATCATCTTTGATGATTTTTATTCTTATCTTCTTCTTATAACCTTCCTAGGACTCAGTACACATCGCGTCTCTGCTAGCAGTCCATATGGTACTCTGAGTGGTTTCCCACAAACATCCAACAAATAAGTTCCAGTCTCGTCTACACTGTCTTTCACAGTGAGTTAGATCGGTTGCCAGTTTCGTATATACCTCCGCTCTCTGAAGGAATTGTTTAGCCCAGCTCCCATATGTCAACCATCAAAGAGTACGATTGTACCACAACCTAAACTTTATCTTAACTTATCCGAACCATTAAAACTATAATGTTCGTTAAGTCAATTTCTTATTTCTTATGGCTTTCTGGAAACTAAATGTCATACATGAGGATTCATTCTTTATCGTCTAAGTCATACAACCTTTTGTATACTCAGAACAATCATTCGATGTCAATACTATGAGGTCATAGCGTTAAGCATTTTACGTTACCTTATTCATATCTTACAACGTCCGGTTCATTCGACACGGAACGTTATCCAAGTTATACTTACTAACTCGGCTTCTTAACATTATACATCATTGTCTTTCATTCAGTTTCTTCACCGTTCACGAATAATCAACATTCTTCATTACCTTACAGTCAAACCATACATGGAGTGTAGGTTCTGCCCGTTTAATATTCGCGTACACTCAACTCTTACATCGGCTAGAGTGTCTAACGCTTACATTCATTCCATCTTCTTTATCCGACTTACATTCGGACTTTCATTTAATCTCATTACCGTTCATTACGTGTGACAATCTGAATTTTCATAAGTTATTAAAATAAGAATTTAATAATTAAAATTCTTATTATGAGGTGTATATATTTTGAATTATGTAATTTGGTATGAAGAGAATTATTTATTGATATTATGTGATTAATATGGAGTAATGTAACTAAGTGTATTATATTAATTAAATGATTATTTAATATTTAATTTATATGTAATGATTTTATGTTTTAGTTCTAATTTAATTGAGATAATGTAGTGATGTGGTAATTGTTACATGAAATTATAATTAGCGAGTAACTATAATGTGACAATTTTATGTGATTAATTGATGTTAAACTTTTAATTAATTAAATTAATGTTAAGATTTAATTAATTAAAGAATAACATTAAGAATATGTGTTAAAGGATCTATTAAAAGAGTTAAAAGAGTTTTTAAAACCGTTTTCCCAAACAATGTCTTACTTTTGTTTTAAACCTGTTTTACCCAAACAAGACCATAACTATTAAAACCTGATTTTAAAATAATATGGTTTTGCCAAACAAACCTTAGGGTTTTTAAAATTCTAATTTTTGTAACTTATATATTAAATTGATAGTTAGTATATGTAATTATATTGGGAGTTACATATTCTATAATTATATGTATATTGTATATACACTAAGTTACGTTAGTTTTCTAAACCTAAGTCTAAACTAAGAACAAAGAGAAGAAGAAGAGGAAGAAGAAAAAGAAGAAGAAGGGAAACCTTGAGAAAACAAAAGAAAAGCTTTCATCATCTCCATATTTTCTCCTAATTCAACCTAGAAAGGTATCAAAGTAACCCTTATACTAAATTAAGATATTTTATATTTAATCTTTGTAAAATTAGGTTTTCATGATTATGAATTTATATGTATATATGGTGTTCATATGTTCTCATATGTGATTGTATGTCATGAAAGGATTTTCACAATACAAGTGTTGTAAAAACAAGTTTTAAAATCATGTTCTTCTACGTTTTCATAGTTTTAGAGTTATATGTAAAAATCTTTTGGTGAAACTTCATAATTTTGATATGTGAATGGGATGTGTGTGTGTGTGTGTGTGTGTGTGTGTGTGTATATATATATATATATATATATATATATATATATATATATATATATATATATATATATATGGATACACTTACATGAGATTTTTATAGTTGTTCAAAAGTTTCAATTCACAAAGATATGATGAACAAGATGAAATCTTGTTCATAGTATTTGATTATGAAGTTATGTTGAAAATTGTGCTTAAATCTTTGATATGAGTATGAGTTATGTGTAATATGGGTTATATTATGATATATTATGAGTTATATGATTGTTCTAGCAATTCAATCCATGTAATTTTAATAAACAAGAGGAATTTTGTTCATAATGATATTCTGTGAATTAATTTTTGAAAATGGCTTTTGAAACTATCAAATTGATGTTTGGTTATAATTTATTGTTGAAATTGATCATGTATTATGTTAGTATGTTAAGAATATGAGTTATCACAATTGGAATTACTTTAATTGGTTTAAAAACGAATTCATAGTGAAGAATTTCGCTATGAATGTCAAAAGAAGAGGAAATAAGAGAAATAGTAAAATTAAAGGTTGTAATCTTGATGTTTATATGATTAGAAACGTGTTAGAAACATTAGTTTTTGTTTCTGTAAACATATTACACCTTGGGTAGGGTGGTATGGTTGTTAGAAAGGAGTTTGTAGGCCTAATTTGGCTTTCTGTAGTGTTCGGGATGATAATTCACGAAATTGCATAAGGAACCCCCGCCCCGGCGGGATCCCCTAGGGCAAAAACCCCGCCCCGACGCGGGGGGGGGGGGAGGTAGTCTGTGTAGCAAAAATTTTGAAAAATAAAACTGATCGGACATGTTTTACTAAAATGAGCATAACTTTTTCATACGAACTCTGATTTAGGCGATTCAAGATGATTCGGAACGAGGACGAATAGACCTACAACTTTTATTCTTTAAGTTGTTCAATTTGAGATCGGGAACAGGGGTAAAAAATGTCATATTTAGGACTATTGTGGTTTTAGAGGCAATCAGAGGGTGTCGGGCATGTACGTATGCAAGTGTAGTGCTTTTGACGATAAAAGATGTTTTTCTAAGTTATAAAATATGAATATTAGTAAATATAATGATGATTAATATTAATAAATGATGTATTAGATAAGTTATGTAAGCACAATAAGCATACACAAGAGAGACGATTCGGGCATGTAACGAATGAACGTCGAAACGCAGTGACGAATGTTAATGAACATTATAAGATATGGAATGGGTTTAATATAAAATCCATAAGTATTCCTAGCAAAACTTAAACACTTGACTGAATTTTGAATATTACATAAGTCAAAAAGTTAACACAATCTAATTGAACATTGTGTGCTAATTAGCAGGAAGGATTATGAGATGAGGAGTAAAGTTTAGATTACAATTAATATGTGTTGTTATGTGACTAATAGTTGATGTGTATGATTATATAATTGTGTAGGGAACGTGAAGTGCAAATAGCTGTAAGCTGTTAATCTATTATTGATAAACAACGATCAAGGTAAGTCTTTCGGTTCCTATTTTCTACATGAACTTGATGAACTATTTTAAATTTCATGATATGTTATATGTGTTGTAAGCGAGCATGATATGTTATACATGTTGTAATCATGAAATGTTAAAGTCAATTTATGACTACATTATTTTGGTTAAATAATGACGATTGAGTAAGGAACTCAATCTTTATATTTTCTATGTGAATTAAAGCATGTATGCTATGTTACTTTAATTATTAGGATATATATGTTGAGCATATTATTATGTGTTATATGACACATGAAAACTGTTAGAACTTGCTGAGCTGTCGAGCTCACTCTTGCAAATAATAATTTTTGCAGGTCAAGATTTTAAGGTAATGATATGTGCTAAGTGAATTATAGAGATTCATATTCACGAAGATTACTTATATTTTATGAGAAATGTATTTAATATTTTGAATGTAACATGTTGTTGAATTGTAAGTTGAGCTATCCGGTGTATATGGATATCTATTTATGATGTAAAACTTTGTATAGTCATTTTGTTGTAACGATTCATGATATAAATTTGAATCGAAGAGATATAATATAAAGGTTGCGATTTAGGGCGATACAGAAGGAAATGTATAAAAGTTTTAAATATTCGGCATTTTTAGTGATTTTAATATCGAATAATGATGTAAAGAAAGATTAAAGTTGTATTGTTAACGATCGAGACGAAGAATATTATTGTATGAATTTTGGGGTCGTTACATTATGGCTTCCATTTGTTATCCATTACATGAACCCCACGTTCATTATTCTTTCTTAATGTCGAAGCCATATTGTTCATTGTATGCTAAGACCGATCGTTCATCGGAACTATGTTGCGTTTACGTTCATTACATTCTTTGTCTTTTAATCGCGTTTAATCTCTCTGTTCAACCTTCAATAAAGATTTAAATCACTTATTTAAGTGTTACATTAGGTGAACTACATGTTCATATTTATTTCTTGTACATCCCCCAATAATTGAGCAATAAAAAGCTCAACACTGGGCCTTTGCCCTGCACCGGCGCTGCGGCGTTGGGTCCCTGCCTTCCTCTCGCGCTGCGGCGCGAGCCTACGTCACTCTCTTTCCTAGTTTGCCGCTGCGGTGCCAAGTCCCCCTTTCTTTCTCGCTCTTCGGTGCCACTCAACAGTAGCTGATGGCCCGAGCTCGTGCTGCAGCGCCGCCTCCCAAGGCTCAGCTGGCACTGCGGCGTCGAGCTTCAAACTTGGAAAATTTATCTAAGTCTTTTACATGCTTGAGACGCTGACTTCGCAATCTCATAACTTCTTCGTTATAACTCGGAACGAGGTTGTTCCAAAGCCCTTCTCTTCCTTATCTTATGTACTTCATCTTCCCCAAGACAAAAATTTATTTTGAATCCATTAACATGCCATTCAATTGGCTTAAATTCAACCCCTTTAATCGTTTTATGTTATTAACGTTCTTCGTCCGTTCGTCCGTAATTCGGTCATCCGAACTCAGAACTCGCTCGTTCTTGAGTCCAGGACTCACGTTTCCTACGTTCTCTTACCTTCTTATGAAACTCTACATGTTTGGGTTCATTTACACACTTTCTATTTCTCATTCGTCTTTTATGAAAATTTTGCCATAACTTCGTTATAGCTAAGTTCAATCCATTCATCATGAACATTTCTAACGTTCCTAACCAAGTAATAAGCAACTAACTTATACGTGATGGTTTTATACTTGTCCATCAATAACAAATTATACTGCGATGATTTTAAATTTGTCCATCAATAACGTTATTCGTGTTCTTCGTGTTCTTCGCGAGTTCTTCGCGATCTTCGCTCGTTCTTCATTTTTAATCGATATTTTGATTACGATTTCACTTTTTATTGGAATTTGATGTTATAAAACACCATTCCTTACTTCTTACACCGAATCATTCATATGATTCATTCGGATTGTTCCAATTCATTACAAATCTTATACTTCCTTTGGAAATTTATACAATAAACTTCTAATTCTTATTTCTCTGTTTCATCATGATTTCAACCATATGAAATCATTCTTTACATCTTTTACTTCCTATTCTTGTTAAGCTATGTTTTTAACATATAAAAATTAAAGAAAATTAACTTAGGTTTAGGTTCCGGATTACCTTTCTTCTTTAATCTTCCTCCGTTTGACAAAGCGTGCACTCGGGCTAGCTTTTCCTCATTCTCTCCTTCTTCATCCGAACTCTCTCTCTCTCTCAAGTGTTGGTTAAAATTTCAAACCAAACAAATGAGCTTAAGGCTTGTTTATATAGAAAACCAAGGCTACGGGCGCTTAATTCATTTTGGCCCAAACATCCTTACTATTAACACCTCCTTACTATTCACGAAACTTCACTTTGAAGCTTCGTGCTTTCGTCTTGCGGAATTCGTCCGACAGTTTGAAAAATTGCGATTCTCAGAATTCAAATATTTTTGGATATTTCATATTTCCTCTACAGTTTAACTTTTACGCATTCTTCAGAACTCCGAAAAATTGAAAAACACTTGTTAACGTTAAACATTTTCCTTCACGTTTTCCCCTAACGTAGTTAAATGAATAAAAAGTACATAACAATACTTTTCGTCATTTTTATTTCGTCCGAGTTCTGCACGTTTTTCGAGAAAAACTATTATCGGCTTACTTAACTTTCCACGATATATTATCAACAAATATTTTAACAGAATGTCATTTCGACATACCGAACTCTCGGAAAGGCTTAGGTTATTCAAACCCTAACCCTTAGGTTTCGTCAGGTGAATAGTGCATATTTCGTCTTTTTTCCCGAAAATATTTTTGTTCCTGAAAATATTTTATTTTCGTCTTAAAAATTCTTACTCATTCAGTCTAGCTCGTAGCCAGAATCCTCTCAACTTATAATCATCCTAGGTTATAGAATGATTAATAAACACATAGCACGGAATAGTATTAATAAAAATTCATTTTATTAATAACTAATTCTTTAAACTTAAATTCTGGACAATCCAATTTTTCGGGTTGTCACATACATCGAGGATGACACAACCTAAGGTAGCTGGGGTTTTAGAAGTAGACGGGGTAACCGCGTTGGCAGCACAGATTGCTGCCTTATCAAAGAAAATGGATATGCTGACGGGTGCGCAACCACAACAAGTGGCATATGTTTATGAGTTATGTGCAGGAGAACATCCTACAGAGCAGTGTGCCATCAACCCAACATCGGTTCAGTTTGTGGGCAGCTACAATAGAATTCAGCCATAGAATATGTATCAAAATGCCTACAACCAGGGGAATAGGAACCATCCCAATTTTGCATGAAGCAACAATCTAAATCAGCAGGCTCCACGACCTTCTTATCCCCCCAGGTTCCAAAATCAGCATCAATAAGTTGCTCCGCATCAAGACAAGAAAATAGATTTAGAAGAGATGTTGATGAAATATATATCGGGAAATGAGGCGGCAATGAAAACACAAGCGGTGGCCATCAAAATCTAAAAATCAGATGGGACAGCTTGCCTTAGCATTGAATAATAGACCGCAAGGGACTCTACCAAGTGACATAGAAAAGAATCCGAAGGGAAATCACGAGCAGTGTTAGGCAATCACTTTGAGAAGCGAAAAATAGCTAGATGGGAAACTTACAGAAAATTCAGTTAAAATGGATGACAAAGTTGATGAAAACAAAGTGGCTGAAGAGAAACAGGGTGAGGAAAAGCAAATTGAACAGACAAAGTCAGATGACAAGCCAGTTGTGTATCCTCAACCGTTGTTTCAGCAGAGAGTCCAAAAATAGAAATTAGACAAGCAATTCGCTAAATTTATAGAAGTTTTTAAGAAACTTCAGATTAACATCCCTTTCGTAGAAGCCTTAGAGCAGATGCCTAGTTATGCCAAATTTATGAAGGGTATTCTGTCTAGGAAAAAGAAGTTGGAGGATTTTGAAATTGTGGCATTAACAGAGGAGTGCAGTGCAGTTCTACAGAGAAAGTTACTGCCAAAGTTGAAAGATCCAGGGAGTTTCACCATTCTATGCACAATTGGGAACATGGCGTTCAAAAAGTGTTTATGTGATTTGGGGGCAAGTGTGAACCTCATGCCATTATCAGTATACACCGAATTGGGTTTACCAGCTCCGAAACCGACCAATATATCTCTACAGTTGGTGGATAGATCAGTAACGTACCCAAGAGGCATTGTGGAGGATATTTTGGTCAAGGTGGACAAATTCATATTTCCAGCAGACTTCATAATTCTGGATTTTGAGAAAGATAAGAACATCCCAATCATCATAGGGAAACCAGTTTTTGCTACGGGTAGGACTCTCATTGATGTGCAAAAAGGTGAACTAACCATGAGGGTCCAAGATCAGGAAGTCAAGTTCAACGTATTCAAAGCCAGGAAGTTCCCTACGGACGAAGAAGAGTGTTTTCAGGTGGATGTTATTGATAAGATAGTTAATGAAGACATGGTTAAAAGTTTGACTAATGATCCATTGGAAACTACACTACTGGGGGATGAAGATTTAGAAGACCTAGAGTTTGTAGATTATTTGTATATGCTGGATTCTTTGCCACGAGTTAGTAGATTCAAGGCACCATTTGATCCATTACATACGGAGGACAAAGCCACGGCAATGATGAAACCTTTATTGGAGGAGCCACCTACACTTGAGCTTAAGCCACTTCCTAAACACCTCAGGTATACATATTCAGGCAATTCTAATACTTTACCAGTTATTATTGCTTCTGTGCTTAACGAATTACAGAAAAATAAGTTGAGAATGCTTAGAGAATACAAATCGGCTTTAGGATGGACAATTGCAGATATCAAGGGAATTAGTCCATCCTTCTGCATGCATAAAATTCTTATGGAAGAGGATGCAAAGCCAACAGTGGAACAACAGAGACGGCTAAACCTGATCATGAAAGAAGTGGTGAAGAAAGAAAATTCTAAAGTGGTTGGATATGGGAATCATCTACCCAATTTTAGACAGTGCTTGGGTCAGTCCCGTTCAATGTGTGCCCAAAAAAGGAGGAATGACCGTAGTAAAGAATGATGATAATGAATTTATTCTGACGAGGACAGTGACTGGTTGGAGGGTTTGCATGGACTACAGGAAGTTGAATAAGGCAACCCGCAAAAACCACTTCCTACTACCTTTTATCGATCAGATGTTGGATAGGTTGGCAGAGCAAAAATTTTACTACTTACTGGATGGGTATTCAGGTTATAATCAAATAGTCATTTCTCCTGAAGATCAAGAGAAGACCACTTTCACATGTCCATACGGCACCTTTGCATTCAGGAGAATGTCTTTTGGCTTGTGTAATGCAGCTGCAACCTTCCAACGATGTATGATGGCCATCTTCTTGGACATGGTGGAAAAGAATGTGGAAGTCTTCATGGATGACTTCTCTGTCTATGGAGATAATTTTGATGTCTGCTTAGAGAACTTGTCATGGTTTTAAAGCGATGCGTAGAGACAAATTTGGTGCTCAACTGGGAAAAGTGCCACTTTATGTTCGAAGAAGGAATAATCTTGGGGCACAAGGTTTCGACAAAGGGATTAGAGGTCGACAGAGAAAAGTTGGAAACAATTGAAAATCTCCCATCGCCAACTACAGTCAAGGGAAGCCGCAGTTTTCTAGGACATTCGGGATTCTACCAAAGATTCATTAAAGATTTCTCTAAGATTGCAAAACCATTGTGCAGTCTCTTAGAGAAAGATTCAGTTTTCATGTTTGATGAGGATTGCAAGACAGCTTTTGAGCAATTGAAGAAAAAGTTGACTACAGCTCCAGTAATCGTCGCACCGGATTGGACTATGCCCTTTGAATTAATGTGCGATGCGAGCGACTATACAGTATGGGTTGTTTTGGGTCAACGTCGAGACAAGATATTCCACGCCATATATTATGCAAGTAAAACTCTTACGGATGCACAATTGAACTACACAACTACATCAAAAGAGTTACTTGCAGTAGTATATGCATTTGACATATTTTGGGCATATTTAATTGGGACAAAGGTGGTTGTTTGCATAGATCACTCGGCAATTCGCTATTTGATTTCAAAGAAGGATGCTAAGCCTAGACTTATCAGATGGATCCTTCTCCTTCAGGAATTCGACTTAGAAATAAAGGATAGAAAAGGGACAGAAAATCAAGTTGCAGATCATCTTTCACGGTTAGAAAATTCGGACAAAATTGGGGAAGATAAGTGTTTAATAAATGAATCATTCCCGGATGAATAGCTATTTGGAGTTAATTCAGAATTTTCGTGGTATACGGATTTTACTAACTATTTGGTGAGCAACATCTTTTCCCCTGATCTTACACGTCAACAAAAGAAGAAGTTCCTACATGACGTCAAGTGGTATATGTGGGACGAGCCGTATTTATTTAAACAGTGCGCAGATAAAATGATTCATCGATGCATATCGTACAGCGAAGTAAAGAATATATTGCACGATTGTCATTCGTCTGCATACGGGAGACATTATGGAAGTGAGAGAATAGCATCCAAAGTTCTTCAAGCGGGGTTCTATTGGCCTATAGTGTTTAAGGATGCCCACCAGTTCGTGAAAAGCTGTGACAGATGTCAAAGGGTGGGCAACATCTCAAAAAGAAAAGAAATGCCACTCGACACAATCATAGAAGTAAAAGTTTTTGATGTGTGGGGAATGGACTTTATGGGACCTTTTCCTACCTCATTCAATAACTTATACATATTACTTGTTGTGGATTATGTAACAAAATAGGTGGAATCTGTAGCACTCCCTACGAATGATGCCAAAGTTGTTCTCAAGTTCCTACAAAAGAACATCTTCACACGATTTGGCACACCAGGAACAATCATAAGTGACGAGGGAAGTCATTTCTATAATAAAGCATTCACATCTCTCTTGGTAAAATATGGGGTCAATCATAGAGTCGCAACAGCATATCACCCCCAGACAAGTAGACAAACCGAGGTTTCCAACAGGGAGGTGAAGAAAATTTTAGAGAAGGTAGTCAACCCGAACAGAAAAGACTGGTCTCTAAAATTCGACGACGCACTATGGGCATATCGGACAGCATACAAAACGCCAATTGGAATGTCTCCATATCAGTTGGTCTATAGAAAAGTGTGTCACCTACCTGTGGAGCTACAACATAAAGCCTACTGGGAAATTCAAAAACTCAACTTCGATCAAACAGCGGCGGGAGAAAAGAGGCTATTTCAATTAAATGAACTTGATGAATTCCGACTACAAGAATATGAGAACTCGAAGTTGTATAAAGAAAAGGTTAAGAAGTGGCACGACCAAAAGATCATGCAGAAAAATTTAGAACAGGGACAATCAGTATTACTGTTCACTGCACGACTGCGATTGTTCACAGGAAAGCTTAAATCAAGATGGTCGGGGCCATTCACAATCAAGAGGGTTTTACCACATGGCGCCGTTGAGTTATACAGTAGGAACCCCTCGAAGATGTTTAAAGTCAACGGTCATCGACTAAAGCATTATTGGGGGGCGACTCCAACTATGATGTTATCGCAATCACACTTGTCCACGCGCCATGAACAGGGAGTAGTCAGGCTGAAAGACTTAAAATCAAGCACTAATTGGGAGGCAACCCAATTTTACTTTTATTTTTAGTATTTTTAAGCATTTTAATTAATTTGTAGTTTAGAATATAAGTTTAGTTTAATGTAAGTTTATTTCGCTAAATTAAGTAGTTAGTTGAGTCATAATTTTTAGTAAATTCAACTTTCAATGTCTAAAATTTAAGTTGTTATCTTAAATTTATTATTTTATGGTGTTTCAGGTAGTTGGGAAGTATATGGATATGTGATGGATGCAAAAAAATGGACAAATCAAGTGCAATAGCAGTACACCCCCTCGCCGAGGTGAGCTTTTTATAAAGGAACCCCTCGCCGGGGCGGGGGTCTTAACCTAGAAATAGTGTGCCTCCCCGCTGGGGCAGACAAAATGCATAGAAACCCCCAGCCGGGGTGAAGGTCTTGGACACAAAATCAGAACACCCCCCCCCCCCCGCTGGGGCGGGGGTACGGGGACCTGAAGAGGTTGTTTAAACTGATTTGGCAGTTCCACTTCTCCATTACTTCTTCTTGCCAACCGAATCACATACTCCCACTACATCACTCCCTACCAATGAACTAAAACTTAATCCCCGCTTCTCCACTACTTTAATACACATAATCTCTACACTAACTCTTCTCTATAAATCCAAGCCCTAGCCACATCAATTTCATCCCATACCATACAATTTCAACCATATTAGAGCATTAGATCCTTCTAGTCGGGTTTCAACAAGGAGGAGAGTACTTCAATTGGTCTCACCCACTACTTCAATATCACCATTGAAGAAGAAAGCAATGCAATCAACATCATCAAAAGGGTAAAACTTCTATGCTAATTATTATTCTAAGTTATTCACCATAGTTGGGTTACAGTGGTTATAGTTGGGGGTATTGTAAGTCTTGCACACCACGTGTTCGACAATTTGCTTAAGTGAAGTTTGGGGGAAATTTGGCTTGATTTCAATCATCCTAGTACCATGGCACCAAAATCGGTATCAAAAAGACATCATGGTGAGGGTTCAGGGTCCACACCACCAACCCGGGCTTTTGACAGGAGAAAATTCATAAGTGCCACCGTCGCCGATCGTTACGACTACTTAGTGACTAAAGCACTCACTCCAGAGCGTAGCTTGGCACCTGAACACATCTATGAAAAAGGATGGAATAGGTTCACTGCAAAGCCAGAGCCTGCAATTGTCAATATAGTGAAGGAATTATATGCCAACGTGGAGGTTAAGGCCCCTTTCATAGCATTCGTGAGGGGCAAGTAGGTTCCTTTCAGTGCTGATACCATTAACCAGAACTACCAATTATGATTTCCTAGAGAGTGCCAGTATGCCTATTTGTGTGACCATGATCCCGACTATGAGGCCATTTTAACCGAAATAATGAAGCCAGGCACCACATGGGTCAAGAGGCGAAGAGGGGGCACCATATTCCACAGTAAGGATCGTAGCCGGTATGGTAAGATATGCGCGTTTATGTGTGCCAAGCTATTCCCGTCCACACATATGACAGAGGTGACCAAGGAGAAAATACTTCTCCTATATGCCATCGTTTAAAATTTTCTCATCGACGTAGGCGCTATCATCAGTTTTTCCATTCGAAGATGCCTACGAGGGCCATTTTTCGATGGCTTGCCATACCCATCTCTCATATGTGGGTTGTGTAGGTAGGCGAGAGTTAGATGGTCTGACGATGATACCACCCAGATGCCGCTTCAGACTTTAGACACGAGGATGATTACACGGTATTCAGTTTGGCTCGGGGGCGAGTCACACCCAAGAGGAGTCGGGTTTATATTTCCACCAGCTTCAAAAGATGAGGTTGATGTTGAGGACACCTCTGATGATGACGAGTTCCAAATGGATGAGACGATGGGAGAGCAGGATGCTGAGGGGATGCAGCAAACCGACGATACATTTAACCCTCAATTTTAGAGCCTCCAGCGACAAATGGATGGGTACAACAAGGATGTCAGCAGACAAATGAGAAGACTCGCGGCCTGGCAGGACCATATGTTCGAGGCCATGAATATGTCCTTCTCCTCCTTGAACGCGACACTCCAGAGTTTCAATCCAACTGCACTATTTCCATACCAGCAACCAGTCCCAATGACACAGTTTCCACCATCCGATTCTGATAATGAAGAGCAACAACCACCATCACCTTCAGCTTAGACATTACAGGGACGTCATCTTACACTTATTTCCTTATCTTTACAATGAGGACATTGTAATTGCCTAGTTTGGGGGAGTTAGTTTAATTTTTATGTTTATGTTTGCATATTTAATTTTATTAGTTAGATTTGCATATGCTAGTGTCATGTTAGTTTAGGTTCATTATATGTTTGCATGCATGTAGTGTAATAGTTGCATAGTAGTTTGTAAATAGTTTTTAGTAGTTTTTAATTATGTTATGTTTATTTCATACATATATAAAAAAATATTTAAGTATTGTGGTATCTTGCATAAGTCCAGTGGTTTGATATAGTTCAGTTTATTCTGGCCAAAGATGAGATTGGAATTAAGTAGACAAGTACAGTACCGACTATTAGAACTTTGATGTAATTTTCTATTACGAATTAGATCTTTTGCCTATTTGAAACTGGTATAATAAGGTTAGCACGTTAATAACACCTATGTGGACTGATTTAGTTCAAATTGATACATAAGGAACCTCTAAAGGATAATACTAGTTTGAATTAAAGAATGACAAGGTTAGGCAGTGAAAGCGACAAATTAGGCAAGAACCTAAGATTAGAGGAAAAGGTGGGGTATATAAATTTTATCTATAAAAAAAGGGAAAAAAGAATAAATATTGTGGCATGCTTGTCTAGTTTTGTGGCCTTTGTTACTTGAGTAAGTAAGCCTAAGGGGATTACCTTTACACCTAGCGCCCTAAGGTCTTAATGGTCTGGGAGTAGTTGGTCAAAAGCTCGTTAAGGTTGCACTGAAAAGCCTAAGGGAATAAGACATTGCAAAGCTATGTGTATAAAAAATGAAAACTAAAGCATACGTACCCTATTTGGACCCTTGAGATTGGTAATTGTTTGATTTTAGTTGGATAGATCTCGTCTGTTTTTGAAAGTCTTGAGTTTACACTGTATGATGCCTTCTAGGAGACTTGTTATGTATTAAATTTAGATTTGCATCCATAAGCATGGGTGTTAAGCACACACACACTATACTAGTAATAACAGCTTAAGATTTGATGATTGATATAAATTATTGTTTGGTTTTGATATGGAGTATTGTCATGTTTGCGTAGTTTCTCTGAGGCCAGTTGAACAGACTTGTTTCTATCACGACTGTTGAATCCGTAGGCACGTAGACTAGTTGCATTACATTTTATTGCATTGCATAGCATTTTTGTTTTATTTTGTGCTTGAGGACTAGCACGGGTTTAAGTTTGGGGGAGTTTGATTAGTGGGTTTTATACCTACGAATCGGCCTCTAATTCGAGCTTAAACTGTGTTAATTCTTTATTTTTATGTTTCGTTTTACTTGTTTAATGTTGTTTTGTGTTTATGTGTGGTGGTATGTCATTTGGTCTTAAAGGGTGGAATCATGGTGAAACTTGGCAAGAAAAGGAGTTTAAATTAGATAAAATCAGAATGGATGCCCGTTGAGGCGGACTTATTACATGCAAAACCCCTGTCGGGGCGGAAGTACTGAGAAAATAACAGAAGGCTAGCCCGCTGGGGCGGGCGTTTAGAGATTAAAAACCCCCGCCGGGGCGGGGGTACGGGAAAGCTCAGACTCCTATTCCTTTTGAACTATTGCAGAAGCATGAAGGGGAGAGGTTGACTTGGTCTGGAACTGTGATTGACATCAAATTAAGTCAGAATACGGGTCTTAGACTAATAATTAACAAGAGACAACAAGGGAGAGGCGTCATACAATCAATTAACATCTTTGAAGCTTAATTTTGGTAAGAGCATTGGAGGAAGGATTTGAAGAAGAATTCACGATAATTGCAGATTGAGGCTAGAGAGAAGGGTGGTTCTGGATTCATTCTTTTTCTTTAGTTCAATACTTGTAATTGGGATGATTTTTACTTTGATAATTTCAGTTTTTATTTCATCTATGATGAACTAATTTATTTATTGGGCTTATGACGGATCTTATGGTTAAACAATGATTATGTAGCTTTGAATTTCAGTTTAATAATCTATCTTTCAGTTTATCTATAGTGATTTGTGATTGAACCTATGAATTTCCTTGTCACCAATTCTGTGTGGAATTATATGGAATCGAGAGAGGATGTATGAATCTAGACTTAGTCATTATAACATGTGTTCTTGAATTCTGTGAGTGAATGTAATCTTGATGAATGTTAGGATAGAGATATGTCTAGCGTCGCATTTAATCGGATAGAGAACTTGGACTTAAACCTTTTTTAATTGTAATTCACATAGAGATATAGTGAATTAGTTGATTAAGGTGTTTAACTTAATTCAATCTAATTTGTGGATTTAAGTTAATATGGTATTAATGCATCGAGAGGTGGCTAGTTCTACTTGAGTGTTCTTGATTAATAAACTGGGATAGCGCATTGAACTAGAATAAGGTGTAATAATCAGAGTGGTACTTGAAGTGAAGTCGTAAGCCTAATTCTCCATCATTTTCTTGAAATTACAGTTTTTGAGTTTGTTGATCGCTTAGTATTTTTATGTTTTTAGTTTTTAATAATTATAATCATTGCATTGGATAGTTTAATAAAATTTGGGTTAATATAAAGCTGATAATTGTTTGGATTTATTTCGTACTAATCTCTGTGGGAACGATACTTGACTTATCATTATATTACTTGTTGACCATGTATACTTATGTGTGAGCGTATATAGATTTTTACCCAACATATACTAGATGAAGCGCAATTTCAAGGATATTCTACTAATTTCAAGGAGTATAAAAGCAATACTTAACAAAATGAGTGTAGAATTCAGAATCTGAAACGAAATAATATTACTTACATACTACAGAGTATGGAAGAAAATAGTATTTCTTACGAATATTGAACAAAAATAATATCCCTTACAATTGTTGAACGAAAATAATATTCCTTATGAATATTGAACGAAAATAATATTCCTTACGAATATTAAACGAAGATAATATTTCTTGCGAATATTAAACGAAATAAAATTTCTTACGAATACGAAAAATAATATTGTAAATGAATATGAAATAAATAATACCCCTTACCTCAAAAAGAGAGCAATTCTGACTGGTATAACGGATATATTCTTGAAGAAAATTTTCACTATTTTCTACACTCAAAGCGTCCTTAAACTCAAAAGAAATACGCTCAATATTATAGAAGAAGAATTCTCTTATTCTGGTGTGATTTTCTTTTCTAAACTGAGCATCCTATTTATAGGAGAATGGCTGGGCACTATTTGGATGCACAGTAAAGGGAAAATCACGGGCGCAGTCACGGATGAAATTCGACAAAAATTTAATTTTACTATACAAATACTATGCAAGCACTATACAAATACTATGCATAATAAAATATAATATATTCTATTTTTCATAAAAAACAAAATTTATAATAATAATAATAATAATAATAATAATAATAATGATAATAATAATAATCCATCCCAATTCAACACTCCCCCATGATCAAAATCCTCCCCCCCCCCCCCCCCCCCGTGACCCACGACCCAAAACTTTAGTTATTATATATATATATATATATATATATATATATATATATATATATATATACACACACACACACACACACAAAAACAGAGGATCAGGTCAGGACTCCCGTATTTTCTTAAAATACGAATTTTTTTTTTCTTTTTTTTTTAAACAACTAAAAAAAAGTTTAATATTTTATGGAACTGAAATTTTTCCATAATACAGTATTTTTGGTGTGATTTGGATACATATAACAAAACAGGTCTGTATTGACCTGTATTGGTATATGTATCCAAATCACACAAAAAATACTGTATTATTGAAAAATTTCAGTTCCATAAAATATTAAACTTTTTTTTAGTTGTTTTTTTAAAAAAGCAAAAAAAAAAGGAAGTCCGGACGGTACTAAAATTCAGAAGTCCGGACTGGAACCAGACTATATATATATATATATATATATATATATATATATATATATATATATATATATATATATATATATATATATATATATATAACAAAACTAAGATAACTTTCTCCCGATAATTTTAAAAAATGGGTAAGTGGGGGTCCATATAATAAGCAAAAAATACATCAAATACTTCTTAAAAATCTCTTCTATTTATCTCAATTTACTTGGCTTCACAAAATACATTTTTAGTAACATTTATTCTTCATTATTATAACTCACAATATTAACAACCAGATCGTTCTCAGGAAAGAGGGGGCTTTTCGATAAGGATTTCTCCCTATTGGCATGCAATTAAGTGACCAAACCCCTTTCCTTGACAGAACTTTCTAGACATAGTTAATTATGCAAACAATAATATGAATAACTTTGTCGTCTCAATTAATTTATTTAATAATATAAAATATTGTGACAATAATTGAATCAATAATGTGAGATACTATTGAAAGTAGTATACACACAAGCCAATCATGTTTGATGATAAAGCATATACTTTGTAACAATCTTATTCATTTATTAATAAAAAGTATTAATTTATTAAAGACTTTTAATTATCTACATAATGCTGCTTTATAATATGTGATAAACACATAGTTTTAAACAATACTTTTAGAATAATGATGATAATTATTCTAATGAGATCTAAATTCTTAGAAAGCTTAAAATTAAAATAGTTCCCAATCGTTGAATTACTAAATTGGGGATTAGTAAATTCGGATAAATTGGTACATACGTTGCTTGCTCATTGGATGAGGATAGTTGATCTCATAATCATTTATGTGGAGACACTAAAGCAAGTATGTAGGTGCTTATTAGAGAATAAGTTTATCGAACGTGGCTCGCTAAGGAATACCTAATGGAGTTTTACTTGCCTGTCAATAGGAATTCCTGTAGTGATAGTAGTACAAGTGATCCTTAGACTTGAGATCATCATAGTATCTTGTGTATGATGAGTTATACTTTGACTTATTCCTTAAGACTCTTAAGGTATCTCAAAGTGTATGCTTGGGTATAATAAGTTGTACATGGAGATAATGTATGATCAATAAAGAATCTACCGCTTCTAGTAAAAGAAAAGAAATGTCATATGTGATTCGATAAATGACAACTTAGTAGTCATTGGCCAAGGCAGAATGAAATTAGAAAGGAGTTTTTAATTTGTATTATTTGGAGTTGTTCATTTAAGAGTCGAAATACATATAATTAAATAAAATAAGACTTGACAATAATTTTATATCTTATATTTAATTGGGACATTGTATGGTGGAATGATTGAATTATACGGTAACTATTTACTCAAAGGTTCTTTTATGATTAATGTTGAAATCTATATTATCTTGAAAGTCGTTAAGCGCAAGGAAGGCTTATCCCTATTGTAGAATAAATATTATTTATTTAAATAAATTAATAGTTTAATTTATTTATTTAAATATGATTAGAATTGTTCTAATTGATTTATTCACAACCAGTTTAATATGGAGAACCTAAAGAGTCGCATCATAAAAGGAAGAATAATTATTTAAGAAGTTAATGACATAATCCTAATAATAAGTTAAGTATATTTAATTTAATCTATGGTAATAGAATAAATTAAATAACTTAATATTTATTATTTAATATTTTAGAAATATTAAATATAAATTAATAAGAGGAGTCTTATTATTATTATTATTATTTAATTCCTAAAAGAGTTTGAGAATTAATTAATAAAAGTACTCTTATATATCCTAATAAGATTAGGAGGCTAATTAATTAAAAGAGTTTAATTAATTATTCCTAATAAGATTGAGAGCCTAATTAATTAAAGGAGTTTAATTAATTAAAATAAAACACAATTCCTTAATTGTTTAGGAAGGTTTTCTACATCTATAAATAAGAGGAGTCTTATTATGGGTGAGGGTGGTTGACACTTTCACAAAACACGTGAATACTCATCTTCTTGAATCTTTCTTCTTCCTTGGTGGATCACCTCTACTGGCCAAAAACTTGGGTGGCTAACACTGATCAAAGGAAGGAGCCAAACCCGGTGGATTCAAGTTGAACGCGAAAGGATTTAGATGTGATCTTGTACTTGAGGAAGCTCGAGTCTTCAAGGGTATAATTCTTGTTCTTTATCTTTTCATTTAATTAATAATTGTGCATAAAGGATGATCTGGGTATATGGTTTGAAAATTTTAAAACTCTATTTTATCACGTTTTCACTTACTTTGGGCAATTTGCATTCATGAATATTACAAATATAACAGTGACATCAGAGCCAAACCTTTATGAGAATTATTAATTGTTCAGATTTGATATGTATGTTGATATGTATTTAGAACAATTTAATTGGGCATAATTTGTTGTATAAAATTTATTAAAAAAATTGCAAAACATGTTAATGTTTTTCGTGATTTGCGCTGGATCTGTATAATCTTGTGATATAATGTGGTTCCGCGGCTTGGAATATATATATATATATATATATATATATATATATATATATATATATATATATATATATATATATATATACATCCATATAATTTTATAATTAAAATAAAGAGTTTATTTTAATCTTAAAATTGAATTTCATGTTAACTATATAAAGTTGAAATTGGATTCCATGATAACTAATTGGAGTTTGTTGGGTAAAATCTAATTACGCACAGCACGCAAGTATACGTGGTCAACAAATAATATAATAGTAACTAGAGTATCGTTCCCACATATACTTTAATAAGAAATTAACCCTCATAATTACCAATCTCCTATTAATCCTAATTTTATTAAACTAATCAATTTCCAACTTGTAACTAAAAATATTAAAAATGTTAAAATCACCAAACAATCAACAAACCATAAAAACTGAATTTCAAACAAATATTGGAGAATTAGGCTTCCGACTTCACTTTAAGTATCACTCTAATTATTACACTTTTATTTCAGTTTAACTCACTATTTCAGTTTATTAATCAAGAACACGTATGTAGAACTATCCACATCTTGATGTACTAATACCGTATTAACTTCAATCCACAATTAAGATATAATCAAGTTAAACACCTTAATCAACTAACTCACTACATCTCTATATGAATTACAATTAAAGAAGGTTTAAGTTTAAGTTCTTTATCCGATTACATACAATGTCAAGCATATCTCTACCCTAACATTCATCAAGATTCTGTTCATTCACAAAATTCAAGAACACATGCTATACTAACTATGTCTAGACTTGTATTTCATCTCTCGAGTTCATACTAGTCCACAAAGAATCGTTGATTAGGCAATTCATAAATTCAAGCTCAAATTAATATAGATAAACTGGATAATAGCTTAGTAAACTAAAATTAAAAATTACATAATCATCGTTCCACTTAAAGATCCGTCTTAAGCCTAAAAAGAAATTAGTTCATCATAAATGAAATAACAACTGAATAAATTAAAGATATCATCCTTCAATTACAAATATAAAACAAAAGTAAATGAATAATGCAGAACACCCTTCACTTTAGCCTTAATTCGCAATTGATACGAACGTCCCTTCAAAATCTTCACTCCAAACTTGATATGAAAATCTGTAAGTAATCTCTGTTAATTCCCTGTGTCCCCCTCTTCTCATTTTTTTTGATGTAGTTATATGTTTACAATAAAATCTGCATGCAATCCTCTCTCCTTTAGAGTCCCTAAGCCATGCAATCACTAAAACTCACGTCCCAGCAGTGTTGACATCACATTAGGACAGCCCAGACTCGGTACCCCCCGCCTCGGTGGGGGTATATACATGGGAAACACCCGCCCCGGTGGGCTAGGCTCCTGTCTCGTGAGTTGAATACCCCCCGCCCTGATAGGGGTGTAAGGCTAAAATAGGCCCTCCCCGACGGGCTATCACACTGACTTCTGACTTTGCTTGTTCTTCATAGTTGCTAAAATGTTGCTACAAATGCCTCCTTTCTTTATCACTTGCCACACCAACCACCCTACACACAAAATAACAAATAACAAGTAAAAAAACATGAAAACAAGGAATTAACATCGATTAAGCTTGGATTAGGCATCGATTCGCAGATATAAAATCTACTTATCAAAATCTCCCAAACTTGAAACGAGTACAAAACAACTAACATGTGATGCAATGAGATGTAATGTATCTATCTATATGTCAACGAATCCAACAGTGTCATAAAATCATATTTATTCCTTCAGCCTCAGAAAAATCGAGCAAACACTACAACACCTCATATCAAAACCACTCAATAACTTCTTATCAATTCTCGAATCTCAGACCGTCATCACCAATATAATGTGTGTGTGTGATCAACATCTATGTTAACTGATACTAATTCAAATTCAATACATAACCAATCTCTTATTAGGAATCATATAGAATAAACTCAAAAATTTCAAAAACAGATGAGTTCCAACTAAAATCAAACATTTTCCAAGATCGATGGTCAACATGGGATACTTATGCTTTATTTTCCATCCACGGGGGCTTTTCGCTCTTATTTCCCATTTTATTATTATTATTTTTTATACACATGACTATGCAATGTCTTATTCCCTTAGGCTTTTCAATGCTACCTTAATGAGCTTTCGACCAACGACTCCCTGACCAGTAAGACCTTAGGGCGCTAGGTGTAAAGACAATCCTCTCGGGCTTACTTACTCAAGTAACAAAGGCCACAAAACTAGACAAGCACGCCACGGTGTTTATTTTTTTTATTTAATATTTTTTTCTTATAGCTTATATACCCCGAATATTCCCCCAAACTTAGGTTATTGCCTAATTCTTTGTCTTCACTGCCTATTCTTATCATTCTATGATTTACACTAGCATTATCCTTTAGAAACTATTTATATACCAATTTAAACTAATCAGTCGACACAGATGTTATTACGCGTTACCCTTTTTATATCAGTTTCCAACATGCTCAAGATTTAATTTATAACTCAAAATTACATCATAGTTCTAATACTGGGTACTATATTTATATACTTAATCCCAATCTCATCATTGGCCAAAATAAAAATGAAATACAATAACTATTGGACATATGCAAGACAACACAAGTCTAACTAAATTTTTTTTATAGATTAAACATAACATAACAAGATATAGAAATAACAAAACTATCCTAAACTAATATGCACCTAAGCTACTATGCAATTACGTGACAATATGTAAAAATCCTAAATTAAACATAATATAACAGATGCAAACCTAACTAATGACATTATGCATGAAAAATAAAAACTAAATCCCCCAAACTTAATAATTACAATGTCCTCATTGTATGGATAATGCAATAAACCAAGTGAGGACTTCCCTATAATTGCCTAAGTCTGGGTTGGTGGTGGTTGATCTTCTTCCTCAGAGTCACTTGGTGTAAACCTTGGCATTGGCATGGGCTGCTGGTATGGGAAGTGGGTAGTTGGATTGAAGCTCTATAGAGTCGCATTCAATAAAGCGAAAGATGTATTCATCGCTTCAAACATGTGGTCTTGCCTCGCTGCGAGTCGGCGCATCACTCGGCGTGCTTCCCTGTTGTGTTCATCCACTTGGCGTTGAAATGCAAGAAATTGAGGGCTAGACATGGTGTTAGGTTGTGGTGCTGCCTCTGTTTCTTGCTCTCCCATCGTCGTATCCTCTTGAAACTCAGCATTATCCAAGGTGTCTTCAGCGTTAACTTCGTCCTCCGAAGCTGATGGAAATACAAAGCCTAATCCTCTAGGATGTTAGTCACCTCCGGCCCACACCGAATATCACACAATCATTCTTGAATCTAGTAGCTGCAGCGGCATCTGAGTGGGTTCATCATCGGATAATCTAAGACCCGCTTGGCGACACAATCCACAAATGAGTGATGGGTATGGCAAGCAGCCTAAAAAATTTTCTCGTAAGCATCGGCGAATAGAAAAATTGATTATGGCCCCGACGTCGATGATGAAATCTTGCACAATTGCATATAAAAGTAATGTCTTTTCTTTGGTCACGTCCGATGTGTGTATGGACGGAAACAACTTGGCACATACGAATGCGTATCATATCTTTTCGTACCTGCTGAGATCCTTGATATAAAAAATTATGCCTCCTTTCCGACCTTTGATCCATGTTGTACCCGGCTTAGTCACGTCCTTCAGAATAGCTTCAAAATCTTGATCGTTTTCACGTAAGTGAGCATACTGACAATGTCTCGGCACTCGTAACTGATAATAAGTGTTGATTGCATCGGCACTGAATAGAACCAATCTACCCCGCACGAACGCATTGAAAAGGGCCTTGTCCTCGGCGTTTGTATAAAATTCCCTAACCACATTGACAATGGCGGCCTCGAGTTCCTCCGTAAACTTGTTCCACCCTTTCTGATATATAATCCGTTGCCAACCCTCGCTCCAGTGTAAATGCTTTGGTCACCATGTAGTCGTAACGGTCGGGGGCGGCGGTACTTTTGAATTTACGGCGATCAAAGGTCCGTGTCGGTGCTGCGGGCCTTGAACTTTCTCCCCTTTGTCGTTTTGATATGGGTTGAGACACCATTGAATTGATGAAGCCTTAACACACTATTTTCCCCCAAACTTGACTCACATACTCTGTCAAACACTTGGTGTGCACACTGATTTCTTCCCCCAAACTTAGTGATTTTTGTTTACCAAATAGTGATAGGAGAGGAAGAATTGGTAGACAAAACACTCACGCTCAATTGCTGTATAATTACCTTCCACAAAGAACCCTGATTCGTGGCTTTCTGCGTTTGAGTAGTGAAATTGAAATTATGTGGTGAACTTGGGTTGTGAGGGTGTGAATTTATAGGAATGGTGTGATGGAGAGGCTTTTGGGTTAGAGTAATGGGTTGAAGTAGGTAATTGTGTTAATGACGTGGGAAGATAGAGTGGGAGTTACTAAAATCGTGGGAATTGTATGTGAAGAATGCGTAGTAGTGGAATGAAGTAGTGGGGGAGTGGTGTAAGGCATGCAACTACCGAATCTGTCTGTTGGAATTTAGGACCCCTGCCCCGGCGGGGGGTACTATGCTTATTAAGCCCGCCCCGGTAGGCATGCACATTGTAATTGGGTTTTTGGGAGACCCCCGCCCCGACAGGGGGTATAAGGCATTAGGGGCCCGCCCCGGCGAGGGTGGGTTATGTTAATTGGACTTGTTCTCCTTTGTTCTTCCTTGCTACTCCAAACCATAATCGTAGTAAGTACCTGCAAACCATGAAACATAGCTATTAGTAGAGATTGAGCATTTTAAGCATGGTCGATAGATTATCAAGAATGATACAACTTAAAAACTACTAATTATATCCTAATTAAACTAAACTATAATCTAACTAGCCTGACTAAAAAAATGTGAAAAATCAAAAGACGAATGGGTTGCCTCCCAAATAGCGCTTGATTTTAAGTCGTTCAGCCTGACTACTCCCTATTTATGGTACGTCGGATAATGTGATTGCGATGACATCCATGTTGGATTTGTCACCCCAATAATGCTTCAGCTTTTGACCGTTGACTTTGAAATTCTCCAACGGGTTTCTATTGTAGAGTTCAGCGGCGTCATGTTAAAAAACTCTTTTGATGGTGAATGGTCCCGACCACCTCAATTTTAGTTTGCCTGGGAACAACCTCAACCGTGAGTTGAATAACAGGACTGATTACCCCGGCTCAAACGTTCTTTGCATGATTTTCTGGTCGTGCCATTTCTTGATCTTTTCTTTGTATAATTTTGAGTTCTCGTACGCTTGCAGACGGAATTCGTAGAGCTCGTTTAACTGAAGTAGTCTCTTTTCATCCACAGCTGCTTGTTCAAAGTTTAATTTCTGAATAGCCCAGTAGGCCTTGTGCTGTATTTCCACAGGCAAATGACATGCTTTTCCATAGACCAATTGATATGGTGACATACCAATTGGTGTTTTGTATGCAGTTCGGTAGGCCCATAGTGCATCGTCCAGTCTGAGAGACCAATCCTTTCGATTCAAGTTCACTACCTTCTCTAAAATTCCCTTCACCTCCTTTTTCGAAACCTCAGCTTGCCCACATGTTTGCGAATGATATGTTGTAGCTATCTTATGGTTAACTCCATACTTTGCCAAGAGAGCAGTAAACGATCTATTACAGAAATGACTACCCTCATCACTTATAATAGCTCTTGGTATGCCAAATCTCGTAAAAATATTCTAAGAATTTGAAAACCACTTTGGCATCGTTAGTCGAGAGTGCTACATCTTCAACAGACTTTGAAACATAGTCCACCGCAAGCAAAATGTACTGATTGGTAAATGAGGAAGGGAATGGCCCCATGAAATCTATGCCCCATACATCGAAAATCTCAACTTCTAAAATTGTTTGTAGTGGTATCTCATTCCTTTTTGATATGTTGCCCACCCTCTGACATCTATCACAACTTTTAACAAATTGGTGGGCGTCTTTAAATAACGTAGGCCAATAAAACCCGACTTAAAGCACTTTTGTCGTTATCCTCTCACTACCATAATGTCCCCCATATGTATATGAGTGGCATTCATGCATTATGTTCTTCACTTCACTATGGGGCACACACCTTCTAATCATCTTGTCGGTGCACTATTTGAATAAGTACGGCTCGTCCCACATATACCACTTTACGTCATGAAGAAATTTTTTCTGCTGTCGTGTAAGATCAGGGGGAAGAATGTTGCTCACTAGATAATTCACGAGGTCCGCATACCATGGAAATTCTGTATTTATCCCAAACAGTTGCTCATCCGAGAATGATTCATTGATTACACACTTGTCCTCTTCCTTTGTACCCTGATTTTCCAACCTTGACAAATGATCGGCAACTTGATTCTCCGTCCCCTTTCTATCCTTTATTTCTAAATCAAATTCTTGAAAAAGGAGAATCCATCTGATAAGGCGTGGCTTATCATCTTTTTTTGAAATGAAGTATCGAATAGCCGAGTGATCTGTATAAACTACTACCTTAGTCCCGATCAAGTATGCCCAGAATTTATCGAACGCATATATACCACTATAAGTAATTCTTTTTCTGTAGTTGTGTAGTTCAATTGAATCTCTGTGAGTGTCTTACTTGCATAATATATGGCATGAAATACCTTCTCTCGGCGTTGACCCAAAACAGCCCCAACCGCATAGTCGCTCGCATCACACATTAATTCAAAGGGTATATTCCAATCTGGCACGGCGATTACGGGAGCTATGGTTAACTTCTTCTTCAATAGCTTGAATGCCACTTTACATTCCTCATCAAACTTAAAAACTGAATCCTTCTCTAAAAGACTGCATAAAGGTTTTGCAATTTTAGAGAAGTCCTTTATGAATCTCCTATAGAACCCAGCATATCCCAGAAAACTTCGAATTCCCTTAATTAAACTCAGTGGATGAAGTTTTTCAATCGTTTCCAGCTTCGCTTTATCAACCTCTAATCCTTGAGCCGAGACCTTGTGCCCCAAAATTATGCCTTCTTCAACCATGAAGTGGCACTTTTCCCAGTTAAGGATCAAATTCGTGCCTGTGCATCTTTGTAAGACCATTACCAAATTCTCCAGACACGCATCAAAATCATCCCCATGGATAGAGAAGTCGTCCATGAAGACTTCCACATTTTTCTCCACCATGTCTAAGAATATGGCCATCATACACCTTTGGAAGGTCGCGGGTGCATTACACAAGCCGAACGAAATTCTCCTGAATGCGAATGTGCCATATGGGCACGTGAAAGTAGTTTTCTCTTGATCTTCAGGAGCGACGATGATCTGATTATAAACCAAATATCCATCCAATAAGCAATAATACTCATGTCCCGCTAATCTGTCCAACATCTGATCGATAAAAGGCAAAGGAAAGTGGTCTTTGTGGGTCACCTTATTCAACTTCCTGTAGTCCATGCAAACCCTCCAACCAGTCACTGTCCTTGTCAGAATTAGCTCATTGTCATCATTCTGTACCACGGTCATTCCTCCCTTTTTCGACACATATTGCACCGAACTTACCCACTTACTGTCTGAAATCAGTTAGATGATACCCGCATCCAACCATTTCAAGATTTCTTTCTTCACAACTTCTTTCATGATTGGGTTGAACCGTCTCTGTTGCTCCACTGTCGGTCTTGCATCCTCTTCCATCAGAATTTTGTGCATGCAAAAGGATAGGCTAATTCCCTTGATATCCGCTATTGTCCATTCTATGGCCGATTTGTGATCCCTAAGCACTCTCAGGAATTTTTCTTCCTGCAATTCGTTAATTGCAGTAGAAATAATAATCGGTAAAGAATTAGAATTGCCTAAATACTCATGCCTGAGGTGTTTAGGGAGTGGCTTAAGTTCAAGAGTCGGTGGCTCCTCAAATGACAGTTTTATCCTTGTTGTGGCTTTTTCATCCGTGTGCAATGGTTCAAAAGGTGCTCTAAATATGCTAACTCGTGGTAGGGAGTCTAGCATCTGCAAGTAGTCCACAAATTCTGGATCATCTAATTCTTCATCTCCCAATAATGTCGTTTCCAATGGAACGTTAACCAAACTCTTACCCATGTCTTCGCTGATTATCTGATCAATGATATCCATCATGAAACACTCTTCTTCATCCGTAGGGAATTTCATGGCCTTGAAAACATTAAATTTTATTTCATGATCTTGTACCCTCATCGTTAGTTCTCCTTTTTGTACGTCGATGAGTGTCCTATTCATAGCCAAAAATGGTCTCCCTAGGATAATTAGGATGTTCTTATCTTCCTCAAAATCTAAAATTATGAAATCCGTAGGAAATATAAACTTGTCAACCTTTACCAATATGTCCTCCAAATTGCCTCTCGAGTACGTGACTGACCTATCCGCCAACTGTAATGAAATGTTCGTAGGCTTTGGACGGGCAAACCAAATTCTGTATAAACTGATAACGGCATAAGGTTCACACTTGCCCCCAAATCACACAAACATTTGTTGAACGCCATATTCCCAATCGTGCATGGAATGGTGAAACTCCCCGGATCTTTTAACTTTAGTGGCAACTTTCGCTGTAAAATCTCACTACACTCCTCTGTTAATGCCACTGTCTCAAAATCTTCCAACTTCTTTTTCCTGGACAAAATCCCTTTCATGAATTTCGCATAACTTGGCATCTGCTCTAGGGCTTCTGCGAACGAGATGTTAATCTGAAGTTTCTTAAAAACTTCCAAAAATTTTGCAAACTGCTTATCTAATTTCTGCTTTTGAACTCTTTGTTGAAAAGGTGGGGGAGGATAAACAATCAATTTGTTAAGTGGTTTGTTATTTTCCACTTGTTTTTCTTCCCTTAGTCTGTCCTCAACCACTTTATTCTCATTGTCTGTCTCAACTTCTTTTGCAACCGAATTTTTTGTTTTCTGACCTTAAGCTATTTTCCACTTCGCAACATAATTGCCTTACATTGCTCGTGATTACCTTTCGGATTTTTCTCTGTATCACTTGGTAATGTTCCTTGAGGCCTATTATTCAATGCCAATGCTATCTATCCCATCTGATTTTCTAAATTCTTGATGGTTATTGCTTGGTTTTTCATGGCTACCTCGTTGCTTGTTATATACTTCGATAGCAACTCCTCTAAATCTAATTTCCTCTATTGACGCAGAACTGGGTGTTGTTGATTCTAAAATCGAGGGGGATACAATGGTCGTGGAGCTGGCTGATTCTGATTAATATTCCACGACAAATTCGGATGATTCCTATTCCCCTGATTATATGCATTTTGGTGCATATTCTGTGGAATTCTATTGTAGCTACTCAAAAATTGTACTGATTCTGGGTTGATTGCACATTGATCTGTAGGATGTTCACCCGCGCAGAATTCAAAAATAACTGTAACTTGTTGTGTCTGTACCCCTGACTAAACGTCAAACTTCTTAGAAAGTGTTGGAATCTACACTGTTATTGCCATCACTCCATCTACCTCTAACACTCCAGCTACCGTCAGTTGTGTCATTCTTACCGTGGGCCACTGATAGTTGTTCGCTGCCATTGTCTCTATTAACTGATACGCATCCTCATAATTCTTTGCCATAAAAGCTCCCTTCGACGCTGCATCAATACTTGTCCTGAGATTCCCATGTAGTCCGTTGTAAAATGTGTTCATCTACAACCACTTAGGCAATCCGTGATGTGGGCACTTTCTGAGCAATTCCTTGTATCACTCCCATGCCTCGTACAGTGATTTCCCATGTTGCAGTTCAAACATAGTTATCTCATTCCTCATTTTTGCAATTTTCGCTGGAGGAAAAAAAATTTCAAGAAATTTCTGAGCGAGGTCTTCCCATGTAGTTATCGATCCTGGCGGTAGAGAATGTAACCAACTCTTCGCCTTGTCCCGCAAAGTGAATGGGAACAAGCAAAGTCTTACCGCGTCTTCCGACACCCCATTGTACTTGAACGTGTCGCATATTTCTAGAAAGCTGATTAAATGCTCTTTAGGATCATCATTTGCAAGTCCCCCAAACTGAACCGAGTTCTGGATCATCTGAATAGTCCCAAGCTTAATCTCGAATGTATTCACAGCTATAGCAGACCTGGTGATACTTGACTGCAGCTCAGTCACCTTGGGTGTAGCAAAGTCCCTCAACGCTTTCTGGTCTTCGGCAACCATTGCTCCTTCTTTTTCAGAATTTTCGAAGTCGTCCCTTGTTTCCTTAATCCACTTACTTAGTCTTTGAAAGCGTCTTTCAATGTCGTCCTCAAAAGGAAGCAAGTCTAGATTTTTGGATCGAGTTTGCATAAACCAACTTCAAAAACATGAAATAAGACGAACAAAACAAAAATAAAAATATTTAAGTAAAACTGGACTAATTAAACTGATATTTCAAAATATTAAAATCTATACTAAAGTCCCCAGCAACGGCGCCAAAAACTTGTTGGGTAAAATCTAATTACGCACAGCACGCAAGTATACGTAGTCAACAAGTGATATAATAGTAAGTAGAGTATCTTTCCCACAGAGACTGTAAAAAGAAATTAATCCTCACAATTACCAATCTCCTATTAATCCTAATTTTATTAAACTGATCAATTTACAGCTTGTAACTAAAAATCTTAAAAATGTTAAAAACACCAAACAATCAATAAACCCTACAAACTGAATTTCAAACAAATATTGGAGAATTAGGCTTCCGACTTCACTTTAAGCATCGCTCTGATTATTACACATTTATTCCAGTTTAACTCACTATCCCAATTTATTAATCAAGAACACGTATGTAGAACTAGCTACCTCTCGATGTACTAATACCGTATTAACTTCAATCCACAGTTAAGATAGAATCAAGTTAAACACCTTAATCAACTAACTCACTATATCTCTAAGTGAATTACAATTAAAGAAGATTTAAGTTCAAGTTCTTTATCCTATTACATGCAATGTCAAGCATATCTCTACCCTAACATTCATCAAGATTTTGTTCATTCACAAAATTCAAGAACACATGCTATACTAACTATGTCTAGACTTGTATTTCATCTCTCGAGTTCATACTAGTCCACAAAAAATCGTTGATCAGACAATTCATAAGTTCAAGCTCAAATTAATAAAGATAAACTAGATAATAGCTTATTAGACTAAAATAAAAAATTACATAATCATCGTTCCAATTAAAGATCCGTCTTAAGCCTAAAAAGAAATTAGTTCATCATAAATGAAATAACAACTGAATAAATTAAAGATATCATCCTTCAATTACAAATATAAAACTAAAGTAAAAGAATAACACAGAGCACCCTTCACTTTAGCCTTAATTCGCAATTGATACGAACGTCTCTTCAAAAACTTCACTCCAAGCTTGATATGAAAATCTGTAAGTAATCTTTGTTAATTTCCTGTGTGTCCCCCTTTTCTCGTTGTTTTTGATGTAGCTATATGTTTACAATCAAAATCTGCATGCAATCCTCTCTCCTTTAGAGTCCCTAACCCATGCAATCACTAAAACTCACGTCCCAGCAGTGTTGGCATCACATTAGGACAACCCAGACTCCTTACCCCCCACCCCGGCGGGGGTGTAAGGCTAAAATAGGCCCTCCTCGGTGGGCTATCACACTGACTTCTGACTTTGCTTGTTCTTCATAATTGCTAAAATGTTGCTCCAAATGCCTCCTTTCTTTATCACTTGCCACACCAACCACCCTACACACAAAATAACAAATAACAAGTAAAAACAAACACGAAAACAAGGAATTAACATTGATTAAGCTTAGATTAGGCAACGATTCGTGAATATAAAATCTACTTATCAAAATCCCCCAAACTTGAAACGTGTTTGTCCTCGAGCACAAAACAACTAACATGCGATGCAATTAGATGTAACGAATCTAACTATATGTCAACGAATCCAACAGTATCACAAAAACCTATTTATTCCTTCGGCCTCAGAAAAATCGAGCAAACACTATAACACCTCATATCGAAACCACTCAATAACTTCTTATCAATTCTCGAATCTCAGACCGTCATCACCGATATAATGTGTGTGTGTGTGTGATCAACATCTATGTTAACTGATACTAATTCAAATTCAATACATAACCAATCTCTTATTAGGAATCATACAGAATAAACTCAAAAATTTCAAAAACAGATGAGTTCCAACTAAAATCAAACATTTACCAAGATCGATGGTCAACATGGGATACTTATGCTTTTTTTCCATCCACGGGGGCTTTTCGCTCTTATTCTCCATTATATTATTATTATTATTATTATTATTATTATTATTATTATTATTATTATTATTATTATTATTATTATTATTATTATTATTATTTATATGCACATGGTTATGCAATGTCTTATTCCCTTAGGTTTTTTAATGCTACCTTAACGAGCTTTCGACCAACGACTCCCAGACCATTAAGACCTTAGGGCGCTAGGTGTAAAGACAATCTCCTCGAACTTACTTACTCAAGTAACAAGACCACAAAACTAGACAAGCACGTCACGATGTTTATTTTATTTTAATTTTTTTTCCTTATAGCTTAAATACCCCAAATATTCCCCTAAACTTAGGCTCTTGCCTAATTCTTTGTCTTCACCGCCTATTCTTGTCATTCTATGATTTACACTAGCATTATCCTTTCGAAACTATTTATGTACCAATTTAAACTAATCAGTCGACACGGATGTTATTATGTGCTACCCTTTTTATATCAGTTTCAAACATTCTCAAGATTAAATTCATAACTCAAAATTACATCATAGTTCTAATACTGGGCACTGTATTTATCTACTCAATCCCAATCTCATCATTGGCCAAAATAAAAATGAATTACAATAACTATTAGACATATGCAAAACAACACAACTCTAACTAAATTTTTATTTTTTTTTATAGATAAAACATAACCTAACAAAATGCAGAAATAAAAAAACTATCCTAAACTACTATGCACCTAAGCTACTATGCAATTACCTGACAATATGTAAAAATTCTAAACTTAACATGATATAACCGATGCAAACCTAACTAATGATATTATGCATGCAAAATAAAATCTAAATCCCCCAAACTTAATAACTATAATGTCCTCATTGTATGGATAATGCAATAAACTAAGTGAGGACTTCCCTGTAATTGCCTAAGTCCGGGTCGGTGGTGGTTGATCTTCTTCCTCAGAGTCACTTGGTGGAAACCTTGGCATTGGCATAGGCTGCTGGTATGGGAAGTGGGCAGTTGGATTAAAGCTCCGGAGCATCGCATTCAATGAAGAGAAAGACGTATTCATCGATTCAAACATATGGTATTGCCTCGCTGTGTGTCGGCGCATCTCTCGGCGTGCTTCCCTGTTGTGCTCATCCACTTGGCGTTGAAATGCAAGAAACTGAGGGCTAGACATCCTCTTGAAACTCAACATCATCCGAGGTGTCTTCAGCGTCAACTTCATCCTCCGAAGCTGATGGAAATACAATGCCTAATCCTCTAGGATGTTAGTCACCTCCGGCCCACAACAAATATCGCGCAATCATTCTGGAATCTAGTAGCTATAGCGGCATCTGAGTGGGTTCATCATCGGAACATCTAAGACCCGTTTGCCGACACAACCCACAAATGAGTGATGGGTGTGGCAAGCCACCTGAAAAATTTCCTCATAAGCATCGGCAAATAGAAAAATTGATTATGGCCCCGACGTCGATGATGAAATCTTGAACAATTGCATATGAAAGTAATGCCTTTTCTTTGGTCATGTCCGATGTGTGTGTGGACGGAAACAATTTGTCACACAAGAATGTGCACCATATCTTCCCATACCTGCTGAGATCCTTGCTGTGAAAAATTGTTCCTCCTTTTCGACCCTTGATCCATGTTATACCCGGCTTAGTCATGTCCTTCAGAATAGCCTTAAAATCTGGATAGTTTTCACATAAGTGAGCATATTGACAATGTCTCGGCACTCGTAATTGATAATAAGTGTTGATTGCATCGGCACTGAATGGAACCAATCTACCCCGCACGAACACGTTGAAAGGGGCATTGTCATCGGCGTTTGCATAAAATTCCTTGACCACATTGACAACGGCGGCCTCGGATTCCTCTGTAAATTTGTTCCACCCATTTTGATATATCTGTTGCATCATCTCCCCATCCACATGATCCGTTGCCAACTCTCGCTCTGGTGTAAGTGCTTTGGTCACCATGTAGTCGTAACGATCGGCAGTGTCAGCACTTTTGAATTTACGGTGATCAAATGTCCGTGTCGGTTGTGCGGGCCTTGAACTTTCTCCCCTTTGTCGTTTTGATGTGGGTTGAGATGCCATTGAATTGATGAAGCCTTAACACACTATTTTCCCCCAAACTTGACTTACACACTCTATCAAACACTTGGTGTGCACACTGATTTCTTCCCCCAAACTTGGTGCTTTTTGTTTACCAAATAGTGATAGGAGAGGAAGAATTGGTAGACAAAACACTCACGCTCAACTGCTGTATAATTACCTTCCACAAAGAACCCTGATTCGTGGCTTTCTACGTTTGAGTAGTGAAATTGAAATTATGTGGTGAACTTGGGTTGTGAGGGTGTGAATTTATAGGAATGGTGTGATGGAGAGGCTTTTTGGGTTAGAGTAATGGGTTGAAGTAGGTAATTGTGTTAATGACGTGGGAAGATAGAGTGGGAGTTACTAAAATCGTGGGAATTGTATGTGAAGAATGCGTAGTAGTGGAATGAAGTAGTGGGGGAGTGGTGTAAGGCATGCAACTACCGAATCTGTCTGTTGGAATTTAGGACCCCTGCCCCGGCGGGGGATACAATGCTCATTAAGCCCGCCCCGGCGGACATGCACACTGTAATTGGGTTTTTGGGAGACCCCCGCCCCGACGGGGGGTATAAGGCATTAGGGGCCCGCCCCGGCGAGGGTGGATTCTGTTAATTGGACTTGTTCTCCTTTATTCTTCCTTGCTACTCCAAACCATAATCGTAGTAAGTACCTACAAACCATGAAACATAGCTATTAGTGGAGATTGAGCATTTTAAGCATGGTAGATAGATTATCAAGAATGATACAACTTAAAAACTACTAATTATATCCTAATTAATTTAAACTATAATCTAACCAGCCTGACTAAAAAAATGTGAAAAATCAAAAGACGAATGGGTTGCCTCCCAAGTAGCGCTTGATTTTAAGTCGTTCAGCCTGACTACTCCCTATTTATGGTACGTCGGATAATGTGATTGCGATGACATCCATGTTGGATTTGCCACCCCAATAATGCTTCAACCTTTGACCGTTGACTTTGAAAGTCTCCAACGAGTTTCTACTGTAGAGTTCAACGGCGCCATGTGAGAAAACTCTTTTGATGGTGAATGGTCCTGACCACCTCAATTTTAGTTTGCCTAGGAACAACCTCAACCGTGAATAACAGGACTGATTGCCCCAGCTCGAACGTTCTTTGCATAATTTTCTGGTCGTGCCATTTCTTGATCTTTTCTTTGTATAATTTTGAGTTCTCGTATGCTTGTAGACGGAATTCGTCGAGCTCGTTTAACTGAAGTAGTCTCTTTTCACCCACAACTGCTTGATCGAAGTTCAATTTCTGAATAGCACAGTAGGCCTTATGCTGTAATTCTACAGGCAAATGACATGCTTTTCCATAGACCAATTGATATGGTGACATACCAATTGGTGTTTTAAACGCAGTTCGGTAGGCCCATAGTGTATCGTCCAGCCTGAGAAACCAATCCTTTCAATTCAGGTTCACTACCTTCTCCAAAATTCTCTTCACCTCCTTGTTCGAAACCTCAGCTTGCCCACTTGTCTGCAAATGATATGTTGTAGCTACCTTATGGTTAACCCCATACTTTGCCAAGAGAGCAGTAAACGATCTGTTACAAAAATGACTACCCTCATCACTTATAATAGCTCTTGGCGTGCCAAATCTCGTAAAAATATTCTTCTGTAAGAATTTGAGAACCACTTTGGCATCGTTAGTCAGGATTGCTACGGCTTCAACCCACTTTGATACATAGTCCACCGCAAGCAAAATGTATTGATTGGTAAATGAGGAAGGGAATGGCCCCATGAAATCTATGCCCTATACATCGAAAATCTCAACTTCTAAAATTGTTTGTAGTGGCATCTCATTCCTTTTCGATATGTTACCCGCCCTTTGACATCTATGACAACTTTTAACAAATTGGTGGGCGTCTTTACATAACGTAGGCCAATAAAACCCGGCTTGAAGAACTTTTGCCGATGTCCTCTCACTACCATAATGTCCCCCATACGCAGATGAGTGGCATTCATGAAGTATGTTCTTCACTTCACTGTGGGGCACACACCTTCTAATCATCTTGTCGGCACACTATTTTAATAAGTACGGCTCATCCCACATATATCACTTGACGTCATGAAGAAATTTCTTTTTCTGCTGTCGTGTAAGATCAGGGGGAAGAATGTTGCTCACTAGATAATTCGCGAAGTCTGCGTACCATGGAAATTCTATATTTATCCCAAATAGTTGCTCAATCATGAATGATTCATTAATTACACACTTTTCCTCTTCCTTTGTACCCTGATTTTCCAGCCTTGACAAATGATCGTCAACTTGATTCTCCATCGCCTTTCTATCCTTTATTTCTAAATCAAATTCTTGTAAAAGGAGAAACCATCTGATAAGGTGTGGCTTAGCATCTTTTTTTGAAATCAAGTATAGAATAGCCGAGTGGTCTGTATAAACTACTACCTTAGTCCCGATCAAGTATGCCCGAAATTTATCGAACGCATATACCACTGTAAGTAATTCTTTTTCTGTAGTTGTGTAGTTAAATTGAGTCTCCGTGAGTGTCTTGCTTTCATAATATATGGCATGAAATACCTTCTCTCGGTGTTGACCCAAAACAGCCCCAACTGCATAGTCGCTCGCATCACACATTAATTCAAAGGGCATATTCCAATCCGGCGCAACGATTACGGGAGCTGTGGTCAACTTCTTCTTCAATAGCTTGAATTTCACTTTACATTCCATATCAAACTTAAAAATTGAGTCATTCTCTAAAAGACTGCACAAAGGTTTTCCAATTTTAGAGAAGTTCTTTATGAATCTCCTGTAGAACCCAACATGTCCCAGAAAACTTTGAATTCCCTTAACTGAACTCGATGGAGGAAGCTTTTCAATCGTTTTTAGCTTCACTTTATAAACTTCTAATTCTTAAGCCGAGACCTTGTGCCCCAAAATTATGCCTTCTTCAACCATGAAGTGGCACTTTTCCCAGTTAAGGATCAAATTCGTGTATGTGCATCTTTGTAAGACCATTACCAAATTCTCTAGGCATGCATCAAAATCATCCCCATGGACAGAGAAGTCGTCCATGAAGACTTCCACATTTTTCTCCACCATGTCTAAGAATATGGCCATTATACACCTTTGGAAGGTCACGGGTGCATTACATAAGCCGAACGACATTCTCCTGAATGCGAATGTGCCATATGGGAACGTGAAAGTAGTTTTTTCTTGATCTTCAAGAGCGATGACGATCTGATTATAACCTGAATATCCATCCAATAAGTAATAATACTCATGTCCCGCTAATCTGTCCAATATCTGATCGATAAAGGGCAAAGGAAAATGGTCTTTGCGGGTTGCCTTATTCAACTTCCTGTAGTCCATGCAAACCCTCCAATCAGTCACTGTCCTTGTCGAAATTAGCTCATTGTCATCATTCTGTACCACGGTCATTCCTCCCTTTTTCGGCACATATTGCACCGGACTTACCTATTTACTGTCTGAAATCGGGTAGATGATACCTGCATCCAACCATTTCAGGATTTCTTTCTTCACTACTTCTTTCATGATTGGGTTGAGCCGTCTCTGTTACTCCACTGTCGGTCTTGCATCCTCTTCCATCAGAATTTTTTGCATACAAAAGGATGGGCTGATTCCCTTGATATCCGCTATTATCCATCCTATGGCCGATTTGTGGTCCCTAAGCACTCTCAGTAATTTTTCTTCCTGCAATTCGTTAAGTGCAGTAGAAATAATAATCGGTAAAGAATTAGAATTCTCTAAATACGCATACCTGAGGTGTTTAGGGAGTGACTTAAGTTCAAGAGTCTGTGGCTCCTCCAATGACGGTTTTATCCTTGTTGTGGCTTTTTCATCCCTGTGCAATGGTTCAAAGGGTACTCTAAATCTTCTAACTCGTGGCAGGGAGTCTAGCATCTGCAAGTAGTCCACAAATTCCAGATCATCAAATTCTTCATCTCCCATTAATGTCGTTTCCAATGGATCGTTAACCAAACTCTTGCCCATGTCTTCGTTGATTATCTAATAAATGATATCCATCCTGAAACACTCTTCTTCATCCGTAGGGAATTTTATGGCCTTAAAAATATTAAATTTTATTTCTTGATCTTGGACCCTCATCGCTAGTTCTCCTTTTTGTATGTCAATGAGTGTCCTACCCATAGCCAAAAATGGTCTGCCTAGGATAATTAGGATGTTCTTATCTTTCTCAAAATCTAGAATTATTAAATCCGCGGGGAATACAAACTTGCCAACCTTTACCAATATGTCATCCATAATGCCTCTCGGGTATGTGATTGACCTATTCGCCAACTGTAATGAAATATTCGTAGGCTTTGGAGCGGGCAAACCCAATTCTGTATAAACTTATAACGGCATAAGGTTCACACTTGCCCCCAAATCACACAAACATTTGTTGAACGCCATATTCCCAATCATGCACAGAATGGTGAAACTCCCCGGATCTTTCAACTTCGGTGGCAACTTTCGCTGTAAAATCGCACTACACTCCTCTGTTAATGCCACTGTCTCAAAATCTTCCAACTTGGCATCTGCTCTAGGGCTTCTACAAACGAGATGTTAATCTGAAGTTTCATAAAAATTTCCAAAAATTTTGCAAACTGCTTATCTAATTTCTGCTTTTAAACTCTTTGTTGAAAAGGTGGGGGAGGATAAACAATCGGTTCGTTAAGTGGTTTGTTATTTTCCACTTATTTTTCTTCCCTCGGTCTGTCCTCAACCACTTTATTCTCACTGTCTATCTCAACTTCTTTTGCAACTGAATTTTCTATTTTCTGACCCTTAAGCTGTTTACCACTTCGCAACATAATTTCCTGGCATTACTCGTGATTACCTTTCGAATTTTTCTCTGTATCACTTGGTAATGTTCCTTGAGGCCTATTATTCAATGCCAACGCTATCTGTCCCATCTTATTTTCTAAATTCTTGATGGCTATTACTTGGTTTTTCATGGCTACCTCGTTGCTTGTTATATACTTCGATAGCAACTCCTCTAAATCTGATTTCCTCTATTAGCACTGAACTGGGTGTTGTTGATTCTAAAATCCAGGGGATACAATGGTCGTGGAGCTGGCTGATTCTAATTAATATTCCACGATAAATTCGGATGATTCCTAATCCCCTGATTATATGCATTTTGGTACATATTCTGTGGAATTATGTTGTAGCTACTCAAAAATTGTACTGATTCTGGGTTGATTGCACATTGATCCGTTGGATGTTCACCCGCGCATAATTCAAAAATAACTGCAACTTGATGTGTCTATACCCCTGACCAAACGTCAAACTTCTTAGAGAGTGCTGAAATATGCGATGTTATTGCTGTCACTCCATCTACCTCTAACACTCCAGCTACCGTCAGTTGTGTCATTCTTGCCGTGGGCCACTAATAGTTGTTCGCTGCCATTGTCTCTATTAACTGATATGCATCCTCATAATTCTTTGCTATAAAAGCTCCCCCCGACGCTGCATCAATACTTGTCCTGAGATTCCCATGTAGTCCGTTGTAAAATGTGTTCATCTGCAACCACTTAGGCAATCCGTGATGTGGGCACTTTCTGAGCAATTCCTTGTATCTCTCCCATGCCTCGTACAGTGATTCCCCATGTTGTTATTCGAACATAGTTATCTCATTCCTCATTTTTGCAGTTTTTGCTGGTGGGAAAATTTTTTCAAGAAATTTCTGAGTGAGGTCTTCCCATGTAGTTATCGATCCAAGCAGTAGAGAAGGTAACCAACTCTTCGCCTTGTCTCGCAAAGTGAATGGGAACAAGCAAAGTCTTACCGCGTCTTCCGACACCCCATTGTACTTGAATGTGTCGCATATTTCTAGAAAGTTGATTAGATGCTCGTTAGGATCATCATTTGCAAGTCCCCCAAACTGAACCGAGTTTTGGATCATCTGAATAGTCCCAGGCTTAATCTCGAGTGTATTCACAGCTATAGCAGGCCTGGTGATACTCTACTGCAGCTCAATCACCTTGGGTGTAGCAAAGTCCCTCAACGCTTTCTGGTCTTTGGCAGCCATTGCTTCTTCTTTTTCAGAATTTTCGAAGTCGTCCCTTATTTCCTTAATCCACTTACTTAGTCTTTGAAAGCGTCTTTCAATGTCGTCCTCAAAATGAAGCAAGTTTGGATTTTTGGATCAAATTTGCATAAACCAACTTCAAAAACCTGAAATAAGACGAACAAAACAAAAATAAAAATGTTTAAGTAAAACTGAACTAATTAAACTGATATTGCAAAATATTAAAATATATACTAAAGTCCCCGGCAACGGCGCCAAAAACTTGTTGGGTAAAATCTAATTATGCCTAGCACGCAAGTATACGCGGTCAACAAGTAATATAATAGTAAGAAGAGTATCATTCCCATAGAGACTTTAATAAGAAATTAACCCTCACAATTACCAATCTTCTATTAATCCTAATTTTATTAAATTAATCAATTTCCAGCTTGTAACTAAAAATATTAAAAATGTTAAAATCATCAAACAATCAACAAACCCTAAAAACTGAATTTCAAACAAATATTGGAGAATTAGGCTTCCGACTTCACTTTAAGCATCACTCTGATTATTACACCTTTATTCCAGTTTCACTCACTATCCCAGTTTATTAATCAAGAACACATATGTAGAACTAGCTACCTCTCGATGTATTAATACCGTATTAACTTCAATCCATAATTAAGATAGAATCAAGTTAAACACTTTAATCAACTAACTCACTATATCTCTATGTGAATTACAATTAAAGAAGGTTTAAGTTCAAGTTCTTTATCCGATTACATGCGATGTCAAGCATATCTCTACCCTAACATTCATCAAGATTCTGTTCATTCACAAAATTCAAGAACACATGCTATATTAACTATGTCTAGACTTGTATTTCATCTCTCGAGTTCATACTAGTCCACAAAGAATCGTTTATCAGGCAATTCATAAATTCAAGCTCAAATTAATTTAGATAAACTGGATAATAGCTTATTAAACTAAAATCAAAAATTACATAATCATCGTTCCACTTAAAGATCCGTTTTAAGACTAAAAAGAAATTAGTTCATCATAAATGAAATAACAACTGAATAAATTAAAGATATCATCCTTCAATTACAAATATAAAACTAAAGTAAAAGAATAACACAGAACACCCTTTACTTTAGCCTTAATTCGCAATTGATACGAACATCCCTTCAAAATCTTCACTTCAAGTTTGATATGAAAATCTGTAAGTAATCTTTGTTAATTCCCTCTGTGTCCCCCTCTTCTCGTTGTTTTTTATGTAGCTATATGTTTACAATAAAATCTGCATGCAATCCTCTCTCCTTTAGAGTCCCTAAGCCATGCAATCACTAAAACTCAAGTCCCAGCAATGTTGGCATCACATTAGGACAGCCCAGACTCGGCACCCCCCGCCCCGGCGGGGGTATATACATGGGAAACGCCCGCCCCGGCAGGCTAGGCTCCTGTCTCGTGAGTTGAAGACCCCCTGCCCCGGCGGGGGTGTAAGGTTAAAACAGGCCGGCCCCGGCGGGCTATCACACTGACTTCTGACTTTGCTTGTTCTTCATAATTGCTAAAATGTTGCTCCAAATGCCTCCTTTCTTTATCACTTGTCACACCAACCACCCTACACACAAAATAACAAATAACAAGTAATAACAAACCTAAAAACAAGGAATTAACACCGATTAAGCTTGAATTAGGCATCGATTCGCGAATATAAAATCCACTTTTCAGAGTTAAAATTGGATTCTATGTTTCCTTAAATAAATGAGTTTGTTTATATATGAAATAAGATTTCATATTATTCAAAATAAAGGAGTTTATTTGTGAATAGGAAAGAGAATCCGTATTTTCTTAAATAAAGGAGTTTATTTAGATATGAGATAAGATTTCATATTATTCAAAATAAAGGAGTTTATTTATGAATAGGAAAGAGAATTTGTGTTTCCTTTAATAAAGGAGGTTTTATTTTACTTGGAATTGAATTCCATAATTAATTAAAATAAATGTGTTTATTTTGATTAAAGAATTTGATTAAAATAAAATAGTTTATTTTATTCAAAATTGGATAAATTAAAATAAAAGAGGTTTATTTTGATATAAATTTGGATTAAAATAAAGGAGTTTATTTTGATTCAAAATTAGATTTTATGCTAACTAAATTTGTCCATTAAATGATACCAATATATATATTGAATATTTATTATTCATAAGATGTATTTATTTATTGATGCATATGTAGATGTGTATGATAATAAATGAGATTGATTATGGACTATTGACTAATGTGATTGGATTTTATTTTAGTTGGATGCATGAATGTATGGGTTTTATTAAATGAGGTATGCGTACATCGTCTTCTCTAATTTTTTCTTAATGTAAATTATATCTCCCTCCTATATACTTCCCCTTGACTGCTGATCAAGATTTCTATTTATTTTAAAATAGTTTTGTAATAGGAATAGTTAGAATTAATTTTGAAGAATTGGAGATCAAGAAGCAAGGAGCGTTTGAAGACCTATTTGTAATGGAGCCCGAGTTTAAATTTAATAGTTATATTTAAATTTAATTCTTGCACCCTAGGTTTGACCTCTTGGTTTACTTGGTGGCTCTAGTGAACCAAACTAGAATAAAGTCCATAATCAATTCGGGTAGAATATAGTATTCTATATGTGCATGCTTATACTATATATATATATATATATATATATATATATATATATATATATATCTCTGTGTGTGTGTGTGTGAGTGTGTGTGTGTGCATGTACGCTAAACAAGATGAGACAAATTAATAACAAACCCCTCAAAGATTTTATATTAAGTTGTAACGTTCAAATATATTTGGAATATCGAACGTCGCCTTCTAGCATGATAGAAATAATAGAGTATTGAATATTTAATATGAGTTTGTTGTGCACACACAAGGCACGTATTAAATATTTAAGATGTTATTTTTATTACATACGATGTTTGTAAGAAATTGAACATTACTACTTTGTTGTGCACACACAAGGGCTGTAGTTTTCTCTTCACTATATGAAAATGCTGGGTATGACTTAACTTAAATCATTTTAGTTCGGATATGCACACACTTGACCATTATGATTTAAGAGGCAAAATACAAGGAGTTGCATAGTTGATGTAATTGACAAGAGTTGTCTACCTATTTATTTATATATAGTTTGTTGTGCACACACAAGACTATATACATTTGAAATGTGATCCTTATTCTCACTAGCATATCTTTAATTAGATATCGCCGAACTATATAAATTGAGGGTAATATAGTTTGATAAAAATAGTGGGAGATACCAATTTAAAATAAGACCTCAATTATTTTGGTGATTAATAAAAGAATGTATGCTAAAATGTTGTAAAGAACAAATTCATTTACAGAATTTTACAATATCTAAATTACTGTCACTGCGAAACATATTAGATGTTAATTAACCGGACCGAATTAAACGAATTGGTTAAGGAATTTGAGAATAGTTCTCACAGCTGAAAAGCTATCTTATGTCCTTAATACGCCTATCCCTGCAATGGTTGCAGACATTGCCTCTGAGGAAGAGATTGCTATTTTTAGAAAGTGGCAAGATGATGCATAGTAGGCTCAATGCATCATTCTCGCATCCATGAGTAACGAGCTTCTGCGTCAGCATGAAACTATAGATGCTCCTACTATACTCCTGCACATCAAGTAGTTGATGGTGAGGAAAGTAGGACTGATAGATATTAGATATCTAAGGAGCTCTTCCAATCTAGAATGACCAATGACACTACAGTACACACAAAAGTCATTAACATTATCAATTTGATTGAACAATTAGGACAACAAGTTTTTTTCATGGATGGAGAGTTGAGTCAAGATTTGATCTTGTAGTCACTCTGGACTCCTTCTCACAATTGTTGTGAATTTTTCATATGAACAAGCTAAATATCAGCCTTGTTGATTTGGTTAACATGTTGAAAAAATGTTGAGAGTCACTTTCCAACCAAGAAAGATCAAATCTTGCTGATAGGGGCCAAAGGACCTTCTAAAAAGAAGAACAATTCAAAGAAGGTAAATAGAAAGGAAAAAATAAAGGATAATAAGAATAAAACCGATACGGATAGCAAAGGAGTTTACTTTCACTGCAATAAGCCTGGACACTAGAAAAAAAACTGTGAGAAGTATCTTGTAGAGGCTAACCAGAAGAAGCTTAGTGAAGCTTCGATTACAAATATAGTTTTTATTTATGATTAAAATAAATTTTTCTTTAGGTCAAGTTTTTACTTGGGTATTAGATACCGACTTTGGTTATCATAAATATAGATTTATGAAGGGACCAAGCAGAAGTAAAAAGCTAAACAAAGATAAGTAATCCTATATATGGGAAATGAAGCAAAGGTTGCTACATTAGCCATAGGAACTTATTATTTAGCATTGCCTATGGGCAAGTCTATTAAGTCAATAAGTTGTTATTGTATTCCAGTTCTCATTAGAAACATTATTTTTATTTTGTTGTTGGATAATTAAATCTTTGGTATTATATTTAAGAACAATTTTGTTCTATTTATAATAATAATGTTTTTTATAGAACTGAATTATTACTTAATGAATTTTGTGACACCTCCAAATCCGGGTACTTCGTTCCCACAGGATTTGGTGCTCACTTTCCTAAATATTTACATTTAACTACCCATAAACAAAGATAAAGACATAACTTAAATAACTTAAACAAATATCTTCCCCATTAAAGGGTTACATCAACTTAAAATATTCCCAGGTAATCTAACCTTTAATTATTACATAAGTCTGCGGAATACATCACATAATAACATAAGTCTCATAACAGGATTCTACTAAATAAAAATCAAACAGGTCTTCATCATTTGGACATCTTACCCTTGCCTTTGCTAGAAGGCGGCTCATCAAATTTCTCAACTTTAGTTGCACTGTTAAATGCAAGAGTGAGCAAACAATTGCTCACTGATATAAAGAGTGACAATAACAATAATATAAGAGTAAGCAATGAATACTGAATAATTAAGAACTTGTTCTTCGAGACAAAATTAGTAAACAAGTTTGAGGTTTATATCTGTTGGTATTTAAGACCATGAACTATGTCCCAAGGTTATTAAGTATTTCTACTTCAATCTTTAACAGTCATTAGACTATACAGACTTTTACTTTCGTACTTAGGGGGATCAGCCCTTCGTACCATGTATTGTGCACAAATATCTAAACGCTAATGCGTACATAATCCCCTATGTTAGGGTTGTTCAACTCAGTTTGACTTTAGGATTTTCCACACTAAAGAAAGTTTAGTTTGAAACTAGCTTATCAGTGGTTCTAGAATTTTAGAACACTCATCAATTACAGATTTGTCCAATCAATAAGAGCTTGCTTGCTATTCGAAGGTTTAACACAATAATATAAAATTGAACAATGATACGTAAGTCAAAGATCAAATAATGACAATATACAATTGAATAGACTTGGTATATATGCAAAGTGTTACATCCAAAAGAGTTAGGAAATCTCATTTGGAACAATGAAGTTAAACAGTTTATGCTTTGAATGGCAAGAACAAATATTAGAAACTTGCTCAACGTAAATACAAGGTTTAGGAAACTTGCATTACAATATTACATTAGAAAAATAAAACTTGCTCAATGTAAAAGAATTAGAACACAAGAGCTTACATAATCATAAACAAGATGGAACCAAGAAATTTGCTCAACATAAGATTAGAGTTTAAGAAACTCGCATTCATTATAAAGAGAATGAAGTTAGGAAACTTGCCTCGTGTGTAAGCTACACAATTACTACAAACGTTTGCCAAATACCCTACATATACCATTAAGATCATAATACCAATAAGTTATATTAAAACTAACTTCATGGGCTTACTACTCATTTTAGTCAAATCTATAGTCTCTAAATTAAGACCTGATTATTTTAATCATTCATGTACCATAAATCTACACTCCTAATTATATAATAGTACCCAACATGGTGATTCCATATAAACACAAATTCTCAAGACATCACGTTACAAACTTTCACAACTTACTAGTTCATATTCTTTAGTTTCAATATTGTGATTAATATATGTTATTACGTCTTATAGCATGCATTAGGCCCTTTTACAATCACTAAAATATGTTAAGTTAACATTCTCCAAGTTATGTTGTTAACAGTTCTTCACTGGGTCTGACTGACCACTATTATCTTAATTTTCCTCTTTAAACACAATTTCACGAATTTGATTACTTCAACATCACTTATGTATGACAACTATCAGATTACATATATATATATATAATTAACATCTCAACCCTATTATAGAAAATTCTAATTCACATAAAATAGATATTGCAAAGCAAAAATTTGGAATTTAGGATAGATTATACCTTAACTCTTTGCTTGCAAGATGATGATAACAAGGTTTAGCAATCCTTCTCCTTCTTTTTGACAAACACAGAGAATGAATTCTCTCTTCTCTCAATTCTCTAACACTCTGTGTTTTCCTTTCCGCTCCAAACTCTCTGTTCTTTTAGCCTTAGGAAGAATACGCGTAAAATATAAACTAGCTTCCCTACGTACGTCAGGTACGAAAACCCAATAGGCTACGTCAGTTAGATTAAGCCAAAGGTCATAAGGCCTTGTTTGGCTACACACTAAAACCCTCCCCTTTTAATTTATTTTTATATTACTTATATTATATAGTTCCTTGTCACACTCTTAATTAATTTCAATAACTTACACTAATTATAATAATTATAATTTTCATTATAATTATACTTATGCTTAATAAATTATTACGTATCTAATTTAATTATTAAATTAAACTAGAACATCATTTTATTTAATTTAAATATTTTCTTAAATATTAAACAATTTATTTAATTTAATTATTTCATTAAATTAAATCTTCAAATAATAAAATTACTATTAATTAATTTAGTTAACATATACACTCGACTAAATTATTACATCACAATTCATCAATTATTTATTTATCTCAATAAATAAATCAATTAAAATATTTATTTAATTTAATAAATATTTAAAATTAATTATAAAATTCTCAATCGTTACAGATTTTGTGTACTTGACTTACATGAAAAATTATTTTATAAATTGAACAAACTAGTATAAAAAAATGAGATGATCATTCAAAGAGTTGAATGTGTGTATTAGCTAAAATAAAAGTGTGAATTATTTGAAAGGTTCAAAGAATTCAGAAGTAAAACAAATTGGCAAAGTATTAGGATTCTTTGATCAGATCAAGGAAGGAATACTTGTTAAATGAGTTTCGAGATCATCTCAAATGGTTTTCTCACAATGGATGCCTCCTGATACGCAATAGTTGATTGATATATCTGAAAAGAAAAATCGTACCTTGTTGGACATTATGTTATCTATAATGATTTTATCGATATTCCAGTATCCTTCTGGGGTAATACTCTAGAAATGGTTGCATATCTATAAAAGGTAACCTCAAAATCTGATCCAAGACTCCATAAGAGTTATGGACAGGGAGGATTCTTAATCTTAAATATGTTAAGATAAGGGGTTGTCCAGCTTATGTGAAAAAGGTTTCAAAGAAAAAGTGTGGGACAAGATTTAACAAGTACAGATTCGTGGGACATCCTAAAGTAAGTTTAGGGTATATGTTCTATAATCCTACTTAGCAAAAGGTGTTTGTTGCGAAACACACTACCTTCTAAGATAAAGGTGTTTATCATTGAAGGGGCTAGTGGGAGAAAAATAGATCTTGAAGAGTTCAAGAACCACAAAACACTATAAGTTAAATAAGAGGAACTTGTAGATAGAACTATTGTACCACAACCGAATCGTAAATTTAGAATAGTACCAAAGATACCTAGGAGGTATGGATTCATCATGGATGATGATGATGAGGTACACATCATAGAAGATGATGATCCAGTTACATATGATGAGGTAAGAGTTGTAGACACTCAGAGAAATGGATTGAAGCGAGCTTCTCAAATATGGAAAATTCGTTTTGATGAGACAATCAAAAGAGTTTGATTTTATTAAAAATAAGAATGAATCTAGTGTGTACAAAAGGGTCAGTGGGAGCGTCGTGATATTCTTAGTATTATATGTTGATATACTACATATAAGGAATGACACCCCAATGCTACAATCAGTAAAGATAAAATTGTAAGACCCCGAATTTTATGAAATAAAAGTATTCAATTTTCTATTTTGGTAAATAGTTAAATTGATAAAAGTTTAAAGTTAAGGATGATATTTGAAAATTTTGCAAAGTAAGCAAGTTGTTATAAAATATTCGTTGTGTCGGGAAATATTCGTTTGGTCGGAGAATATTCTTTTTGTCGGAGAATATTTGTACGACGACACCATCATTGGTGGAGCCCACAACGGAATAACTATCGAAGTTAGAAAACGACAGAAATAACTTCTAATAAAAAAAATAACGGCGAATGTTTTTACCGTTAAACTGTTGAAATACCCGATCATAAAAGTACAGTAATACGCGTGGTTGCATAGTAGCACACTGTATTGATTATTGATGCTTACGTGAGAAGTCACTCAGTTATAGTAAATTATTGCTACAGTAATTGCTGCATAATATCTCACATTATTTGATTCAATTATTGTCACCGTATCATCTGCATAATATTTTATATTATTTAATCAATAATTGAGATGACAAAGTTATTCATATTATTATTTGTAATATTGACAATATCTAGAAAGTTCTATCGAGGAGAGGTTTGGTCACCTAATTACGCGCCAATAGGGAGAAATCCTTATCGGAAAGCCCCCTCTTTCCTGGAAATGATCTGGTTGTTAAATATTGTGAGTTATAAGATTAATGATGAATAATTGTTAATAGATTAAAAATGTGTTGATTAAAGATAAATGATTTGTGGTAATTATTTATTTAATTTTTGATATAAATAGAGAGGTTTGTTATGAGATGTTTGTTATAAGTTTGACTTATTATTCCATGAGGAGATGTGCTAATTTTTTAGATCGTTGGTTGAAGTTATAATAGTAAATCAATATGGATCGTTGGTTGAAGATATAATAGTAAATCAGTATGGACCATTGCTTTAAGTTTTAATAGTAAATCAATATAGGTCATCCGTTTAAAATTAAATTCATCAGGGTCGTTCATGAATTAGTTACTATTCAGTCCTTTTTCCTATAAATAGAAGCTCATTCCTTCATTATTTCTTACGAATTCACTGAAACTCTAGAGAGAGAAATTATAGAGAAAAAGAAGAAGAGTATTCTACTATTACACTAATGCAGACTACAAATTTTTATTAAGGTAAGGGGTGTTATTTATTTCATATTCATTTACGATATTATTTTTCGTATTCATAAGAAATATTATATTCGTTCAATATTCATAAGGGATATTATTTGTTGTATTCGTAAGGGAAATTAATTATTGTATTTGTAAGGGGTATTATTTCTTTCGTATTCATGAAGAAAGTTATTTTTTTTCAATACTCGTAAGGGTTATTATTCTATTTTTTATTATTCTGTTGGAATAACATGTTTATGCGGACTACCGCATGCCTGGTGAAATCTTTTCGTTATTCCATTCTTTATTATTCTGTTAGAATAACCAGTCTACGCGGACTACCGCATGCATGGTGAAATGCTTTTATTATTCCATTCTTTATTATTCTGCGGGAATAACCTGTCTACGCGGACTACCGCATGCATGGTGAATAACCCTTCTTATTTAATTATTATTAAATTATGGAAATAATCTGTCTACGCGGACTACCGTATGACAGGTGACAATCCATTTGCTGTTTTGTATATTATTTCTTTTCATATTCTTAAATCTAAACTTACAATGGTAAATATTGCTTCTATAATTCCTGAAAATAGTGAAATATCCTTGAGTTTTGCGCTTCATCCAATATTATTTCATTAGAATATTGATTTGAACTTTCTTATTAAATATAAATATTTTCACCCGGGGTACTATTCACGGGTTACTATCCACTTGGTCAATATTCACTCGAATATTATTCACCCGAGGATTCGGGGTACTTTTCATACCGAGTTACTATTTATGGGTTACTATTCATGGGTTACTATTCACTTAGGTACTATTCATTTGGGTATTAATCACTCGAGTATTTGGGGCACGTTTCATGCCGGGATACTATTCACGAGGTATTATTCCCGAAGTACTATTCATATGGTACTATTCACCTGAAAAATATATTTCTTTTTTGTCCAAATTATTTTTGATACATGAATATTATTCTTGAATTTTACTCCACAAAGCTGTATCATGTTGACAATTTGGATATTTTTAAACTCTTGATAAATTTAAAGTCTTTAATATTTATCCTTGATTTCGTTTTATTAATGCTTATATCATTGTCATATTATTTAATCAATAATTGAGATGACAAAGTTATTCATATTATTATTTGTAATATTAACGATGTTTAGAAAGTTCTGTCGAGGAGAGGTTTGGTCACCTAATTATGCGCCAATAGGGAGAAATCCTTATCGAAAATCCTCATCTTTCTTGGAAATGATCTGGTTGTTAAATATTGTGACTTATAAGACAGACGACTTCGTGTTATCATAAGACAGGGTTGTGCACATGCACTTGCTAATTATATCTATGAGCACTACCTATATAACCTTGGGGTTTGGTTGAAATATAATTCTCAATTGGAGATAATGGAGATAATTATATGTCAAGAGAAGACTCACCATTGAAAAGAACATGATAGTAATCTTCTCATTTTTCTTTGGGTCTATTGGGTCAACCAAGGATAATTCTCGACTCATATGATATCTATCATAACTTAGATGCATGGCCTCCCATGTACGAAGGCTTCCTTGAGCATTTTCCAAAGATTTTTATTTCTAAAACAGTTATTCACTGTACTTTTATGTAAAGTACCATTGTAAGGTGTCGTGGTCGAGGCACCATGAGAGTTACATATATTTGTATTAAAACTCATAGTTTATGTGTTGTCGTACTTTGCACGACAGTTCAACAGTTGTATAAATGAAGTTTGTATTTGATTTTTGTAGTGTGATATCTGGTGACTCAGAATGGGTCGAGTGGACCTATTCTGGGGGCATCATAAAAGTTGTCTAAACATTCCTCCATGAATGATTTGGGAAGAGTATCGTAATTGGGGATACAAATCTATATTGATTGATTTAAAAGGATGCTTGGCTTAACCTAAGGAACATATATTCATTTGATGCTAAAGTTATTTAGCATGACAAACTCCAAGAGATGTCTCATGCTGATGAACACTTGAGTGTATCTCTCTTAATAGTCCCCATAGACTCATAAAAGATAGATCGCATGAGTAACTATCATGTATGCAATGAAAATGTACGAGACCTGATGTTGATCAGTCATATTTTGGAGAAGTTCACTGTGAAACAGTGAAAAATATCTTAAAGTACTTTATCGGAACTAAGGATGTGATCATATTTATGGTAGGTCTGAATTAAAACTAGAGGGCTTAGCAGACTCAAGTTTTAATTCAGACAGACCAAGACGACAGAATATCCACTTTAAGGTAAAGGGTTACCTTGAATAGTGGTGCAGTGAATTGGAAAGGTTTCAAACAGTAAAGATTTGCTGGTTTAGTGATAAAGACAAAGTATACAGCTATAAATGAAGCTGGAAGTTGATTGTTTGGATGATAAGTTTATTACAGAACTAGGAATAGTTCCTAAGTCTCATCTTAGATCTAAACATGTGTTGTGGCACTTTTATTTGATTATAGAAATCATTGAAAGATGGAAAATCATTATAGAGATAGTGGACTCTTAAGAACAATATTACATATCCATTAACGAAAGCTTATCCAATAGCAGGATAATCGTCACTTAGAGAAGAAGGGTATGAGATACCATGGCGATTGGCTTTAGTGCAAATGGGAGATTGAAAGTAGTATGCACACAAGCCAATCATGTTTAATGATAAAAGATATAATTTGTAACAATCTTATTCATTTATTAATAAAAAGTAGTAATTTATTAAAGGATTTTAATTATCTACATGATGTTGCTTTATAATATGTGATAAACCCATAGTTTTAAGCAATGCTTTTAGAATAATGATAATGATCATTCTAATAAGATCTAAATTCTTAGAAAGCTTAAAACTAAAATAGTTCCCAATCGTTGGATTACTAAATTGGGGATTAGTGAATCCGGATAGATTGGTACATGCATTGTTTGCTCATTAGATAAGGATGATTGATCTCATGATCATTTGTGTGGAGACACTAAAGTAAGTATATAGGTGATTATTGGAGAATAAGTACAATGAACGTGGCTCGCTAAGGAATACCTAATGGAGTTTTACTTGCCTATCAATAGCAATTCATATAGTGATAGTTGTAAGACCCCACCTTTTTATGAATAAAATTGAATTTCCTGTATTTAATATTTTGATATAGTAAGGGTTGATTTGATTAATGTGGTTAGTTACGGATAAAAAGCGTAAATATTTTAAGTAAGAAAGTGGTTATAAAATATTTATTGTTGTCGGGGAATATTCGTTTGGTCATGAAATATTCTTATTGTCGGGGAATATTCGTACGACGGCGCAACTATTTGTCAACCCCATAACGAAAAACTGTCGGATGAAGAAAACGAAAAGTATGAGTTTTTTTTTTTAAATAACAGTGTACTTGTTACCGTTAACACTGTTGGAATACCTGGTGGTTAAAGTACAGTAATACGCGTGGTTGCACAGTAACACACGGTATTGCACAATATTTATGGATTATTGATTCTTACGTAAGAAGGCACTACTCAATCATTGTTACAGTAATTACTGTTCAATATTTTATTTTATTGATTCAATAATTGCTACATTGATATTTTATATTATTGTTGTTTCAATAATTGACACTGCACAATATTTCTTATTATAAGATTAATAATTCATATTATTTGAATAATATTATTAGATAGCATTATTAGTAATGTCTAAGGAAGTTCTGTCTAGGAAAGGGGTTTGGTCACCTAATTGTGCGCCAGTAAGGAGAAATCGTTATCGAAAAGCCCCCTATTTCCTAGGAACAACCTGATTGTCATTATTGTGATTCTGTAATATTATTTGTGAATAATTAATTATTAATTTATATGATAAGAAAATATTTATTTTAGGTGGATATAAATGAAAGAATTAATGTTGAGGTATTTTATCAGTATTTTTGTCGGAATGGAGGTATTAAAAATCATCCATATGTGAATTTCGGTCATTTTCTGTTTAGAATTTGGAAAAACTTTCTTCTACAAAGTTGTGGAGAATTAAATTTCCTATGGAATAGACATAAAATTTATATTTTTCTAATAAAAAGGCTATTTATTATGAATTATTGAAGTTTTAGAAATAAATATTTTTATTAAAAACATGGGTGGACCTCACTTTTTTTTGTAGAAAAATGCTGAATTTCAAAGCTGGTGTGCGTGAATAGCAATTGGTGGAAGCCACCAGTAACAGGTTAGTCAGCTTTGGTGTTCTAAGCATTTTTCTATAAATAGGGTGCTTAGGTTAAAATTAAAAATCACACCAGAATCAGAAATTTTCTCTCTATAATATCGAGCGTATTTTTATGAGTATTTAGATACTTTGAGAGTTGATTAGCAGTGCAAGTTTTCTTTAGCATTATATCCAATATTCCAGTCAGAAGTAATATTCTTTTGAGGTAAGGGATATTATTTTCTTCGTAAATGATGTTATTTCTTTTTGTATCATTATACCAAAATATTGGTATGAATTTTATTATGAAATTTTTACCTGTTCGTGTCGAGGTTACTATTCACGTATACGACACTATTTACGTATACGGCACTATTCACGAATACGGTACTATTTACGAGTACTATTCACGAAGTATGATTTTTCTTATGAAATTTTATATTTTTATGTTGGGGTTACTATTCACGAATACGACACTATTCATAGAAAAATTAAAAAAAATATTTGTCCAAGTTGTCTATTATGGTTGCTATCTTTGATTGTATCCATGTTTTGATCTTCATTCTTGAATTTTGCTCCACAATTGATTATTATGGAGTGCTTTTGAACTTGGATAAACTGAAGTACGAATCCCTAATATTTGTCCTTTTATCTCACTGGATTCATTTTCTTTAAAATATTTTCAACATCCTCAGTCCTAAATGGTGATATAACTGAATATCTTTGGCCTGTGGTGCAAAGATGAATGATTACTTAATGAATATCTTTGGCCCGTAGTGAAAAGATGGACAGGTGTTAAGATGAACATGACCAACTGGTGATACAAATGAATATCTTTGGCCCATAGTGCAAAGATGAATATTTGATTCATGATGTATATTGATTGATGTTACAGGGATAAAATATTAATGATGAACTTTTAAATCATAAAAGATAGTAGACTTCATTCTCTACTTAACTCTTCTAATGAATTGGTATTTTCACTGCGAATATTGATCTAAAACTTGTTGTCCATTATATTTTATCTGATTTATTGAAGGCAAACGATAATTTGTTCTACATTATCTTAGTCTTAATATTCTTTACTGGGCTACTTGAGTTCACCATTTTCCTTTTTGTTCCATTTTTCTTCTTAGGAGGCGAGAATATAGCGGGAACTAGTCGGGGTGTGGAGTGATATTTCAGGGCAATTGTTTAACAATCCTCACTATTTTGTAAAATAATATATCAATAATTGTAATGAGGACTTATTTGAGTTTAGATATTGCCTAGAAGATAATATTTGTATTTAAACTCACAGCATATGTGTTGTCGTATTTTGCACGATAATTGTAATAATGAAGTTGTAGTTATTTTCTATATCATATATTTGGCAACTTAGAATGGGTTGTGTGGACCTATTTTGGGGGTGTCACAATAGTAGTACAAGTGGTCATTGGAATTGAGATCATCATAGTATCTTGTGTATGATGAGTTATACTTTGACTTATTCCTTAAGACCCTTAGGGTATATCAAAGGGTATGCTGAGGTATAATAAGTTGTACATAGAGATAATGCATGATCAATAAAGAATCTACCGCTTCTAGTAAAAGAAAAGAAATGTCCTATATGATTCGATAAATGACAACACGGCAGTCTTTGGTCAAGGCAGATTAAAATTAGAAAGGAGTTTCTAATTTACATTATTTAGAGTTGTGCATTTGAGAATCAAAATACATATAATTAAATAAAATAAGACTTGACAGTAATTTCATGTCTTATATTTAATTGGGACATTGTATGGTGGAATGATTGAATTGTACGGTAACTATTTACTCAAAGGTTCTTTTATTATTAATGTTGAAATCTATATTATCTGAAAAGTCGTTAATCGCTAGGGAGACTTATCCCTATTGTAGAATAAATATTATTTATTTAAATAAATTAATAGTTTAATTTATTTATTTAAATAAGATTAGAATTGTTCTAATTGATTTATTCACAACCGATTTAATATGGAGAACCTAAAGGGTCACACCATAAAAGGAAGAATAATTATTTAAGAATTTAATGGCATAATTATAATAATAAGTTAAGTATATTTAATTTAATCTATGGTGATAGAATAAATTAAATAGCTTAATATTTATTATTTAATATTTTGGAAATATAAAATATAAATTAATAAGAGAAGTCTTATTATTATTATTATTACTATTATTATTATTTAATTCCTAAAGGAGTTTGAGAATTAATTAATAAAAGCACTCTCATATATTCCTAATAGTATTAGGAGGCTAATTAATTATTTCTAATAAGATTATGAGCCTAATTAATTAAAGGAGTTTAATTAATTAAAATAAAACTCAATTTTTTAATTGTTAAGGAGGGTTGCTTACATCTATAAAAAAGAGGAGTCTTATTATGGGTGTTGGTGGTTGATGTTTTTCACAACATATGTGAATACATAATTCTAATAGTTGGAAGAGTACATCCTTTTCTATGAGAGATAAAAAAAAATTAGAGTTTTGCCAAATACCCATCTTCTTGAATCTTTCTTCTTTCTTGGTAGATCACCTCTAGAGGTCAAACAATTGGGTGGTTAACATTGATCAAAGGAAGGAACCAAACCCAGTGAATTCAAGTTGAACGCGAAAATAATTTGGAGGTGAACTTGTACTTGAGGAAGCTCGAATATTCAAGGGTATAATTCTTGTTCTTCATATTTTCGTTTAATTAATAATTGTGCATAAAGGATGACCCGGGTATATAGTTTGTAAAATTTTAAAACTCTATTTTTCCATGATTCTGCTTATTTTGTGAAATTTGATTACGTTTATGAATATTACAAACCTAACACTCCAATCAGGTTTCTACTGGCTGACTATATTTAAGGACGCTCATCTATATGTATCGCGATGCGATAATTGCCAAAGAGTAGGAACCATTTCAAAAAAGCATGAAATGCCTCTGCAGAATATTCTTGAGGTAGAGCTGTTTGATGTCTGGGGCATAGACTTTATATATTAGTCGCCCGTTTCCATCCTCTTACAACAATCTGCATATACTAGTCGATGTGGACTATGTATCCAAATGGGTGGAAGCTGTAAGGACCGAAATTTTAAACGACTATATTTTTATGAATGAATTTTTTTTATTATTATTTTATTTATTATTATAATTATTGGTATTCGTAATATTTTGAACATATGCGATATGAATTAAGCAAGATAGTTAATTTATTTATTTAAATTAACTAAGGTAAATATTAATCAATTTGATTAAGGGAGAGTATGAAAAGTTAAGTTAAGAATTAGCATAGCTTGCATGTTAACCTTAAATGGTAATTTAAAAAGATTTACAATCTTTAAGTTCTTAACTATTGATATGAATTATATAAAGTGATTATGTGATTATGAGAGTATTTAAATATAATAAGAAATTATCAATAATGATAAATGTGTTATGAATTATGTGGAATAATGTATATGGCTAAATAAATATACATTATATAATGTGTATACATTTATTTTTGTATATAAACAGAATTAAAAAAATAAAGTTATGTAACCTTTTATATATATATATATATATATATATATATATATATATATATATATATATATATATATATATATATATATATATATATATATATATATATGTACGGTAATTGAATTACCTAAGGGTATAATATGGAATAATGTTAGTATATATTTAAAATATATAATAACCCTAAAGAGATTTATTTTATCAATTTGATTAAGGGAGAGTATGAAAAGTTATGTTAAGAATTAACATAGCTTGCATGTTAACCTTAAATGATAATTTAAAAAGATTTACAATCTTTAAGTTCTTAACTATTGATATGAATTATATAAAGTGATTATGTGATTATGAGAGTATTTAAATATAATAAGAAATTATCAATAATGATAAATGTGTTATGAATTATGTGGAATAATGTATATGGCTAAATAAATATACATTATATAATGTGTATACATTTATTTTGTATATAAACAGAATTAAAAAAATAAAGTTATGTAACCTTATATATATATATATATATATATATATATATATATATATATATATATTAGGTACGGTAATTGAATTACCTAAGGGTATAATATGGAATAATGTTAGTATATATTTAAAATATATATTAACCCTAAAGAGATTTATTTTATATATCTCAATTTGTAAAATTTTATAACTTTAGTAAACCAAGTCTAATTGGGTTATACAAATTTAATGTACACGAGTAATTATTTAAATTTACAAATGAGTGAATAGAAACCCTAATTAAATGATTGGGAAAAAAATAAAAATTAAAAGTATGGAACTATGTTATTTTTCTTGGCCCAAAGAATTAATTTAAAAGCCCAAAAGAATTAAATTAAAAGCCCAATAATTAGCCCACTTGTTAAGGGGTATTTTAGTCATTTTAAGCAAAATTAGAGCATTAGAAATAAAACATAATTGGGCTAGAATGGGAGATAGGGGCGGCACATTAAGGGGGAAAAGGAAAGGCATGTGATGTAATGATTTAATTTACTAACTACTTACTAACTCCTTACCTACTCTTCACAAGTGTCACTCCTTTATTTAACCAACATATTTATACAAGAGTGTAAGCAATCCATCTAGTATATATGAGATAGAAGGAGCAAGATATTGGGAGATAATGTAGATATATATGTTTTATATCTATATACTTTTATTATACACTTGACTATGTAAGATATTATTTTATTTTACCTCTTATTTCTCCCATATTCCTAAACTAACAATAACAAGAGAGAGAGATAGAGAGAGAGAGAGAAATTTCGGTGGAAGAAAGAAGAGAGAGGGAGAGTGTTTTGTGTGCTCTAAGTTCCATAATCAAAGCTTAGCATGGAGAAAGAAAATCAAGCAAAGGTATACCCTAAACTAGATTATGTAATTTATTGTTGACTTTTCTAAATCAAAACTTGGATCTATGATTCAAAATATTAAAACTCTAGATTTACATGTTAATAAGTCTATTATATTTAGATCTAACCCTTTTGAGGGTCAAAAATTGGACTTAAAGCAAGAAATGAAAACTAGTTTTTCAAAAATTAGAACACCCTATATTGTTTTCTACTTTGAGGGGTTATAACTTGAGATCTACAACTTTGTTTTTTGATCCGTCAAATGGGGGTACTAGATATTTAAGTTAACTACTAAACCCAAGTGGTATCACTCGAAAATAACATTTTTACTAGTAGTAGAGACTATTTTAGCCAAAACAGTTCCGTTGTTAAAAATGAAATAAAACTATTTTTGGTCAGTCACTGCCAGGGGCAGTTTCATCATTTTCTTTACATTCAAAAATTCTGGAAAATTTTGGGATAATAATACGATGAGTTATCTTTTAAACCCAAGTGGAATCACTGAAAAAGGAGTTTTAGATTTTCGTATGGACTGTTTTTGGCAAAGTAGGCAAAAGTCGATTTTTCCAAAAATAAACTGCCCAAGATTTTGTAAGGGCGGTTTTGGCCATTTAATTTTTGAAATATATTCTAGCCTTTTGGGACATGAAAATATATGATATAAAGTAGCTCCTGTCCAAAAATGAGCTCATTCTAACTTAAATTGACCAAGTTATGGTCATTTCAATATTTGGGTGTTTCGGACGAAAACCGCTATAACTGGAGTTCTATAACTCCGATGGCCACAAAATTTAAACTAGAGGTTCACGTTAACAAGTGTAAAATTTTAACAAGAGATGGGAATTTTTGGACTTGAGCATGATAGGGCTAATTTCTTAAGCTACGAACTAAAAATGATTTTTGAAAAATGTTAAAGAGAGTTGAAAAATTATAGAAACTTTTTTTATGTATGGAATATATGTATATATGCTTGGCCAAAGGATAGAAAAATAATAAGTTGATTTGGTATTTTTGTGAAAGGAATTAATAAATTCAGCTTGCTGGATTGAAAATCTGTTGAATCCAGTTTGCTGGATTGCAATCTGGTTTGCTGGCTTAGCCATCTGGTTGCTGGTTTGGAATCCAGTTTGAATCCAGTTTGCTGGATTGGAATCCAATTTGATGGATTACAATCTAATTTACTAGACTACAATTTGGGTTGCTGGATTGATATGTTTGGATAATCCAGGTTACTGGATTGGTCAGTTTGAATAATCCAGGATGCTGGATTAGTATTTGACTAATTAGATTTTAAAGAAAAACTTATAAAATGAAAGAGTAAGTGTTAAGTTATAATGTATATGATTTAGTGATTGAAATACTATCAAAGGATAATAATATTATTAAAGGTTTAAGATGTTTGATTATGTGATTATATGTTAGATAAATTATTATGCAATAATGATATAATAAGTAAGATATGTGATGCTAATTAATAGATCAATCTTATTAATGATAGGTCTTTCAAAAGAAGTCGTATTAAATTGTGTAGCAGTAAACAGCTATCAAGGCAAGTATCCTACCCTTTGCATTTACTTTATGCAATGGATCTGTGTAAGGAAGTTTCTGAACCATATTTCTATTATGCAAGTTTCTTGACTCTACTTTATATTGAGCATGTATTTGAACCATTGTATTCACGTAAATTCTCGAATTCTATTAATTCATTGTTTACCAGTATCTTATATTGTATTCAATTGATCCATATATGATCAAGATTTATTCTATTCATTATGAGCTAAGTTTGGTTATGCAAGTGTCCTCACTTGAATAATGGTTGTATTTGAACAATTTTTGATACATACTATTAAATTTCGGTATGTATACATGATTAAAAGATGTCTAAGCTATTCGACTCGGCTAGACATAGTTTGAAATATATCATTGAACATGTTTTAATATTATTGTCGTCCAACTGAATTGTTTTAGTTCGGACTCCAGACTGAGTATGAATATCCAGAAATTGGGAAACTTTTGTGCGCTACAGGCGGATATGATGAACGAAAATATTGTTCTAGCATGTAGTGTTGATCAATACAGGGCATAACGGGCTGATCACCCTCCGTGCTCGTAAGTCATGACGGTTTGCAGATGAATTTATGTACATACCTTTTCAAAATTTAAAACAAAAGTTCAGGTTCTACTGACTGCTCAGCATTCATAGTCAGTACATAGTTTCAAAAATATAAATGAATTGATATGTTGTTTCAGTTTACTTCACTTTTGGATTCATTGTAGAAGTATATTTCAAAGAAAATATTTATTCTTTCAACTAATATTTATTATTTGCTATTACTTGTTGGGCAATTAAATGCTCATTCTTGCTTTAAATTTAATTATTTTCAGCTAAGCTTGATCGACCAAAAGGTTCTGGCAAGGACAAAGGAAAGGGAAAGCTGAAGGGCTAGGTCATAAAGTGTTATCTATAAAAACTGTAGAGGTATGTATTTATTATAGTTTACTATTTATCATGTAATGAATTACTTAAAGGTTATCGGAACTGGGGTAGTAGACAACTTTGATATAATATTATTAGATATTTAATATATCATGTGGTTTAAGAAATGTTATCGTGGAGCACCAAGTACGGGTTTCAAGTACCCGGATCTGGGGGCGTCACAACATGGTATCAAAGCTTTAGGTTAGAAACTTTAGGTGGGGATACCTTAGGCTATAACTTTAGGATAGAGGAAAGAGTTGAAAACACAAATAACTCAAATAGAGTTTAAAGGAGATGAATTAAATAAATTCATCGTAAAACGAAATAAAAGTAACTTATATAAAACTATTATTTGTTGTGTGTAATATGTATTACGTACTAATCAAGACAATTTATGTGTAGATGTCAGGCGAAAAAGGGTTAGGATACTCTCAGATTGTAAAGAAGGAGCAAATCACTCCAACCGAGCCAATATCAAAGCCAATAGCTGAAATAGATGCTCTTATTGAAAGCAACCCTGATTAGGTGATTATATTGGAGAATGTAGTACCGGAACCAAAAATGGTGGTACTGACTGATAGAGATTCAGACATAGAAGTTGGAACTAATCAAGCATCAACGGAAGTGCAGGATCTGCAGAACAAGGTTTCTTCTTTAGAAAAGTTGTGGGAAATAGAAGGGATATTAAATAGTCAACTGAAAAAGGCATTAATCGAAATAATGGAAGAACAAGATAAACTGAAAATCCAAATTGATCAAATGAGAGCCAAATACAGCATATCATGTGCAGCTCCAAGCAGGAAGGGGAAAAGAAAGATTGTAACAACCCGAATTTTCATAAGTTATTAAAATAAAAATTTAATAATTAAAATTCTTATTATGAGGTATATATATTTTGAATTATGTGATTTGGTGTGAAGAGAATTATATATTCATATGTTGGAGAAAGTAAGATTTAATAGTTAATTAAACTATTAAAGAAATTAAATAATATTAGTTAATTTAATTAAGTTGAAATTATATTATGAGATAATATAATTTTAATTGTTATACCTTGTGGGCAATAGAAATTATTATGAGTTAAGTTTCATAAATAGTGTGAATAATTTACTTAATTAAAATAGTGGATTAATACAAGTATAATTGATTTAATAAAGTGAGAATGTAATATATTGCATGAAACTGTAAATGTTAGTATAATGCGAGTAAAATATTTATTAAGTACATTAAATATTTTAGTTGGAAACTTTATGGGATAAAATGAATATTTATGGTATTAAATAAATATTTGATGAAAATTGTTATGGGATAGTTTATTTAAGTGTGATAAAATAGATGAAATTTATACGTATTTTATTACGCGAGTATAATGGTGATATTAGTTTAATTGCAATTCAATTAAGAGAACGAACGGTAATTATTGGATTACAAAACATCCAAAATATCCACTGCTTCAAATTCAAATTTGATCTCCTTCCATACCTCACAAGCAGCAGCTAGTTCAGGGCTCCATTTAGCAGCCTCGCGGATAATTTCATTACCTTCACTAGCAAGATCACGTCCCTCATTACGAGCTTGTACACATGCTTCTAGAGCTACTCGATTAGCTACGGCACCGGGTGCATTTCCCCAAGGGTGTCCTAAAGTTCCTCCACCGAACTGTAGTACGGAATCATCCCCAAAGATCTCGGTCAGAGCAGGCATATGCCAAACGTGAATACCCCCCCGAAGCCACGGGCAGAACACCTGGTAGAGAGACCCAATCTTGGGTGAAATAAATACCGCGACTTCGATCTTTTTCAATGAAATCATCACGCAGTAAATCAACAAAGCCCAAAGTGATGTATTTAATTAAATTAGAGGAGTGAGAATTTGTTAAATAATGTTATGATTATAATGGTTGAATAAAAATTATAATTTTACTGATAAGGTTAATTTTATTTCTTAAGAAATTAAAGGTACATAATTAAGTTTATGTGTTCTTGAATTTCTTTCAAAATTGGAGTTTTGGTTAATGAATTTGTGTGTTATGATGTTATATATGTTATTAGATTTTATAATTTCATAATGGTCATCTAAAAACGATTTTTCAGAAATCAAATTCATGTATTTATGCTAAAGAAGAGGAATTTGGGTTTTAATGGTAATGTATGTTTTGGTGTACTTTGAGACTAAAATTTATGATGAATTGGTGATTGAAACTTTAAATTGATGGATAATTATTGTTCTCCTCTATAAAACGAAAACAACGCAACTTGAACGGATCGAATTGGTTAAGAAACGAATTCGTGATGAATGAATACACTTAGTATGTTAAAAGTATGAAAAATTAGTATAAACCAATTAGAATTAATATAAACCAAGTCCCACATCGACTAAATTGAAAACTTTACCCCTTTTCTAAACCTATAAATAGAAGGGCTTGACCCTTTGTTTTATTCACCAACAATAAAGCCTCCAATTTTAAGAAAGGCTTTGTTGTGGGAGGACTTTTTATAAAGACCTCCTTAGTTAAATTTTGGTGTGGTAGTGCGTAGTCAGTTTGTGGAACTCGTATTTTCAGGTATGTTTCTTATTTAATTTTTGGTAATGTTATTATTTTAAATATTTTATTTAGTTTGTTAGTTAAAGTTTAAATTTTGGAAGTTTTGTTAGTAAACTAGTTAGTTTACTATGTTTATTTTGGCTTGGAATTAATTATGTAAATAAGTTCAATGATGGTAATTAGAGATATGGAACCGAGACCTTAGACGAGTCTAGTTATGTTAAATAAAACTTATTTGTAAAGAAGTTGGGTTGGAACGAGTAGAGGAGAGTTTTGGATGTCAAAACGAGAAGTCCGAAAAACTAGTGGACTGCTGATCCAAAAATTAAAATTTGGGGTTAGTTAGATTGTTTAGAAAATTCTGGGCTTTTGGTATATTATAGTACACTGAATAATATTTCCATACACTCCAAAATGGACTAATTATGACTTCGGAGCAAAGAGTTATGACCATTCAAAGTAGTCGCGTCAAAACTATCTAATCAACTCGGGGCAGTCAACTTGAACTAATTTTCTAGAATTCTGTGTTTAGAATTTGGAAAAGGTCAAAGAATAAAAGTTGTAGTCCCGGAAGTTAGCTTCGCGTGGGTTCAAAAATTGCTCAAAAATGTTTTGAAACGGAAAAGTTATGACTGTTTTAGCGAGAGAGGGTAAAGCTGGGAAAGAATGAAAAATAGTTTTGAACGCCCCTTTTTGAACACTGTTTTGGACTGTCTATCTTATCCGAAATGGGTGTCCAATAACTTTTAAAATAGGTTAATATGATATTTACAGCATATCCAAAGTTGGATGTCATCGGACTTATGAGATATAGAGTAAAGTTTACATTACAGCTACTATGTGTTGCTATGTGACTAATAGTTGATGTGTATGATTATATAATTGTGTAGGGCACGTGAAGTGTAGATAACTGTAAGCTGTTAAACTGTTATTGGTAAACAATGATCAAGGCAAGTCTTTCAGTTACTATTTACTATGTGAATTTGATGATGAACTGTTTGAAATCTTTATTGCAAATAGCATGGTGTGTTATATTAATGTTGAAAGTATGAAATGTTAAAGTCAATTTATGACTACGTTGATTGAGTAATGAATGTTGATTGAGTAAGGAACTTAATCTTTATACTTGTTATATGAACTACAGCATGTATGTTATGTTAGTCCAATATTTATGAGATGTATATCGAGCATTTTATTATGTGATATGTGATGCATGAAAACTGTTAGATTTTGATGGGCTGTCAAACTCAACCATGCAAATAACCACTTTTGTAGGTTAATGATTTAAGGTAAAGTTATGTGCTGCTTGAAAGATATGAATCAGATGTGATACTTGAAGATTTATATATTTTGGCTGAGTTATTAATATTTGAACCATGTTTAAGGTTTCGAATAATGTATTAATGTTGAATTGTAATATCGTTTTGCGATGTTAACTCTTGTAATATTAAAATGATTCTGAGATAATTAGATGTAAAGGTTGAAAGTTTTGGGAACGAGAACAGTTTGTAATAGAAAATTTTAATTACTCCGCAAAATGCAATGGTTGTATTATCGTTTAATGATGTAAGATTTGAGGTTGAATGTATTGTTAACGACCGAAGTCGAGAATTAAATTATTTAAATTTTGGGGTCGTTACGATTGGTATCAGAGCCGATAGGTTAGAAATCTTAGGTAAGAGTACCTTAGGCTATAACCTTAGAGAATAGATGTGAAGATAATGAAAGAATAAGGTCAAATAGAGTTTGAACAATATGAAGTAATTTAAAAAATTTATAAAGAAGGGATTAAAACATGCGTAAGAGGATTCAAAGAAGAATCTCGCAAAGTTATAAAGAATATAAATGTGAGGTTACCCAACTCCAATAATAAGGATTTAAGGTGATAATAAATAGACAATGTCGATAAAAAAGAGAATGATAAAGAAGTTAGATTAAAAAGTTATATTTAAGTATGGTACAATTGTACTCTTTAATAGTTGATGTATGGTATCTGGGCTAAACGATTCCTTCATAGAGCGGAGGTATATACGAACTAGCAACTCGGAACCTAGTGTGTTGGTTGTTTGTGGCAAACCACTCAGCGTACCATATTGAAACTATTAGAGACTCGATGTGTACCAAGTATAGAAATGGATATGTATGGTGAAAATGTGGAACTGAAATAGGAGTTGCCTAACTCCAATAGCCAAGATAACGAATAATGATGAATAGACAAAGCCTGTAAGATTAAAAGCATAAATGAAATCGTAAATGATGAAAAATGAAAGAAAGAGGATCGCAAAACAAAATGATCACGAGTTAAGAAAAGAATTTTAAGGGAGATGATTATAGAATAAGATCACGACTTGATCTGTTTAAGTTATAAAAGAAAGATGGTTTGTAATGTTTGAATAATTATAGCTTGATGCTATAAAGATAATGTACTATGATATAGTATAAGATAAACTCACGAGGAGTTATAGATAATGCGATACGAAAAATTCGTATTGAGTAAGTTAAGGGCAAGTTAAGAATTAGTTAAGAGTAAGATAATGTTAGGTGATATTTCAATTGAGGACTCATATGGTGACTAAGTTGTACAAACCTTTGTATGGGCAGAGATTTTGTGCATGTACTTGGTTTATCACATTGATAATCATTGAAATGTCGGTGTCGCGCTATCAATGTATCTGTGGTGAAAAAGTGATTCTTTTCTCATGTGTATATTTGATAGTTAGAAACTATTAAGATTAGTCAGATATTATTAGGATTAGGTGCGGTTCTTAAAACTAATGCATATGGTAAGTTCCTGACTCATAATAATATGGTATGTTTTGAACCTCTCAGCGAATGGACGCCTATGGTCTGACTAGGATAAGTTCTTAAACTCATATTATTGTGGCAAGTTCCTGAACTTCCAATGTGTGGTAAGTTTGATGAACTATACTGGGGGTATAGGAAGATTGTAAGTTAAAATACAAGAATATTTAGTATAAGAGCATTAGTGGTGCTAGAAATAAAAAGAATTAGTCAGTAATGAGGTAATGAAGTATAAATTGAAGTTGATAGAGAAAATTAGATATTCTAAATCTTCTAGCTTTGCTAGATTTTCGAAATTTATTGTCTTCGTGCTGATGTTTTCACTTCTATTTTCTTGAAAAACATTGGATCAAATGATGGAACCAATGAGTTTTAAAAAAAAATAATACCGTTATTCGTATGTCTATGCTAATTATTTCGGCTAGACGAAAATGATTTGAAAATATCAAAATGTATTTTATATTAGTAATGCACCATGTAACCTGGTGCAAAGATGATAAAAACGATGGAGTTATCAATGTAGAATTACTTAGTGTTGAATGTGATCTAAGGATCGTCAGCCCACTATGGTATGATGTAGTATGACAAAGTAACAAAATTACGGAATCCTCAAACGGACTACAAATACAGTGCGGTATCATGATGTCATAAAATAATTTTTAGAATTTTAAACCAGTTAAAGAAAAGTCAATGCCAATTAAAGTGGCTGGAAAAATATTTCGATTGATGTCCGAATTGTTGTAGAAGTCTATGATATTTATTTTAGCTAGACGAATACTGAAAGATGTTCATGAAATTTAAGCGTTTCTCGAGAAGTTATGCCAAACCAAATTATTTTGGTGCGGATTCAAATGTTGAAAAGTTGAGATGAACAACCCTTTTATAGGGGAGTACGCGGAAGCATTTAGATGTTTGTGCACAATACATGGTACGAAGGGCTGATCACCCTAAGTACGGGGAGTCCCTACAGTATTACTGTTAAGGTTAAAGTTGAAAGATTACTTGTAACCATGGACATAGTTCGTAGTCTTGTGACCCTCAGTTACATCTCTAAAAACTGAGAAGAACAACCCTATTATGGGGGAATTATTTTTATGCGATGCGTTTAGATGTTTGTGCACAATACATCGTACGAAGGGTTTAACACCCTAAGTACGGGAGTCCCTATAGTCTAATGACTGTTAAGGTTTAAGTTGAAAGAGTACATATAACTGTGGACGTAGTTCAAGGTCTTGTAACCCCTCAGTATGATTCGAGAATCTTTTAAATTCCTGAGTTATTTATACTGCTTCCCAATTATTGAGCAATTGTGGAAGATTCTTGTTATTCTAAAAGGCGAATATGGTAAGGATGATATTCCTTAGAAAGAAGTAAGTCGTAGAATGCGACGCTGAATGATAAATATATTGAATAAGTGAGAAAAGAAATTTTGAAATGAGAAGGAGATGAGCTATCAAAAAATAATGTAAAACTTTTAATAGAAAAGTTAATAATTGTAAAAAGACCTTTGTGGAAAGAAAGTGGTGACAGAACCCAATGAATGAATAAAGTATTAACGTAAAATCAATTTTGATAGATTGAATGAATAAAGATTAATAGATAAAATTTTGAGGACGAAATTCTTAGAAGAAATGGTTAATGTAATATCCCAAGTGTTTATAATAACGATCCTTAGAAAAGGAAATGAATGGGTTAAAGAATATATAATACTCAAAATATAATTGAGTTTAAGTGAAAGTTATGAAATAAAACCTAGAATTTATTGAAGAAATGAATGTAGTAGGAAATATAAAACATATATTAAGGTAATGTGTCGAAGATATTCAACGATAAATTTTGAAAAGAGATTTGGTGAAAACCAAGTAAGGGAGGTTTCTTTGAATCCGAGGACGGAATCCTTATAAGGAGGGAAGGATGTGACAACCCGAATTTTCATAAGTTATTAAAATAAGAATTTAATAATTAAAATTCTTATTATAAGGTGTAAATATTTTGAATTATGTGATTAGGTGTGAAGATAATTATATATTCATATGTTAGAGAAAGTGAGATTTAATAGTTAATTAAACTATTAAAGAAATTAAATAATATTAGTTAATTTAATTAAGTTGAAATTATATTATTAGATAATATAATTTTAATTGTTATGCCTTGTGGGCAATGGAAATTATTATGAGTTAAGTTTCATAAATAGTGTGAATAATTCACTTAATTAAAATAGTGAATTAATACAAGTATAATTGATTTAATAAAGTGAGAAGGTAATATATTGCATAAAAATGTAAATGTTAGTATAATGCGAGTAAAATATTTATTAAGTACATTAAATATTTTAGTTGGAAATTTTATAGAATAAAATGAATATTTATGGTATTAAATAAATATTTGATGAAAATTATTATGGGATAGTTTATTTAAGTGTGATAAAATAGATAGAATTTATACGTATTTTATTACGCGAGTATAATGGTGATATTCTAATTTAATTGAGAATTTGTTAAATAATGTTATGATTATAATAGTTGAATAGAAATTATAATTTTACTGATAAGGTTAATTTTATTTCTTAAGGAATTAAAGGTACATAAACTAATTTATGTGTTCTTGAATTTCTTTTAAAATTGGGGTTTTGGTTAATGAATTTATGGGTTATGATGTTATATATGTTATTAAATTTTATAATTTCATAATGGTCATCTAAAAATGATTTTTCAGAAATTAAATTCATGTATTTATGCTAAAGAAGAGGAATTTGGATTTTGATGGTAATGTATATTTTGGTGTACTTTGGGACTACAATTTATGATGTTTTCGTGATTAAAACTTTAAATTGATGAATGATTATTGTTCTCCTCTATAAAACGAAAACAACGCAACTTGAACGGATCGAATTGGTTAAGAAACGAATTCGTGATTAATGAATACACTTAGCATGTTAAAATATGAAATATTAGTATAAACCAAGTCCCACATCAACTAAATTGAGAACTTTAATCCTTTTCTAAACCTATAAATAGAAGGGCTTGACACTTTGTTTCATTCACCAACAATAAAGCCTCCAATTTTAAGAAAGGATTTGCTATGGGAGTACTTTTTATAAAGACCTCCTTAGTTAAATTTTGGCGTGGAAGTGCATAGTCAGTTTGTGGAACCCGTATTTTCGGGTATGTTTCTTATTTAATTTTTGGTAATATTTTTATTTTAAATATTGTATTTAGTTTGTTAGTTAAAGTTTAAATTTTGGAAGTTTAGTTAGTTTTGTTATTAAACTAGTTAGTTTACTATGTTTATTTTGGCTTGGAATTGATTATGTAAATAGGTTCTACTGATGGTACTTAGAGATATGGAGCCAAGACCTTAGACGAGTCTAGTTATGTTAAATAAAACTTATTTGTGAAGAAAGTTGGGTTGGAACGAATCGAGGCGAGATTTGGATGTCAAAACGAGAAGTCTAAAAAACTAGTGGACTGCTGATCAAAAAACGAAAATTGGGGGTTTGGTAGATTATTTAGAAAATTCTGGGCTTTTGGTATTTTATAGTACACTGAATAAGCTTTCCATAGACACTAGAACGGACTAATTCCGACTTCGGAGCAAAGAGTTATGATCATTCAAAGTAGTCGCGTCAAAACTGTATAACTAACTCAGGGTAGTCACCTTGAACTAATTTTCTAAATTTCTGTGTTTAGAATTTGGAAAAGGTTAAAGAATAAAAGTTGTAGTCCTGGAAGTCAACTTCGCGTGGGCTTAAGAATCGCTCAAAAATGTTTTGAAACGGAAAAGTTATGACTGTTTTAGCGAGAGAGGGTAAAGTTGGGAAAGAATGAAAAACAGTTTTGAACGCCCCTTTTTGAACACTGTTTTGGACTGTCTATCTTATTCGAAATGGGTGTCCAATAACTTTTCAAAATAGGTTAATATGATGTTTACAGCATATTTAAAGTTGGATGTCATCGGACTTATGAGATATAGAGTAAAGTTTACATTACAACTACTATGCGTTGCTATGTGACTAATAGTTGATGTGTATGATTATATAATTGTGTAGGGCACATGAAGTGCAGATAACTGTAAGCTGTTAAACTGTTATTGGTAAACAACGATCAAGGCAAGTCTTTCAGTTCCTATTTGCTATGTGAATTTGATGATGAACTGTTTGAAACCTTTATTGCAAATTGCATGGTGTATTATATTAATGTTGAAAGTATGAAATGTTAAAATCAATTTATGACTACGTTGATTGAGTAATGAATGTTGATTGAGTAAGGAACTCAATATTTATACTTGTTATATGAACTACAGTATGTATGTTATGTTAGTCCAATGTTTATGAGATATATATCGAGTATGTTATTATGTGATAAAAACTGTTAGATTTTACTGGGCTGTCAAGCTCAACCTTGCAAATAACCACTTTTGCAGGTTAAAGATTTAAGGTAAAGTTATGTGCTACTTGAAATATATGAATCAGATGTGATACTTGAATATTTATATATTTTGGCTGAGTTATTAATATTTGAACCATGTTTAAGGTTCCGAATAATGTTATAATGTTGAATTGTAATATCGTTTTATGATGTAAACTCTTGTAGTATTAAAATGATTATGAGACAGCTAGATGTAAATGTTGAAAGTTTTGGGAATGAGAATAGTTTGTAATGGAAAATTTTAATTATTCTGCAAATTTCAATGGTTGTATTATCGTTTAATGATATAAGATTTGAGGTTGAATGTATTGTTAACGACCGAACTCGAGAATTAAATTATTTAAATTTTAGGGTCGTTACAAAGATGAATGACCGTGATATAGAAAATCCTGATTATAACTAAGGGAACTTTAAAAGAATAGGAAAGTGTACAAACTGTAAAAGGAAACATGAAGGCGTTTGCAAGAAGGGGGAAAATGTATGCTATAATTGCGGACATGAAGGACATATCTCTCCTCCTTGTCCCAATCCAAAGCAAGGTGCATGTTTTATTTGTGGGTTGGTAGGTCATCGGGCGAAAGGTTATCCAAGATCAGGAGAAGGCGTAGGAAATAAGTAGGATCAATATTATCTAAATATGTATATTCGATGATGTGTATATAATATATATATATATATATATATATATATATATATATATATGTGTGTGTGTGTGTGTGTGTGTGTGTGTGTGTGTGTGTGTAATGTAATACTCTCAACTTTTGTATAAGTTGTAGTAGCGATTCCCGACTTTTGTTGTCGCAAAGGGATAACGAATGTTTATAGCAATATGTGCTATATGATGTAAATTACTATGAATTAGTTGAATGAATATGAATATATGTTTGAATTAAGGAAATAAGTTTTGTATTAAGATAGTAAGTGTCTATCTGATACTTGGTTAATACAGTAAATCGAGTTTTTCAAAATCCAATATTTTGAGTACATGATTGTTGAGTTTGAAATTAAGCGTTATATGTTAACACTTATACGATAAGGCTTAAAATGTGAAACAATAAAGAATAATTTATGGTTTTATTTAACCAAATAATGCCGCCAAGAAAAAAAACTGAAATCAAAGAGCAGAAGAATCTGTTAACAATGTTGGAGGACAACCAGACCCAATGCAGAATTTTGCTAATATATTAGCTCAAGCTATGCAGAACGGAATACTAGCCGCAAGAAATCAGTCAGACAATCGATTGGCGAACTTTAAAGACTTCAAGGCAATAGGACCGCCAGAGTTTAGGGGGACAACTGACCCTATAGAAGCCCAAACTTGGGTAAAGGAGGTAGAAAAGGCTTTTGTGATTGCTAGGAGCGGAGGAGCAAAAGACAGGTTTTGCTACCTATATGATGAAAGGAGAGATAAATTTCTGGTGGGAGGAAAATCAAACTAGGGCTGGAGAAGGAGTGGTATCATGGACTAGGTTTAAGGAACTGTTCTTCGAGAATTATTTCTTGTCCAGTATGCAGGCTAGGATGGAGGTTAGGTTTTTAGAATTGAAGCAGGACAATATGATAGTTTCAGAGTACACCGCAAAGTTTAATGAATTTACTAGGTTCGCTCCCCACCAAGTGGATACAGAAGCAAGGAAGACGAGAAGGTTTGAGCTTGGCCTAAAACCCTGGCTCTACAATAAGGTAGCAGTGTTGCAAATAAATTCTTTTGCATCATTCTTGGAAAAGGCTATCATAGCCGAAGGAGGAAGTGAGGTCATGAGTCTCTACAATAAGGAAAAGAAGAATAAGGTTAAGGTCGAGGGAGTTGTTAAGGTTGAAGGAAGCTATGGAAGTGGGAGTGGAAAAAGAAAGTGTAACAATTCTGGGAATATAGATAATAGGCAGGGGAGTATAAGGAAGCAGGTTGAGCAGTGCGGAAATTGTGGGAAAAATCACTCACGTGAGTGTTTGAAAAGGAAGTTTGGGTGTTTTAAGTGCGGGCAGGGGGGACATTTCTCTCCTAACTACCCAATCCAAGAAAGAATATTGGGTGTTTCATTTGTGGATCAACAAATCATATGGTGATTTCGGGGACGGAATCCTTATAAGGAGAGGAGAATGTAAGAACCGAGAATTTTAAACGACTATATTTTTACGAATGAATTTTTTTTTTTATTATTTTATTTATTATCATAATTATTGGTATCCATAATATTTTGAACATATGCGATAAGAATTAAGTAATATAGTTAATTTATTTATGTAAGTTAACTAAGATGAATACTTAATCAATTTGATTAAAGGATAGTATGATAAGTTATGTTAAGAATTAACATAACTTGCATGTTAACCTTGAATGGTAAATTAAAAAGATTTATAATCTTTAAGTTCTTAACTATTGATATGAATTATATAAAGTGATTATATGATTATGTGAGTATTTAAATATGATAAGAATTTATCAATAATGATAAATGTGTTATGGATTGTGTGGAATAATGTATGTGACTATACAAATATACATTATATAATGTGTATACATTTATTTTGTATATAAAGAGAATTAAAAAAATAAAGTTATATAATAATGTTAGTATTTAAAATATATACTAACTCTAAAGAGATTTATTTTATATATCTCAATTAGTTAAATTTTATAACTTTAGTAAAGCAAGTCTAATTGGGTTATACAAATTTAATGTACATGAGTAATTATTTAAATTTTCAAATGAGTGAATGGAAACCTTAATTAAATGATTGGGGAAAGATAAAAAATAAAAGTATGGAACTATGTTATTTTTCTTGGCCCAGAGAATTAAATTCAAAGCCCAATAATTAGCCCACTTGTTAAGGGGTATTTTAGTCATTTGTTAAGCAAAATTAGAGCATTATAAATAAAACACAATTGGGCTAGAATGGGAGAGAGGGGCGGCACATTAAGGGGTAAAAGGAAAGGCATGTGATGTAATTATTTAATTTACTAAATACTTACTAACTCCTTACCTACTCTTCACAAGTGTCACTCCTTTATTTAACCAACATATTTATACAAGAATGCAAGCAATCCATCTAGTAAATATGAGACAGAAGGAGCAAGATATTGGGAGATAATGTAGATATATATGTTTTATATCTATATACTTTTATTATACACTTGACTATGTAAGATATTATTTTATTTTACTTCTTCTTTCTCCCATATTCCTAAACTAACAATACCAAGAGAGAGAAAAAGAAATTTTGGTGGAAGAAAGAAGAGAGAGGGAGAGTGTTTTGTGTGCTCTAAGTTCCATAATCAAAGCTTAGCAAGGAGAAAGAAAATCAAGCAAAGGTATACCCTAAACTAGATTATGTAATTTATTGTTGACTTTTCTAAATCAAAACTTGGATCTATGATTCAAAACATTAAAACTCTAGATTTACATGTTAATAAGTCTATTATGTTTAGAACTGACCCTTTTAAGGGTCAAAAATTGGACTTAAAGTAAGAAATGAAAACTAGTTTTTCAAAAATTAGAACACCCTATATTGTTTTCTACTTTGAGGGGTTATAACTTGAGATCTACAACTTTGTTTTTCGATCCGTCAAAGGGGGGTACTAGATATATAAGTTAACTACTAAAACCAAGTGATAGCACTCGAAAATAACATTTTTACTAGTAGTATAGACTATTTTATCCAAAACAGTTCCGTTGTTAAAAATGAAATAAAACTATTTTTGGCCAGTCATTGCCAGGGGCAGTTTCATCATTTTCTTTACATTTAAAAATTCTGGAAAATTTTGGGATGATAATATGATGAGTTATCTTTTAAACCCAAGTGGAATCACTGAAAAATGAGTTTTAGATTTTCGTATGGACTGTTTTTGGCAAAGTAGGCAAAAGTCGATTTTTCCAAAAACAAACTGCCCAAGATTTTGTACGGGTAGTTTTGGCCATTTAATTTTTGAAATAAATTTTGGCCTTTTGGGACATGAAAATATATGATATAAAGTAGCTCATGTCCAAAAATGAGCTCATTCTAACTTAAATTGACCAAGTTATGGTCATTTTAATATTTGGGTATTTCGGACGAAAACCGCTATAATTGGAGTTCTATAACTCCGATGGCCACGAAATTTAAACTAGAGGTTCACGTTAACACGTATAAAATTTTAACAAGAGATGGAAATTTATGGACTTGAGCATGATAGGGCTAATTTCTTAAGCTACGAACTAAAAATAATTTTTTAAAAATATTAAAGAGAGTTGAAAAATTATAGAATTTTTTTTATGTATGGAATATATGTATATATGCTTGGCCAAAGGATAGAAAAATAATAAGTTGATTTGGTATTTTCGTGAAAGGAATTAATAAATTCAGCTTGCTGGATTGAAAATCTGTTGAATCTAGTTTGTTGGATTGCAATCTGGTTTGCTGGATTGGCTATCTGCTTGCTGGTTTGGAATCAAGTTTGAATCCAGTTTACTGGATTGGAATCCAATTTGCTGGATTACATTCTGGTTTGCTGGATTGCAATCTGGGTTGTTGGATCGATATGTTTGGATAATACAGGTTGCTGGATTGTCGGTTTGAATAATCTAGGCTGCTGGATTAGTATTTAACTAATTAGATTTTAAAGAAAAACTTATAAAATGAAAGAGTAAGTGTTAAGTCTTAATGTATATGGTTTAGTGATTGAAATACTATCAAACGATAATAATATTATTAAAGGTTTAAGATGTTTGATTATGTGATTTCATGTTAGATAAATTATTATGGAATAATGATATAATAAGTAAGTAAGTGATTCTAATTGATAGATCAATCTTATTAATGATAGGTTTTTCAAAGGAAGTCATATTAAATTGTGTAGCAGTAAATAGCTATCAAGGCAAGTATCCAACCCTTTGTATTTACTTTATGCAATGGATCTGTGTAAGTAAGTTTCTGAACCATATTTCTATTATACAAGTTTCTTGACTCTCTTTTATATTGAGCATGTATCTGAACCTTTGTATTCACCCAAATTCTTGAATTCTATTAATTCATTGTTTACCAGTATCTTAATATTATCTTCAATTGATCCATATATGATCAAGATTTATTCTATTCGTTATGAGCTAAGTTTGGTTATGCAAGTGTCCTCACTTGGATAATGGTTGTATTTGAACAATTTTTGATACATACTATTAAATTTCGATATGTATACATGATTAAAAGTTGTCTAAGCTATTCGACTCGGCTAGACATAGTTTAAAATATATCATTGAACATGTTTTAATATTATTGTCGTCCAACTGAATTGTTTTGGTTTGGACTCCAGACTGAGTATGAACATCCCGAAATTGGAAAACTTTTGTGCGCCAAATACGGATATGATGAACAAAAATATCATTTCAGCATGTAGTGTTGATCAATACAAGGCATAACGGGTTGATCACCCTCCGTGCCCGTAAGTCATAACAATTTGCAGATGAATTTCTGTAAAAACCTTCTCAAAATTAAAAATAAAAGCTCAGGGTCTACTGACCGCTCAGCATTCATAGTCAGTACGTAGTTTCAAAAATATAAATGATTTGATATGTTGTTTCAGTTTACTTCACAACTTTTGGATTAGTTGTAGAAGTATATTTCAAAGAAAACATTTATTTCTTTCAGCTAATGTTTATTATTTGTTATTACTTGCTGGGCAATTAAATGCTCATTCTTGCTTTAAATTTAAATATTTTTAGATAAGCTTGATCAACCAGAAGGTTCTGGCAAGGACAAAAGAAAGGGAAAAATGAAGGGCTAGGTCATAAAGTGTTATCTGTAATAACTGTAGAGCTATGTATTTATGATAATTTACTATTTATCATGTAATGAATTACTTAAAGGTTATCGGAACTGGAGTAGTAGACAACTTTGATATAATATTATTAGATATTTAATATATCATGTGGTTTAAGGAATGTTATCGTGGACCAAGTACGGGTTTCAAGTACCCGGATTTGAGGGCGTCATAGAAGCTGTAGCTTTGCCTACTAACGATGCCAAGGTTGTGCTTAATTTCTTGTGGAAGAATATTTTTTTCCCGATTTGGCACACCTCGGGTAATTATTAGTGACGAGGTCTCGCATTTCTACACCAATTTCTTCGAAGCCTTTCTTGCTAAATATATGGTTTCCATAAAATTGCCACCGCATATCATCCGCAAACTAGTGGACAAGCGGAGGTATCAAATAGGGAAGTCAAGCGAATATTAGAAAAGATTATGAACCCTAACCGGAAGGACTGGTCTAAGAAGTTGGATTACGCATTGTGGGCGTATCGCACTACCTAAAAATGCCTATTAGAATGTCTCCGTATTGGCTTGTTTATAGTAAGGCATGCCATCTCCCCGTTGAGTTGGAGCATAATGCATATTGGGCGATTCAAAAGCTCAATTTTGATTTGGATGCAGTGGGTGAGAAAAGGTTGTTTTACAACTTAATGAATCAGACGAGTTTCGGCTCCAAGCTTATGAAAACGTAAAGTTATACAAGGAGAAAATGAAGTGGTGGCATTATAAAGAGATAGTTGAAAGAGAGCTTGAACTGGGGCAGAAAGTGCTTCTCTTCTATTCCTGACTGAAACTTTTTCCCGAGAAATTGAAGTCCCGATGGTTGGGGCCTTTCAAAATAGCGAAGGTATATCTACATGGGGCGATTGAGGTTGAAGACCCAAACTCTAATAGAACTTTCAAAGTAAATGGTCAACGCCTTAAGCAATACTAGGGCGGCGACGTCGACCATCAAATAACTTCCATTACACTTGGTGACCCAGTATGAGCCGGGGGAATAGTCGAGCCGACGACTTTAAAACAAGCGCTCGATGGGAAGGAAACCCCATCTTAGTATCATTCTTATTCATTTTTAGCTTTCTATTATGATATTAAGTTTGTTTTCATTTATTATAGTAGTTAGTATGATTTCAGTAGTTTTACATGTGGTTAAGCGTGAGGTTATATACTCAAGTGTAATTTATAGTTTTTCCACATGTTTTTGAGTAATATATAGTAATATAGTACTATAGTTAATATAGTAATATTGTATCTTTGCTATAGTTATATGTTTGAAATTTCGGTTTATCTTTTATTTTAATGCTTAGGCTCAGCAAGATGTTCAGTTTGACATGCTTGTTGCCCATGTGATTTCTAAAAAAATGCCGACTGAAAAAGTTCTTGACTTTTGGTACTTTATGTTATTTAGCTGTATTGAATCTCTTATATCTTTTGGTTTTAGCAAGTTGTTTAGTGTTATGTTAAGGTCTTGTTTAGATATGCTTGTTGGAGTCTGTTGTTGTTGAGTTCAATATTAGCCCTGATTTGTTTTGCTGTTTGCCAAAAAAAATTTGCATGGTGCAGGGCCGACGCTGAGGCGCCGCCATTTTGTGCTTAAAGTCATGTCCTAGCGCCTGCATTAAAGCCCAGATTTTAGATCCCGCGCTGTGGCACCTCAAAAGGTCTATCAGCAAGCGTTGAAGTGCCTAACTCTCCCCAACCTACTGCTAACTTACGCCACAGCGCACCAATTTGTTCTTGGTCTTGTGTCGCAGCGCCTCGACAAATTCTAGTATTAAAAGACGGCGCCGCAGTGCCTCACAAAGAAGAAAACTCGACGCTGCAGTGCCAGTAGCGAAATTTTGTTTTTTAAAACACAGTTAAAACTCGGCAACCAAGGCCATATCAGATGTCGACGTCGGGATTTTTATATGTCCCTTTCTGTTCTTGTCTTTTGGTGTTGTCATTGTAAGTGAGTTTTGTTTGAAAAAACAAGTTTGAAAAGGTTCGACATGTATATGTCGATAATTTGACTGTTTTGATAGTCGCCAGTTGGTTAGTTTTAAATGGTTGCACTAACTCAACCGAGAAAAGGTTTGCACAAAGATCTAGTGATATGACACTATTTAACTGGTCTGGGAAATCAAAATTTGTTAGGGTCCGGGGGCTTGATTAAGCGGAGGGAAGGTGTTAGGCACCCCCGACTTCCATGATAACACGGTATACACCACTTTCATTAAACGTTTATCTGTGAATGTGTGTGTGTATGAGTTAGGTCTACGTGCAGTTGTTTAAAAGTAGTGTTATGCCTCGTTTGTACCTATATACAAAGGGTTTGACTTTTGTATAAAAGTCCAATTTTAACAAGATATAGCAATGATGTTTTGTAAAATAGGTTTTTCAAACCCTTATGCTCAATAGTAATTTAGGCCTTTTATACTTCCATTTTATTATGTGTTCGGCTTAATTGCTTTTATTTTTGAGATACGAGACATCTTCGAGAAAATAAGATACATAGTAGTGTCGAACTCCTTGTGGGCATTAGAGCCATCTAAGGATATTCAGACACCGTAAATAATTTACAAGCTGGCTACATCTACAAAAGGTCCATCACGGGAACCGAATCTAGATTCAGAAGCTGAATCTATGATCACATGATTCATAGGCTCACATGAAAAAATAATATGTGTAAAAGCTAGAAAAAGAACTAGATTTGAGTAAATATAAACCATTCCATCTTCAACGGTTCCAGTTTAGTCGCTATGAACCGGTTAAAATTAGAAGTAGTCAAATTGAGGCAAATCTAGCCCGCATGCTGAATGATTAAATATCAACATTATGAAAGTGATTAAAGCATATATTTATATAAAAGTGGTAAATATAAATATATATATATATATATATATATATATATATTTACGATCCGGATCTTAAGCTCACCCCTTATCTAATATATCTTGCATACCCTCCTTTAGCGACGGACTGGGCGACGATTCGGTCCGTCGCTATATATAGAACCATTGTCTTAGCTTTTAACGACGGACAACATATAGCGATGGACTGAACCTATAGCGACGGACCGAATCATTTCCCGGTCCGTCGCTAAAGGGGGGTATGCAAGGTATGTTAGATAAGGAGTAAGCTTAAGATCTGGACCGTATATATATATATATATATAAGCTGTTAATGCATCAGATATTGTATCCAGACTCAATCGAATCAGAGTTCGATGATATATATAAGTATATATATATAAGCAGTAAACGCACCAGATATTCTATCCAGGCTCATTCGAGTTCGAGTTCGTTAGTATATATATAAGCAATAAAAAGCCACAGATCGACGATCCGGGCATACCCACACAACGTGACTCTCAACGTTAGTGAATATATATATAGAAGTAGTAGAGAGCTTAAAAATCTTACAGTGGGCTGCCAAGAAGACTTCAGATAGCTTTTGACGCCTGAAAACTCAGCTTCCACCGGTTAAATTTTAGTATGTAGCAAAACACGAGCTTACAAGTGCTCAGAAAGAAGAATCACTCAGTTTAGAGCACTCTAGCAGGGGTTACAGGCTGAAATGGATAGAGTTTTCTCTCATTTTCTCTTTTTTTTTCAAATGAGCTGCCAAGAGCTCATATAGACCAAGGAGTCGTGAGTCTACCAGCGACAGTCGCGGGCTCTGCGGGTCTCATCATCTCAAAGTACGTGCACTTGGGCTACACGTTGTCCGCTAGAACCTTCATATCTTTCAATCCGGGCATCCGATAAAGGAGTGTTGTACCTTTTTGGAATGCTATTATCGAGAGCTACACAATGACATAGGATTAGAGGTTGTACGAAGCCGGAAAGATGGGTCCATGACTAGATCTCCAAGTCTTCAAATTCTATCCGTTGTGCTGTCTTGTGTAGTAGTCACTTGGGATTTGAGCGATGGTTCTTATGGGACACCTTTGTTCACAGTGTGGATTAAAATGTGTTGAGACGACGTGAATGTAGTGTTGAGGTGGTAAAATGATGATTTTTCCCCCACCAGGGTTATCTCCCACTTTGCGCAGATATAGCAGTAGTTGCTTAGGGTTATCTCTGAGATTGGGCTGCTGTGGATGCTGAATATCCTCAGGGTTATCTTTGAGGTGTGCTTAACCTCCCAGGGTTATCTTTAGAGTTGGACAGAGTATCTCGGGATTGTCTCTGGGGTTGAAACTGACTTTTTTTGGGTTATCTCTGGAACTTAAACTGGATCCCTCGGGATTATCTCGGAGATTGAAAATTGGATCTCCCGGGGTTGTCTCTGGGGCTGAAACTAGTTTTGACTTCCAGGGTTATCTCTGGAAGACGATTTTGACCTCCTACAAGGTTAGTAGCAGGAATGCAAAATTTTGAGTGTATACAGATGCCCCTCTTTATCATATTCATGCAATGTAATGGCATAGATAGGATAAAGATCACTAGACACTTAAAATATGACAAGATAATCATGATGCAAATGTCATGCGACATGATGAAATGTAATGCTGAGTGTGGTTTGTTAGAATGGTTTCCAGCGAGATGTGATAACTGTCTTCTCCCGCCACTTCTGTTGGGGGAGGGATTTGTCAATGACAACCCTGTTGAACTGCTTAGATGTCTACTCGACCAGTAGTTTCCAAAGCTCTTACCACAGGAATCTCCTGATGCCACGCTGGTGTTATTGCCAGCGATTTAAACCGCCTATCAGTGCTATTTGAGCCTGATTTGCTGACAAGTTATAAAGATGTCTCCAAAATATTTGGAATGTAGGTTTCTCCATGATTAAGACGATAGGATGTTGACATTGGGGTTATCACCAATGTCCTTAATCCTTTGTGCAGGCTTTCCACCGAAGATTTTTTTCTCATGTGCGAGAGACTCTTGGGGAATTATGCTTCATCGGTTGAGGATCTGTATAACGGATTTCATCATCGGTCCTCCCCGATGAGGATGATTTTCCACAATTTACATCGTCAGGTCTTTTTGAAGCTTCGCTGGAGTTACTGCCAACGGCTGGTAATGTCAGGGTTACCTGACCCTCGTTGAGATGTCTATCAACAGTTGGAATTATAGGACCATTTCCAATGCTTCGTTGGAGTTATTTCCAATGGTTGGTGATGTCAGAGCTACCTGACCCTCATTGAAATAGCTTTCAATGGCTAAGGATGTATGAAACCTCCACTGGGGATGGATTTAATTTGTCAGAGGGACCTTTCACTCAGGAGGCTTTTTACCGATGGTGGTTCCCTCGCACCATTAGAGCCCAGACCTGCGCCACATAGTTTATGGGGGATATAGTTCCTGGTTCGGTCATGATGATTTATTGGATTACCTGTGACCGAGAGCCTACTCATCAGGCGCATATTAATAGCTTAACCCAGCAATTGGATCGGACACATTTCTTTATTCGATATTTGGGCAGAGATCCTTCTGAGGCGGATACTTTTGATCCTTCCAACTCTGGGACTGGCCCTTCAGGTGGCCCATATTCAGATGGTTTTATCGGGATAGATCCTCCATTGTATCGGTCTGATATCCCTACTGGCAGAGATTTAGTGACTCAGGAGGAGTTACATCAGATGGATAGGTTGGATTATGTGGACATCAACACTATTGACTTATTCTGATGCATTTCTCACTATATCCTTTGATAGGTCACTGTTAGATATTGGGCGGTTGTGCTCCATTCTCGTTATATCTTTTGATAGGCCTTTGTTCGTTATTAGGCGGTTGTGCCCCATTTTCCTGTATTTTCTAGTTGTACATAAAGATGATGTATTCAGATGATTATGTACTTAGGAATATATGTATACTATTTTCTATTCCTTATATCACATTGTCATCTGTTGTTTATCATGCATGCATTATGTTATGGACATGCATTTCCAGAGATGAGTTTAGCATTGACCCCTGGATGGTCTTATGACACGGTCCTACAGATGTCTTCATTGACAGTTAGTCGGATTGAGCATACCCCACCAGTATTAGTGGCGTCTTCCTTGAGATTGTGGTATGATAGTTTGTCCTCCCTAGATCGGGTGACAGTTGATCAGCTGTTGCAACACTCTATGACCCTCCTAACGTTTCAGGTTCCATTGGGCTTTGTAGAGAGCATGCTGGAGCATTGGGTACCAGATAGGCGGGTATTCAAATTTGATACCCATGAGTTGACTCCCACCTTGGAGGAGTATGAGCGTCTTACAGACTTACCATTGGATAGGCCTTGCGCTGGGATGGTTGTCGGTGGCATGAGCCGATAGTTTATGACCTTTATAGGCTTGAGGCGCAGAGTTGTCCTAGACGAGATTTCCTCGGGGCATGTAGTGTCCATGAGTTTCTTGATTAACAGATTTGTGTCATTAGACAGCTATCTGCGATACTCCGAGGGCTTCATCATTTCTGAGGGTGATTGGCATGTCGCCCGTGTAGACATACTCTTGATGTGTATAGTGACTTATCTTTACATGTCGTTGTACATGGACTACCTGGATATCGGCGTGATCATGGTAGTTCGTGCTCTCCGATAGGGACATACCATTTTACTGATGATTCTGGCAGAGAGCTTGAGGTCGGCCACATATTGCCATACCCATTCTATGGGAATGTTTATAGGCAGTTCGGTCTTGGTGTACGTGTGGTTTATGACACACTTGAGATCGATTGGCTCTTTCAGACGCCATGGGTATTGTTTCTCCCACGAGATAGCCATGTCATATTCCTTTCAGCCGGCTGAGTGTACAGACGCAGCTTCTTGGTCGGCTTTCTTATCAGGGATTGAGGACCCAATTGATATTTTGTCGTGTTCAGGGCTCAGCTCTCCCTAAATCTTTATTACTCATGTTGCTGGCATGGATTATCTTCCCCTGATCGGTTTAAGGGGTGTGACCGCATATCATCCACTAGCTGTTATGGCACAGTTTGACCAGTTTTACGATGTTCATCCCTTTGATGGGGCAGTGGGTCAGCGTTTATCATCTCGACTTCTGTCAGCAGAGGATTTGTCCAGGATTTACACCTGTTGGACTCGTCGAGAGAGCACTTACTTTTTGACTAGCTATCCAGGTCGCTCTACAGAGTATTCTGCATGGTTGGAGGTAGATATTGCATCGGCTAGGGTTGTATCCTCAGAGCCGGGTATTAATTTTGATGATGGGGAGTCTATAGAGTACCTTGATTCTCCCACTGAGGATGAGTTGTTTACTGGTTTGTCAGTAGCTCTAGTTGATTCCCCCAGTATTCCTGCTACAGTGACTCCACATTCTGCAGAGTATTTAGAGTAGAGTTTACATCTGATGATGTTTGAGATGCATCAGGCTAGGGCCTTGATGTTGATAGCTCTTTCTGATAGAGATGATGCTCTAGCTCACAGGGATACCGCTATTGTTGAGCGGGATGAGGCTCGATCATCTAGGGATGTAGCTGTTGTTGAGTAGGATGAGGCTCTAGCTACCTGAGATGCTGCCACTACAGATAGTACTGTATTGAGATCTCATACTGTTGACATTATTGCAGAGATGAGTGCATTCATCGATGAGCACAGTAGCACCATGCAGATGGTCGTAGATCTCCTGGCTCATGTGGATACCCTAGGGCAGGAGCTCATAGATTTACCTCTATTTACTGAGAAGGATGCCATGTTAAACTTGATGGCTCGCTTATTCACTGGTTTATAGATTAGCTTTAATTTTCTTACATAGACTAGGTTAGCCATTTTTGTCATGTACAGGATACATTGTATATATCAAACAGTATTATATGGCAAGGAAATATGTTTTGATCCACTTCCCTTTTAGATATGCCTTGTTACTTGCTTGATGGTTACCTATTGTCCAGGGCTTGTGATCTTGATGTATTCTGAACTCCTCCTTGATGGATGGATATTGAGATATCTCAAGATCATTTAGAATGGATCTTTGATCTTTGTATTCCCCTACCCTTTAGTGTCTTGGGACTGGTTTCTAAAGGTAGTTATGGAGAAGATTTTGGCTTTCCTCTCTGAGGTTAACCACCCCACAGATGGTCGCTGGTACTCCGTTGTATGGAGGAGGCCAGGTAGTTCCATCTCTTATTGATTGGTATTTCTCTTTGAGGATTCAACCACAACTTAGATGGTCACCGATTTTTCTCCCATTTGTGTGTGGAGACCAAGTAGTTCCATCCCTTTGGTCTAAGCTGATGAGGTGTGATTTAACCGCCCCACAAATGTTCGCCGATGTATTCCCGTGTATTAGGGAGATCAGGTAGTTCCATCTCTTATGGTTTGGCTGGAAAGGTTGAAGATGATCCCAACACCGTTGACAGGGTTTTGTGTTTTTGGAAGGGGTGAGATAGCACCGTGAATGGCTACCTAGATACTCCCATTGATGAGGGGGAGATCAGGTCTGTGTAGTTCCAACCTAGTGTGAAAAGGTTAAAAGTTGTATGTGGTAAAGAGTGGAGAGATGTTTTTTTATAAAGGTTAGACAGAACCATAAATGGCTGCCTACGTACTCCCATTGATGAGGGGGAGATCAGGTCTGCGCAGTTCCAACCTAGCATGAAAAGGTTGAAAGTTGTATGTGGTAAAGAGTGTAGAGAGATGTTTTTTTTATTTTTTTTTGTAGTTAGACCAAACCATAAAATAGCTGCCTACGTACACCCGTGTATTAGGGAGATCAGTTATGCGTAGTTCGTCCCTGATGGGACAAACTGATGTGGTGAGAAAGGTTTTGAAAACCTGAGTTGAATGATGGATTGATGATCCAGAACCAGGATGCTGGTTTGCAGGTAACTTCATACATAATACCATTTCACGGTGTCTGAGCTGATGAGTTGGGAAAATTCCTCACCATCCATTTCTTGTAATCTGAGGGCTCCTCCTGTCAATACCTCCTTACAATAAACGGGCCTTCCCAATTTGGGGGAAAATTTTCTTTAGATTGATCTTGGTTATTAAGGACCTTCTTCAAGACCAAGTCATTTTGTTTGAACTTCCGTAGCCGAACTTTCTTATTATATGATCGAGCGATCCTCTGTTGGTATAATTGACCATGGAAGATGGTTGTGGCCTGCTTTTCATCAATCAAAGACAATTGGTGGTACCGATCTTGTAACCATTGGTCTTCATCCATTTGAGCATCTATCAAAACTCTCTGGAATTCCATTTCCACCTCTATGGGGAGCACTACTTCCATGCCATAGGTTAATGAGTAGGGGGTTGCCCCAGTGGAAGTGTGCATTGATGTTCTGTAGGCGAATAGAGTCAGAGGTAACAAGTCAGGCCATCCTTTGTGATTTGCGAACATCGTTTGCATAATCTTTTTGATAAAAACCATTCATCTTTGGACGATAGATAACGGAGTTAAGATGCTTGATGTGGAATTTACTGCATAATTCCTCCATCATTTGGTTGTTGAGGTTTTTGGCATTGTCTGATACAATCACCTCTGGTTGTCCATATCGACAAATGACATTATTTCTGATGAAACCAATAATCACCTCTTTAGTAACCCTGAGGGAAGAGGCTGCTTCTACCCACTTGGTGAAGTAGTAGATCATGGTGAAGATGAACTGTTGATCGTTACTGGCTTTGGGCTCGATTGGCCCGATCACGTCCATTCCCCACATTGAGAAGGGTCAGGGCAAACTTATATTGTGGAGCTCCCTTGGAAGGGTGTGGATAGCATTTCCATGAATTTGGCATTAATAACATCTCTTGACGTGGTCATCATAGTCAGCTTTGAGACAAAGCTAGTAATGACCTGTTCTTAAGATCTTCTTGACAAGTAGAGTGCCACTCATATGTGGGCCGCATACTCCACTATGGATTTCATCCATGATTCTCTGAGCTTGGTCTTTGTCTAAACACCTTAGAAGGCCTAGTCCCGCATCCCTTTTATAGAGTGCATCTCCGCTCAGATAGAATTTCATAGCCATTCTATGGATCCGCTTTCTCTCAGCTTGACTTGCCCTAGTGGGCATAGATCCATCTCGCAGATACTCCTTAATAGAGTGATACCAAGGGTGTTGGATGGGAGGCAGCTCATCCGATACTTCTCCAATGTAATTCCCATAACCTGGGGCCTTTTGCCTGGCAAAGGTGATATTCGGCATGTCTTCCTTATCAGATATATTGATCAATGACTCCAAGATTGCTAATATATCTGCAAAGTTATTCATGTTCTAAGGAATGTGGAGGAAGGTTGCTAATACCCCAGTGGTTTGTTTGATTGCCAGCTCAAAATCTCCAAAGACAGTTAACTATTTGACGCCCATGGATTAGGCTAGTTTCAACCCTATGATACAGCCTTCATACTCAGCTGTGTTGTTGGTGTTGACAAACTAAAATATGATAGCAATGGGATACTGTTCTCCCAAGATAGATACTAGAACTACTCCAGCTCCAGCATCTTCCATGTTTACAGCTCCATCAAAATACATTCTCCATGGTTGGACTGTATCCTCCTGATGGTGTTGCTGATTTGTCATTACCCCTTTATCGGGTAAATACGTTTCCAAGCGTTTGAAATCCCCGGATGGTGCAGCGGCTAGTTGATCCGCAATTCCTTTACCTTTGATAGACTTTTGAGTCACGTAGTTAATGTCAAATTGTTGGAGGATCAACTGCCATTTGGACAGTCGACAATTCAACATAGGTTTGCTGAATACATACTTGAGAGGATCCATGCGGGATATGAGATGGGTTGTATGACTGTGGAGATAATGTTGTAATCTCATGGAAGCCCATGTTAATGCACAATAAGTCTTTTCAATCAAGGTATACTTGTGCTCACTGATGCTGAACCTTTTGCTAAGGTAATTGATAGCTCTTTCTTGGCCTCTATCATCTTTTTATCCCAGCATGCATCCCATGGCATTGTCATTGATTGATAAGTACATAAATAGGGGAACACCATCACTGGGAGGTACTAAGACAGGAGCTTTGACTAAATACTCTTTGATGGAAAGGAAGGCTGTTTGACACTCTTCGTTCCATTTCTTGGAGGAGTTCTTCCTTAACAACTTAAAGATGGGTTCATAAGTTGCTGTGAGTTGAGAGATGAATCAGCTGATGAAGTTATTTCTTCCCAGAAATCCCTATATTTCCCTCTCTGTCTGGGGTATGGGCATCTCAATAATGGCTTGGATTTTGGCAGGATCCAGCTCAATGCCTTTGTGGCTTACTAAGAATCCCAGCAACTTGCCTGACTTAACGCTAAAGGCGTACTTGGCTGGATTTAGCTTCAAGTTGTACTTACGCAACCGGTTGAAGAGATTTTTGAGATGATCTATGTGGCCTTCTTCCCTTCGAGACTTTACAATGATGTCATCCACATATACTTCTATCTCTTGGTGCATTAAATCATGGAAAAGAGCAATCATGGATAGCTGATAGGTGGCTCCGACATTGATGAGGCCGAATGACAACCTTCTGTAGCAAAAGGTTCCTAAAGGAGTGATGAATGTTGTCTTCTCCTTGCCCTCTTTAGCAACCATAATTTGGTGATACCCAGCAAAGCAGTCAACAAAGGAGTGCATATCATACTGAGCTGTATTGTCAATGAGTATATGGATAAACGGTACAGTAAAGTTATCTTTGAGACAAGCTTTGTTCAGATCCCTGTAATTCACGCACACTCGCACCTTCCCTTCGAGTTTAGGTACGAGAACTATGTTTGATAGCCACTCAGGGTATGTTGATGCCATAATGATGCCGGCTTGAAATTGTTTCACAATTTCTTCTTTAACTTTCAACCTCTACTCAGGTTTTAATCGCCTAAGTTTCTGTTTGACTGGATTAAATCCCTCTCTGATGGGAAGGTGATGAATGATGATGTCAGTTAACAAACCAATCATGTCTTCATGAGACCATGCAAACACATCCTGGAATTGGGTCAATAGTGCAATCATGTCATTCCTTTGGCTTGGGGTAAGGTCCATGCCAATCTGGATTTGTTTGGGATTTTTTGAGGTTCTAAGGTTGAAAGAGGTAGTTTGATCAAGGTTTGGCTTGGGTTTGTCTTTGACCTATTCTTTGATCTCCTCAGGCACCTCATTGTCCTCTTGTTCAATCTCCATCAAGTCAGAGTCTAACTTTACATTAAAGTTACAGTCCTTATGAAGAATTGGCACTCCATCAGCAAGTTTTAGACAAATCTAACTCTAGAGTATTGAAATAAAATGATTTCACTTAATATATGAAGTTGTTTGATCATACAGAGTGTTAGCATAGCATGACAAAAACAACTGCTAATACTATGCAACAAAAGTAAGTAGTTATTTCTATCTACAGGGCAGAGGGATTTTCTGCCCTTTTTACCCTTTTTGGCAAATGCAAGGAGTGTTGCTCCAATTGCCAAGGGTCAAGTCCTGGTAGACAACTGTGATGAATGGGAGGTTATCATCTTCCTCCTCTTGAATGATGACCATGACGTCTGGACAATCATCATCTGGGATGTCCCTATTCATACCCTCTGTATGTATCAGGACGCGTATATTTGACAAATGTCTCTTTATATCTTATTTGTGCCTTTGATTCCTTTCCTCAATGTCTGGGTCTGGAATCAACACTTCTTTCCCATTAGTCGGTCTTGGCTTAGGAAATAACATACCCGCTACAGAGATAGGAATTTTCCTTAGAGACCGTACAGAATCTGCATCTGTAGGTTTAGGCAACAGCCTTGTAGAGAATCTGCATCTGTTCATACCCTCTGTATGTATCAGGATGCGCATATTTGACAAATGTCTCTTTATATCTTATTTGCGCCTTTGATTCCTTTCCTCAATGTCTAGGTCTGGAATCAGGACTTCTTTCCCATTAGCCGGTCTTGGCTTAGGAAACAACATACCCGCTACAGAGATAGGAATTTTCCTTAGAGACCGTATAGAATCTGCATCTGTAGGTTTAGGCAACAACCTTGTAGATGAAGGAATCGGTGTATGCTTGTGCAGGTTCCTGTGACTGGACCTAGAGGAGTAGACTAGTCCGACCTTCCCTGTCTGGCTGAGAATTTGAATTGGGCATTTGGATTTCTTGCTAATTCTTTCCTAACCTTTATCCTGGTTGGAAACCAAAAGATAGCATCTCTTGATTGGCCAACATTACCTCGGTGGAAACTCTGTGTTTCAAAGTTGGAGCCCCGATGGGTTGATAGTGAGTGTTGCTCACCTCAAGGGCTTGGAAGTTGACAGGCTCAACTTCTTCATTGAAACTGATTAGAGGTATATCACTTTGGACATGATACTCTGGTTAAGCATTGATAATGACCAAATTACTATTGATGATATACTTGAGCTATTGATGAAGAGTGGATGGGACGGCTCCCGCCATATGGATCCAAGGTCTTTCCAACAGTAATTATATCCTGTAGTGATTTTGAGCACTTGAAAGGATATGTAGAATGTATGTGGATCGATTTCCACGTGTAACTTAATCTCTCTGACGGCATTTCACCGAGATCCATCAAAGGCTTTGATGATTGTATGGCTGCTTCGAATCCGATTGAGATTAATCTTCATTCTTTCCAATGTGGCATAGGGGCAGATGTTTAGGGATGATCCTCCATCTATTAGCACTCCTCCGACCACATGTCCGGAAGACATCATTGCTATGTGTAGTGGCTTGCAATGACCCGTCCCTTCAGGAGGTATGTCATCATCAGGGAAGGAGATCACATTGTTGTTGAAGATGTGATCTACCAGATGATGAAACTTTTCTACATCCACTATCTTTGGCAGGTGGGTTTTTTCCAATATCTTCATTAAGACCCTCTAATGATCTTCTGAAGAGAATACCAAGTCCAGAATAGATATCTATTGCGGTGCTTCTTTCAAGCTTTGCACCACCTTGGCTTCATTGTGTCCCATCTTTCAGAGGAATTCTTTGATTTTCTCCTTGGGCACTTTCCCCTTATATCTGATGACTAGCTTCATCACTCGTTGAGGGAGATATAGCGGATTTTCTTTAGATACCACAACAGTTATGTTTGATGTTGATCCTTCAGCCTCTCCATAGTTCCATGGGACTTTTTAAGGCTGATGATAGGATATTGTGGCCTGAATGGCAATATGAGTGGCTCTGGTGTAGCCACCTTCAAAGGGTTTTCAACTCCTTTGAGCTTGATGGGTTAAATTGTAAGGGGTGCGGCAGCCAAATCTCCCTCAGAGGATATAACTGGTATGATTTCCTTCCATCTTTGTGATCCTACAGGAAATGTGTTCCCACTCTCAAGTGATACAGTGTCATCATCTGTTGTTTACAAGTCACCACTGTCAATTATATTTTGGAAAAGATGACGGATTGCCCAGCATTCTTCAGTGCTATGACCGTGAGAATGGGAGTGGTATTAACATACTCTAGTAACATCAAATCTTTTTTAGCATGGGTTGAGTGGAGGTAGCAGTGTTGTGATCTTTCCCTCATTGATCAGCATCTGCAAAATTTCTTCCATCAGTTGGCCTAAATAGGTGAACTCCCTTTTGTTGGCAAAGTCCCGACGGGCTTAAGCTTTTGTTTTTCTGGCAAGCTTTTCCTCCAAGGTTTCACTTTCTTGGATAATTGGTGAAGTTTTTGTGATAAAATAGAGGATACTTGCATGCTCCTGACTGAACAACTATCATGTGACTTGGTGTTGATGTATCACCAGTTCTGCCAGTTGATTGACTTATTTGTCAAAAGATTTTAACTCCCGTTCCATCATGAACTGGAACTCTGAATAATCCCACTTGTCTGAATTATCCTTGCTAGTTTGGGAAGAACCACCCACGTATTTGAGGTACTTGGAGCTTTCTCCACTGCCTCTATTGATCATGTTAACATCCTCTTCCTTGTGTTGAGGGAGAGGGTTATCTTGAACATGTGGTTGTTTGGGTTTGGTCACCACGATCTCACCACTGTCTATTAAATCCTGGATCTTATGCTTGAGGGCCCAACAATCCTGAGTGTCGTGGCCTGGAGCTCCATAATGGTAAGCACACTTTTTGCTTGCATTGAAGCCGTTTCCACTTGGATTGGCTGGTGGAAGGAGATGAGTGATTTTCTTTTGAGCTGTCATAAGTTTGAAAATGTTTTCGAGTGAGTCTCCTAAGGGTGTGAACACTCTTGAGCGTCTGACTTCTCCACTCTTTGGCAAGGGAGGGTTTGATGATTGCGCTTGAAAAGGGGAATAGATTCTCCTTTGAATAGGCAAGTTTTTGATTGCCTTTTTGCGTTTGCCCTTGCAGTATCAAGGAGACATTCTCTTCTTTCTTCTTATGGACCCTCTGAGGGTTGTTCTCATAACTTCCAGATTGGATATGCTCAGCTACGGCTTTTAAAGCGACGAGGTCTTAAATCTTCTCAGACTTCAATTCCATTTCTGCCATTTCTCCGTGCTTAATCATTTCTAAGAATGGTTTTTCTATTCCAACTAGGACCCTCTCATAAAATGGAACTTCTTGAATATCTATGAAGGTCGTCACCATCTCAGTCTTTGTCATGGATGGGATAACTTGAGCAGCCAGACGCCTCCATCTTTGGGCATACTCTCTGAATGACTTATTGGCTTGCTTCTTGACTTTAGTAATTTGATACCTGTCTGGAGCCATCTGATTTTGAAAGTTGTATTGACTGAGGAAAGCATGGGCTAACTCCTCCCAGCTGTGAATTTTGGAGTTATCCAATCTGGTGTACCATGCTCTGGCTTCTCCAGTCAGACTTTTCTGAAATAGCTGCATTCTCAGCTTTTCATTCTTGGCATAAGATTCGAGCTCTCCAATGAACACTTTTAAGTGGGTGTAAGGATCTTCCAATCCATCATATTTCTCGAAATCGGGACTTTTAAATTTCTCCGGGTAATGAACCTCGGGGAAGATGCAAAGGTCTAAATAGGAAACACTTTCGTGCGTTCCAATCCCTTTGATGGACCGAATGGTCTCTTCCATTTGTTAAACCTTCTTCCGAATATCATCGGTGTTTTGATCTTCTTTAAGATGGGTGATTTCAGGGGTTTTGTTGGACTTCTTAGTCTAAGACTCAGGTATTGGGACTTCTCTGTCCAAACCCTGGATTCCTCCATGTGCAGAGGGTTCTGTTTGAATGGGTATTTGTGGACCTTGAGTTGATTTGTGTAGTTCTTTGAGAAGATCAGCTAACTTTGTTATTTGATTCCTCAACCTTCGAACTCCTCTTAAGAAACAGGAGTAGGATCAGGAGGGGCACTTGTAGCCATTTCTGACTGTGGGCTTAGTGCCTTTTTGGACTTTGAACGGGTAACAGGACCAATCGTTTCCCTACAAAAGGACTTATGTAGTTTAGTCTGAGAAAACGTCGAAATGTTACATGCTATGTAATGTGTCCGTTTAGGAGTGTTTTAAGGTTCTCCTGCAAAACGGATGTCAGCTGTTTTAATGACAGGATATCATGACATTTCTTGATATGAAAAAAAAGGATGCATGGAAATGAAGTTACAAGTAATTAAAATTACAAGTAATTGAAAAGGGGAAGGTATGAAGAGTCTTCCCTCTACGTTTGGTTTATCAGAGGATGACCTATCTTAGGCTACTCTCGCTATTTTTCGGCATGAAGGTCCCCAGATGATCACAATTTACTCGATGGGAAGTTAATCTGATCTTTCAACTAGAGCAAATCTGGGTGGTGCCTTTCCTGAGCCTCATGGAATTAGTCTTCCTACAAGTCCAGTAATCAAACACCGATGGGTTAGCTTCCTGGTGGAGGAATCATACAACATAAATTCACATACATCGCGTCTCAACAAATGAAAATGATGACATGTGCGAAGCACTAATATCATAGGCAGATACGGTGCGAAGCACTAAAGTGCAGTAAATAAAGCATTAGTATACATCCATTCAATATAAATGCAGTATTCACACATAAGCAAATAAAAGTTTTGAAAAGCTTGAATAGCGGCTTAAGCCATCTTACTGGAGTCCCCAGCAGAGTCGCCACATATCGACGTCGGGATTTTTTTTGTCCATTTCTGTTCTTGTCTTTTGGTGTTCTCATTTTAGGTGAGTTTTGTTTGAAAAAACAAGTTTGAAAAGGTCTGAAATGTATATGTCGACAATTTGACTATTTTGAGAGTCGCCAGTTGGTTATTTTTAAATGGTTGCACCAACTCAACCGAGAAAAGATTTGCACAAAGACCTAGTGATGTGACACTGTTTAACTGGTCTGGAAAACTGAAATTCGTTAGGTTACGGGGGCTTGATTAAGCGGAGGGAAGGTGTTAGGTAGCCCCCCGACTTCCGTGATAACACGGTTACCGCCACTTTTCATTAAACTTTTATTTGTGAGTGTGTGTGTGAGTTAGGTCTATGTGCAGTTATTTGGAAGTACTGTTATGCCTCGTTTGCACCTATATACAAAGGGTTTAACTTTTTTATAAAACTTCAATTTTAACAAGATATAGCAATTATGTTTTGTAAAATAGGTTTTTCAACCCTTATGCTCAATAGTAATTGAGGCATTTGATACTTCCATTTTATTATGTGTTCGGCTTAATTGCTTTTATTTTCGAGATGCAAGGCATCTTCGAGAAAATAAGATACATAGCAGTGCCAAACTCCTTGTGGGCATGAGAGCCATATAAGGATATTCAGACATCGTAGATAATTTACAAGCTGGCTACAGCTGCAAAATGTCCATCACGGGAACTGAATCTAGATTCAGAAGCTGAATCTATGATCACATGATTCCTAGGCTCAAATGAAAAACCAATATGTACAAAAGCTATAAAAAGAACTAGATTTGAGTAAATCTAAATCATTCCAGCTTAAACGGTTCCAATTTAGTCAGTGTGAACTGATTAAAGTTAGAAGTAGCCAGATTGAGGCAAATCTAGCCCGTAGGCTAAACGATTAAATATCTACATTATGAAAGCGATTAAAGCAGATATTTATATAAAAGCAGTAGATAAATATATAAGTATATATATATATATATATATATATATATATGTGTGTGTGTGTGTGTGTGTGTGTGTGTGTGTGTGTGTGTGTGTGTGTATGTATATATATATATATAAAAGCGGTAAATGGCCATGAAGTAAACTCCAGTCCTGATAGAAATATAAATATATATATATATATATATATATATATATATATATATATATATATATATGCTGTAAATGGCCACGAATTAAACTCCAGGCCTAACTGAAATGTAAATATAACCGGATATATCCAGGCTCAATCGAATCAGAGTTCGATGATATATATATATATATATATATATATATATATATATATATATATATATAAGCAATAAAAAACCACGGATCGACGATCTGGGCATACCCACACAACGCGACTCTCAACGTTAGGGAATATATACATATAGAAGTAGTAGAAAGCTTAAAAATCTGAAAAATCTTACAGTGGGCTGCCAAGAACACTTTAGATACCTTTTGATGCCTGAAAACTCGATTTTTACCGGTTAAATTTTAGTATGTAGTAAAACATGAGCTTACAAGTGTTTAGAAAGAAGAATCACTCAGTTTAGAGCACTTTAGTAGAGGTTACAAGCTAAAATGGACAGAGTTTTCTCTCCTTTTCTATTTTTTTTTCCAATAAGCTGGCAAGAGCTCATATTTATAGACCAAGGAGTCGCGGGTCTACCCATGGTAGCCACGGATCTACCTGCAACTGCCTCGGGCTGCCCCGGGCTCTGTGGGTCCCGTCGTCTCGAAGTATGTGCACTTGGGCTACGCATTGTCCGCTCGAACCTTCATAACTTTCAATCCGGGCATCAGATAAAGGAGTGTTGTACCTTTTTGGAATGTTGTTGTTGAGAGCTACACAATGACATGGGATTAGAGGTTGTACGAAGCCATGAAGATGGGTCCATAACCAGATCTCTTAGTCTTCAAATTCTATTCGGCATGTTATCTTGTGTAGTAGTCACTCGGGATTTGAGCTATGGTTCTTTTGGGACACCTTTGTATTCAGTATGGATTGAAATATGTTGAGATGAAGTGAATGTAGTATTGAGATGGCAAATTGATGATTTTTCCCCCACCGGGGTTATCTCCTGCTTTGCGCAGATGTAGCAGTCGTTACTCAGGGTTATCTCTGAGATTGGTCTGTTGTGGATGTTGAATGTCCTCAGGGTTATCTTTGAGGTGTGCTAGACCTCTCAGGGTTATCTCCGGGGTTAGACTGAGTATCCCGGGGTTGTCTCTGGGGTTGAAACTAAATTTTTTGTGGTTATCTCTAGAACTTGAATTGGATCCCTCAGGGTTATCTCCAAGGTTGGAACTGAATCTCCCAGGGTTATCTCCGGGATTGAAATTGAGTCTCTTGGGGTTATCTCTGAGATTGAAAACTAGTTTTGACTTTCAAGGTTACCTCTAGAAGACGATTATGCCCTCCTGCAGGGTTAGTAATAGGAATGCAAAATTTTGAGTGTCTACAACAGCCCTTTCTCTCGACAACTCTCAGCGTCCAGCCTTGACCAAATTGAACCCCATTCAATTGTTTACATCAAATATTGATCACACAATAGTGGCTATCAAGTTAGGGTTCTTCATGTGAAGGTATTTGGGATATCTATTCTTCTCTGCGAAAACTCTAGTTTAACTTGAACTTTGAGTTTTAATTCATATTGGATTTGAGGACTATTTTTCCAACTGTTTATCTGTGTGATTGATTTCCACTGAGGTAAATTTGGTTAGAGGGTATTCAAGCAAGCTTTGTCAAAGTGAAGTTAGGAAGAAACACACAAGGTGTTTGAAAAATTGCATGAGTGAACTTTTGAGTTGTTTTGGGCAAATTTTGTTAGGATTTCGCTGGGATTGCTATTTGGATTTCTTTGCCACTCAGAGGCTTGCATATTAGCTTAGGAGTTTTTGTTCATTTTGGCAGTTCGACGAAGCTAAGTTAAGGAGGATTTTGTTGGGTTTCCTTGGGCACCCTTGGGCAGTCTCCTTTGTGACGCCCCCAAATTCGGGTTACCTGACCCCCGAGTTTGGTGCTCACGATCCATAATATAAATAACATTTAACTACCCATTTAATTATAAATAGGAACATACACTTCATTAACTAATATAGTTAATACATTACCCCAGGTTCTCTAACCTTAACATTACAAACATACCCTTTAGTTATACAAAAAGGGTTTACAAATACAACATAATAATAATGTTTATAAAATTATGCTATCACTATGCCTTTGCCTTTGTTCTTCACAGCACCTCCTGCCACTTCGTCCCTAGCAGAAAATTTTTATTTAGCAAGGGTGAGCAACAAATTTTCCTCGCAAGTTAAGACATACAATAAATGTATACTAATCAATAAGAACAGACTATCTAATTTGATAGAATAATACCAAAGTTTGGGGAACTTTGAAATAGCTGAACAAAGCTTTAATAACTAATAAGTCTTCTCGCATTCTATACAACATAATAATATGATAATGAAATAGTACAACGCTATCAAAGTTTCTACGATATTCTAATGAATAATCAAGAATCAATTCTACGCAATAACAAAGTGGAATATTTTCCAGATTTATGCGGAGTGATCCATTGGATCTTGAACTTCTCTTCTCAAGTAACTATGAAAGATTTGACTTTGATATACCCAGGTGTATCATATAACTATAAAGATTAAATTATACCCCTCTGCAAGTACTTAGAGCGGCCAACTCCTTGTACCCTATATTATGAATAATACTCAAAACGCGCGCAAAAGCCGATATACGACCAAATATGTTCCCTTTATATAAAAGGTTATTCTTCTCAGTCTTTGAATCAAAATTTGATTAAACAACGAAATATTATGATTTCAATATTTAGTCACTACTTGATCTAGCCGAAATAATTGGCATCGATCTGTCAATAATGATTGAATTATCTTCTTGAATCTATCAAGTTCTAACAATTGTTCGTCTAGCTAGAATAATTAGCTCAGACATACCTCAACACAATTCGACAATAAACAGGAATTATATGTACTGTCAATACTAGCTTCTACAGATGTAAGTATCCAACAATAGTTATTCTCTAATTATATTCTCAAAATTCACTAATTCAATTTGAATTATTAAACATGCACTAACGGCAAATAATCAACAATAAATTATTGGACGTGGTCTAATCAACAATAATTAACCACGATAACATTTAAAGAGTATTAACTCAAGATTGAGTTAGGAAACTTGCCTTCTTCGTTGATTACTGCTACACAAAAAACTTATATGCGTTCGAAAGACCTATAACCAATAATATCGGTCTCACAATTAGCACAATATTTCATAACACATAACACTATAATTCACAGTCAATCTTTTTCCTAGACACATTATCACATAGCAACATCAGTGTTTATAATCTATATAAACACTTAACAAGTCTAACTAGTTTAGTCTGGTTGGACTTCGGTCTATTCTCGGTGTTCTGGTCACTCTATCCGATAATTAACACATTTATTGTCAATTAAACTTGGTCTCTAAGCTTCAATATTATTTTAGATAAGCCAATTATCCTTTATAATATTTTTCGGAAGCTTTTAATAATTTATAAACAATTATTATAATTTATAATAATTTTTTAAACACTTAAATCATTTTTAAATGATTTAATTATCAAATAATCTTATCATCATTAATATTTAATAATATAAAAATATTAATGTTATACTTGTCAAAATATTAAAGTTATTATTAATAACATAAAATATTTTTAACTCATCAATATTCTACTTAAATAATTTTTAAATTAGTTAAAATTATTTTTAAATCATCACCATTAATATTTAAATATTAATGAAATTATCTTCAAAATATTAAAAGTTATTAATTATAACTTAAAATATTTTTATATCACTTTTCTCATTTTGAAATGATTTTTAAATTAATAAAATCAATTTTAACTCATTTATTTAATATAATAATTAAATAAATCTATTATCATTAATATTAAATTATTAATAAAAATTACTCAAAAATATTAAAAGTTACATTTTATAACTCAAAATATTTTTAAACACTTTATTCTTATTTAAAATAATTTTTATAATATTAAAATTATTTTTCTCTAATTTATTTAATACACTAATTAAATAAATTAAATATCATTAATATTCAAATAATTATAAATATTAATGAAAAATATCCCAAATAATTAAAAGCTATTTTTCAGGATTTAAAATAATTTTTAAAACTATTTTTGTAATTTGTAGAATTTATTTTCTATTTTTAAATATTTTTCAAAAATTTAGAAAATAGAATTAAATAAACCGTCGCTATAGCCTATAGCGACGCTTAGCGTCGCTGTTGGTGTTCTTGAGCCTCAAGAACACTGACAGTCTTGTTACCTACATGTCATGTTTGACCAACTTTTATTCTCACATCTTGCATGTTATGGGTTAACTAATACTTTGATCTTGTAGTATACTTGTAGTACTACAATTATCAATCATCAATTTGGTCAAAAAAAAACAACTCAGATGCAAGATCTGAGCCTTGCAAAACATTGTCAGAGCTATTCTGGGTTTTCTGGGTAACCCAGAAACCCAGACAGTTTCATGGTGCTACTTTGAAGCTCGATTATTAAGGTGTTCTGGTTATGGTTCATGTTGTTTAATGGTTCAAAGTTACAGTCCTTGTGTCAAGAAACATTACTAAAACAACAGATTGGTCTAACAACAAAACCATGACCAGATTAATCTCGGTCAAACCCAGTCAGAAATTTTGTTCTTCTGGTTTCTGGATTTTCCAGAAACTGCATTTCGTGATCGACTGGTCGGGTTTGACCACTCACTACACTTGATCTGTTGATGTTAAAAATGATATAAAACCATGGATCTATAGTCCAGATAGCCAACTGCACATTGATTACAACAACATCAACAAAACTCACAAAACCTGACAGATCAACGAACTTGAAAATGTTGTCAGACACACGAATGCACACTTTCTGGGTTGCCCAGATTTTGACTGGTCATGCCCGGTCAACGGGTTTTGACCAAGAATAAAATGAAATCTAGACATGTGATGACTGCGTTTACATTTCCAGATCACAGACCACATAACAAACTACCGATCCAAAACTTAAAACAACACAAAACACTAACAGACAAAGATTTACAACTCTTGACATTACGTTGTCAAATTACTTTTTGAGTTCAAGAACAATTTTTTTGAAAAAAACCAATTTAAAGTTATTTGATGCTATGGATCCATAATGGATCATCATAGATCAACTAAAAACATCTTTTAACACTAATATAAACACAAAAACACGAACTTTTTCTTGCTATAAAAGATCAAAATAAAAGTTAGGGTTATACCTTCTAGCTTTAAATCTTAGAACTTAGCTCTCCAAATCTGATCTAGGTGTTTAAGAGAGATGTTTTGTGACTGAACTTCTTGAGAAATTCCGAGGTATTGGTGAGAGAGAGAGTTGGTGAGAGCTTCAGAGCAAATGACTTATATTTTTGGACTTTCTCTCTCTCAAATCTATATATATTATGATATGTTGCTAAAATCTGAAGTAATGGATTGATATTGCTGGAGATTTGTAGTCACAAAGTCAATTGAGTTGGTGAACCACTAAAGGTTTTACCAAATTTCACAAGTTACCTTAATAAAATACAAAAAGGCCATTTTTGTCATTTTCCTTCTAAATTTAATGGCATTATGGTCAAATGTCCAAACCCTTAGGGTTTAACCTTAAGGTTCTAACCCTTAGGTTTTAAAACTTTAGTTTCTAGGATTTTTCTAATTAGGGTTTTAAAATAGAAAAATTAATATTTCTAAAGTATAATTAGGGTTTCCTAATTATATTAACATTTACTAATCCCATTAGGACTTGCTAATTAGGATTAGGGTTTTCTAATTAGGGTTTCGGATTCCCAAATTTTAAATTAGGGTTTCCTGGCTTTCAATTAGGGTCTCTAACAATATGTTAGGGTTTCTAATCTTGAGATTAGAGTTTCTAATCCCTCATTAGGGTTTACTAATTTTGTACCCTAATCGATCAATCATTGATCAAAATTCTATACAGCACTAACACGTACTCATCAATATAATTATTTTAATTATATTTTCTATCGAATCCCTATCCGGACTTAGGGTTAGGGTTTCTAAACTTGTTAAGCACAACTCTACTCTTATTTTCTCAGTTAATACACAAATTGACTACTTCTCGAGACTCGTATCACAGATACTCGTCACAAAATTGATAATCAATATTAATATTAAATAAAAAAAAATTATTCGTAAAATTCGGATTATTCAAAATCACGGGTTATTACATCCTTGACATTGGTTTGGGTTTGCATTCAGCTTCGATATTGATTTGAGTTTAGCATTATTAGACTGTAACAAGCAACAACACTGTTATGGCATCAAAACGACAGCGAACCGAGGGTAGGTCATCCTCATCGGCACAGAAATGGGATAAGGCCAAATTTATTACTGCAGAGGCTTGGAACAAATACAACTCAATCATCCTTGGCAAGAGCATGGTGCTGGAGAGAGGTCTTCAGCCAAACCCGAGGAAAGACGGCAAAATGTGGCCAATGTTAGTTGATAAGAAATGGGTCCGTTTCACATTATCGCCAGAGAACGCCTTCATAGCATTGGTCCGCTAATTATACACCAATGCTAGTACTGAGGGACCCGCTGAGGTCACAGTTCGAGGATAGAAAGTGGCCTATGATCGAACGGCGATCAATGCCTATTTCCAATTATCGGTCAACGATAACGACTACCTCGACAATGGAATTTCTCACTACAACTTGGACGACATCATCAGCCGCTTGTTCAAGCCTAGGATAAGCTGGAAAACAAACCAATATATGGGGGAAAGGGCAAGTTTCCCTCAGGTGGCGCTCAGCAAGTATGGAAAGGCTTGGTATAGCTTCATCTATGGTAACATCATGCCCACTGGCCACCTCAGCGATGTCACCAAGGAACGGGCCATACTTCTCTTTGCTATCGTCATAGGGTTAAAAGTAGATATTGGCGTCACCATCCAAGACTCCATTCTAAAGGCCATTAAAGGTAGTTCATCAGGAGGGCTCCAACACTCTTCTCTGATCACCCAGCTGTGTAAAATGGCATGGGTTCAGTGGCGTGCAGAGGAGATGGTAGACTTTTCCATGACGACCATAGATCACGCCCTCATCCAGCACTATGGAGTCTGGGACGGAGTTAATTCTCACCCCTATGGTGAAGGGTACTTGCCAGCTTCTCAGCCACCACCTTCTAAGGCTGGTCCCTGGGCTCAGACTCCCGAGCTTGGTGCTTCGTCTTCTGGTCCACTGGCAGAAATCCTGGCATCTCTGAACCTTCTGCACAACGAGTCTAAGAGGATCAACACAGTTGCCTAGAGGTAGGATATCTTCACATAGTATCATGTTGGGTTTGCCACTATAGTGACAAACATCTACTCACAGTTCAGCAGAGATGATCTTTAGTTAGTACCATTCCATTTCCCCCAGATGCCTTTATTCCCTCCATATCCACCACCATCTCCTGAGGTAGATGGCGATAGCGATGACGAAGACCAAAGAGACGAAGAAGGCCACGAAGGCAGGGGATGAGTGATTGGATCCCCACGGCAAGCCCTCGCACACTTATTCATACATTACTGGTCAATGAGGGCATTGCTCATTTCAAGTTTGGGGGGAGATTTCATTTCTTTCTTTCTTATATATATGAGTTGTTATGTATGAACTGCAGTTTGACATCTTTTGGGCTTTTGTAGCCTTAGACTTATTATATTTTAGTTTTATTATGTATGGATGCATGAACAACTTTTTAATATTATATGGCTTTATTTAGTTATGTATGGATGCATGAAAAGCTTTTATTATTAGCATGTTTTGTTTATCGCCATCTTTTGGGACTTACACAGATTAGTATACTTGATGTCATGTTATGGCTTTGTTACTCTATTTTGAACTGATATTAGTGTAAGGGTATACATTATCTTTTATCTTATCATGTTATCATTTTTAATTAACCCTATCTTGAATTGTTAATATTTTTGAAATGGGTTATATAGATTATTACTTTTTGATCGTGGCTAATGATAAGCATGTTGGTCTACAACTATTTCAAATAAATATGTGTTAAGCATGTGTGGATGAGGGTTTATTTTAGTTGATAGTTGAGTCTGTTATTGATCCGTTCTTCTTAGTGAGCATCGACCAACTATTCTAGCTAGTTGTCTTTCAGCTAGAGTTTGCGTGATTATTGTTTTGAAATTGCATTGCCTCTTTTTAACGTAAGTAATTTCAAGGTAATAAAATACTTAAGCACTTATGTAAGTAATATTACAGAGAATAGAGAGGAGATAGTTAGTGAGTTTTTAGGAAGAGAGAAAGTTGGATCTTCAAGTCTTCCAAGTTCATTGCTTCCTTCATTACTCGGATTCTACACGGAGGAGAGAAGAGTTGGAGCCAGAAAAATTCAGAAGAGGAGTTTTCTTTATCTAAATCTTTCATTCATTCGTGTATTTTGAACATGTTGAATACTTTGATAAAGTTTATTAAATCTATAGTTATGAACTAATTACATTTCTAGGATTACAATGTAACCTAATGATTAGGTTAATTGAATTTGTCTCCTATTTATTATAATGAATCATGTTTAAATGGGTTGTTGTATTCCATGCTTATTTATTGATTACTTGGCTAAGGAATTGATATAGGTATTAATTGATATTGGAAAATGGATTTTAATGCCTAACCCTAAATACAATAACACTTGTTATGACCATGCCTATGGGAATAAGAGCATATATTACATAATAGAATAGGAATATGTTTATTTGCCTTGTGTAACCATTGAGATTAAGCTTAATGACCCTTAGTCTAGTTATTTTCACCATAGGAATATTGTGATTTATCTAGCTAAGGGATTTGCATTTGACCATCGGAAGAGGCTTACATGTACTTAATGTTCTTGGTTGGCCATTTTTTTAATTTTTTAGTTAAATGGAGAGTTAGGAGATTATACGAAGCATTAGGGGAGTTGTAATCCTAGCTTTCCATATTTGTTACAACTCGATCTCATATTTTACTTTTTAATCATATAGTTTTAAACACACATTCCTTATTTACTTGTTTAGATAAGACCAAATTAATATAAATTTTAGTATTTGAATAGCGATAGTACTTTGTCCTCGTGGGTTTGACACTCTACTTTTCACTGTATTACTTGTTAGACCGTGTATACTTGCGCCTGTTTAATGATAAGTAATCCGATCAACACCTTCTCAAAATGGGTGATACTATCGGTGAAAATAAATCCAGCAAACTGGATAAGTAAATCCAGCATACAGAATAAGAAAAAATAGCAGACTGGATAAGAAGAAACAGCAAACTGGATTCGGCAAGCAGAAAAATAGAAACTTCTCCAAGAAATTTAGAGACTGCTATAAATCCAGCAAACTAGAAAGTGAAAATTAGCAAGTCGAATAAGCAGATCAGCAAGATGGATTAGACAATCAGCAAGAACAGGAATTAGAATTATCTTAAAGCATTGAGGAACCTATTCAGGAGGATTCTAATCCAAAAGAAGAGATAATTCATGGCATTGAAATGCCAAAAATATCAAAGTATCTCAATTACACAAAAGGCTTGCTCAAAAGGTTTGGATTCAAAAAATCTAAATAGAAAAGTATGTCAATTAAATTCACGTCCGATGATAAAGGTATTGACATAGAGGTAACTAAATATGAAAGTATGATTGCTTACTTGAATCTATGTGATTAACCAATTTTACGAAGAAAATGCTTAAATTTAAATATTTTAAATCACTTGGGTTAACATTTTTGGATTCATATATGTCAGTCGTTATTATTACTTAAAAGCAACCATGATTCCTTCTACATGTATACATTTTTCTCAAGGTCCTCTATTTCTTTTTTGATTAATGACAATGGGGGAGAAAAATCATATGTTATTCTTTTTGAATGATGCCAAAGAGGGAGAAAAATTATGATGTGCTTGATTATGTTGAAATAGATTTGGTTTCATATTGAATACCTCTTGACTAACCTTATGTTTTATTTTATTATGTCAAGAATATTGTAATATATGCATGGTTTTAGGGGGAGCCATAATTATTGTATTGTCGTCATTAGAAAGGGGGTGAATGTTGATTTGGTCATATTCTAACCTTAGGTTTTGATTATGACTTTCCTATTGTATTAAAATATTCACTCATGCATGTAAAGGAAATGAATGAGACAACAAAAGAATTTTTGATGCTTTGATTTATTAAAGGATTGAAGATATGAAGGCTTGAAGATTTGCTCGACTCATTAGGAAATAAATATAAGATCCTAACTTTAAATATTTCTCAATCAAGGCTATTGGATTTGCATTGCATCATGAATATATTTATGGAAGTGATTAATTAATTAAAGTGGTTAATCAATAAATTAAAGTGGTTACTTAATAAATTAAAGTGTTTAATTAATTATTGAAATAATTAATTAAGCTTTCAAAATTAATAAGGATCAAATATTAACTAATTGGAATTAAATTTTGAAAAGATGATTTTGAAGTTTTTCCATAATTAAAGGAACTATTTTAAAAATAGATTTTGGAGAGATTCCTCAAAATAATATGTTTCCATATATTTTGGGATTGAGTTATTATTTATTTAAGTTTTTCATAATTTATTAACTAATTGAGTTTTCCATAAATTGATTTAAAAAATAAATTTTCATATCTTTAGAATCAATTAGCATGGATCATATAATTGGAGTAATTTTTGAAAAGCTAATTAGTGAGGACAAATTTAAATAAATTGGGATTTCAAAATTAATATGGAAATAATTTTGAATTGCATAAAAATAATTATGGAAGTGGTTAATTTATTACGAAACAAATTAATTGGGCATATAAAATTAATATGGAAGTATTTTAAATGATGAAATCTTAATTTAAGATGTGTTGCCCATTCGTTGGATAACAAGTCAATTAAAACCTTCCATAATTTAAGATAGTGTCTTAATTGATTCCATAATAGAAGCTTAATAATTGATTTAATATTACTAATATGCTAAGGTCATAGACCCGCCATAAGCAGATCTATTTATATACCTTGTTTGGTTGAATAAATTAGGGTCCTTAACACTAATATACAACAATTAGAAAGTATTTACAAAAACAGAACATCCACAAAATAATTACAAAAATAACGACTTTCATATTTACGTTGCAAAAGTTACAGAGCATTAACTCCCTACACGTCAGTTACAGACTTTCATATTTCCAACTAACCGGTCCTAAATTCACGCTAATGAAGAAAACATGCAACTTTGAGATCGGAAAAACAGAGCAACGACATATCGGAGAAGACAAATTCTCCAACGGCGATGTAACTCTGAGATCGGATAATATCGAAGAAGATCAACAGCAACTTTAAGATCAGTAACCAGCCTCTGTAACAACTTTGATTGTTAATTGTTGAATGATTCGTTACAGATTTGTATAATGAGGTATTTGAGTTTAAAGATTATATGCATATAGATACCCTATGGTTACTACGTATTCGTATATTGGTTACTATCTAATATGAATTTGGTTACTGATTTTGGTTATTAGATACTTTGGTTACCTTCATGCAACTTCTGGTTACTGTCTTATTAGATACTTTGGTTACCTTCTTGCAACTTCTAGTATACTTTGTTTCGTACTTAATTTTTTATTATATTGACGGTTACTGATTAAATACATTGGTTACCTTCATACATATGTTAGTCTTGCATTTGTAACAAAGTCATTACTGATTGTTTTGGCTGTAAGATGCATGTAAATATGTGGTTTATATTATGGCTACTAAGTACATATATCTTGATTACTGTCTAATATGTATTTAGATATTGTAAGGTGTTTATTTGGTTACTATGTAATGTTATTGTGCTTTATAATTGTTTCTTTTATATTGGTGGTTACTTATTGACTACATTGGTTACCTTGCAACAGTTAATCTGATTATATATATTGGTTGTTGTATACTATTTAATTGGTTACTATATAATATTAATGTGTTTTATACTGGTTTGTTTTATATTGATGGATACTTATTGACTACATTAGTTACCTTCGTACAACTGTTAGTCTTTAGTTGGTAACTAATAGTAGCCAAATAATAATATAACATTAACCATAACATAATAAAACAGTAACCAAACATTTATATAATAGTAACCAAAACAAAATAGAAAGGTAACTGTAACAATCCGAAATTTTAAATTGTAATAATAAATATTTATTGAATTATACAAATATTTATTTGATATATTTATTGTTTAAATTGATGAAATAAATATTTTATTGATGTGGTTATTATTAGTAAATATTTATGAATTAAACTTATTAGATAATATTCTAAATTAAATTAATTTGTAATTTAGAAAGTTGTAATATAACATGAGAGGTTATATTGTTGTTAAATTTAATAATTTAAATTGGTGTATTAAATTATTAAATAAAATTATAATAAAATTATAATGTTGTGTTATTTGTTTAAATGGTATATTTAATTAAAATATAGTTTGTAACTAATTTAATTGATTAATATTGGATATAGAGATCCAAATAAATAATATGTGATTATAAATTATAAACTAAATTGTTTATTAAAATAATTAAAGTAGTTTTAAATTGATTTAACCCAAACAAGGCTTAAATATATTAAGTCTTTAATTATAAATTATAAAATAAATTATTTATTAAAATAATTAAAGTAGTTTTAAATTAATTTAACCCAAACAATGCTTAAATATATTAAGTCTTTAATTTTAAAGGGTTTTGCCAAACAAAGCCTTATGGCTTTTGGATTTCTAATTTTTTTATTTAAATAAAATAAATTAAAATAATAAATAAAGTATATTTATAATATATATACGTTAGTTTTGTAATTGATATCTTATTAAGTTTGGCGTATTAAGGATTAGCAGTTTTATTTTTACGCAGTATAGCTATCAGTTTGTTTTCTTTTTACGCATTCTAGTTGTTGAGAAAAGAGAGAAGAACATTCAGAGAGAATTAAGAGGGAGTTGAGAGGAAACCTGACGATTTCATATTGATTATCAGTGGTGATAGTAAGGATTTCAAGCAATTTGAAGGTATTTTATCTAAACCTTAGTATTATATATATATATATATATATATATATATATATATATATATATATATATATATATATATATATATATATGTTCTACGGCAACAATTTTATACTCTGTGAAATTCTATGTTTTGAATTGTTGCTATACAATTAAATTATGATGATTATATGTATTTATGATGGTTAGAATTTATGTTTAAACAAGAATTTGCTATGCTAATTACAGTTAAAAGTAGAAAAATAATGGCAGTGTATATATTTTGCTTTTGGCTTATGAAAGTACCAATTATGGTGGCCAATTTGTACGTTAATCGGTAAATTGAGTCTTGTTTATGCTAGTCCATTGAGAAACGAAGAGAATGTAGTTTGAACAAAGTGATTTGGCGTAGAATTGAAATCACAATGATGAATTTTGTCTAAGGAACTCAAAAATGGTGTTTATGTATGAAAATATGAAATTTGAGAAATTAAAATAGTTTTAGTTGTTGTTAAATTGTTCTAATTGGTTGAATATGATAGCAATCATGTTTGTGATAGTGTTATATCAATTGTAGATGTTGGTTTCACTATTTTGTGGGTGAAATTCGTTTTAGTTGGCCTAAAAACTGTGTCGAATCACGTTCTGCAAAACTGAAACTGATGCATCGCGCGAGCGGGCTGCCTCTTGGCGCGGGCGCGCTGCAATCCAGTATAAAACTGGCGCGGCCGCGTCAGTACCCTGTCACAGACAGTAAAGTCTGCTAATTATGCTGACTTTGGACGTTCAATGTAACTTAGCTTAATGTTATGTTAATGTGTCAAACGTGTAATGACAAGTTTAAAATAGAATAGTATCATGTGGTTAGTAACTCTAAAATGTTAAGATTGTAAGTTGTGAAAATGATATGTATGATTTAAGAAACTTAATGAACAATGAATAAGTGTTGTGAATTGTACACTTGTGATTCTGAAATGAATATTATAAGATATGGAATAGGGTTAATATAAAACCAATAATGATTCATAGCAAGACTTAATCACTTGAATGAACTTCGAGTATGAAATATAGTGAGATATAAGTTAAAAGTTAACACAATCAAATTAAACATTGTGTATTGATTAGTAAGAAGGGTTACGAGATATAGAGTAAAGTTTACATTATAGCTACTATACTTTATTATGTGACTAATAGTTAATGTGAATAATGATATAACTGTATAGGAATACACGAAGTGCAGATAAGCGATAAGAAGTTAAGTCGTAGTTCATAAACTACAAATCAGGTAAGTCTTTCAGTTCCTATTTGCTATGTGAACTTGATGATTAACTGTTTTAAATCTTTATTGCAAATAACATGATGTGTTATATTTATGTTGAAAGCATGAAACGTCAAAGTCAACTTATGACTACGTTGATTTAGTAAAGCTTGCTGATTGAGTAAGGAACTCAATCTTTATACTTGTTATATGAATTGTAGCATGTATGTTATGTTTGTCCAATGTTTATGAAATATATGTTGAGCATGTTATTATGTGCTATGTGATGCATGAAAACTGTTAGATTTTTCTGGGCTATCGAGCTAAACCTTGCAAATAACCATTTTTGCAGGTCAAGATTTCACGGTAAAGTTATGTGTTACCTGAAAGATATGAATCCGATGTGGTACTTGAGGATTTATACACTTTGGTTATGTTATTATTATTTGAACCATGTTTAAGGTTCCGAATGATGTATTAATGTTGAATTATAATATCGTTTCGCGATGTAAACTATTGTAGTATTAAATTGATTCTGAGATATTTAGATGTAAAGGTTGAAGGTTTTGGGAACGAGGATAGTTTGTAATAGAAAATTTTAATTATTCCGCAAGTTTCAATGGTTGTATTATCATTTAATGATGTGAAATTAGAGGTTGAATGTATTATTAACGACTGAAATTGAGAATTGAATTGTATGAATTTTGGGGTCGTTACAATTGGTATCAAAGCTGATAGGATAGAAACCTTAGGTAAGAGTACCTTAGGCTATACTTTAGAGAAGAAATGTGAAGATAATGAACGAATAAGCTCAAATAGAGTTTTAACAATAAGAAGTAATTTAAGAAATGTATAGAGAAGGGATTAAAACATGCGTAAGTGGATTCAAAGAAGAATCTCGCATAGTTATAAGGAATATGAATTTGGGGTTACCCAACTCCAATAATAAGGATGTAAGGTGATAATAAATAGACAATGTATATAAAAAGAGAATGATAACGAAGTTAAGAATAGAAAGTTATATTTAAGTATGGTATAATTGTACTCTTTAATAGTTGATGTATGGTATCTGGGATAAACGATTCCTTCATAGAGCGGAGGTATATACGAACTAGCAACTCAGAACTTAGTTTGTTGGTTGTTTTAGGGAAACCACTCAGCGTACTATATTGAAACTATTAGAGACTCGATGTGTTCCAAGTATAGAAAATGGACGTATGATGAAAATGTGGAACTCTAATGAAATGTTGAGCAATATTAATGAAGTTAGAAATTCTTAAAGGAAGAATTGTTATATAAACAAGAAAATTCAAAGAAGAATCTTGAAGAGACATAAAGATAAGAAATGGGAGTTACCTAACTCCAATAGTAAAGATAACGAATAATGTCGTAAATGAAAAAGGAAAGAAAGGGGATCGTAAAACAAAACGATCACGAGTTATGAAAAGAATTTAAAGGGAGATGATTATAAAATAAGATCAAAACGTGATCTATTTAAGTTATAGAAGAAAGATGGTCTGTAATGTTTAAATAATTATAGCTTAATACTATGAAGATGGTGTACTATGAAATAGTACGAGATAACTCACGAGGAGTTATAGATGATGTGATACGAGAAATTCATATCGAGCAAAGAGCAAGTTAAGAGTAAGATGGAGTTAGGTGAGATTTCAATTGAGGACCCATGTGACGGCTGAGTTGTACAAAGGGTTTTGTGCTTGCACTCAGTTTATCACATTGATAATCATTGGAATGTTGGTGTCGCGCTATCAATGTATATATGGTGAAAAGGTGATTCTTTTCTCATGTGTATGTTTGATAGTTAAAAACTATTATGATTAGTTAGATAATATTAGGATTAGGTGTAGTTCTTAAAACTAATGCATATGATATGTTCGTGACTCATAATAATATGGTATGTTTTGAACTCCTCAGCAAATGGACGCCTATGGTCTGACTAGGATAAGTTCTTAAACTCATATTATTGTGGTAAGTCCTGAACTTCCAAAGTGTGGTAAGTTTGATGAACTGGGGTATAATTAAGTGTGAATGGAGTATTGAGGATGATTGGAATAGATAGACTTATTAAGCAATGGATCATTATAGAAAGTGGAGTTGATGATGGAAGCATAAGTTTTTCAAATCTTCTAGCTTTGCTAGATTTTCGAAATTTATTGACTTCGTGCCGATAGTTGTACTTTTAATTTTTGAAAAATGTTGGATCACACTAGTGAACCAAAGAATTTTTAAAACAGTGCTATTATTCGTATGTCTATGCTAATTGCTTTGGCTAGACAAAAATGATTTGAAATATATCAAAATATATTTTTATATCATCAATGCATCATGGAACCTGGTTCAAAGATGATAAAAATGATGGAGTCATCAATGCAGTATTACTCAGTGTTGGATGTGATCTAATGATCGTCAACCCTCTATGGTCTGATGTAGTATGATTAAATCACCAAATGACGGAATCCTCAAACGGACTGTGAATACAGTGCGGTATCATGACGTCATAAAAAGATTTTTGAGATTTCTTTAAGATGTGAGATATATATATATATATATATATATATATATATATATATATATATATATATATACACACACACACACACACACACACACACATATATATATATATATATATGTATGTATGTATGTGTGTGTGTATAAGTAAATTTCGATTGATGTTCGAATTGTTGTAGAAGTCTATGCTATTTGATTCAGCTAGACGATTATTGAAAGATGTTCATAAAATTCAAGCGGTTATTGAAAAGTTATGCCAAGCCAAATTATTTTGGTGCGGATTCAGATGTTGAAAAGCTGAGATGAACAACCCTATAAGGGGACATATTTTCGGGGACAATGGTTCCGAGCGTAACGCATATAGTCGTTACAAAACACTACGTTGCGGCCCAACGTAGTGGTACAATAGGCTGGCCACCTAGTGTACGTGTGGACGGTGTTTTCAGTCTTTATGATTTATAAACACTCTGGTTTGCAGTGTGAAGGATTGAGTTGAAGCACTAGTAAACCGAGAATAGAGTTCACGATCTTGTGACCCCTCAGCGTGATTTGGAATCTTTTAAATTCCTGAGTTATTGATACTGCTTCCTAATTATTGAGCAATTGTGGAAGATTCTTGCTATTCTACAAGGCGAATGTGGTAAGGATGATATTCCTTAGAAAGAAGTAAGTCGTAGAATGCGACACGGAATGATAAATATATTGAATAAGTGAGAAAAGAAATTTTTAAAATGAGAAGGAGATGAGTTATCAAAGAATAATGTAAAACTTTTAATAGAAAAGTTTAATAATTGTAGAAAGAACTTTGTGGGAAGAAGTGGTTATAGAACTCAAGGAATGAATAAAGTATTAACGTAAAATCTATTTTGATAGATTGAATGAATGAGGATTAATAAATAAAATTTCGAGGACGAAATTCTTAGAAAAATGGGTGAATGTAATATCCCGAGTGTTTGTGTATCGATCCTTAGAAAAGGAAATTAATGGGTTAAAGAATATATAATACTCAAAATATAATTGAGTTCAAGTGAAAGTTATGAAATAAAACCTAAAATTTGTGGAGGTAATGAATATAATAGGAAATATAAAACCTATATTAAGGTAATGTGTTGAAGATATTCAACGATAAATTTTTGAAAAGAGATTTGGTGAAAACCGAGTAAGGTAGGGTTTCGATGATTCTGAGTACGGAATTCTTATAAGGGGGGAAGGATGTGACAAACTGAATTTTTATAAGTTATTAAAATAGGAATTTAATAATTAAAATTCATGAGATGTTTTGAATTTGAGTATGTACATGTATGTGCTGTATATTTTGAAATATGTGATTTGGTGTGAAGAGAAATGTAACAACCCGATATTTTCTATATAAATAAATAAGAAATTTTGCGTATAAATTTATTTTTTATTTTATAAGATGAGCATTTGTACAAGATAATGGGTATATGTATTTATGTGATAAATAAAAATATATTTATTACATGAATATTTACAAATAATTTTATTTTAGAATTATTGATTATTATAAAGTATATTCTTATAATAATTAATATAGTAAAAATATTTTTATTAATTATTTTCCATGAAAATTAATTATATATTATTTAAATAATATATGAAATGATTTTTAGAATTATTATAATAATTATTTATTTTATTATATGAATTTATGTAAGATTAATTAAGTTAATTATTTTACCTTAATTATCAAGGTTAATTATGGAAGAATAAATCAGATATGGAATCCAAATCCTAATTTTGGATTTTTATCAAGGAATGAGAATCATAATATAAAAATATTATATTTTAATTTTTCAGTACTATAAATATGTACTGTATGTACGTATTGATAATGGTTGGTCAATTATGGTTTATATTTTCAAAATCCTATTATTAATTGGTTAAACCCTAGTTTAAAAGTTAATACGCGTTCAAGACGGTGTAGTAATGGTGTTATTTGATTTTTGTTGTGTTATATAGGATTCTATGTTAATTAGGAAAAACCTTATTAATTTTGGAAACCCTAATTAGCTAGAAACTCTAATTCTAAAATTAGTAACCCTAATTAATATTTCGAAAACCATAATTTCTGAAATGAGAAACCCTAATTTGAAACTAAAATTAGAGTTCGAGATTGTTGTTATTGTGATAAGGTGATTAATTTACAAGTATTAGAATTATAATTGTTAATCATGAAAACCCTAATTACTAAACTAGAAACCCTAATTTCTATATTTAGTAACCCTAATTAGTAATTTTAAAACCTAATTACTAATTATAAACCCTAATTGCTAAATTAGCAAAGTTAATTATAATTAATATATAAAACCCTAATGTCCCTGTATAAAGTAATTAGAAAACTAATTTAATTTAGAAAACCCTAATTACAAATTTTAGAAACTAATTTTTATTTTATTTTTAAACCCTAAATGAAAACCTAGAACTTTATTTTTTTCTAAACCTTAGGGTTTAACCCTAAGGGTCAAACCCTAAGAATTTGCAAGGATTACAAGAATGCCATTAAAATTCCAAGCTAAATGACCATTATGCCCTTCTATGCATTATTGAGGCTAGCAACTAGGTTTTTGTGACGCCCCCAAAATAGGTCCAATCCATCCAACCCATTCTGAGTCGCCAAATACATGGTACAGAAAATAACTACAACTTTATTATTACAATTGTCGTGCAAAATACGACAGCACATATACTGTGAGTTTAAATACAAATATTGTCATCTAGACAGTATTCATACTCAATTAAGAACTCATTATACTTATTGATACACTATTTTATAAAATAGTGAGGACTACTAAAACAACTGTCTTGAACCATCATTCCATACCCCGACTAGTACTCGCTACATTCTCGTCTCCTGAGAAGAAAAATGGAACAACAAGAAAAAGGGTGAGCTCAACTAGCCCAGTAAAGAATATTATGACTAAGATAATATACAACAAATTATCGTTAGTCTTCAATAGGAAAAAATTTAATAGAATACAATAGACAACAAGTTTTCAATCAATATTCGCAGCGAAAAATAATAATTCATAGAGAAGTTACGTAAAGAATGAAATCTACGATTATCTATGAATTTAAAAGCCCATCATCAACATTTTATCCCTGTAACATCAATCAATAAATATCTTGAATCAAATAGTCATCTTTGCACTACGGGCCAAAGATATTCATCAGTTGGTCATGTTCATCTCAACACCTGTTCATCTTTGCACTACAGGCCAAAGATATTCATCAGAAATCACTCATCTTTGCACTACAGGCCAAAGATATTCATCAAAAATCATTCATCTTTGCACTACAGGCCAAAGATATTCATCAGAAATCATTAATCTTTGCACTACAGGCCAAAGATATTCAATTATATCATCATTTAGGACTGAGGATGATAAAAAATATTTTAAAGGAAACGAATCCAGTGAAGCAAAAGAACAAATATTAGGGATTCGTATTACAGTTTATCCATGTCCAAAAATACCTCATAAACAATCATAGTGGAGTAAAATTCAAGAATGATCAAAACATGGATACAATCAAAGCTAGTACCCAAATTAGATATTTTGGACGAAAAGAAAAAAATTTCATTTTTCGGTGAATAGTAACTCGTGAATAGTAACTCGTGAATAGTAACCCCGACATGAAAAGTTCTAAATTTGATAAAAAATTCAGATCAATACTTCGGTATAATGATATTGAAGAAAATAATATCATTTAAGAAGAAATAACATCCCTTACCTCGGAAATACGGTACTTCTGACTGGAATACTAGATATAGTGCTGAAGGAAACTTGCACCGTATAGCAACACTCAAAGTATCAAATACTCACAAGAATACGCTCGATATAGAGAGAGAAAGAGAGAGAAACTTATGTTTCTGGTGTGATTTTCAATTCTAACCTAAGCACCCTATTTATAGGAAAATGCTTAGAACACCAAAGCAGAAAATTAAATAAATTAATAATATAATTTTCTTAATTTCCTTAGCACACCACATCAGCTGATTTCCACCATTAACATGTGCCACTCAAATGTCAAAAATGTTTTTCTTAATAAAAATAATTAAAACTTCCAAAAATCAATTATTTCGGAACTTCAGAACTTCAATAATTCATAAAAAATAGTCCTTTATTCAGAAAATTCAAATCTCGCGAGTTTTTATAGGAAATTCAATTCTCTACAACTTTGCAGAAGAAAGTTTTTCCAAATTATAAATAGAAATTGACCGAAATCCACAAACGGGCGATTTTACAGTCAATAATAAATTTTCGGTCAAGAATTGTGTCCACCAACACACAAAACATGTGTTAATCATTTAATGCCACAAAAATACTCTTCCTCCTCATATACTCATATATCCCACATTCATTGTAAAAATATCACCATCAATATATTATTAAAATAATATATTTAAATGAATTATTTTATCAGAAAAAGATAAAATATTAATTTTCAACAATTGTCACATTAAAAATTTTCTCCATCTATATCCACATAAAATCAATATTTTCCTCATCATATAAATCAACAATTAATTATACACAAATAATATTACAGAACCACAGTACTGGCAACCAGGCCGTTCCTAGGAAAGAGGGGGCTTTCCAATAAGGATCTCTCCTTACTGGCGCGCAATTAGATGACCAAACCTCTCCTTAGACAGAACTTTCTAGACATTGCCAATAATGTTATCTAATAATATTATTCAGATAATATAAATTATTGTTCCGATAATAGAAAATACTGTGTAGTGACAATTATTAAAACAACAGTAATATAAAATATCAACACAGCAATTATTGAATCAATAAAATACAATATTGAACAGTAATTACTGTAACAATTATTGAGTAGTGCCTTCTTACGTAAGAATCAATAATTGGTGCAATACCGTGTGCTACTGTGCAACAACGCGTATTACTGTGTTTTAACCACCGGGTATTTCAACAGTATTAACGGTAACAACTACGCCGTTATTTATAAACAACTTATTTTTGTTGTTTTCTTCATCCAATCGCTTTCCGTTATGGGGCCCACAAAAGACTGCGCCGTCGTACGAATATTCTCCGACAGTAAGAATATTCCACGACCAAGCGAATATTCCCCGATAACAATGAATATTTTATAACCACCTGGTTATTTGAAATATTTGCGCATTTTACCCATAACTAACCACATTAACCCTTACTAAAATAATAAATAAAGAAAATTAAATTTCATTTATTAATAATTTGGGGTCTTACAACCTCCCCTCCTTGTGAAATTTCGTCCTCGAAATTAACGTACGTACCTGGTGTTTCGAAAAGATGAGGATACCTCGCTTTCATTTCCGTTTCTAACTCCCAGGTCATTTCCTCAATAGCATGGTTTCTCCACAAAACTTTAACTTGTGGTATGACCTTCGTGCGTAGGACATGCTCCTTCCTATCCAAGATCTTGACAGGTACCTCCTCGTACGTTAAGTTTTCGGCTATCTCGTCTGGTTCTAACTCAATAATGTGGTTCGGGTCTTTCACATATTTTTGAAGCACAGATATATGAAAAATATTATGAACACGAGACATACTTGGAGGTAACGCGAGTCTATAGGCCACATTTCCTACTCGGTCAAGAATCTGAAATGGACCAATAAATCGTGGATTGAGCTTTCCTTTCTTCCCAAATATTGTAACTCCTTTCCATGGAGCTACACGTAATAATAAATGATCCCCAATATTAAATTCCACGTCCTTCCGATGAAGATTCACATAACTCTTTTGTCGATCCTGTGCCGTTTGTATACGTTGTCGAATCGTTTGGATCTTTTTCGTAGTCATACGTACCAACTCTGGTCCCAACAACGTTGCTTCTCCCACCTCATCCCAACATACTGGAGAGCGGCACTTTCGTCCATACAATGCTTCAAATGGAGCCACACCTATACCTGCCTGATAACTGTTATTGTAGGAGAATTCCACCAATGGTAGGTACTATCCCAACTCCCTTTGAAATCTAGGACACAAAGTCTTAATAGATATTCAAGAGTTTGAATAGTCATCTCTGATTGTCCGTCCGTTTGAGGATGGTAAGCTGAACTAAATCATAAATCCGTGCCCATAGCTTTTTGCAAGCTAACCCAAAATCTTGAAGTGAATCTTGGGTCACGATCCGAAACTATGGATACTGGCATGCCATGCAGTCTCACCATCTCATTCACGTACATACTAGCAAGACGTTAAAGGAAATAAGTCTCACGTATCGGCAAGAAATGAGCGGACTTGGTTAATCTATCAACAATGACCCTTGGCACTTGATGCTCCGCCTTTACGCGTTGACAAGTTAAACACCTCGAGATAAACTTTACAATCTCTCTCTTCATATTGTTCCACCAAAATGTATGTCGAAGATCACGATACATTTTAGTACTTCCAAGATGGATTGCAAATGGTGTATTGTGTGCCTCCATCATGATCTTGTACTTCAAATCAGAATCGTTAGGAACACAAAGTCTGGAGTGGACTCGAAGTATTCCTTCTTCATTGATTTTTACTTCTGGAATAGCACCTTCTTGCACTTTCTTCTTCATACGCATCAGCTCCGGGTCTGTAGCTTGAGCAACTTTAACTTTATCGATTAAAGTTGATTCTACGCGTATACTTGACATTATCGCACTCGTTCCTGCATATGATCTTCTACTCAACGCGTCAGCTACCACGTTTGCTTTTCCAGGATAGTATTGGATGGTATGATCGAAATCTTTCAACAGCTCGAGCCAACGTCGTTGCCGCATGTTGAGTTCTTTTTGAGTGAAGAAATATTTGAGGCTTTTATGGCCTGAATATATCTCCACTTTCTCCCCATATAGATAGTGCCTCCAGATCTTTAGCGCGAAAACGACTGCTGCCAACTCTAGATCATGAGTAGGATAATTCCTCTCATATTCTTTAAGTTGTCGCGAGGCATAGGCTATGACTTTCTCACGTTACATGAGAACACATCCTAACCCTTTGCCTGAAGCATCGCTGTAGATAACAAATCCATCTGAATCAGATGGTATTGTCAGAACAGGTGCCGAAATAAGTCTCCTTTTAAGCTCTTAGAAACTTTTCTCGCATTCTTCGCTCCATACGAATTTGATATCCTTCTTGAGTCAGCTGAGTTAATGGAGTAGCGATTCGAGAAAATCCTTTTACGAATCTCCGATAATAACCAGAAAGCTACGTATTTCGATTACTAACTTAGGTTGCTCTCAACTGTGACTCATATCCCAATCTTGGATAGCACGTCACAATGACACCTATCAGTTTACTACCGCACGAATATGGCGTCCCCTACAGAGAGTCTGGATTCAGTGCATTCCACAAAAGAAGTCACCAGATAAAGGCTCGATTATCAACTTCTATAGTTGAATTTTTAACTCCTGAAGTTCAATAGGAGCCATTCGATATGAGATTTTAGAAATGAGTTTTGTACCGGGTTCAAAGTCGATACAAAATTCAATCTCACGCTTTGGGAGTAAGCCAAGAAATTCTTCAGGAAATACGTCAGGGATTTACTAACAATAGAAATATCATTCAAATCTGACGTTTTTTTTTGTTCAAGTCCATAACATAGCTAAGAAAGCTTGACATCCATTTTTCAATAAACGAATGACTTTACGGCTTGATATGAAAGAGTTTGACTTCAATAGTTTGGTTGCTTGAATTCGAATAACAGGTTACTTAGGAATATGAAAACTAACAAGCTTACGAAAGCAATCAATTTTGGCATGATGAGTAGTTAACCAATCAATTCCTAAAATCACATCAAAAGTAAGTATCTTTAAAGAGATACGATCAACAGGTAATGTGATGGTGCCAACTTGGATCAAACAAGATTTATAAACAGTGGATGTAACGAAAGTTTCTCCTAACGGAGTTTCAACAGATAAGTCAAAGTCTAATTTCTCCGGAGTCAAGTTTAAACGTTGAGCACAAGAAGGAGAAATAAATGAATGGGTAGAACCGGTATCTAATAAGGTATAGACTTCGCAAAAATTTATAATTAACTAACCCGTGCTAACTTCGTTCGGGTTCCTCACATTCTGACCAGTCACGAAAAACGCTCTTCCAGGAACCGTTGACTTTGACTTTTTTGGGACAGCTTTTTGAGTCACCACCCCCGCTGGACTTGGTTTCGCTACAGTGCAATCTCGAGCGATATGTCCTTCCTTTTCACAGTTATAACATACCTTAAACTGTTGTTCTGATGACTATTGTCACCGGTATAATCCTAGTTGTGGTCCCTCGATTGACCATACTCGCTATCTCGCTCTAATAATTGAGCCCTGTTGACAACATCTGAATAGAGAGAAAATTTATGAGAAATGAGATAATGACGTATGCCGGGTTTCAAACCTCTCAGAAACATCCGCGTCATACGTTCCTCATTCTCCACCAAATGAGGTGCAAACCTGGACAACTCTGCAAATTTCGCCTCGTACTGGGACACCGTCATGTTATTCTGCTCCAGTCTAATAAACTCTACCTCCTTCATAAGACGAATACTTTCAGGAAAGTACTTGTCATTGAATAGTCTCATTTACTCAACTGTTAACATTCTCAGTGGACATTCTCAAATACTGCCATAAACAAGGGTTAATTTAACAAATTAACAAATCACATAATATCCCTATATTATGACCGACAAACAAATAAGCTTAGGTAGGACACACTAGAGAAGGATTTACTCGTCTCTCCTCTCCTAGTTCTATTCCCCGATCTCCGCCAGAGATCATATCCCTAAACTCTGATACCAACTGTGACGCCCCCAAAATAGGTCCAATCCATCCAACCCATTCTGAGTCGCCAAATACATGGTACAGAAAATAACTATAACTTTATTATTACAATTGTCGTGCAAAATACGATAACACATATACTGTAAGTTTAAATACAAATATTGTCATCTAGACAGTATTCATACTCAATTAAGAACTCATTATACTTATTGATACACTATTTTATAAAATAGTGAGGACTACTAAAACAACTGTCTTGAACCATCATTCCATACCCCGACTAGTACTCGCTACATTCTCGTCTCCTGAGAAGAAAAATGGAACAACAAGAAAAAGGGTGAGCTCAACTAGCCCAGTAAAGAATATTATGACTAAGATAATATACAACAAATTATCGTTAGTCTTCAATAGGAAAAAATTTAATAGAATACAATAGACAACAAGTTTTCAATCAATATTCGCAGCGGAAAATAATAATTCATAGAGAAGTTACGTAGAGAATGAAATCTACGATTATCTATGAATTTAAAAGCACATCATCAACATTTTATCCCTGTAACATCAATCAATAAATATCTTGAATCAAATAGTCATCTTTGCACTACGGGCCAAAGATATTCATCAGTTGGTCATGTTCATCTCAACACCTGTTCATCTTTGCACTACGGGCCAAAGATATTCACCAGAAATCATTCATCTTTGCACTACAGGCCAAAGATATTCATCAAAAATTATTCATCTTTGCACTACAGGCCAAAGATATTCATCAGAAATCATTAATCTTTGCACTACAGGCCAAAGATATTCAATTATATCATCATTTAGGACTGAGGATGATGAAAAATATTTTAAAAGAAACGAATCCAGTGAAGCAAAAGAACAAATATTAGGGATTCGTATTACAGTTTATCCATGTCCAAAAATACCTCATAAACAATCATAGTGGAGTAAAATTCAAGAATGATCAAAACATGGATACAATCAAAGCTAGTACCCAAATTAGATATTTTGGACGAAAAGAAAAAAATTTCATTTTTCGGTGAATAGTAACTCGTGAATAACTCATGAATAGTAACCCCGACATGAAAAGTTCCAAATTTGATAAAAAGTTCAGATCAATACTTTGGCATAATGATATTGAAGAAAATAATATCATTTAAGAAGAAATAGCATCCCTTACCTCGGAAATACGGTACTTCTGACTGGAATACTAGATATAGTGCTGAAGGAAACTTGCACCGTATAGCAACACTCAAAGTATCAAATACTCACAAGAATACGCTCGATATAGAGAGAGAAAGAGAGAGAAACTTATGTTTCTGGTGTGATTTTCAATTCTAACCTAAGCACCCTATTTATAGGAAAATGCTTAGAACACCAAAGCAGAAAATTAAATAAATTAATAATATAATTTTCTTAATTTCCTTAGCACACCACATCAGCTGATTTCCACCATTAACATGTGCCACTCAAATGTCAAAAATGTTTTTCTTAATAAAAATAATTAAAACTTCCAAAAATCAATTATTTCGGAACTTCAGAACTTCAATAATTCATAAAAAATAGTCCTTTATTCAGAAAATTCAAATCTCGCGAGTTTTTATAGGAAATTCAATTCTCTACAACTTTGCAGAAGAAAGTTTTTCCAAATTATAAATAGAAATTGACCGAAATCCACAAACGGGCGATTTTACAGTCAATAATAAATTTTCGGTCAAGAATTGTGTCCACCAACACACAAAACATGTGTTAATCATTTAATGCCACAAAAATACTCTTCCTCCTCATATACTCATATATCCCACATTCATTGTAAAAATATCACCATCAATATATTATTAAAATAATATATTTAAATGAATTATTTTATCAGAAAAAGATAAAATATTAATTTTCAACAATTGTCACATTAAAAATTTTCTCCATCTATATCCACATAAAATCAATATTTTCCTCATCATATAAATCAACAATTAATTATACACAAATAATATTACAGAACCACAGTACTGGCAACTAGGTCGTTCCCAGGAAAGAGGGGGCTTTCCAATAAGGATCTCTGTAAGACCCCGAATTTTATGACATAAAAGTATTCAATTTTTCTTATAATTACTATTCAGTAAATGGTTAAATTGATAAAAGTTTAAAGTTATGAGTGAAATATGATTTTTTTTTCAAAATAAGCAAGTGGTTATAAAATAATCATTGTTGTCGGGGAATATTCGTTTGGTCGTGGAATATTCTTTATGTCGGGGAATATTCGTACGACGGCGCAGCCATTTGTGGGCCCCATAACAAAATAGCTGTCGGGTGAAGAAAATGACAAATTTGAGTTTTTACAAATAACGGCGTAGTTGTTACCGTTAACACTGTTGGAATAGCCGGTGGTTAAAATACAGTAATACGCGTTATTGCACAGTAGCACACGGTATTGCATAGTATTTTTGAAATTATTGATTCTTACGTAAGAAGGCACTACTCAATAATTGTTACAGTAATTACTGTTCAATATTTTATTTTATTGATTCAATAATTGCTACGTTAAAATTTTGTATTATTGTTGTTCAATAATTGTTGCTGCACAGTATTTCCCATTATCAGATCAATAATTCATATTATTTGAATAGTATTATTAGATAGCATTATTGGCAATGTCTAGAAAGTTCTGTATAAGAAGAGGTTTGGTCATCTAATTGCGCGCCAGTAAGGAGAAATTCTTATTGGAAAGCCCCCTCTTTCCTGGGAACGGCCTGGTTGTCATAAATGTGATTCTGTAATATTATTTGTGAATAATTAATTATTGATTCATATGATAAGAAATTATTTATTTTATGTGGATATAAATGAGGGATATATTTTTGTGGTTAAAAAATGAAGGAGTTAATGTTGAGATTTTTATCCGTATTTTTGTCGGAATGGAGGTATTAAAAATCAGGGTTTTTGAGATATTTTGCGGGGGTTATAATTTTTAATCCGACCGTTGGATCGTGGTAATTTTTGGATATGTTATACATATATAAGTTGAGTATATGCCCACAAATTTTGAACCGTTAAAAATGAACGTATGATTTATTATGAATTTTACGAGATGACTGGTTCAGAAATTGTTGAATTTTCGGAGTTTATCATTTTGGTGGAAAATTCTAGAATTGGTGGGCCCCACTTGTGGTTGGTGAAGAAATGTGCTGAATTATATTTCAAATGTGGTGGGTGGGAATAGTAGCAGGTAAAGCCATCAGGTTGCAGGTCAAACCTACCAAAATTTTCCTATAAATAGAGGGCTAAGTTAGAATTGAAAATCACACCAGAAACATAAGCTTTCTCTCTTTCTCTCTCTATATTATGAAGCATATTTTGTGAGTTTTTAGATACTTGGTGAGTTGCTATTCATCAGTGCAAGTTTTCTTCAGCATCATATCCGATATCCAGTCAGAAGTACTGCTCTTTTGAGGTAAGGGATAGTAAGGGATAGTAAGGGATTTTAAGGGTTGTTATATTTTCCAGTTTCGTAATTTTTCTGATCTTCAAAAATTTTGGAAAAATTTAAAATGATATTTTGATGAGTTTTCTTGATTGTGTCCAAAAATGGTGATTTTTGGATGTATAGATTGAGAGTTATGAATTTTATGAGAAAAGACTATTTTAAAAGTAACAGCTTATAATTCCTTGTGGTTAACTCCAAAATTGATGAAATTTTTATTGGGAGTACATGTATATGATAGAAGTATACTCTGTAAATTTCAGAATTTTTGGACAAAAGTATAATTTTTGATAAATGTCTAAATATTCGGCTATTTTGGCCATATGAAAAATAGTAAATGACTTTTAAAAATTCTGAGAAAAATATATGTTCACTATGGGACTATATTATGCTAAATACCAGAAAAAAAATATTTTTGGAACTGATTTGGTATTTTTCATGAAAATGGTTTAGTTATGAGTAAATGAATTAAATATGTTTTGTGAAGAAAGAAAATTGGAAAATAGGATTTTATGGCTTGAGAATCCTATATGAGGTATATGCAGATTTTTGATGAGGGTTTTGGTTATTGATGATGAAATTGTAAGAGTTGGCATTTTATGATGATTAAATGCATTAATTAGTAAAGTGTAAACAATTAAAATAAATTGTTTATAAATTTAAGTAATGTTATTCTTTCAATATCATTGTACCGAAATATTGGTATGAATTTTATTGTAGAATTTCTATCTTTTGTGTCGGGGTTACTATTCATGAGTTACGAATATTACTCTTGAGATTAAAACTATATGTTGATCATATTATTTTTATCATCATATATAACATTTTTATAACCCTGATGTTGAAATTCTCTTTCACTGGAGTGTAAAGATGGGTAGATTATTGGTATGATCATGACTAGGGTTCTCTTTGGCCTGTAGTGCAAAGTTGAATTGTGACTGGTATGATCATGACCATTGAATTTATAATTGAATATCTTAAGCTTAAGTGCAAAGGTGAATTGATCAACATGGTTATAATTATTGTTTATATAAATTCTGAAATGATTATATATTTCTTTGAGATATGAATATATTTGGCCTATAGTGCAAATATGAATTGTTGATGAATATCTTTGGCATGTAGTGCAAAGATGGCATGTTGATGAATATCTTTGGCCTGTAGTGCAAAGATGAACTGTTGTTGAATATCTTTGGCCCGTAGTGCAAAGATGGTTTGTTGACGAATATCTTTGGCCCGTAGTGCAAAGATGGATTTGTTAGTATGATTATAAACAGGAATTGTGATTTGGTATAACCATGATCTTTGATGTTTCAGGTAAAGACAGGTGATGAAAATATTCTTCGTCCTGGGTGCGAAGAAAAATTTATAGTCACAATTATGATTATGAGTTATTCATATGATTGTGGAAAGGAACTGTTGAGTGATGTTACATGGATAAAATATTGTTGGTGGATTTTTAACATGGAGAAGATAATAGACTTTATAGTCTATTTGACTCTTCTAATGGATTGCTCGTTCCGCTGCAACTATGGTTGAAATTTTTATCATTTACCATATGTTCTAAATCTCTGATTTATTATTGATGAAGGCTATTGATAATTTAATTATCTTTAGTCATGATATTCTTTACTGAGCTAGTTGTGCTCACCCTTTTGCTTCACAATTCCTTTCAGGTAATAAGAGTGTAGCTGGGTCGAGCGGGGGTAACAAGGGAATAGAACGGTGGTCATCATTTAGTAGTTATATTTGGTGAAGAAAATAGGGTGAGGCGAACCCAACGTTGGAAGGGTGTTTTGTCACTATCATACAAGATGTCTAATGACATACAACCTCGTGTCATCATAGGACAGGGTTGTGCTCATCCACTTGCTGAGTATATCTATGGGCACTACCTATATAATCTTGGTGTTTGTTTGAAGTATAATTCTCAATTAGAGACAGTGGAGATAATGATAAGTCAAGAGAAGACTCACCATTGGGAAGAATATGATAGTAATCTTCTCGTTTTTCTTTGGGGTCTATTGGGTCAACCAAGGATAATTCTGTGGCCATATGATATCTATCATAACCTAGATGCGTGGCCTCCCATGTACGAAGGTTTCCTTGAGCACTTCCCAAAGATTCTAATTTCTAAAACAGTCTTTGACTATACCTTTATGTAAGGTGCCACTGTGAGGTACTGTCCACGGTTGGGACATGAGTCACATTTGGTATATAGTTGTATCCAAACTCACAGCATATGTGTTGTTGTATTTTGCACAACAATTGTTGTAATAAAGTTGTAGTTATTTTCTGTACCATGTATTTGGCGACTCAGAATAGGTTGGATGGAATGGACCTATTTTGGGGTTGTTACATTTGGTATCAGAGCTTAGGGATATGATCTCTGGCGGAGATCGGGAAATAGAACTAGGAGGGGAGAGATGAGTAAATCATTCGCTAGTGTGTCCAACCTAAGCTTATTTGTTGGTCAGTCATAATATCGGGATATTATGTGATATGTTAATTTGTTAAATTAACCCTTGTTTTGAAGCTGTTTTCTAGAATGATATCTGAAATACAGGAGATGAGCAATGGAGAAATCATGATGACAGGGAAGATGGAATATGAAATGAAAGCAAGGTATTCTCAACTCTTTGAATTACCAGGTACGTAAATTTCGGGGACGAAATTTCATAAGGAGGGGAGATTGTAAGACCCCGAATTTTATGAAATAAAAGTATTCAATTTTTCTTATAATTACTATTCAGTAAATGGTTAAATTGATAAAAGTTTAAAGTTATGAGTGAAATATAATTTTTTTTCAAAATAAGCAAGTGGTTATAAAATAATCATTGTTGTCGGGGAATATTCGTTTGGTCGTGGAATATTCTTTCTGTCGGGGAATATTCGTACGACGGCGCAGCCATTTGTGGGCCCCATAACAAAATAACTGTCGGGTGAAGAAAATGACAAATTTGAGTTTTTACAAATAACGGCGTAGTTGTTACCGTTAACACTGTTGAAATAGCCGGTGGTTAAAATACAGTAATACGCGTTATTGCACAGTAGCACACGGTATTGCATAGTATTTTTGAAATTATTGATTCTTACGTAAGAAGGCACTACTCAATAATTGTTACAGTAATTACTGTTCAATATTTTATTTTATTGATTCAATAATTGCTACGTTGAAATTTTGTATTGTTGTTGTTCAATAATTGTTGCTGCACAGTATTTCCCATTATCAGATCAATAATTCATATTATTTGAATAGTATTATTAGATAGCATTATTGGCAATGTCTAGAAAGTTCTGTCTAAGGAGAGGTTTGGTCATCTAATTGCGCGCCAGTAAGGAGAAATTCTTATTGGAAAGCCCCCTCTTTCCTGGGAACGGCCTGGTTGTCATAAATGTGATTCTGTAATATTATTTGTGAATAATTAATTATTGATTCATATGATAAGAAAATATTTATTTTATGTGGATATAAATGAGGGATATATTTTTGTGGTTAAAAAATGAAGGAGTTAATGTTGAGATTTTTATCCGTATTTTTGTCGGAATGGAGGTATTAAAAATCAGGGTTTTTGAGATATTTTGCGGGGGTTATAATTTTTAATCCGACCGTTGGATCGTGGTAATTTTTGGATATGTTATACATATATAAGTTGAGTATATGCCCACAAATTTTGAACCGTTAAAAATGAACGTATGATTTATTATGAATTTTACGAGATGACTGGTTCAGAAATTGTTGAATTTTCGGAGTTTATCATTTTGGTGGAAAATTCTAGAATTGGTGGGCCCCACTTGTGGTTGGTGAAGAAATGTGCTGAATTATATTTCAAATGTGGTGGGTGGGAATAGTAGCAGGTAAAGCCATCAGGTTGCAGGTCAAACCTACCAAAATTTTCCTATAAATAGAGGGCTAAGTTAGAATTGAAAATCACACCAGAAACATAAGCTTTCTCTCTTTCTCTCTCTATATTATGAAGCATATTTTGTGAGTTTTTAGATACTTGGTGAGTTGCTATTCATCAGTGCAAGTTTTCTTCAGCATCATATCCGATATCCAGTCAGAAGTACTGCTCTTTTGAGGTAAGGGATAGTAAGGGATAGTAAGGGATTTTAAGGGTTGTTATATTTTCAGTTTCGTAATTTTTCTGATCTTCAAAAATTCTGGAAAAATTTGAAATGATATTTTGATGAGTTTTCTTGATTGTGTCCAAAAATGGTGATTTTTGGATGTATAGATTGAGAGTTATGAATTTTATGAGAAAAGACTATTTTAAAAGTAACAGCTTATAATTCCTTGTGGTTAACTCCAAAATTGATGAAATTTTTATTGGGAGTACATGTATATGATAGAAGTATACTCTGTAAATTTCAGAATTTTTGGACAAAAGTATAATTTTTGATAAATGTCTAAATATTCGGCTATTTTGGCCATATGAAAAATAGTAAATGACTTTTAAAAATTCTGAGAAAAATATATGTTCACTATGGGACTATATTATGCTAAATCCCAGAAAAAAAATATTTTTGGAACTGATTTGGTATTTTTCATGAAAATGGTCTAGTTATGAGTAAATGAATTAAATATGTTTTGTGAAGAAAGAAAATTGGAAAATAGGATTTTATGGCTTGAGAATCCTATATGAGGTATATGCAGATTTTTGATGAGGGTTTTGGTTATTGATGATGAAATTGTAAGAGTTGGCATTTTATGATGATTAAATGCATTAATTAGTAAAGTGTAAACAATTAAAATAAATTGTTTATAAATTTAAGTAATGTTATTCTTTCAATATCATTATACCGAAATATTGGTATGAATTTTATTGTAGAATTTCTATCTTTTGTGTCGGGGTTACTATTCATGAGTTACGAATATTACTCTTGAGATTAAAACTATATGTTGATCATATTATTTTTATCATCATATATAACATTTTTATAACCCTGATGTTGAAATTCTCTTTCACTGGAGTGTAAAGATGGGTAGATTATTGGTATGATCATGACTAGGGTTCTCTTTGGCCTGTAGTGCAAAGTTGAATTGTGACTGGTATGATCATGACCATTGAATTTATAATTGAATATCTTAAGCTTAAGTGCAAAGGTGAATTGATCAACATGGTTATAATTATTGTTTATATAAATTCTGAAATGATTATATATTTCTTTGAGATATGAATATATTTGGCCTGTAGTGCAAATATGAATTGTTGATGAATATCTTTGGCATGTAGTGCAAAGATGGCATGTTGATGAATATCTTTGGCCTGTAGTGCAAAGATGAACTGTTGTTGAATATCTTTGGCCCGTAGTGCAAAGATGGTTTGTTGATGAATATCTTTGGCCCGTAGTGCAAAGATGGATTTGTTAGTATGATTATAAACAGGAATTGTGATTTGGTATAACCATGATCTTTGATGTTTCAGGTAAAGACAGGTGATGAAAATATTCTTCGTCCTGGGTGCGAAGAAAAATTTATAGTCACAATTATGATTATGAGTTATTCATATGATTGTGGAAAGGAACTGTTGAGTGATGTTACATGGATAAAATATTGTTGGTGGATTTTTAACATGGAGAAGATAATAGACTTTATAGTCTATTTGACTCTTCTAATGGATTGCTCGTTCCGCTGCAACTATGGTTGAAATTTTTATCATTTACCATATGTTCTAAATCTCTGATTTATTATTGATGAAGGCTATTGATAATTTAATTATCTTTAGTCATGATATTCTTTACTGAGCTAGTTGTGCTCACCCTTTTGCTTCACAATTCCTTTCAGGTAATAAGAGTGTAGCTGGGTCGAGCGGGGGTAACAAGGGAATAGAACGGTGGTCATCATTTAGTAGTTATATTTGGTGAAGAAAATAGGGTGAGGCGAACCCAACGTTGGAAGGGTGTTTTGTCACTATCATACAAGATGTCTAATGACATACAACCTCGTGTCATCATAGGACAGGGTTGTGCTCATCCACTTGCTGAGTATATCTATGGGCACTACCTATATAATCTTGGTGTTTGTTTGAAGTATAATTCTCAATTAGAGACAGTGGAGATAATGATAAGTCAAGAGAAGACTCACCATTGGGAAGAATATGATAGTAATCTTCTCGTTTTTCTTTGGGGTCTATTGGGTCAACCAAGGATAATTCTGTGGCCATATGATATCTATCATAACCTAGACGCGTGGCCTCCCATGTACGAAGGTTTCCTTGAGCACTTCCCAAAGATTCTAATTTCTAAAACAGTTTTTGACTATACCTTTATGTAAGGTGTTATTGTGAGGTGATGTCCACGGTTGGAACATGAGTCACATTTGGTATATATTTGTATCCAAACTCACAGCATATGTGTTGTTGTATTTTGCACGACAATTGTTGTAATAAAGTTGTAGTTATTTTCTGTACCATGTATTTGGCGACTCAGAATAGGTTGGATGGAATGGACCTATTTTGGGGTTGTTACATTTGGTATCAGAGCTTAGGGATATGATCTCTGGCGGAGATCGGGAAATAGAACTAGGAGGGGAGAGATGAGTAAATCTTCGCTAGTGTGTCCAACCTAAGCTTATTTGTTGGTCAGTCATAATATCGGGATATTATGTGATATGTTAATTTGTTAAATTAACCCTTGTTTTGAAGCTGTTTTCTAGAATGATATCTGAAATACAGGAGATGAGCAATGGAGAAATCATGATGACAGGGAAGATGGAATATGAAATGAAAGCAAGGTATTCTCAACTCTTTGAAATACCAGGTACGTAAATTTCGGGGACGAAATTTCATAAGGAGGGGAGATTGTAAGACCCCGAATTTTATGAAATAAAAGTATTCAATTTTTCTTATAATTACTATTCAGTAAATGGTTAAATTGATAAAAGTTTAAAGTTATGAGTGAAATATAATTTTTTTTCAAAATAAGCAAGTGGTTATAAAATAATCATTGTTGTCGGGGAATATTCGTTTGGTCGTGGAATATTCTTTCTGTCGGGGAATATTCGTACGACGGCGCAGCATTTGTGGGCCCCATAACAAAATAACTGTCGGGTGAAGAAAATGACAAATTTGAGTTTTTACAAATAACGGCGTAGTTGTTACCGTTAACACTGTTGGAATACCCGGTGGTTAAAATACAGTAATACGCGTTATTGCACAGTAGCACACGGTATTGCATAGTATTTTTGAAATTATTGATTCTTACGTAAGAAGGCACTACTCAATAATTGTTACAGTAATTACTGTTCAATATTTTATTTTATTGATTCAATAATTGCTACGTTGAAATTTTGTATTATTGTTGTTCAATAATTGTTGCTGCACAGTATTTCCCATTATCAGATCAATAATTCATATTATTTGAATAGTATTATTAGATAGCATTATTGGCAATGTCTAGAAAGTTCTGTCTAAGGAGAGGTTTGGTCATCTAATTGCGCGCCAGTAAGGAGAAATTCTTATTGGAAAGCCCCCTCTTTCCTGGGAACGGCCTGGTTGTCATAAATGTGATTCTGTAATATTATTTGTGAATAATTAATTATTGATTCATATGATAAGAAATTATTTATTTTATGTGGATATAAATGAGGGATATATTTTTGTGGTTAAAAAATGAAGGAGTTAATGTTGAGATTTTTATCCGTATTTTTGTCGGAATGGAGGTATTAAAAATCAGGGTTTTTGAGATATTTTGCGGGGGTTATAATTTTTAATCCGACCGTTGGATCGTGGTAATTTTTGGATATGTTATACATATATAAGTTGAGTATATGCCCACAAATTTTGAACCGTTAAAAATGAACGTATGATTTATTATGAATTTTACGAGATGACTGGTTCAGAAATTGTTGAATTTTCGGAGTTTATCATTTTGGTGGAAAATTCTAGAATTGGTGGGCCCCACTTGTGGTTGGTGAAGAAATGTGCTGAATTATATTTCAAATGTGGTGGGTGGGAATAGTAGCAGGTAAAGCCATCAGGTTGCAGGTCAAACCTACCAAAATTTTCCTATAAATAGAGGGCTAAGTTAGAATTGAAAATCACACCAGAAACATAAGCTTTCTCTCTTTCTCTCTCTATATTATGAAGCATATTTTGTGAGTTTTTAGATACTTGGTGAGTTGCTATTCATCAGTGCAAGTTTTCTTCAGCATCATATCCGATATCCAGTCAGAAGTACTGCTCTTTTGAGGTAAGGGATAGTAAGGGATAGTAAGGGATTTTAAGGGTTGTTATATTTTCCAGTTTCGTAATTTTTCTGATCTTCAAAAATTCTGGAAAAATTTGAAATGATATTTTGATGAGTTTTCTTGATTGTGTCCAAAAATGGTGATTTTTGGATGTATAGATTGAGAGTTATGAATTTTATGAGAAAAGACTATTTTAAAAGTAACAGCTTATAATTCCTTGTGGTTAACTCCAAAATTGATGAAATTTTTATTGGGAGTACATGTATATGATAGAAGTATACTCTGTAAATTTCAGAATTTTTGGACAAAAGTATAATTTTTGATAAATGTCTAAATATTCGGCTATTTTGGCCATATGAAAAATAGTAAATGACTTTTAAAAATTCTGAGAAAAATATATGTTCACTATGGGACTATATTATGCTAAATCCCAGAAAAAAAATATTTTTGGAACTGATTTGGTATTTTTCATGAAAATGGTCTAGTTATGAGTAAATGAATTAAATATGTTTTGTGAAGAAAGAAAATTGGAAAATAGGATTTTATGGCTTGAGAATCCTATATGAGGTATATGCAGATTTTTGATGAGGGTTTTGGTTATTGATGATGAAATTGTAAGAGTTGGCATTTTATGATGATTAAATGCATTAATTAGTAAAGTGTAAACAATTAAAATAAATTGTTTATAAATTTAAGTAATGTTATTCTTTCAATATCATTATACCGAAATATTGGTATGAATTTTATTGTAGAATTTCTATCTTTTGTGTCGGGGTTACTATTCATGAGTTACGAATATTACTCTTGAGATTAAAACTATATGTTGATCATATTATTTTTATCATCATATATAACATTTTTATAACCCTGATGTTGAAATTCTCTTTCACTGGAGTGTAAAGATGGGTAGATTATTGGTATGATCATGACTAGGGTTCTCTTTGGCCTGTAGTGCAAAGTTGAATTGTGACTGGTATGATCATGACCATTGAATTTATAATTGAATATCTTAAGCTTAAGTGCAAAGGTGAATTGATCAACATGGTTATAATTATTGTTTATATAAATTCTGAAATGATTATATATTTCTTTGAGATATGAATATATTTGGCCTGTAGTGCAAATATGAATTGTTGATGAATATCTTTGGCATGTAGTGCAAAGATGGCATGTTGATGAATATCTTTGGCCTGTAGTGCAAAGATGAACTGTTGTTGAATATCTTTGGCCCGTAGTGCAAAGATGGTTTGTTGATGAATATCTTTGGCCCGTAGTGCAAAGATGGATTTGTTAGTATGATTATAAACAGGAATTGTGATTTGGTATAACCATGATCTTTGATGTTTCAGGTAAAGACAGGTGATGAAAATATTCTTCGTCCTGGGTGCGAAGAAAAATTTATAGTCACAATTATGATTATGAGTTATTCATATGATTGTGGAAAGGAACTGTTGAGTGATGTTACATGGATAAAATATTGTTGGTGGATTTTTAACATGGAGAAGATAATAGACTTTATAGTCTATTTGACTCTTCTAATGGATTGCTCGTTCCGCTGCAACTATGGTTGAAATTTTTATCATTTACCATATGTTCTAAATCTCTGATTTATTATTGATGAAGGCTATTGATAATTTAATTATCTTTAGTCATGATATTCTTTACTGAGCTAGTTGTGCTCACCCTTTTGCTTCACAATTCCTTTCAGGTAATAAGAGTGTAGCTGGGTCGAGCGGGGGTAACAAGGGAATAGAACGGTGGTCATCATTTAGTAGTTATATTTGGTGAAGAAAATAGGGTGAGGCGAACCCAACGTTGGAAGGGTGTTTTGTCACTATCATACAAGATGTCTAATGACATACAACCTCGTGTCATCATAGGACAGGGTTGTGCTCATCCACTTGCTGAGTATATCTATGGGCACTACCTATATAATCTTGGTGTTTGTTTGAAGTATAATTCTCAATTAGAGACAGTGGAGATAATGATAAGTCAAGAGAAGACTCACCATTGGGAAGAATATGATAGTAATCTTCTCGTTTTTCTTTGGGGTCTATTGGGTCAACCAAGGATAATTCTGTGGCCATATGATATCTATCATAACCTAGATGCGTGGCCTCCCATGTACGAAGGTTTCCTTGAGCACTTCCCAAAGATTCTAATTTCTAAAACAGTTTTTGACTATACCTTTATGTAAGGTGCCACTGTGAGGTACTGTCCACGGTTGGGACATGAGTCACATTTGGTATATAGTTGTATCCAAACTCACAGCATATGTGTTGTTGTATTTTGCACAACAATTGTTGTAATAAAGTTATAGTTATTTTCTGTACCATGTATTTGGCGACTCAGAATAGGTTGGATGGAATGGACCTATTTTGGGGTTGTTACATTTGATATCAGAGCTTAGGGATATGATCTCTGGCGGAGATCGGGAAATAGAACTAGGAGGGGAGAGATGAGTAAATCATTCGCTAGTGTGTCCAACCTAAGCTTATTTGTTGGTCAGTCATAATATCGGGATATTATGTGATATGTTAATTTGTTAAATTAACCCTTGTTTTGAAGCTGTTTTCTAGAATGATATCTGAAATACAGGAGATGAGCAATAGAGAAATCATGATGACAGGGAAGATGGAATATGAAATGAAAGCAAGGTATTCTCAACTCTTTGAATTACCAGGTACGTAAATTTCGGGGACGAAATTTCATAAGGAGGGGAGATTGTAAGACCCCGAATTTTATGAAATAAAAGTATTCAATTTTTCTTATAATTACTATTCAGTAAATGGTTAAATTGATAAAAGTTTAAAGTTATGAGTGAAATATAATTTTTTTTCAAAATAAGCAAGTGGTTATAAAATAATCATTGTTGTCGGGGAATATTCGTTTGGTCGTGGAATATTCTTTCTGTCGGGGAATATTCGTACGACGGCGCAGCCATTTGTGGGCCCCATAACAAAATAACTGTCGGGTGAAGAAAATGACAAATTTGAGTTTTTACAAATAACGGCGTAGTTGTTACCGTTAACACTGTTGAAATAGCCGGTGGTTAAAATACAGTAATACGCGTTATTGCACAGTAGCACACGGTATTGCATAGTATTTTTGAAATTATTGATTCTTACGTAAGAAGGCACTACTCAATAATTGTTACAGTAATTACTGTTCAATATTTTATTTTATTGATTCAATAATTGCTACGTTAAAATTTTGTATTATTGTTGTTCAATAATTGTTGCTGCACAGTATTTCCCATTATCAGATCAATAATTCATATTATTTGAATAGTATTATTAGATAGCATTATTGGCAATGTCTAGAAAGTTCTGTATAAGAAGAGGTTTGGTCATCTAATTGCGCGCCAGTAAGGAGAAATTCTTATTGGAAAGCCCCCTCTTTCCTGGGAACGGCCTGGTTGTCATAAATGTGATTCTGTAATATTATTTGTGAATAATTAATTATTGATTCATATGATAAGAAATTATTTATTTTATGTGGATATAAATGAGGGATATATTTTTGTGGTTAAAAAATGAAGGAGTTAATGTTGAGATTTTTATCCGTATTTTTGTCGGAATGGAGGTATTAAAAATCAGGGTTTTTGAGATATTTTGCGGGGGTTATAATTTTTAATCCGACCGTTGGATCGTGGTAATTTTTGGATATGTTATACATATATAAGTTGAGTATATGCCCACAAATTTTGAACCGTTAAAAATGAACGTATGATTTATTATGAATTTTACGAGATGACTGGTTCAGAAATTGTTGAATTTTCGGAGCTTATCATTTTGGTGGAAAATTCTAGAATTGGTGGGCCCTACTTGTGGTTGATGAAGAAATGTGCTGAATTATATTTCAAATGTGGTGGGTGGGAATAGTAGCAGGTAAAGCCATCAGGTTGCAGGTCAAACCTACCAAAATTTTCCTATAAATAGAGGGCTAAGTTAGAATTGAAAATCACACCAGAAACATAAGCTTTCTCTCTTTCTCTCTCTATATTATGAAGCATATTTTGTGAGTTTTTAGATACTTGGTGAGTTGCTATTCATCAGTGCAAGTTTTCTTCAGCATCATATCCGATATCCAGTCAGAAGTACTGCTCTTTTGAGGTAAGGGATAGTAAGGGATTTTAAGGGTTGTTATATTTTCCAGTTTCGTAATTTTTCTGATCTTCAAAAATTTTGGAAAAATTTAAAATGATATTTTGATGAGTTTTCTTGATTGTGTCCAAAAATGGTGATTTTTGGATGTATAGATTGAGAGTTATGAATTTTATGAGAAAAGACTATTTTAAAAGTAACAGCTTATAATTCCTTGTGGTTAACTCCAAAATTGATGAAATTTTTATTGGGAGTACATGTATATGATAGAAGTATACTCTGTAAATTTCAGAATTTTTGGACAAAAGTATAATTTTTGATAAATGTCTAAATATTCGGCTATTTTGGCCATATGAAAAATAGTAAATGACTTTTAAAAATTCTGAGAAAAATATATGTTCACTATGGGACTATATTATGCTAAATACCAGAAAAAAAATATTTTTGGAACTGATTTGGTATTTTTCATGAAAATGGTTTAGTTATGAGTAAATGAATTAAATATGTTTTGTGAAGAAAGAAAATTGGAAAATAGGATTTTATGGCTTGAGAATCCTATATGAGGTATATGCAGATTTTTGATGAGGGTTTTGGTTATTGATGATGAAATTGTAAGAGTTGGCATTTTATGATGATTAAATGCATTAATTAGTAAAGTGTAAACAATTAAAATAAATTGTTTATAAATTTAAGTAATGTTATTCTTTCAATATCATTGTACCGAAATATTGGTATGAATTTTATTGTAGAATTTCTATCTTTTGTGTCGGGGTTACTATTCATGAGTTACGAATATTACTCTTGAGATTAAAACTATATGTTGATCATATTATTTTTATCATCATATATAACATTTTTATAACCCTGATGTTGAAATTCTCTTTCACTGGAGTGTAAAGATGGGTAGATTATTGGTATGATCATGACTAGGGTTCTCTTTGGCCTGTAGTGCAAAGTTGAATTGTGACTGGTATGATCATGACCATTGAATTTATAATTGAATATCTTAAGCTTAAGTGCAAAGGTGAATTGATCAACATGGTTATAATTATTGTTTATATAAATTCTGAAATGATTATATATTTCTTTGAGATATGAATATATTTGGCCTATAGTGCAAATATGAATTGTTGATGAATATCTTTGGCATGTAGTGCAAAGATGGCATGTTGATGAATATCTTTGGCCTGTAGTGCAAAGATGAACTGTTGTTGAATATCTTTGGCCCGTAGTGCAAAGATGGTTTGTTGACGAATATCTTTGGCCCGTAGTGCAAAGATGGATTTGTTAGTATGATTATAAACAGGAATTGTGATTTGGTATAACCATGATCTTTGATGTTTCAGGTAAAGACAGGTGGTGAAAATATTCTTCGTCCTGGGTGCGAAGAAAAATTTATAGTCACAATTATGATTATGAGTTATTCATATGATTGTGGAAAGGAACTGTTGAGTGATGTTACATGGATAAAATATTGTTGGTGGATTTTTAACATGGAGAAGATAATAGACTTTATAGTCTATTTGACTCTTCTAATGGATTGCTCGTTCCGCTGCAACTATGGTTGAAATTTTTATCATTTACCATATGTTCTAAATCTCTGATTTATTATTGATGAAGGCTATTGATAATTTAATTATCTTTAGTCATGATATTCTTTACTGAGCTAGTTGTGCTCACCCTTTTGCTTCACAATTCCTTTCAGGTAATAAGAGTGTAGCTGGGTCGAGCGGGGGTAACAAGGGAATAGAACGGTGGTCATCATTTAGTAGTTATATTTGGTGAAGAAAATAGGGTGAGGCGAACCCAACGTTGGAAGGGTGTTTTGTCACTATCATACAAGATGTCTAATGACATACAACCTCGTGTCATCATAGGACAGGGTTGTGCTCATCCACTTGCTGAGTATATCTATGGGCACTACCTATATAATCTTGGTGTTTGTTTGAAGTATAATTCTCAATTAGAGACAGTGGAGATAATGATAAGTCAAGAGAAGACTCACCATTGGGAAGAATATGATAGTAATCTTCTCGTTTTTCTTTGGGGTCTATTGGGTCAACCAAGGATAATTCTGTGGCCATATGATATCTATCATAACCTAGATGCGTGGCCTCCCATGTACGAAGGTTTCCTTGAGCACTTCCCAAAGATTCTAATTTCTAAAACAGTCTTTGACTATACCTTTATGTAAGGTGCCACTGTGAGGTACTGTCCACGGTTGGGACATGAGTCACATTTGGTATATAGTTGTATCCAAACTCACAGCATATGTGTTGTTGTATTTTGTACAACAATTGTTGTAATAAAGTTGTAGTTATTTTCTGTACCATGTGTTTGGCGACTCAGAATAGGTTGGATGGAATGGACATATTTTGGGGTTGTTACAATCTCTCCTTACTGGCGCGCAATTAGATGACCAAACCTCTCCTTAGACAGAACTTTCTAGACATTACCAATAATGTTATCTAATAATATTATTCAGATAATATAAATTATTGATCCGATAATAGAAAATACTGTGTAGTGACAATTATTAAAACAACAGTAATATAAAATATCAACGCAGCAATTATTGAATCAATAAAATACAATATTGAATAGTAATTACTGTAACAATTATTGAGTAGTGCCTTCTTACGTAAGAATCAATAATTGGTGCAATACCGTGTGCTACTATGCAACAACGCGTATTACTATGTTTTAACCACCGGGTATTTCAACAGCATTAACGGTAACAACTACGCCGTTATTTATAAACAACTTATTTTTGTTGTTTTCTTCATCCAATCGCTTTCCGTTATGGGGCCCACAAAAGACTGCGCCGTCGTACGAATATTCTCCGACAGTAAGAATATTCCACGACCAAGCGAATATTCCCCGACAACAATGAATATTTTATAACCACCTGGTTATTTGAAATATTTGCGCATTTTACCCATAACTAACCACATTAACCCTTACTAAAATAATAAATAAAGAAAATTAAATTTCATTTATTAATAATTTGGGGTCTTACAGTTTTGACAATAGGAGAAGTGGGTGACTTAATCTTACTAACCCCATGTGACTTAAATTGACAAATATCAGCCAAATCATCAGCCATATACATTGCACATATGTATTATAAATAGATTAGGAGAGAGAAAGTAGCACTGGTTAGATTATTTTGCACAAACATTTATACTAGAGCTTCTCTCACTAAAACCAACGAAATATAGAAGTATTTCAGTCACATTTACAAGCCCCACGAAATCCACTAACAAATCATAAACCAGAATCAGAAATTAATCATAGAAGGTATAAAATCCTAGCCTGAAATATGATCTTGATCAATGTGTTAGATGTTGTTTTTTTGTGTTAAATATGTTGTTTATAGTGTCTAAGGATGATCTGGCTTGCTAGATGTTAGATCCATAACATCTAGAGGCTCAGATTTGAAGATTTACAAAATCTGGAAATTTCATTTTTGATCTCTTACAACCAAATGTCAGGCCCTGTAGATCGTTCTCTGTTATGTGTTTTAAGTGTTGGATATTGTAGTATGATATGAGATCTTTACTCTGGAAGTTGAATCAAGGTCATAGCTTTAACAGATTGCAAGTTATTCTTGGTCAAAGGTCGTTGACCGACTATGACCGGACCATTTCTGGGTAACCCAGAAATGGGTTTTTAGTGTCTGACAGTTTATTGAAGCCACTAGATCTGTCAATGTGTTGATGTTTTGATGTTATTCTTATATCTAAGTTATAGTTTGGTATAAGTACTACAAGTTTATGCCTTAAAATCTCCTTAAAAGTAAACGAGTCGAAGGTAGTGGACGGTCAAAGTAGACCATCCGATCATACTTACTGTTTCTGGGAATTTCCAGAAACTGATAGGAGCTTATTTCTGACAGTGGTTGACCGGCGTGTATCTGCTTAATTGATTGTTGTTATGCTGATGTTATGAAACAGATCTGTACACTTGTATGTGGTCTACAACCTGGAAGCATTATATCACAAAAATATCAACAGAATTACAAGTTGTGGAAGCCCAAAGTGGACAGGTCGAACTGTTCTTCATTTTTGGGTAACCCATAAAATGAAGAACAGGTCTGACAGTCCCTTTGAAGGCTTAGATCTCATTGGTTATAAGATGAATGATCATGTTTGTTACTGGATATTGTAGTCTTGCATCAGCACTACACAATCTGGTCAACAACATGTCTAGAAACATTTTGTGTTAAGAATTAAGCTTGGTCAAACTAAGCCCCTCGAAACAATGTATGATTTTCTGGGTTTGCATGAAGAACGCGAAGAACACCTACAACGACGGTTCTGTCGCTATAGGTGGTCTTCAGCGACAGTTTCTATATAAAAATTATATTTTTATTAAATAATTATAGAAAATTAGTTTTTAATTATTAAAAATACAAAATAAATTATTAAAAATTATTTTAAATTTCAAAATTTAGTTTTTAATTATTTTGAATATATTTCATAAATATTTAATATTTTTGGAATATTAAAGGTATTTAATTTATTTAATTATAATAATAAATAAATTATTTAAAAATAATTTTAATACTTGAAAAATTATTTAAAATTATATTATGATATAAGAAAATATTTTAAGGTATTTTTAATGACTTTTAATATTTTGTGATGAAATTCATTAATAAATTAATATTAATGATAATTAAGTTATTTACTAAATAAATTAATTAAAAATTATTTTATTATATTCAAAATTATTTTAAATAATAATAAGGTATTTAAAAATATTTTAAGTTATAAAATATAACTTTTAATATTTAAAGGTAAATTTTATTAATTAATTATTATTAATGATATTAAGGTTATTTAATAATTATATTAAATAAATTAATTAAAAAATAATTTTATTATTATAAAAATTATTTTAAATGAAAATAAAGTGTTTAAAGATATTTTAAGTTATAAAATATAACTTTTAATATTTGAAGGATAATTTTATTAATAATTTAATATTAATGATTATTAATTTATTATTAATGATATTAAATTTATTTAATAATTATATTAAATAAATAGTTTTAAAATGGTTTTATTAATTTAAAAATTATTTAAAAAGGATATAAATAAATTAAAAATATTTTAAGTTATAATTAATGACTTTTAATATTTCGATAAATAGTATATTAATATTTAAATATTTATTGTAATTATTTAAAAATAATTTTAATTGTTTTAAAAATCATTTAAGGGTTATATTAATACTTTAAAAGTATTTTGAGTTATTATAAATAACTTTAACATTTTAGAAATGATTTCATTAATAGTTTAATATTAATTAAATATTAATGATAATAGAATTGTTTAATATTTAAATCATTTAAAAATGATTCTAGTGTTTAAAAATTCATGATAAATTATAATAAATGTTTTAAAATTCTTATAAGTCATTTAAAAATAATATGACTGATACTTACGGATATTGAGCTACAGAATAGAGTCTTAGACTCGATAATTACCGATAAAGTCGTCGGTAGACCGACATATTTCATAAATTGATCTGAACTTAGATAATTTAATTAGATATATGTTTATTTGTGATTCAATAGTTGCTAAACATATGTGATAATGTGATTAGGTTATGTGCTGACTGCAATAAGTAGTGTTATGTGTTGGGATATGTTATTCTAATCAGTAAAATGATCTTATTACTGATAGGTGGTTATTTAAAAGATAAAACTAAGTTGTGAATTGTAAGCAGCGTACCAGGCAAGTATCTTACCTTTGCATTTTTTTTATGCAATGGACATGAGTAAGAATGCTTCTAAATTATATTATTATTATACAGATTATTAACCCTATATTATATACGCTCATTGATTATCAACATGTTAGTATATGGTAATTCAGATATATATTCTGTTCATTAATTTCTATAAATGGTTATACAAGTGTCCCCACTTGGATAACCATTGTATTTAATCACATGTTGATACACCTTTGTTAATTACCCGTATATATATATATATATATATATATATATATATATATATATATATATATATATGTTGAATTATAGATTATTGATGAACAAGATAAAACCTTAGATTTGGAACCCCGACAAGTATGAACATCTCGTACACGGGAAAACTTTTTATGCACCCAAGGTGGACAAAGCTTGCATATAGTATTGATCAATATAGGGTACAACGGGCTGATCACCCCCGTGCCCGTAAGTTATGACGGTTTACAGATGAAGTTCTATTTAACCTTTTTGAAAATTAAAAATAATGTTCATAGTATGTCACCTTAACCCTAATTATAGTCATTACGTAGTTTTAAAAATTTGAAAGAGGGTTGTTATATTATTATTATTGGTTCAGATTACTTCACAACTATTGATTTGTTGTAGAAGGATAGTATAAAAAAAATATTTAAATTCTTTCAGGTTATATATATATAATTGCTATTACTTGTTGGGCACTCAAATACTCATTCTTGCTTAATTTAAATATTTTCAGCTAAGTGTGAATAACCAAAGAGCTCTGCTAAGAACAAAAGAAAGGGAAAGGTTGCTGAATGAACGCAATATTATTTTATGTAATAGTTAACTTTATTAAGACAAGTATGATATATATTATGTATCATGGGTTGTAATGAATGTTTAAAGGTTACGTACTTGGGATTCAGACTCTGATAAATATGTAAATTAAGTTGATCTTTATATTATTGTTATTATTAGTAGTATTATTTCGCTCATAGAAATGGTATCGTAAAGCACTGAGTTCGGGTTTCAAGTACCTGAATTTGGGGGCTTTACAAGAAATATATATTCATATATTGGAAAAGTGAGGTTTAATAGTACCCCGAGTTATTTGTTTAATCTGTATTTTTGATTCTAGGGACAGAATCTTTGTAAGGAGGGAAGAATGTGACAATCCAAGATTTTAGTAATTATAATTTAAAATATTTATTAAATGAAATAAATATTTTATTGATGTGGTTATTATTAGTAAATATTTATGACTAGATAATATTATAAATTAAATTAATTTATAATTTAGAGAGTTGTGATTCTGGGACAGAATCCTTATAAGGAGGAAATGATGTAACAATCCGAAATTTTAAATTGTAATAATAAATATTTATTGAATTATATAAATATTTATTTGATATATTTATTGTTTAAATTGATGAAATAAATATTTTATTGATGTGATAATTATTAGTAAATATTTATGAATTAAATTTATTAGATAATATTTTAATTAAATTAATTTGTAATTTAGAAAGTTGTAATATAACATGAGAGGTTATATTTTTGTTAAATTTAATAAATTTAAATTGGTGTATTAAATTATTAAATAAAATTATAATAAAATTATAATTTTGTGTTATTTGTTTAAATGGTGTATTTAATTAAAATATAGTGTGTAACTAATTTAATTGATTAATGTTGGATATAGAGATCCAAATAAATAATATGTGATTATAAATTATAAACTAAATTATTTATTAAAATAATTAAAGTAGTTTTAAATTGATTTAACCCAAACAAGGCTTAAATATATTAAGTCTTTAATTTTAAAGGGTTTTGCCAAACAAAGCCTTATGGCTTTTGAATTTCTATTTTTTTTATTTAAATAAAATAAATAAAAATAATAAATATAGTATATTTATAATATATATACGTTAGTTTTGTAACTGATATCTTATTAAGTTTGGCGTATTAAGGATTAGCAGTTTTATTTTAACGCAGTATAGCCATCAGTTTGTTTTCTTTTTACGCATTCTAGTTGTTGAGAAAATAGAGAAAAATATTCAGAGAGAATTGAGAGTGAGTTGAGAGGAAACCTGAGGATTTCATATTGATTATCAGTGGTGATAGTAAGGATTTCAAGCAATTTGAAGGTATATATATATATATATATATATATATATGTGTGTGTGTGTGTGTGTGTGTGTGTGTGTGTGTGTGTGTGTGTGTGTGTGTGTACCTATATATGTTCTACGACAACAATTTTATACTCTGTGAAATTCTATGTTTTGAATTGTTCCAATACAATTAAATTATGATGATTATATGTGTTTATGATGGTTAGAATTTATGTTTAAACAAGAATTTGCTGTGCTAATTACAATTAAAAGTAGAAAAATAATGACAGTGTATATATTTTACTTTTGGCTTATGAAAGTACCAATTATGGTGGCCAATTTGTATGTTAATCGGTAAATTGAGTCTTGTTTATGCTAGTCCATTGAGAAACAAAGAGAATGTAGTTTGAACGAAGTGATTTGGCGTAGAATTGAAATCACAGTGATGAATTTTGTCTAAGGAACTCAAAAATGGTGTTTATGTATTAAAATATGAAATTTGAGAAATTAAAATAGTTTTAGTTGTTGTTAAATTGTTCTAATTGGTTGAATATGATAGCAATCATGTTTGTGATAGTGTTATATCAATTGCAGATGTTGGTTTCACTATTTTGTGGGTGAAATTCGTGTTAGTTGGTCTAAAAACTGTGTCGAATCACCTTCTGCAAAAATGAAAATGATGCATCGCGCGGGCGCGCTGCCGCGCGGGCACGCTGCAACCCAGTATAAAACTGGCGCTGCCGCGCCAGTACCCTGTGACAAACAGTAAAGTTTGCTAATTATGCTGACTTTTCAATGTAACTTAGCTTAATGTTATGTTAATGTGTCAAATGTGTAATGACAAGTTTAAAACAGAATAGTATCATGTGGTTAGTAACTCTAAAATGTTAAGATAGTAAGTTGTGAAAATGATATGTATGATTTAAAAAACTTAATGAACAATGAATAAGTGTTGTGAATTGTACACTTGTGATTCTTAAATGAATATTATAATATATGGAATATGGTTAATATAAAACCAATAATGATTCATAGCAGGACTTAATCACTTGAATGAACTTCGAGCATGAAATATAGTGAGATATAAGTTAAAAGTTAACACAATCAAATTGAACATTGTGTATTGATTAGTAAGAAGGGTTACGAGATGTAGAGTAAAGTTTACATTATAGCTACTATACGTTATTGTGTGACTAATAGTTAATGTGAATAATGATATAATTGTGTAGGAATACGCGAAGTGGAGATAAGCGATAAGCAGTTAAGTCGTAGTTCATAAACTACAAATCAGACAAGTCTTTTAGTTCCAATTTGCTATGTGAACTTAATGATTAACTGTTTTAAATCTTTATTACAAATAACATGATGTGTTATATTTATGTTGAAAGCGTGAAACGTCAAAGTCAACTTATGACTACGTTGATTTAGCAAAGCATGCTTATTGAGTAAGGAACTCAATCTTTATACTTGTTATATGAATTGTAGCATGTATGTTATGTTAGTCCAATGTTTATGAAATATATGTTGAGCATGTTATTATGTGATATGTGATGCATGAAAACTGTTAGATTTTTCTGGGCTGTCGAGCTCAGCCTTGCAAATAACTATTTTTGCAGGTCGAGATTTCAAGGTAAAGTTATGTGTCACCTGAAAGATATGAATCCGATGTGGTACTTGAGGATTTATACACTTTGGTTGTGTTATTATTATTTGAACCATGTTTAAGGTTCCGAATGATGTATTAATGTTGAATTATAATATCGTTTAGCGATGTAAACTATTGTAGTATTAAATTAATTCTGAGATATTTAGATTTAAAGGTTGAAGGTTTTGGGAACGAGGATAGTTTGTAATAGAAAATTTTAATTATTCCGCAAGTTTCAATGGTTGTATTATCATTTAATGATGTGAAATTAGAGGTTGAATGTATTATTAACGACTAAAATCGAGAATTAAATTGTATAAATTTTGGGGTCGTTACAGTAACCAAAACAAAAACATGTAGTCAAATCCAGTTTAGTCAACCCATGTATACTAAGCAAATACATAGTAACCAGAACAACATAAAAAAGTAAGCAAAACCCCAAATTGAGGAAACAATATTGGTAGTCAAATCATAAGCTAATAGTAACCAAAACTTACTAAAGAAGTAACCGAACAGTTATATGATAGTAACCAAAACATATTTTAATGGTAACCAATACATAAACAACATGTACACATATTATACTGGTTGTTTTAGATTGTAAAATGCAATGAAAAATATGTTTTATGTTCTGTTATACTATACACTGATGATTTGGTTACTGTATACTATTACTGTGTTTTATACTGATTTGTCTTATATAGATGATTCCTTATTAACTATATTAGTTACCTTCATGCAACTGTTATAATTTAATTGGTGACAATATCATCATACTGATTGTTTCATTGTAATATGTGGTTTATATTCTGGTTACTTTTAGTGTGTAGTTTGGTTACTGTCTAATATTGATTTTGTTACTTTATAATGTTTATTCAGTTATCAAACAATAGAGATGATTCCAGTAGTACTTTATCTCAACGGAACGTGGACTAACAGTAACCAATACAACAAATTTGAAGTTACCGGCATACTAGTTCCATCAACTAGTTCGTTCAGAGAAATGCAAAACTTGATATGCAGTTCATTACGGCTAGACACAAACACAACAACATTGTCAATCAAATTTCAGATTAGAAGCGACATTCCACCGATCAGTATATCAGATAAAGCAACCTTTAGATTCATTATGGAAGTCATTAGAAAATCAGATGAACAAGGCAAGTTCCCACTGATTATAGATAATGAACACAGAAGGGGACGCACAACAATCTTGCAGAACTTGATAAATGTAGAAGAAACTAGAATTCACGATGTAACGCCAATCAGATCAACACAATAGAATTCAGCACTAGTACCACTAGCAGCACAAGATTGCCAAATTAGAACGCAATATGTTTATCAGCTTACCATGGAAGTTATTGAACAACAACAAGACAGACAACATGACAGATCATATACAGAAGAACGATTTGATGATGTAATAACAGATCCAAATGAACATGAAGTAAAATTACATCAAACTTACAAAGACAAAAAAATTATATCATAAGCAATGAGGCTGCATTAAATCAGGAAAAACATACAACACAAAGACCGAACAAGTAATAGAGACTTTGTGCTCGCGCAGATAATGAAAATTGCAGATTGAAGATGAGAGCATCAAGGTTTCGAAAAACTAATATGTTCGAGGTGAGAGAATTCAATGACATTCACACGTGTTCAGTCAACGTGTTGTTGGGAGACCACAAACATGCAAATAGTGAGTTGGCTAGTGAATGCATAATGCACAAATTAACAAATCTGAAGAAAATATACACACCAACAGATATTATGGAGGACATGATGACAGAATATAATGTCTCCATCTCTTACCAAAAAGCATGGAGATCAAAGGAGAAAGCATCGGAAAAAGGTGAGAGAAAATCCACACGACTACTCACTGATCCCATCATGGTTGTATGCACATGTTGAAAAAAATAAATCCAGGTAACACTTTAAAACAGTTTATTGGTTTTTCATAATTAGTTGGTTACTCAATTCAACTGACTTGGTTACCTTGTTATGCATGTTTAGTTACTAACTGTATTGTACAATGAAATTGTGTTAAATAAATTTTTTGTGTATAACAAATATCTACACAAAATATTACAGTATGGATATTGTATGCCGCTTGTAATTATAATGATATAAATGGTTACCATTTACTACAAGTTTGGTTACCATTTGCTACAAGTTTGGATACTGTATGCCACTTGTAATTATAATGATATTGCTGAGATTTCAAATCAGGTTCCGTCACAGCCCTGCAGTTGGAAACAAATGGTCGTTTCAAGTATTTATTCTTTGCCATTGGAGCATCCATTCAAGCATGGCACCATTGCTTTCTAATCATTGTAATCGATGGTACGTTCATATAATCAACTTACGGGGAGACACTCCTGATAGCAACCACACCGGATGCAAATAGAAACATTGTTCCGATTGCTTTTGCAGTGGTTGACAGCGAAAATGAATTATCTTAGAGATGGTTTTTCGTAAATTTGAGAATTGCTTATGGAGTTAGAGAAGGCCAATGCATTATTTCAGATAGATATGAAGCCATTATACAAGGACTGAATTGTGTGTTTTCGGATGTCATTCATGGTTCGTGTACATACCATGTATTGAAAAATATAAAAAATAGATTCAGGAAGAGAGGAGAACTCAAACAGTCATACAACGGGGCTTGTAGAGCTTACACTATTGAAAAATTTAACAAACACATGGCTGAACTTGATGCGATTGATCCTCAAATAAGGACATATTTGGAGGAAGAGGTCAAGTTGGAGAAGTGCACAAGGCTCCATGGGGCTGTAAGCAGGTACTCGACAATGACTTCAAACACCGCCGAATCTATTAACAATGCAATCAAGTTGATCAGGGATCTTCCAGTTGTGCGTCAATGATTGAATGCCTACGTTGTCTAGTTCAAAGATGGTATTTCACAAACAAACAAGCAGCCATATTAACATTCACTACACTATCCACAACAGCTGAGGAGAGGTCGCAATCTAATATCATTAAATCAAAGAAACTTAAGGTAACTAATGTTAATTTTAAATTATTACAACATAAGTTGCATTTGCATTTTATGGAAACCTATTTGTTCACTATTGGTTACCTGTATTTACTGATAATTTTAACAACATTAAATATAACTGCCATTATTTTGATATAAACAAACTAAATATTTATGCATACTAACGATGCACTTAATTTGTGTTGTAGGTTGATACATCAAACTTATTGATTTTCACTGTTTACGATGTCACTAAATAGTATATTGTGGACATCGAACAAAGGACATGCACATGTCGTAAATTTCAGTACCATGAGATGCCGTGTCCACACGCTACTGCTGTTATCAACAAGCTGAATTTGAGCTGTTATGATTTTTGCTCAAAAAATTATTCTAAAATAACTTTGGTCGACACATATTCAGCTTCCATCCTGTCGTTAGATGACAAAGAGAACTGGGATGTAGCAGACAAAATAATAAACATATGTGTACACCCACCGAACACAAGAAGACCAACGGGAAGACCAAAGATAGGGAGGTACAAGCATGGATTTGAAAACAAAATTCAAAACAGATGCAGTAGGTGCCAAGAAAAGGGACACAACAGGAAAACGTGCAATAATCCACCGGTTTTAAGACCAAAATAGGTCTGATATAGTACATAAACAAACAGTTTGTAATTACATGAACATATAATTGTTTACTGAGAGTAACCATTAACTACATGGTTTGTAACATTTTAGATGGTGTACATTAACCAAAATTATTATTCATTAATATTTTAATTTCTGATTCCATCATGAGTTGTCAATATAAAGCAAACATATACATTGACAATTTGTAATTGTTCTGAAACATGTTTATGTAAATTTGGTTACCATCTAAAATAAAATGGTTACTTCTATATTCATATTTAGTTATCAACTGGACCATTTCCAAATAACTTTTATAACTATGTAATTTAAAATTATCCATCAGCTAGATAAATGGGAACCCTCACATGTAAATTAAGCACTTGATAACTGTTATAATATAAGTTATAAATTATTTGGTTAATAACAAAAACTAAAATGGTTACCCTTATATGCAGGTTTGGATACCAACTGCACCTCTCAAACTATCTTTATTTTAATGAGATTTTAAGTGACCACCATATATATGAATGGGAACTCTTAATTGGAGTTTCTTATTCCATCATGATGACAGGGTATAAATAAAACATATACATTTAACACTTTATAAAATTCCTGATACAAACTTATAATTATTTGGTTACTAACAAAAATAAAAATGGTTACCAAACGTGTATGTTTGGATACCAACCTAACATTTCAACTTAAATAGCTGATGGATACTGTTCTGAATTAATTTTATGTCAATTTGGTTACACACAAAAAATAAAATGTTTACCTCTATATGCAGAACAAATTTTAATGGTAAGAATTAGAATTGCCTGCTTAGGGCTTTATTTTTTTTCAAATGCACAGGTAGAGCACCTAGGCGCTTGAAATTGTGGAGCGCCTAGGCGCTTAGGAACAGAATCTGATGGTTATGGTGAGTGCCTAGGCGCTTGAAAATAGCTTGGAGTGGGCACCTAGGCATGTCTGGGCATTCTGCAGTTAAGTGCCTAGGCGCTTGGAATAGGCTTGTTTTGGGCTCCTAGGCGCTTGGGCCAACCTTAGCCAAAATTTGAGCTCTTTTATCCTTCTAACCTGCAAGCCATGAACCCAATTCTCAGTTATCATTTGCAAGGAGATTACAACTGAACATAATCTTAACTTAATTATCATCTAATCTTAATTTAAATGTTTTTTTTAGTTTATTTTATTTTTGTCTCTAGTCTAATTCCTTTTCAGGTACCATGGACAACTATGACTATCATTGGCCATAATCGAGAATGACTCGGCCAAGGGAGGCAGATAATTATGGACTCGATGAATTGTTAGCACAATTTCAGACACTTTCGAGGAACATCATGTAATGAAACTCAGTTTAGGCAATCCATGTATAATAAACAATTACATATTAACCAGAATAAAAAATAAAATTAACCAAAATCTCTCCTTGATGGCACAATAATAGTAGCCAAAACCATAAGATAACAGTAACCAAAACATAATAAATGAGTAACCAAATATTTATATAAAAGTAACCAGAACATGTTTTAATGGTAATCAAAACATAAAACAACATGTATATCCAACCCATCTTAGGCAACCCATGTATACTCTCACATGTACATTTAACACTTGATATGTATCCTGATACAAGCTTGTAACTATCTGGTTATTACCAAAAATAAAATGGTTACCTTTTTATACATATTTGGTTACCAACTGCACATTTCAAACAATGCATCAGACACAACTTAAAAGTAACAAATACGAACCAACAAACAATATCACTTTCATTGCTGGTAATATAATCAAATATGTATCCCATTTACATAAGCTCCAACAAACATCACAAACTCATTAAGCATAAAAAAATGGTTATGTCTATTCAACAAAAATCAAAATACAAAACATAATTCAGAAGGACAATACAATAACAACCAAACTAATCAAAATCTGGCACAAATCTTCTTGAAAATTCTCTATCAGTCTCATATCCCTCTAACTGTTTGTTCCTAGCATGCATGTAGAGGTTTGTGCATAGTTTCTTCCGATACTGAGGAATAGGGAATAGAATAGGAATTTCAACAAATTTTTGGTGAATAACATGCTCAGCAAAACAAATTGTGAACATCCCATAATCACTGTACAAACAAACAAAAGAAAACAAAAATCAAAACTAAAATCAACCAAGATATAATAATTAAATAAATGTAAACACTATAAACCTTACCCCCTCAACTTGTTCGGGAACCCCCTCGGCAAATTCCAATTCAATTATATCATCTTCATCCTTGTTGCGATACGGTTCACTGCTAAAGTCAATGTCAGACCTATCCCTCCAAAAATAACTCTTACGCAGTATTATGGGTAAAATGAAGATATAGGGTTCACAAACATCCATAATTTTTGTCTGCATTATTTTCCTATTTGGCTGTAGAGAATTATAAACTGTTAAACGTCTACGATGCACATCAAATGTCAGCAAAAACCAGTGATCTAGTGATGACATGTGAATGGGGAACAACACGTAGTCAACATTTCTCCATGGTGTGTTAACATCCATGAACAACCCATGGATGTATTCACCAACATCACCCTCCCAGACAAAATACTCTTATCTGCATGTTTACTTGTATATTCCTCAAAAAGAGCAGTAATCTTGCCATGAAACCAACAGTCCGTGGTCGTTGCCCTTATATGAACACTGTCGGAATGTCTAGCCAATTTACGAAAATAATATAACGCAATATTGATGTGCTGAACCAAAAAAATTAAAAACCATAAGTTGCTAAAAAATGTAAATCTGTAATGAATGTAACCAACACTGTTAACACTAGTTACTGAACCAACTTAATAATGTAACTATAACTAGAAAAACATAATTTGAAAAAAAAAAAGGAACTCACATCGTCGTCTAACCACTTTCTAGGAGTCTTTAATTTGCAGAACCACATTTTTGATGATATTGGGACAGACCTAAATACAAAAGCAGGTTCAATTTTGTCATTCTTTCTAGGAAATTTGTCGGTCCTTCAATATAAAAGCATATTAGTATACACGCTAACATTAACAATTACCGTATTAGTATACACACTACCCAAATCAGACTTGAACAGACAATAATTAACAATCTAATCAACAACTGAATTGTAAACAGTTACCTGGTAACCAACAAATATTAATATAATAACCATAATCAAATAGTAACCAATACATAACAAAACAGTAACCAAAACATAAAATAATAGTAACCAAGCAATAATTTAATAGTAACCAAAACAGAAACATCATGTAATCAACCATAATTTAAGCAACCTGAATGTACTAAACAAATACCTAGTAATCAAATATAATATAAAGTAACAAACACTTTACTTCGATAGAGCATTAACATAAACCAAATATAACATAATAGTAACCATAATATACTATAATAGTAACCAAAACCTAATATGGCAGTAACCAGAATATAATATGATAGTAAATCAAACAGAAATATCATGTAATCAAGACAATTTAAGCAACCTGTGTATACCTAATAATTACATATTAACCAACATAGAATATGATAGTAACCAAAATCTCATTTTGATAGCACAAAAATGGTATCCCAATCATAATATAACAGTAATCATAACATGATCAAGCAATAACCAGAACACAATATAATAGTAACCATAAAATTTATTTAATATTAACCATATGTTTCTACAGGAAAACAAATTTATTTGTTTCATAAAAAACTATAACATTGTTAAACAACAAAAAACAAACCTTTTCATGTTATTTAGTCCAATTTTAAACCATTGTTCAAATAATACCTCTTCGTATTTTGACGGCATAGCCATGCATACTTTGGGGAATGCAGAAAGACCTCCAAGTATTTGACTAGCACCCACAGCGGTAGACGATGAACCAAACGATCCAAACTTTGTTGTATATGGAGACCGCAAAACGACACTCTTTGCATGTTCACGGACAGGTCTACCACCGGGTTTATGGATGCTTTTCTCCAACTCATCACACTGAACTCTGTCCTGTGTGGTCAGAACCATCTGATCAAGTGCATACTTGCTTTCTGCCTCACATTTATTCCCCTTAATCAATTGACAGAAAAGGTAACAGATACGATTAGATTTTCAACCCAAACACATGCAGTTAACTAATATATGCAATAACAAACTAACTAAACAATAACCGACAGACTAAAATGAACATATTATAATAGTAACCAAAAACAACATAAAATAGTAACCAAATCATAATATAATAATAACTAACACGTATTGTAATAGTAATCAACCCACATTATAATAGTAACCATAACATATATAATAGTAACCAAATCATAATATAATGGTAACCAAAACGTAGATAGCATGTAAAAAATGATGGCATGTAATTATAACACTAACCTCAACAGCAACATACACAATAATCTCTTTCCCAGTGCATTGGCTTAATATATCAAAAGATGGCATGTCATTATTCTTGCCAATCTGTACAAAATAAAAAACAACCAATTAATCATTAAAACAAAAGACATATAACACATAACAAAACAGACAAATATGTCTAACCTTGACATTTTTTTCATCATAATTATTTTTTATTTCATGAGGTTCTTCAACCATAACATCACGTTCAACCTCATTAACAATTTCAATTTCATTCTCATCCTTCTTCTCAACGAATTTCGACACATCATCACCATCATCATTCTTATTCAGTTTTGAACCATCATCAACATCCTCATCAACATGGGGATCTTCCATCATAACATCATGTTCACACTCTTGAACAGCTTTAATTTTATACTCATCATTCTTCTCATCAACTTTCAACCCATCATCACCATTCTCATCATCATCATTATAATTTCCTTTAAAAACATCACCATCCTCATCAGCAACATCATCAGCTTCATCATCATCATCATCATCATCATCACCACCAACATCATCAGAATCAGAATCATCATCAGAATCACCATCAACTTGTTTGTCCCCAACGCCTTTGATCCTTTTTAACTCCTCTCTAATAATTAACCTAAAGTCCCTGCATATCTGAACATGTAAAATCTGCATTTCATCTTTAATATCAACCCGCAATTTTCCAATGTCTTTCTTAATTTCAGATACTTTCTTCTCCAACGGCCAAAACCTTGCATCAATTGCATCTTTAACGGCAGATATATCAAATCCAATGTTGTCAACCTTCACTTTTTTTTCAACCTTCTTATCAGCATCCTTCCCATTGAAAAAGTGAAGCCCGCCCAAATCAAGTCGATCCTTCTCCTCAGCCGTGGGAATCAAACTTTTTATCCTCAGCTGAAAAACATTAAGTACACTTTAATATAACATCTAACAAACATTGTACAATTAAAATAAAAAAATCAGTAAATAAAGAATCATAAAATATAATCAGTAACCAAATACATGTGTAAAGGTAAACAACTGTATAGTTATTAGTAACCTGCATAAAATATTATCAGTAACCAACTATATATATAAAGGTAACCAACTACATTGTTATTAGTAAAACTGCATAAAATATAATCAGTCCCAAATGTGTATATTCAGGTAACCAATAACATTGTTATTAGTAACATGCATATAATATAATCAGTAACCAAATGTGTATATAAAGGTAACTAACTACATTATTAATAGTAACCTTCACATAATATAATCAGTAACCAATTGTATAACTAAAGGTAACCAATTACATTCTTATTAGTAAATTGCATACCTGTCCAGAACCAAATACTAGATCGTTAAGCTTGTCATTTGTGAGGGGCTTCACTAGTTCCTTCCATCTAAATAATCGAACATCTGACGGATGCTCGTCATTACATATACCCCGAGCTTTGAATGTCGAAATGGTTTCAAACAAAAACACTTGGAATACATAAGGAAGCCCGTTCAACTTGTACAATTTGGTATAATGCTCCTTATAAAAATTATATATCAAACCACCATTCCTTCCTTTCTTCAAACGCCCCTTCAAAGCATTGGACAAAGAGTACTTTGTCTACTCAAACGCGACTTTCCCCCAAGGATAACTACTAACATCACCAAAACATAAAAAATTAACCATTGCCACATCCACATAGTTTTCAGAAACGGTGGATAGAATGAAATTAAACACCAACAAAATCATTGACATCTTAACAGCCTCATCATCATCATCAAAAACTGCCTTCCGATATACCCTACCTATACTACTACGCGTCACAGCTTCGTCCCCAAAAAACTTTTCAACCAGCAGATTCTTCATACCTTTGTATGCAGTTATGTCATCCTCACCTTGCCATCTTAACCCAGAAATCAGACAGAACTATAACAAACCAAACCTGACCCTTTTCTCTCCGAACAAAAACCACATTTCACCGTCATCCCTCTGGTGAACCTCCCTAACAAGAGCATGGTGAAGAATCTGGCAATACATTTGGTTCTCACCAAACTCCAAAAAAATCTCAAAACATGACGCCTTAAACTTCTCCAACTGACTTTGGTTCAATTTCTTGGTAATAATACTGGGGACTTCCATGTCACACCAATATATAACTTTTCTAGTGATATTTATGTTGCCTTCCTCGTAATAAAGATCTCATATCTATAAATAAATAAAATCATATTTAAACAGTCATTAGTAACCAATATAAACAAATTTTATGACATAAACAGTTACGTAGTAACCACCAAATAATATCATAGTAACCAAAACATAATATAACAATTACACAGTAACCAAAATAGACTATAAAAAGTAACCAACATCCTAAATTGACCGCTCAATAATAGTTACCAAACCATAATATAACAGTAATCATAACACAATAAAGCAGCAATCAAACAGTTATATTATATAATCTAATAGTAACCAAAACATAAACAACATGTAGTAAAAATCATTTTATGTAGTAACCAAACAGTATATATATATATATATATATATATATATATATATATATATTAACCAAAACATAATTTAAAGGTAACCAAAACAAAAATATATAGTCAAACCCAGTTTAGTCAACACGTATATACTACACAATTACATAGTCACCATAACAACATATAAAAATAACCAAAATCCTAAATTGATGGAACAATAATGGTATCCAAATCATATCCTAACAGTAACAAAAATATACTAAAGAAGTAACCGAACAGTTATATTATAGTAACCAAAACATATTTTAATGGTAACCAATACATAAACAAACATATAGACCAAACCAGTTTAATCAACCCATGTATACTAAGCAAATACATGGTAATCAGAACAACATAAAAAAGTACCCAAAATCCCAGATTGATGGAACAATAATGGTATCCAAAAACATAAGTTATCAGTAACAAAAAACATAATAAAGAAGTAACCGAACAGTTATATGATAGTAACCAAAACATATCTTAATGGTAACCAATACATTAACAACATGTAGACCAAACCTAGTTTAGTCAACCCATGTATACTAAGCAAATACGTGGTAACCAGAACAACATAAAAAAGTAACCAAAATCCCAAATCGAGGGAACAAAAATGGTATCCAAAACATAAGCTAACAGTAACCAAAAATATACTAAAGAAGTAATCAAACAGTTATATGATAGTAACCAAAACATATTATAATAGTAACCAATACATAAACAACATGTAGACCAAACACAATTTAGTCAACCCATGTATACTAAGCAAATACATAGTAACCAGAACAACATAAAAAAGTAACCAAAATCCCAAATCGAGAGAACAAAAATGGTATTCAAATCATAAGTTAACAGTAACCAAAAACATACTAAAGAAGTAACCGAACAGTTATATGATACTGACAATAACAAAATTTAAATTAGCACACCTTTAGAATTTTTTGTATAGGAATTATCTTCTGGCTATGAACTTCACCTTCGGTTTTAACTACAAGGACATCAAAATCAGAATCCAACTGCACTTCAGTATGCTTGATATCACCATGTATCACCAACTTATTATCATTCTTACTGGATTTGTGACCTACATTCTTCCCCTTCCTCTCCATAGAAAACTTCTTCAAGTCCTTAACAGAATCACCCTCCGTGATTCTTTTCCTCTTTCCATCCTTCTTCCTTGTATCAACCATTCTATATAAAACATAAATATAACACAAACCCAAACAATCAAAACTCCATTCTATTAGTAAACTACTTTAATAAATAATACATTAAACTATTTAGCCATTACTCACATGTAGCAATAATAAACACCGGTATCGATTAATGGAGAAGAAGAAACTACCTGAACCACTGTGCAACAGCGATACTGAGAAACTACGAGAATGACGAACAACTAAACCAATAACGATCACGAAAATGAAGAATAAATCACAGTAACGATCAATGGAGAAGAAGAACACACGAACAGAAGAAAGAAATAAGGGAGTATGCAGAACAAGGATTTCTAACTGAAGAGTTCCAGACAAATGCTAAATGGCGGTTATCACGCGTTTCAAAAAAAACCAACCCAATTTTAAGTGGTACACAAATTTGCCATGTCAACCCACTAATACTAATCCCTTAAATTAAGAACTCCTAATTGCACTAATATTGTAAATAATTATGAGAAAGTGTATTACTTTTATAATTATTTTATGGATGCATCATTATTGTAATTATTTTTAAAAATGTACAAAAATATGTAATTAATCCAATAAATTATGCAACGGTAATAAGATGTGGGTCTATCATTCTTAAATTGGAGTACATCAGTAAATCATTATGCTCATTACCTTAATTGGAACAAATCATTTTAGATATAAGATTTGGGTATTATATTATAACATGTTGTCAATGTCTTATCTTTAATAACAAGATTCCTTAATTGGCTGAAAGGCAGTGGATGACTAATTGCAGTATTTATTTCCTTAATTATCAAGATTTTGTATTTAAATGATTTCAAGGAGTCAATTAGTAAAGCAAAAATTTTGCTAGATGAAATCATAATGGATATATATATATATATATATATATATATATATATATATATATATATATATATATATATATATATATATATATATATATATATATTGGAATATACAGTTAGTGGTGATTGAAGCATGGTTAAATATTATGATTAATAAGTAAGATTGTTTTATATCTTTCCTAAGTCAAATATGTATACAACATATATTAGCAAATCAGATTTTAGCTAAATCATATAATGGGTACAAAATTAATTCACCATGAAATTCTTTTGTCAAATCTTATGACCAAATGGCTATGTACCTTAATAGCTAGAAAATCAATTAGCAATCTGTTTTGGAAAGATTCCTCCCTAATTGATTTTATTTAAATGACCACAACAACTTCTCTCTTCAATATATATATATAGGGGTGTTCAATTCATTCAGTTTTTTTGATGTACGATTTTTCGGATTGGATCGGACTGACCGGTTCGGTACAAAAATAATCGGTTCAGTTTCGGTATCGGTTTCGGTTCCGAGTTTTTATGGTTCGATATTATTGAACCGTACCGGTATATACCGGTTTTCAATTTCTTTTTTATTAATAATAATAATAATAATAATAAAATAATAATAATAATAATAATAAAATAATGATTATAATAATAATAAAAATTTAATATTAATAATAATAATAATAATAATAATAATTATTAATTAATTTTCGGTATTTAATCGATAAAAATTGGTACTGAACTGGTAAATCGGTTCGGTACACATGTCCAATCGGTACCGATATCGATACCAGAATTTAGCTAATTTCGATAACGGTTTGGTTCGGTACCGGTCCAATTCGGGTCGGTATTTACCGATTGAACACCCCCATATATATATATATATATATATATATATATATATATATATATATATATATATATATATATATATAGTCCAGTCGTGGTTTATAAAAAAACAAGAGAGTTGAACACAAAAATATACTCTGATATTTCCATCTCTTCACAAGCACTTCGTAAGGGTTGTTTATATTTTTTTTTGGCTAAGTTTGTGTTTGATAAAAGAACCATAAATACAAAGGCAAAGGGGCATACCCCAGAGGCTATAGGGGAATCATCAACAGACAGGCCTCCTGATGATCAACCTATAGAAGCAAACATAGAAACCACCAAGAATACAGGAAAATATAACTAATCAGTAATTACAACCATATGTGATACGAAGAACATTTTCGGGCCGCCTTATGAAACTTTGAAGATGAGGAGAGCCTTGCTTTTATAAGTTGCACAATCTTTTTTGCCAAAATGAGAGGAGGCAGTTTTGCTTTGTCATGAACCATAGTATTTCGAGCTCCCAAAAGTTTATACGCAGTGGTAGCAAAAATGAGCTTTAGGATTTCGGACATCATGAACTTGCCTTTGAACTGCAAAATGTATTGTACCAAATTATCCCAATCGATAGGGACTGTCCGCCAATTTCCAACAGCATAAACAGTTTAAATAACATTTGAGGAATAGGAGCAGTTGAAAAATAAATGAGTAAAACACTCCGGAGAACTACTTCAGAAGGGACAGTCCAAAGGCTGAAAGCGAGAATAGGATAGAAACTGATCATTAGTGGGCAGTCTCTGACGTAGTGCCAACCATAAGATAAAGGAGAAGCGAGGATATGACGCTTAAACCATAGCAGATTTGCCCAGGTCACAGTCTGACCCGTATGTCGAATAGAATCCCAAACACTTTTTACCTTGACAGTTCTAATGTCCTCCTTATCCCAGAAGATAGTATCCTCAGCAGATGTAGGGGCAGGGACATTGTGGAACAATTGTCTAAATTGCATGTTTTCGTGGTGATTACTAAAAGGCAAGGACCAGGAAGATTGCGAGATGATGGAGGAGACCCGAGCAGTAATGAGTAGACCAGAGTTTGAGATTAGGGTATCCGAAGGAGAAATAGACTGGCCATTCAACCAAGGGTCATGCCACAGACTGAAAGAGAGGCCATTTCCCACACAGTAGCTGAGAAACTTCAAAGCAGTAGGTCTTAAGCTTAGAATCTTGCGCCAGATCCACGAGCAGTCAGAAAGAGTGACAATATGCCAAAAATTTCTAGATTTTAGAATAGTGGCTTATATCCACGAAGCCCAAAGAGAGGTAGGAGCGGGAGAGAGTACCTTGAGTAAGTGTTTGGTGATAAGGGCAAAGTTCCAGTCGACAAGGTTTTTAACATCAAGGCCCCCCTCAGCATAAGGCACAGACAGGTCCTTCCAAGAGACTTTAGCCCGTACTTTTATAATGGTGATCCCTTCCAAAGGAATCTGTAAAGTATTGATTGAATAGACCGTATCACAGATTTAGGAAGGATAAAGTGAGCAGACCAGTATGATTGAATGGCAAATAAAACTTATTTAATCAGTTAGAGACAACCGGCATAGGAGAGGAATCTGGTCGTCCAAGAGGAAACTCTGGCAGTGATCTTTTGAATCAGAGGCATGCAGTCTGATTGAGATAGCTTTATAGAAATAAGAGGAACTCCAAGAAATTTGATGGGAAGGCTACCCAAGGTGATACCTAGCAGAGAGCAACTACTATTCTGAATAAAGTCTGTAACATTAGATAAGAAACAATGGCTCTTCTGTGCATTTGTGATTAACCCAGAAAACATAGAGAATGACTGGATACAGGAGTGAATGATAGTGACAGAAGAGAGGTCTCCATGGCAAAAGATCAGGAGGTCGTCTGCAAAACAGAGGTGAGTAATATTACAAGGCTCAGTTCTCCAATGAAATTTAAAATTAGGTAGTAGGGCCTCCTTGTTCAGAATCAGAGAAAATGCTTCCATAACAAGCACAAATAAGTAGGGTGAAAGAGGATCTCCTTTCCGTAAACCTCTAGCTCCTTTAAAATAACCTGCAAGAGACCCATTTACTTTGATAGAAAATATAGAAGAGGATATGCAGGCTTTGATCATTGAATGAAGATGGCAGGGAACTTTAGCAAACACAGCAGGTCAAATAAGAAAGTCCACTTGACTGTGTCAGCTTTCCTGATGTCAATCTTTAAAGCACATCTAGCAGGTCCAGAATTCCTATGATAATTCCTGAATAATTCTTGGGCAAGTAAGATATTATCACTAATGCTCCTACCAGAAATGAAGGCAGATTGGGCATGATAGATTAGGGCAGGAAGGACCTTCTTGAGTCTGTTAGCAATGATCTTGGAGATACATTTCTACACAGTGTTACAACATGAGATAGGCCTAAAGTTTGACATGGAGGAAGGGTTCTCAAACTTTGGGATCAAAGCTATGGCTGTAGCATTTATACCATCAGGAAGATGACTAGTTTCAAAAAAGTAATGAATAGCAGTAGTGAAATCAGCACCTATGATGTCCCAGCAGTGGAGGAAGAAATTTACATTAAACCCGTCAGGCCCTAGACTTTTATTAAGCTTCATGGATTTAAGCACCTCCAGGATCTCATCATCCAGAATGGGGGCTAACAAAGCATTGGCATGGAGGGGAGTAATTGTTAGGTTTTGTGAAAATCAAAGTAGCAATCAAATTATAAAAATTAGCGGAAGCAAAATAAAATCATATTTTAAAAAAAATCACAAACCAATTACCCGGATCATCCTTTATGCATATTATTAATTAAATGAAGAATAAGAAATTATGAAATCATACCCTTGTAGAAACGAGCTTCCTCGGGTACGAGTTCACCTCCTACTTCTCCGCGATCTTCTTGAATCTCCGTGTAGATTCCTTCCTTTGATCAGTGTAAGCCACCCAAATGTATAGCCTCTAGAGGTGATCCACCAAGGAAGAAGAATTTTCAAGAAGAATGGTGTATTGGCTCAAACCCTAGTTTTTCCTATCTCTATAGAAAATGGGGCGTACTCTCCAACAATTCGAATTACGTATATTTGATATCTGATATAAAACTCCTCTTATAAAGATATCAGGTAACCCCATTTAATTAAAATAAGGTATTATTTATTTAATTAAACTCTTTTAATTAAATGGGCTCCCTATTCTTATTAGGGATAATTAATTAAACTCCTTTAACTAATTTTTCCTCTTAATCCTATTAGGAATAAATGAGAGTACTTATATTAAATTAATTCCTAAACTCTTTTAGAAATTAAAATAATAATAATTGTAATAATATTACTAAGACTCTTCTTATTAATTTATATTTAATATTTCTAAAATATTAAATAATAAATATTAAGCTATTTAATTTATTCTATCACCATAGATTAAATTAAATATACTTAACATATTATTACGATTATGCCATTAACTTCTTAAATAATTATTCTTTCTTTTATGGTGTGACCCTTTAGGTTCTCCATATTAAACCAGTTGTGAATAAATCAATTAGAACAATTCTAATCTTATTTAAATAAATAAATTAAACGATTAATTTATTTAAATAAATAATATTTATTCTACAATAGGGACAAGCCTCCCTAGCGATCAACGACTTTACAGATAATATAGATTTTAACATTAATCATAAAAGAACCTTTGAGTTAATAGTTATCGTACAATTCAATCCTTCCACCATACAATGTCCCAATTAAATATAAGACATGGAATTACTGTCAAGTTTTATTTTATTTAATTATATGTATTTCGATTCCTAAATGCATAACTCGTAATGAATACAAATTAAAACTACTTTCTAATTTCATTCCACATTGGCCAAAGATTCCTGGGTTGTCAATTATCGAATCACATAGGACATTTCTCTTCATTTACTATAAGTGGTAGATTTTTTATTGATCATTCATTATCTCCATATATAACTTATTACACCCAAGCATACCATTTGATATATTCTAAGAGTCTTAAGGAATAAGTCAAAGTGTAATTCATTATATATAAGATATTATGATGATCTCAAGTCTAAGGATCATTTGTACTACTATCACTACAGGAATTCCTATTGACAGGCAAGTAAAACTCCATTAGGTATTCCTTAGCGAGTCACGTTCAGTGAACTTATTCTCTAATAAGCACCTACATACTTGCTTTAGTGTCTCCACACAAATGATCATGAGAACAATCATCCTCATACAATGAGCAAGCAACGTACGTACTAATCTATCCGAATTCACTAATCCCCTTTTTAGTAATCCATTGATTAGGAACATTTTAGTTTTACGTTATCTAAGAATTTAGATCTCATTAGCATGATCTCATCATGATTCTAAAAGCATTGCTTAAAACTATGGGTTTATCACATATTATTAAAACAGCACCATGTAGATAATAAATGCCTTTAATAAATAATTCTTTTATTAATAAATAAATAAGATTGATTACAAAGTATATGTTTTATCATAATACATGATTGGCTTGTATGCATACTACTTTCAGTAATCTACTTTGTGAAGAATTATTAAAAGGTTATTGCGCACTTCAAGTTTATTACTAATTTCAGCTTTCTTCCTTGCACTTAAATCAGTGATATCTTTATATTTTATATTGATCATTGCAAAAATAGATGAGCCTTGTATTGTGATTTAATTATTGCTTTGATTATAGAATATTTTACTTGTAATTTTATTTTTATAGTGAATAGACTAAGGTTAGTCTGAAATCTCTAATCAGGGTTAGATTAGGTTTATTACAAACAAGTTTAAGGAAGCATAAGTGCTTGGGGTACATAAGTGTACAAGGTGAGCAAAAGTGCTCAAGTGAGTATTGTAACAACCCGATATTTTCTATATAATTAAATCAGAAATTTTGCGTATAAAATTTTTTTTTATTTTAAAGATCAGGATTTGTACAAGATATTATGCATATGTATTTATGCAATAAATAAAAATATATTTATTACATGAATAATTAAAAATAATTTTATTTCAGAATTATTGATTATTATAAAGTATATTCTTATAATAATTAATTTTATAGTAGAAATATTTTTATTAATTATCTTCCATGAAAATATAAGTATACATTATTTAAATAATATATGAAATGATTTTTAAAATTATTATAAGAATTATTTATTTTATTATATGAATTTATGTTAGATTAATTAAGTTAGTTATTTTTAACTTAATTACTAATGTTATAAACGAAGAACAGCCTCTGACAGCTACTTTGAGTACCCAGATCTTCTTTGTTATGCATGTTATGATTATGTTTATAGTTAGATCATGTAGTATGGTATTAGTACTACAAGATCAAAGTCATATTACACCTAAACGCCTTATGATCTGTCAGAAATTCTTGGTCAAAGTAAGTCACTCGAAAACTAGAATGAATGTTCTGGATTTAGCCAAGAACATGAAGAACACCTATAGCGACAGTTTTATTAAAATTAACTAAATTAATTTTTAAAAATTATTTAAAAATAGAAATTAATTTTCAAAAATTACAAAAAATAATTTTAAAAATTATTTTAAGTTATAAAAATTAACTTTTAATGATTTGAAATATTTTTCATAAATATTAGTATTTATTTAAATATTATTGATATTTAATTTATTTAATATATACATTAAATAAATTAATTAAAAATAATTTTATTATATTAAAAATTATTTTAAATGATAATAAGTTATTTAAAACTATTTTAAGTTACAAAATATAACTTTTAATATTTTAAAGTAAATTTTATTAATTATTTAATATTAATGATATTAGAGTTATTTAATAATTATATTAAATAAATTAATTTAAAAATGATTTTAATATTAGAAAAATCATTTTTAATAAAAATAAAGAGTTTAAAAATATTTTAAGTTATAAAATATAACTTTCAATATTTAAAGGTAAATTCTATTAATTATTTATTTATTAATGATATTAAAGTTATTTAATAATTATATTAAATAATTTAGTTTAAAAATAATTTTAATATTATAAAAATTATTTTAAATAAAAATAAAGTGTTTAAAGATATTTTAAGTTATAAAATATAACTTTTAATATTTAAAAGATAATTTCATTAATAATTTAATATTAATGATTATTAATTTATTATTAATGATATTAAATTTATTTAATAAGTATATTAAATAAATAGTTTAAAAATGGTTTAATTAATTTAAAAATCATTTAAAAAGGATATAAATGAATTAAAAATATTTTAAATTATAATTAATGACTTTTAATATTTTGATAAATAGTACATTAATATTTAAATATTAATGGTAATTATTTAAAAATGATTTTAAATGTTTTAAAAATTATTTAAAGGCAATATACATGTTTTAAAAATATTTTGAGTTATTATAAATAACTTTAATATTTTGGCAATGGTTTCATTAATAGTTTATATTAATTAAATATTAATGATAATAGAATTGTTTAATATTTAAATCATTTAATATTGATTCCAATGTTTGAAAATTCATGATAAATTATAATAAATGTTTAAAAATTATTATAAGTCATTTAAAAATAATATGACTGATACTTACAGATATTGAACTTCGGGATAGAGTCTTAGACTCGATAATTATCCGATAAAGCTATCGGTACACCGACATGTTTCAGAAATTGATCTGGATTTAGATATTTTGACTGTATTAATGTTTGTTTGTGATTCAATGACTGTTGAATATGTGTGACAATGTGATTAGGTTACGTGCTGACTGCAATAAGCAGTGTTATGTGTTACGATATGATTCTAATCAGTAAAATGATCTTATTCTGATAGGTGGTTATATAAAAGATAAAACTAAGTTGTATACTATAAGCAGCAGAGGCAAGTATCCTACCTTTGCATTTGTTTTATGCAATGGACATGAGTAAGAAAGTTTCAGTTTTATATTATTATTGTACGAGATTATTAACCCTATTGTCGTATATATTATATCCGATCATTGTTTATCAACATGATATTATATTATATAACTCATATATATATTTTGTTCGTTAATTTCAAAATATGGGTATACAAGTGTCATCACTTGAATAATCATTGTATTTAAACACATGTTGATATATATATATATATATATATATATATATATATATATATATATATATATATATATATATATATACCTCTAAGCTATTTGACCAGCTAGACACAGATTTAGAAATATCGTTGAATATGATAATACCTTTTTGTATCCAATTAAATTGTTTTGATTCGGATTTTTGACTAAGTATGAACATCCCGAACATGAAAAAACTTTTATGCGCCCAAGGCGGACAGAGTGAACGATAATATCGTTCTTGCATGTAGTATTGATCAATACAGGGCATAACGGGCTGATCACCCCCGTGCCCGTAAGTTATGACGATTTGCGGATAAAGTTCTGCTAAACCTATTCGAAAATTGAAAATAATATTCATAGTATGTCACCTTAACCCTATTTATAGTCATTACGTAGTTTTACAAATTTGATAGAGAGTTGTTATGTTATTATTATCGATTCAGATTTACTTCACAACTATTAATTTGTTGTAGAAGGGTAGTACAAAGAAAATATTTAATTATTTCAGCTAATATTTATAATTATTATTACTTGTTGGGCACTCAAATGCTCATCCTTGCTTAATTTAAATATTTTCAGCTAAGTGTGAACAACTTGAAGGCTCGGCTAAGAACAAGGGAAAAGGAAAGGTTGTTGAATGAATACAATGTTATCTTATGTAATTGTTTGATATTATTATTAGGACAATGATATATATATTATCTATCAGGCTATCTAATGAATGTATTAAAGGTTGCGTACTTGGGAATTAGACTCTGATAATTATGTAAATTAAGTTTAATATTTATATTACTATAATTATTATTAGTATTATTCCGCTCATAGAAATGGTATCGTGAATCACCGAGTTCGGGTTTCAAGTACCTGAATTTGGGGGCTTTACAGGTTGGTATCAGAGCTTAGGGTTAAAAACCTTAGGTGGGATAGACCTTAGGCTATAACCTTAGAAAAGTGGGAAACGTTAAAAATATAAATAACTCATATAGAGTTTAAAAGGAGATGAATTGGATAAATTTATTATCAAATAAAATAAAAGATAACTTATATAAAACTATTATTTGTTGGGTGTATATACTATATGCTAATCAGGATAATTTATGTGTGTAGATGTCAGGAGGAAAAGGCTTGTTATATGCTTATAGCATGATGAAGGATCAAATTCATACACCCGAGCTAATATCAAAGCCAATAGCTGAAATAGGGGCTTACAATGAAACCAGCTCTAACGAGGTGGTTATTTTGGAAAATGTAGTACCAGATCCGGAGATAGTAGAGCTGATAGATAGTGATTCGGACACTAAAGTTAAAGTTGATCAAGTATCAACGAAGGTGCAGGATCTGAGGAACAAGGTTTCTTCTCTGGAAAAGCTGTGAGAAATAGAAAAGCTACTAAATAGTCAGTTGCGAAAAGCCTTACTAGAAATAATGGAAGAACAAGATAAGCTTAAAATCCAAATTGATCAGATGAGAGCCTTAAGAAACGCATCGTCTGCAGCTCCGAGTAATAAGGGGAAAAGAAAGATAGAAGACCATGGCTTAGGAAAGCCTGACAAGAAGAAAGGGAAAAGAATATGTTACATTTACGGCTATGAAGGACATACCACTCTGTATTATTCCGACTATAAACCAGGAGCATGTTTTATCTGTGGGATAAAAGGTCATCAGGCGAAAGGTTGTCCAAGAAAAAATGGTGTAGTGAATAGGTAGTATAAGTTCTATTTTGTAGATCTGTTTAATGTAATATATATGTCTGTGTAATGTAATGTTCTCAACTTTTGTATTAGTTAAGACTGTAAATCCCGACTTTTGTGGTCATCAAGGGATAACTGATGTTTAAAGCAGTATGTGCTATACTATGTAAAATATTCGTTAAATGAATATGAATCTAAGTTTGTGTAATGAAATGAGTTTAATATATTAAACTTATATGATAAGGTTTAGAATGTAAGTTAAATTTATAATTTTATTTAATCAGATAATACCGCCAAGATGTCGAACTCGAAATTAAAGGGCAGAAGAATCTGTCAACAACGCTGAGGGACAACAACAAGCAGACTTGATGCAGCACTTTGCAAACATGGTAGCACAAACTATGCAACAGGGAATACCAGCCACAGGAAACCCGCCAGACAATCGTTTGGCGAACTTTAAAGATTTTAAGGTTATAGGATCGCCAGAATTCAAAGGTACAACTGACCCTGTTGAAGCTCAGACTTGGGCTAAAGAGATTGAGAAGGTGTTTGTGAAAGCTAGGGTAGCTGAGGGGCAAAAGACCGCTTTTTCCACCTACATGATGAAGGGTTAGGCAAATTTTTGGTAGAAAGCGAATCAGGCGAAGGCAGGAGAAGGTGTAGTTACTTGGGACAGGTTCAAAACTTTGTTTTTTGAAAACTATTTTTCATCTAATATGCAGGCTAGGATGGAGGAGAAATTTTTAGAGTTGAAGCAAGAGAATATGACTGTTGCGGAGTATGCCGCAAAGTTCAATGAGTTAGCTAGGTTCGCTCCGCATCAAGTTGATACGGAGGCTAGGAAAGCTAGAAGGTTTGAGTTGGGATTAAAACCCTAGCTCTATAACAAGGTGGCGGTGTTGCAGATTCTTACATTTGCAGCACTCATGGAAAATGCGATTATTGATGCGGAGGGGAGTGAGGCCATGAGCCTCTACAACAAGGAGAGGAAGAACAAAGGTAAGGTTGAAGGAACTGGAAAGGTGGAAATTAATAGTGGGAGTAGGGGTGGTAGTAGCAAGAGGAAGGGGAGCAATTTTGGAAGTGTGCAAGTAAAACAAGAAGGTGCGAAGAAGCAAGTGGTGTCGTGTAAGACTTGTGGAAAGAACCACTCTGGGGAGAGTTTGAAGGGGAAATTTGTATGCTATAAGTACGGGCAGGAGGGTCATATCTCTCCCAACTACTGTAACGACCCCAAAATTCATACAATTTAATTCTCAACTTCGGTCATTAATAATACATTTACCGAAACATTAGACATGGTTTACAAGAATAACAACTTAGCTAGGATATTAAATCTTCATATATCACTTTTGATCCATAACAATCAAGTAGCACATAGTGTTACCTTCAATTCGTGAATACGCAAAAATGGTTATTTGCAAGAATGAGCTCGACAGCTCAGCAAAATCTAACAGTTTTCATGCATCACGTAACACATAATAACATGCTCAACATACAAGTATAATCATAAACAAACATAGCATACATGTTGTAGTTCACATAACATCTATAAAGATTGAGTTCCTTACTCAATCAACATTCATAGTTCAATCATCATAGTCATAGATTGACTTTCACATTTCATACTTTTGACATATATAATACATCATACACTAAAATTTTAAAACAGGTCATCATCAAGTTAACATAGCAAAAAGGAACTGAAAGATTTGCCTTTACCGGCGTTTTACCAACACGCTAATACTTCGCGTCCTTGCACAACCTACATTGTATGTGAGATTGATAATAAATAAAATCAATAATCAATCTCATGGTCAAATTTATTCTAAGACCTTACTTTATCTTATTATCCTTTAAAATATCTTTATAGGCATCTAACTGTGTTTTATATGCAACTCAGTTTTATTTTCATTTTCAGCACCACACATGCTAGACTATCTCACTTGTAGTTTAATGTGCGTATATCACACAATTTTATTTTTACCAATTTGGTTTCAAAAATACATATTCAACACATTGTTTACATGTTTAATTTTCTTTCATAAATCAAAAATTACCCTAGAACATAAATCTATCCAAAAATCAAAGATTAAATAAGAGTTTAGAAGTTACCTTCTTCTAGCTTTTTTTCTTCTTCTTCTAGCTCATCTTAATTCCTCTATTTCTCTCTATCTCTCTCAATTTCTCAATACAACTTCTATATAACCATTATCCTACATTATGAAGAACATAAAAATATAATTAAAACAAGGAATTTAGATTATAGCCTTATTAGTATGAATTTAAGAGAGAGATGAAGATGATGATGATGGGGCTTATTTTGTCTTCTCAAAGCTTTCTTTTCTTCTTCTTTTTCTTCCTCTTCTTCTTCTCCTACAACTCTCTCTAACTCTCTTCTCTAAGGTTATAGCCTAAGGTACTCTTACCTAAGGTTTCTAACCTATCAGCTTTGATACCAACTGTAACGACCCCAAAATTCATACAATTTAATTCTCGACTTCGGTCGTTAATAATACATTTACCGAAACATTAGACATGGTTTACAAGAATAACAACTTAGCTAGGATATTAAATCTTCATATATCACTTTTGATCCATAACAATCAAGTAGCACATAGCGTTACCTTCAATTCTTGAATCTGCAAAAATGGTTATTTGCAAGAATGAGCTCGACAGCTCAGCAAAATCTAACAGTTTTCATGCATCACGTAACACATAATAACACGCTCAACATACAAGAATAATCATAAACAAACAAAGCATACATGTTGTAGTTCACATAACAACTATAAAGATTGAGTTCCTTACTCAATCAACATTCATAGTTCAATCATCATAGTCATAGATTGAATTTCACATTTCATACTTTTGACATATATAATACATCATACACTAAAATTTTAAAACAGATCATCATCAAGTTCACATAGCAACACGCTAATTCTTCGCGTCCTTGCACAACCTACACTGTATGTGAGATTGATAATAAATAAAATCAATAATCAATCTCATGGTCAAATTTATTCTAAGACCTTATATAGTGTAGGTTGTGCAAGGACGCGAAGTATTAGCGTGTTGGTAAAACGCCAGTAAAGGCAAGTCTTTCAGTTCCTTTTTGCTATGTGAACTTGATGATGATCTGTTTTAAAATTTTAGTGTATGATGTATTATATATGTCAAAAGTATGAAATGTGAAAGTCAATCTATGACTATAATGATTGAACTATGAATGTTGATTAAGGAACTCAATCTTTATAGTTGTTATGTGAACTACAACATGTATGTTATGTTTGTTTATGATTATTCTTGTATGTTGAGCATGTTATTATGTGTTACGTGATGCATGAAAACTGTTAGATTTTGCTGAGCTGTCGAGCTCATTCTTGCAAATAACCATTTTTGCAGATTCAAGAATTGAAGGTAACGCTATGTGCTACTTGATTGTTATGGATCAAAAGTGATATATGAAGATTTAATATCCTAGCTAAGTTGTTTTTCTTGTAAACCATGTCTAATGTTTCGGTAAATGTATTATTAACGACCGAAGTCGAGAATTAAATTGTATGAATTTTGGGGTCGTTACAACTACCCCAATCCTAGGATGAATAGTGGGTGTTTTCTGTGCGGATCGACTGAGCACAAGGTGAAGGATTGTCCGAAGAGGAGGGCGGAGGCAGGAAGTGTGAATACTGGCACTGGCAGCGGGACTTTAGCAATCACAGGACCGACTTCGTCAAACAAGCCAACAAAATCAACAGCAAGGGTCTACAACATGACTGTCCAGGATACGGTGGCAGCTGGTAATGGAACTCCAGGTATTATTCGTATAACTTTTATTATATTATACATAATTTTCCTATATATAGTAAATTATTTTATAAAGAAATTTTGAAAGAGGAATTTGAGTTCTTTTAAAAATCAAATTTCCATTTAATCAGATAGTTAAGCTTTATGTGAATAGTTAAAGATCAGTTCAATCAAACTATGATCGAGATCTAATTGCAATGATTGTGTATGCTATGTACCCTTATATGTATAAGTTTTAAAACGGTGATTCCGGGGACAGAATCTTTATAAGGGAGGTTGAATGTAACAACCCGATATTTTCTATATAATTAAATCAAAAATTTTGCGTATAAAATTTTTTTTTATTTTAAAGATGAGGATTTGTACAAGATATTGTGTATATGTATTTATGTGATAAATAAAAATATATTTATTACATGAATAATTAAAAATAATTTTATTTCAGAATTATTGATTATTATAAAGTATATTCTTATAATAATTAATTTTATAGTAGAAATATTTTTATTAATTATCTTCCATGAAATTATAAGTATATATTATTTAAATAATATATGAAATGATTTTTAAAATTATTATAAGAATTATTTATTTTATTATATGAATTTATGTTAGATTAATTAAGTTAGTTATTTACTTAATTAATAATGTTATAAATGAAGAACAGCCTGTGACAGATACTTTGGGTACCCAGATCTCCTTTGTTATGCATGTTATGAATATATTTGTAGTTGGATCATGTAGTATGGTATTAGTACTACAAGATCAAAGTCATATTACACCTAGACGCCTTATGATCTGTCAGAAATTCTTGGTCAAACTAAGCCACTCGAAAACTGGAGTGAATGTTCTGGGTTTAGCCAAGAACACGAAGAACACCTATAGTGACGGTTATGTAGCTATAGGCAGTCTTTAGCGACAGTTTTATTAAAATTAACTAAATTAATTTCTAAAAATTATTTAAAAATAGAAATTAATTTTTAAAAATTACAAAAATTATTTTAAAAATTATTTTAAGTTATAAAAATTAACTTTTAATAATTTAAAATATTTTTCATAAATATTAGTATTTATTTAAATATTATTGATATTTAATTTATTTAATATATACATTAAATAAATTAATTAAAAATTATTTTATAATATTAAAAATCATTTTAAATGATAATAAGTTATTTAAAAATATTTTAAGTTATAAAATATAACTTTTAATATTTTAAAGCAAATTTCATTAATTATTTAATATTAATGATATTAGAGTTATTTAATAATTATATTAAATAAATTAATTTAAAAATGATTTTAATATTAGAAAAATCATTTTTAATAAAAATAAAGAGTTTAAAAATATTTTAAGTTATAAAATATAACTTTCAATATTTAAAGGTAAATTCTATTAATTATTTATTTATTAATGATATTAAAGTTATTTAATAATTATATTAAATAATTTAGTTTAAAATGATTTTAATATTATAAAAATTATTTTAAATGAAAATAAAGTGTTTAAAGATATTTTAAGTTATAAAATATAACTTTTAATATTTAAAGGATAATTTCATTAATAATTTAATACTAATGATTATTAATTTATTATTAATGATATTAAATTTATTTAATAAGTATATTAAATAAATAGTTTTAAAATGGTTTTATTAATTTAAAAATTATTTAAAAAGGATATAAATGAATTAAAAATATTTTAAGTTATAATTAATGACTTTTAATATTTTGGTAAATAGTATATTAATATTTAAATATTAATGGTGTAAGACCCCAAATTATTAATAAATGAAATTTAATTTTCTCTATTTATTATTTTGAAATAGTAAAGGTTGAATTGATTAATGAGGTTAGTTATGGGTAAAATACGCAAATATTTTAAATAAGCAAGTGGTTATAAAATATTTATTGTTGTCGGGTAATATTCGTTTGGTCGTGGAATATTCTTCCTGTCGGGAAATATCCGTACGACGGCGCAGTCTTTTGTGGGCTCCATAACAAAAAGTGATTGGATGAAAAAAATAACAAGTATAAGTTGTTTATGAATAACGACGTAGTTGTTACCGTTAATACTGTTGGAATACCCAGTTGTTAAAACACAGTAATACGCGTTGTTGCACAGTAGCACACGGTATTGCACCAATTAATGATTCTTACTTAAGAAGGCACTACTCAATAATTGTTACAGTAATTACTGTTCAGTATTTTATCTTATTGATTCAATAATTGCTACTAGATATTTTATATTACTGTTGTTTCAATAATTGTCACTACACAGTATTTTTTATTATCGGACCAATAATTCATATTATCTGAATAATATTATTAGATAATATTATTGGTAATGTCTAAAAAATTTTGTCTAAGGAGAGGTTTGGTCACCTAATTGCGCGTCAGTAAGGAGAAATTCTTATTAGAAAGCTCCATCTTTCTTGGGAACTACCTGGTTGTCAGTATTGTGATATTATTTGTGAATAATTAATTATTAATTTATATGATGAGAAAAATATTAATTTTATGTGGATATAGATGGAGAAATTTTTTAATGTGATAATTGTTGAAAATTAATATTTTATCTTTTTTTGATAAAATAATTCATTTAAATATATTATTATATTATTATAATATAATAATGATGATATTTTTACAATGAATGTGGGATATATGAGTATATGAGGAGGAAGAGTATTTTTGTTGTAAAAGTTATTTAAAACATGTTAAACATGTCTGTGGGCCCATTTCTTGACTGAAATTTAATTATAGCCTGTAAAATCGACCGTTTGTAGATTTCGGTCAATTTCTGTTTAGAATTTGAAAAAAAATTCTTCTGCAAAGTTGTAGATAATGGAATTTTCTATGAGAAAAACATGAGGTTCGAATTTTTTTGACAAAAGGGTTATTTATTATGAATTATTGAAGTTCCGAAGTTCTAAAATAATTAATTTTTGAAGTTTAAAATATTTTAGTTAAGAAAAACATTTTTTTTCATTTATGGGACATGTGTTAGTGCTTGAATTCAGCTGGTGGTGTGCGTAGGAAGATTTGGAAAATTTATATTATATTATATTAAATTTTCTGCTTTGGTGTTCTAAGCATTTTCCTGTAAATAGGGTGCTTTGGTTAGAATTGAAAAATACACCAGAAACTAAAGTTTTCTCTCTCTATATTATCGAGTGTATTCTTGTGAGTATTTTAAGATTTTGAGTATTGCTATACGGTGCAAGTTCCTTTCAGCTCTATATCTAGTATTCTAGTCAGAAGTACTGTCTTTTCGAGGTAAGGGATATTATTTTTTTTATATAAATGATATTATTTCTTCCAATATCATTATGTCGAAATATTGATCTGAATTTTTATCAAATTTGGAACTTTTTGTGTTGGGATTACTATTCACGTATACGGTACTATTCACGTATACGGCAGTATTCACGAATACGACACTATTTATCGAAAAATTAAATTTTTATTTTTCGTCCAAAATATCTATTATGGGTACTAGCTTTGATTGTGTCCATATTTTGATCATTCTTGAATTTTACTCCACTATGATTACTTATGAGGTATTTTTGGACATGAATAAACCAAAATACGAATCCTTAATATTTGTTATTTTGTTTCACTGGATTCATTTCCTTTAAAATATTTTTCAACATCCTCAGTCCTAAATGATGATATTACTGAATATCTTTGGCCTGTAGTGCAAAGATGAATGATTTCTAATGAATATCTTTGGCCCGTAGTGCAAAGATGAACAGGTATTTAGATTAACATGACCAACTGATGAATATCTTTGGCCTGTAGTGCAAAGATGAATATTTGATTCCAAATATATATTGATTGATGTTACAAGGATAAAATATCGACGATGAACTTTTAAATTCATATATAGAAGATAGTAGATTTTATTCTCTACTTAACTCTTCTAATGAATTATTATTTTCGCTGCGAATATTGATTTAAAACTTGTTGTCTATTGTATTCTATTAAATTTTTCCCTGTTGAAGACTAACGATAATTTGTTCTATATTATCTTAGTCATAATATTCTTTACTGGGCTAGTTGAGCTTACCCTTTTCCTTTTTGTTCCATTTTTCTTCTCAGGAGGCGAGAATGTAGCGAGTACTAGTCAGGGTATGGAATGAAGGTTCTAGAAAGTCAATTTAGTAGTCCTCACCATTTTTGTAAAATAATATATCAATAATTATAATGAGGACTTATTTGAGTGTGGATATTGTCTAGATGACAATATTTGTATTTAAACTCACATTTTTTATGTTGTATTAATAAAGTTATAGTTATTTCTGTACCATGTATTTTGACGACTCAGAATGGGTGTTGTATACCTATTTTGAGGGCGTCACAGTTGGTATCAGAGCTTAGGGATATGGTCTCTGGCGGAGATCGGGAAATAGTACTAGGAGGGGAGAGACGAGTAAATCCTTCGCTAGTGTGTCATACCTAAGCTTATTTGTTGGTCAGTCATAATATAGGGGTATTATGTGATTTGTTAATTTGTTTAATTAACCTTTATTTTATGGTAGTATTTAAGAATGGCAACTGAGAATGTGAACAGTGGAGTAAACGAAACCGTGGAGACGCCTGTACTCACCAACAAGGAGAACGTGCAACAGCCTGGCAATGTTCCTCCTGCGAACAACACCACTGAGCAGATGATGAACGATGGGATGTTTAGAAGCTTTTTGCAGTTCATGAAAAATCAGACGAGGGAGACTCGTGTTCAAAATACAGGAGGAAATGATAGCAATTCACGGTTTGTCACAGCCAAGCAGTTTAAGGAGTTTGGACCACCAGAATTCTGGAAAAAGTCGGATCCGATTAAGGCGGAGACGTGGGTCAAATAAATTACCAAGATATTCGATGTCTTGGGATGCACGGAGGAACAGAAGGTTCCATTCGCCACCTTTATGTTCCGTAATGAGGTAGATTACTGGTAGGAATCTGTGAAGCGTACTCATCCAGCCGCACTTAGCATGTCTTGGAAAACGTTTCAGAAACTGTTCAATGACAAGTACTTTCCTGAAAGTATTCGTCATATGAAGGAGGTAGAGTTTATTAGACTGGAGCAGAATAACATGACGGTGTCCCAGTACGAGGCGAAGTTTGCAGAGTTGTCCAGATTTGCACCTCATTTAGTGGAGAATGAGGAACGTATGACGCGGATGTTTCTGAGAGGTTTGAAACCCGGCATACGTCAATATCTCATTTCACATAAATTTTCTCTTTATTTAGATGTTGTCAATAGGGCTCAATTATTAGAGCGAGATAACGAGTACGTTTAACCGAGGGACCATAACCAGGATCATACCGGTGACAGCAGTCATCAAAACAACGATAACCAGTGGGGAAAGAAAAATACGGACAAGAGCGGCAACCACTCTGGTGGTAATCATGGCCATGAGAATAGAAGAAGCGAGTCGGGAGGAGATTTTAAAAAGAGGAGATTAAATAATGACAATACGAAGACATCAGCACCAGCAGCAACTGGTTCCAAGGGAGGAGAACGACCACCGATCATATGCTATAAGTGCGGAAAAGAAGGACATATCAGTCCAAACTGCCCACAACAGTTTAAGGTATGTTATAACTGTAGAAAGGAAGGACATATCGCTCGAGATTGCACTGTAGCAAAACTAAATCCAGCGGGGATGGTGACTCAAAAGGCTGTCCCAGAAAAGTCAAAGTCAACAGTTCCTAGAGCGTTTGTCGTGACTGGTCAACATGCGAGGAATCCAAACGAGGTGATCACGGGTAAGTTAATCATAAATTCATGTGAAGTTTATACCTTACTAGATACCGGTGCTACCCATTCATTTATTTCTCCTGCTTGTGCTCAACGTTTAAACTTGACTCCGGAGAATTAGACTTTGATTTATCTGTGGAGACTCCGTTAGGAGAAACTTTCATCACATCCACTGTTTATAAATCTTGTTTGATCCAAGTTGGCACCATCACCTTACCTGTTGACCTTATCTCTTTAAAGATACTTGCATTTGACGTGATTTTAGGGATTGATTGGTTAACTACTCATCATGCCAAAATTGATTATTTTCGTAAGGTTGTTAGTTTTTATATTCTTAACCAACCTGTTGTGCAAATTCAAGCAACTAAGCCATTAAAATCAATCACTGTTATATCAAGTCATAAAGCTATTCGTTTATTAAAAAACGGATGTCAAGCTTTCTTAGCCCATGTTATGGATTTGAATAAAGACACGTCATATTTGAATAATATTCCTGTTGTTATTGACTTTCCTGACGTATTTTCTGAAGAACTTCCTGGTCTACCCCCAGAACGAGAAGTTGAATTCTTTATAGATCTTGAACCTGGTACAAAGCCCTTTTCTAAAACCCCATATCGAATGGCTCCTATTGAACTTCAGGAGTTAAAGGTCCAATTACAGGAGTTGTTGGACATCGGTTTCATTCGTCCTAGTACATCTCCTTGGGGTGCTCCTGTTCTATTCGTAAAGAAGAAAGACGAGAGTATGCGACTTTGTATCGACTACCGGGAATTCAACCAAGTCACTATCAAGAATAGGTATCCGCTACCTCGTATTGATGACCTGTTTGACCAGTTACAAGGAGCAAAATTCTTTTCAAAAATCGATCTTCGTTCTGGATATCATCAGCTGAATATTAGAACTGAGGATATTCCAAATATTGCCTCTCGTACGGGCATTATGAATTCTTACTCATGTCTTTTGGATTGACTAATGCTCATGCGGCTTTCATGGATATGATGAACCGAGTATTCAAGGAATATTTAGATCAGTTCGTTATTATTTTTATTGATGACATCCTCATATATTCCAAAAGTCGTGAAGATCTTGAGCACTATTTGAAGTTGGTACTCCAAAGGCTTTGTGAAAATAAGTTATATGCCAAGTTGAACAAATGCGAGTTTTGGCTTGAGGAAGTAGCATTCCTTGGGCACGTAGTGTCAAAACATGGAGTATCTGTTGACCCAGCGAAGATTGAAGCAATACAAGGTTGGGAACAACCGAAATCGGTGACCGAAGTACGTAGCTTTCTGGGCTTAGCTGGTTATTATCGGAGATTCGTAGAAGGATTTTCTCGAATCGCTACTCCATTAACTCAGCTGACTCGGAAAGATAGCAAATTCATATGGAGCGAGGAATGCGAGAAGAGTTTCCAAGAGCTTAAGAGGAGACTCATTTCGGCACCTGTTTTGACCATACCATCTGGTTCAGATGGATTTGTTATCTACAGCGATGCTTCAGGTAAAGGGCTAGGATGTGTTCTCATGCAACGTGGAAAAGTTATAGCCTATGCCTCACGATAACTTAAAGAATATGAGAGGAATTATCCTACTCATGATCTAGAGTTGGCAGCAGTCATTTTCGCGCTAAAGATCTGGAGGCACTATCTATATGAGGAGAAAGTGGAGATATATTCAGACAATAAAACCCTCAAATATTTCTTCACTTAAAAAGAACTCAACATGCGGCTACGACCATACCATTCAATACCATCCTGGAAAAGCGAATGTGGTAGCCGACGCATTGAGTAGAAGATCATACGCAGGAACAAGTGCGATGTTGTCAACACAAAGGCTCATTTGGTGTGATTTACAAAAGATTAAGATAGAATTCAAGACTCCGAGGACCCATGCAATGATGTCAAGTATACGTATAGAACCAACTTTAATCGAAAAAGTTAAAGTTGCTCAAGCCACAGATTTGGAGCTGGTGCGTATGAAGAAAAAAGTGCAAGAAGGTGCTATTCTAGAAGCAAGAATCGATGAAGAAGGAATACTTCGAGTCCACTCCAGATTTTGTGTTCCTAATGATTCTGATTTGAAGTACAAGATCATGATGGAGGCACACAATACACCATTTGCAATCCATCCTAGAAGTACCAAAATGTTTCGTGATCTTCGACATACATTTTGGTGGAACAATATGAAGAGTGAGATTGCAAAGTTTATCTCGAGGTGTTTAACTTGTCAACGTGTAAAGGCAGAGCATCAAGTGCCTAAGGGCCCATTGCAACCACTTGAGATTCCAAAATGAAAGTGGGAACACATTACCATGGATTTTGTTACGGGTCTTCCCACGGTTTCTCAAGGTATAAATGTTATTTGGGTTATTGTTGATAGATTAATCAAGTCTGCTCATTTCTTGCCGATACGGGAGACTTATTCCCTTGAACGTCTTGCTCGTATGTACGTAGATGAGATTGTGAGATTACATGGCATGCCAGTATCCATAGTTTCGGATCGTAACCCAAGATTCACTTCACGATTTTGGATTAGCTTGCAAAAAACTAATGGCACAGATTTACGATTCAGTTCGGCATACCATCCTCAAATGGACGGGCAATCCGAAAGGACTATTCAAACTCTTGAAGATCTATTAAGACTTTTTGTCCTAGATTTTAAAGGGAGATGGGATAAGTACCTATCATTGGTGAAATTCTCTTACAACAACAGTTATCAGACAAGTATAGGTGTGGCTCCATTTGAAGCATTATATGGACGAAAGTGTCGCTCTCCAATATGTTGGGATGAGGTGGGAGAAGCAACATTGTTGGGACCCGAGTTGGTACGTATGACTACGAAAAAGATCCAAATGATTCGACAACATATACAAACGGCACAGGATCAACAAAAGAGTTATGCGGATCTTCATCGAAAGGACGTGGAATTTAGTATTGGGGATCATGTATTGTTGCGTGTGGCTCCATGGAAGGGAGTTATAAGATTTGGGAAGAGAGGAAAGCTCAATCCACGATTTATTGGTCCATTTCAGATTCTTGACCGAGTAGGAAATGTGGCCTATAGACTCGCGTTACCTCCAAGTATATCTCGTGTTCATAATATTTTTCATATATCTGTGCTTCGTAAATATGTGAAAGACCCAAACCATGTCATTGAGTTAGAACCGAACGAGATAGCCGAAGACTTAACGTACGAAGAGGTACCTGTCAAAATCTTGGATAGGAAAGAGCATGTCCTACGTACAAAGGTCATACCACAAGTTAAAATTTTGTAGAGGAACCATGCTATTGAGGAAATGACCTGGGAGTTGGAAACGGAAATGAAAGCGAGGTGTCCTCATCTTTTCGAAACACAAGGTACGTACGTCAATTTCGAGGACGAAATTTCATAAGGAGGGGAGGTTGTAAGACCCCAAATTATTAATAAATGAAATTTAATTTCCTCTATTTATTATTTTGAAATAGTAAAGGTTGAATTGATTAATGAGGTTAGTTAAAATTCGCAAATATTTTAAATAAGCAAGTGGTTATAAAATATTCATTGTTGTCGGGGAATATTCGTTTGGTCGTGGAATATTCTTCCTGTCGGGGAATATTCGTTAAATAATGGCGTAGTTGTTATCGCTAATACTGTTGGAATACCCGGTGGTTAAAACACAGTAATACGCGTTGTTGCACAGTAGCACACGGTATTGCACCAATTATTGATTCTTACGTAAGAAGGCACTACTCAATAATTGTTACAGTAATTACTGTTCAATATTTTATTTTATTGATTCAATAATTGCTACGTGAATATTTTATATTACTGTTGTTTCAATAATTGTCACTACACAGTATTTTTTATTATCGGAGCAATAATTCATATTATCTGAATAATATTATTAGATAACATTATTGGCAATATCTAGAAAGTTCTGTCTAAGGAGAGGTTTGGTCACCTAATTGCGCGCCAGTAAGGAGAAATCCTTATTGAAAAGTCCCCTCTTTCCTAGGAACTGTCTGGTTGTCAGTATTGTGATTTTGTATTATTATTTGTGAATAATTAATTATTAATTTATATGATGAGAAAAATATTGATTTTATGTGGATATAGATGGAAAAAAATTTTAATGTGACAATTGTTAAAAATTAATATTTTATCTTTTTCTGATAAAATAATTCATTTAAATATATTATTATATTATTATAATATAATAATGATGATATTTTTATAATGAATGTAGGATATATGAGTATATGAGGAGGAAGAGTATTTTTGTTGCAAATGTTGTTTAAAACATGTTAAACATGTCTGTGGGCCCATTTCTTGACTGAAATTTGATTATAGCCTGTAAAATCGCTCTTTTATGGATTTCGGACAATTTTTGTTTGGAATTTGGAAAAACTTTCTTCTGTAAAGTTGTAGATAATGGAATTTTCTATGGAAAAAACATGATGTTCGAATTTTTCTGACAAAATGGCTATTTATTATGAATTATTGAAATTCCGAAGTTCTAAAATAATTAATTTTTGAAGTTTAAAATATTTTAGTTAAGAAAAACGTTTTTTTTCATTTATGGGATATGTGTTAGTGGTTGAATTCAGCTGGTGGTGTGCGTAGGAAGATTTGGAAAATTTATATTATATTATATTAAATTTTCTGCTTTGGTGTTCTAAGCATTTTTCTATAAATAGGGTGTTTAGGTTAGAATTGAAAAACACACCAGAAACTAAAGTTTTCTCTCTCTTTCTCTCTCTATATTATCGAGCGTATTCTTGTGAGTATTTTAAGACTTTGAGTGTTGCTATACGGTGCAAGTTCCCTTCAGCTCTATATCCAGTATTCCAGTCAGAAGTACTGTCTTTTCGAGGTAAGAGATATTATTTTTTTATATAAATGATATTATTTCTTCCAATATCATTATGCCGAAATATTGATCTGAATTTTTATCAAATTTAGAATTTTTTGTGTCGGGATTACTATTCACGTATACGGTACTATTCATGAATACGGCACTATTTACCGAAAAATTAAATTTTCGTTTTTCGTTTAAAATATCTATTATGGGTACTAGCTTTGATTGTATCCATATTTTGATCATTCTTGAATTTTACTCCACTATGATTACTTATGAGGTATTTTTGGACATGAATAAACCGAAATACGAATCCTTAATATTTGTTATTTTATTTCACTGGATTCGTTTCCTTTAAAATATTTTTCATCATTCTCAGTCCTAAATGATGATATTACTAAATATCTTTGGCCTGTAGTTCAAAGATGAATGATTTCTAATGAATATCTTTGGCCCGTAGTGCAAAGATGAACAGGTGTTTAGATGAACATGACCAACTGATGAATATCTTTGGCCTGTAGTGCAAAGATGAATATTTGATTCCAGATATATATTGATTGATGTTACAGGGAAAAAATATCGACGATGAACTTTTAAATTCATATATAGAAGATAGTAGATTTTATTCTCTACTTAACTCTTCTAATGAATTATTATTTCCGCTGCGAATATTGATTTAAAACTTGTTGTCTATTGTATTCTATTAAATTTTTCCCTGTTGAATATTAACGATAATTTGTTCTATATTATCTTAGTCATAATATTCTTTACTCGGCTAGTTAAGCTCACCCTTTTTCTTTTTGTTCCATTTTTCTTCTCAGGAGGCGAGAATGTAGCGAGTACTAGTCGGGGTATGGAATGAAGGTTCTAGAAAGTCGGTTTAGTAGTCCTCACCATTTTTGTAAAATAATGTATCAATAATTGTAACGAGGACTTATTTGAGTGTGGATATTGTCTAGATGACAATATTTGTATTTAAACTCACAGTTTTTATGTTGTATTAATAAAGTTGTAGTTATTTCTGTACCATGTATTTTGACAACTCAGAATGGGTGTTGTATACCTATTTTGGGGGCGTCACAAATGGTAATTATTTAAAAATAATTTTAAATGTTTTAAAAATTATTTAAAGGCAATATACATGTTTTAAAAATATTTTGAATTATTATAAATAACTTTAATATTTTGACAATGGTTTCATTAATAGTTTATATTAATTAAATATTAATGATAATAGAATTGTTTAATATTTAAATCATTTAATAATGATTCTGATGTTTGAAAATTCATGATAAATTATAATAAATGTTTAAAAATTATTATAAGTCATTTAAAAATAATATGACTGATACTTAAGATATTGAACTTCGGGATAGAGTCTTAGACTCGATAATTATCCGATAAAGCTGTCGGTACACCGACATGTTTCATAAATTGATCTAGATTTAGATATTTTGATTGTATTAATGTTTGTTTGTGATTCAATGACTGTTGAATATGTGTGACAATGTGATTAGGTTATGTGCTGACTGCAATAAGTAGTATTATGTGTTACGATATGATTCTAATCAGTAAAATGATCTTATTACTGATAGGTGGTTATATAAAAGATAAAACTAAGTTGCATACTTTAAGCAGCAGACCAGGCAAGTATCCTACCTTTGTATTTCCTTTATGCAATGGACATGAGTAAGAAAGTTTCAGTTTTATATTATTATTATACTAAATTATTAACCCTATTGTCGTATATAGTATATCCGATCATTTTTTATCAACATGATATTATATTATATAACTCATATATATATTCTGCTCGTTAATTTCGAAATATGGGTATACAAGTGTCCTCACTTGGATAATCATTGTATTTAAACATATGTTGATATATATATATATATATATATATATATATATATATATATATATATATATATATATATATATATATATACCTCTAAGCTATTTGACCAGTTAGACACAGATTTAGAAATATCGTTGAATATGATAATACCTTTTTGTATCCAATCAAATTGTTTTGATTCGGATTCCCGACTAAGTATGAACATCCTGAACATGGAAAAACTTTTATGCGCCCAAGGCATTACGTATTTATAGTATGTCATAGTATGTCACCTTAACCCTATTTATAGTCATTACGTAGTTTCAAAAATTTGATAGAGAGTTGTTATGTTATTATTATCGGTTCAGATTTACTTCACAACTATTTATTTATTGTAGAAGGGTAGTACAAAGAAAATATTTAATCATTTCAGCTAATATTTATAATTGTTATTACTTGTTGGGCACTCAAATGCTCATCCTTGCTTAATTTAAATATTTTCAGCTAAGTGTGAACAACCTGAAGGCTCGGCTAAGAACAAGGGAAAAGGAAAGGTTACTGAATGAATGCAATGTTATCTTATGTAATAGTTTGATATTATTATTAGGACAATGATATATATATTATCTATCAGGCTATGTAATGAATGTATTAAAGGTTACGTACTTGGGAATTAGACTCTGATAATTATGTAAATTAAGTTTAATATTTATATTACTGTAATTATTATTATTATTATTCCGCTCATAGAAATGGTATCATGAAGCACCGAGTTCGGGTTTCAAGTACCTGAATTTGGGGGCTTTACAAGTATAGGTACTCAAGGGGTGCATAAGTGAACAACGTGAACAAAAGTGTTCGAGTAATTTGTAAACTTGGTGTGTAACGGGTGTTATATTGATTAATAAAGTGAGTTTCCAATACTAGTTGGTATTGGACGTGGATTAGGCCACTAGAGTAGAGGTTAGGGTTTGAACCACGTAAAAATATGTTATATTCATTTGTTTGATTGTGCTTATGTTAATTGCTCATTACATACTTTAATTTAAATTGAAAATTATAATTTAAATACTTCGTCACAATATTAATCAATTCAACTCGGGTCATAAATTAGCATGAAATTATAATTATTGAAAATCGGATAATAAACTGTTATATCTAATATTATGTTATGACTAAATTCAGCAAGCTGAATTAGTAAATATAGCAAACTGCATTGTCTATCCAGCAAATTGAATTCTCTGACAAGAAAGTTTTAACACTAAATAAAAATTTGATATCGTTTGTTTCCACACTTATTCAACCCCTCTTCTAAGTGTGTCTATCTGAATTTCAAAGACATGAGTCGCAGCGCTGGCTAACGCGAGCCGCACCATTGCAGCTAGGCCGCGACGCTCAAGTCTTGAGTCGCGGCTCTCGGGGGATTCATGCTTGTGCACGTGGTGCGGCTGAATTGAAGGGTTTAATTGTTGTTTGTTTTTTAAGGAAAGAATGACACTTTTCAATTAAAGCCTAGCGAGTTACAAAGACTACAAGGCTGATTTCAATACAAATATCTCTACCTAGGGTTAAAAAAGGAATTATATTCTATTAGGGTTGAGTGGAATAACTCCTATAAATAGTCTTATTTAGGGATTGTAAAAGTGTTGGCAAAAGAGTCTCAGAACACCATGTTTGGCTAATTCTCTTCCCAGTTCAAGAGCAAGCAAGATGATGGAGGCCATGGATTGATGAAGCTTAGAGATAAAAGAATGGCGGGAGACAATTTTTCTTCTCTAAACTCTTATTTATCTTTGTCTTTTATTGATGATGAATATTTTGTGATTATAATTTTTTTTATGAACAAGGTTTTTATATAAGAATTTTAATGGAATCTCATGTGTAGTTTAAATTGATTTTATTTCTATTTGATTGGCACCATATGAATTAGTTCATTATATTTTATGTGTTCATGTGTAATTATTGGATCCGTAATTATGTTGGATAATCCATATGAAATTTGATGATGAATTAAAGGTTTAGATTGAATGTAATGACGTGTGATTATGCATATTCTTCCTCGGACTGAATCCATAATTTGCGGATAGGATAGAAATATACCTAGATGTCATGTGTAAACATTTTAGGGAATTTGATCGTAATGAATCTATTCTAATTTAATTTGCATAGGAATATAGCAAGTTAGTTAATATAGGTACTTTTATCTGCATTAGAAAGAGGCTTATAAATAAAATTAAGTATTCCTGGTTAACAATTCATCGTGACCATATAATTAAATGAAAAGTTATGAGATTTGAATGAAGCATAAGATGAAATTGAATTCTTAGATTTATTTATGTATATTTTATTTATTTAGTTATTTATTTTTAGTATTTAATTTAATTTAATTATTAATTTAAGTTAATGCATCCGTTTAAATAAGATTGACTTGATATAAGATTGGTACTTAGAAAAACATTAGAATTAATTACTCGTGAGAATGATACTCTTCTTGTCTCTATATTACTAAGTCGATTGCGTATACTTGTGTGTATTTACTAAGTAGTAAATTCAGGCAAACAACAACTTAATTATTATATTCAAGCATACCCTTTGATATATCCTAAGGTTCTGAAGGAACATGTCAAAGTATAACTCATCATACACAAGATACTATGATGATCTCAAGTCCAAGGATCACTTGTACTACTATCACTAGAGGAATTTCTATTGATAGACAAGTAAAACTCGTATTCTTTTAGCGAGTCACGTTCAGTGAACTTATTCTCTAATAAGCACATACATACTTGTTTTAGTGTCTCCACACAAATGATTATGAGATCAATCATTCTCTTCCTAAAAGAAAACAAAGTATGTATCAATCTATCCGAATTTACTAAAATCTTTTTTAGTAATCTAATGATTAGGAACAATTTTATTTTTAATCAAAAATAAAATGTCTTTAATAAATGAATATTTTTATTAATAAATAAATAATATTACAAAATACATACTACTCCCTCCGTCCCAAATTAATTGCTCAGTTTTGACTTTTTTAAGTCAAATTGACTTTTTTTAGAATTAATAATTAAGCATATATAAATATATTTCTAAAATTATAAAAATTGGGATTAGTAATAAATTGTATATACTTTCTTTTGTTTATAATCTCTTCACCTATATTTTAGCAAAAATAATAAAAAGATTAGTTTTAAAAATGGTCAATTTGATTTTAAGAAGTCAAAATTGAGCAATTAATTTAAGACAGAGGGAGTATATTATATCAAATATGATTAATTTACGTGCATATTAGTTTCAAATATTATTCTATTTTGTGTAACTAAGAATTCCTGAGATCAAAATAGAGGACCCAACCTGTCAAACTGAATTTGAGACCCTAAATCATACTTACAAACAAACATAGAATATTATTAAAACTTGGGAGGAAAAGATAACATAGGCAATTAATAAAGTTTTTTTATTTGGTATGTTTTTTGTGGGATTAGGTAGTTAATGCTGAGCACTATTTGATAATCCAAGCTTTGATAAGCGAGGCCCAAGTCCAATATGGCCGAAGCTAATCGACTTCTAACGCAAGAAGAAATCAATAAAAGGTAGGGAGCTGGATAAGAGGTTGTTTGGAATAATTCTGAATTTTACTGAATAATTCTTTCAGATCGTTTGTTTAATAATTTTTAAATTTTGAATGTGTTTAAATGTGCATGAACCATTTATTTAAAAATTTGTAGTTGAATGAGTAAGAAGTAATACTAAATGATATTTTTACATATATATTCTCATAGACAATTAAAATTTACATTCAATATCTATTTTGTTTACTATTATAAATAATTTTTGTTATGTACAAATTATTTTTGATTTTTATTTAACAAATTGGATAACCAATTTAATGAATGTTGTTGTAGTCTTTTGTTTTGATTTTATGTACTATAGAATGTTATTAATATTTTTTAGTGTTTCATTTTTAAAATTATATTTTTTAACAGTATATTTCATCAAAGATTATTCAAAAGTTTATATTTAATTTTTCTTAGATAACATTGTTTATTTATAATTACATAATAAATTTGTTCATAACAACCTAAAATGTTAAAAATAAGATAAAATATGTATTCAGATGTTTTAGATAAATAATTATCAAACACATCATTTCATTCCGTATTCAGATGTTCTACCCCATTTAACTCATTCAGATTTTCTTATACATTCAAAATTTTTCTTCAATTTTATTAAACAGACCCCAAGACTCACTTCTCACTTTTCTAAAAAAGAAAAAGGTTGAATGAATATTTTTTATTTTAAAAATTTTAATTTATTAAATATCTATCCATTGCAGTTCAAAGTAAAGAGACATCAAGTTTTTGGTTTGCAAAAAAAAAAACATCCAAGTTTTTCTTAAAATCTCGTTACATTTGGATTGAAGGAATGGAATGGACGAAAAAATAGAATAGGATAGAGAATGGAATGAATGGTGGAATGATACATATATGTCATTCTTGACTAAAATGAGTCATTTCATACATTCTCTTAAAGAATAAAATTCACATATTTGACTGGAATGTGATTCAGTACTTTTCAATGGAACAACTAGACATAATTTTTTTTTTCATTTTATAGAAATAAATCATTATATTCTCATCTTCATTTCTACAATTCAAATGTAACAAGATAAGGGGGAATATTGCTTTTTTTGAATTAGAAGAATATAATTTAGCGAAATATACAATTATAAATAATATACAACTACAAAGGTCACAATATGATTCAAATTTTACTGATATCGAGATAGTGTAAAAGATGATGATAATTTTGAGTTTGAGAGATTGAAAATAAAAAGGCTATGCATTAGCCAAGTTAGATTTTCTTGTTTATATCATTCGTTTCGGCAATCAGGATCGGGAAATAGTTCAACTGCATTCTTATGATAGTCGTGACAGAAAAAACGTTCTTATTTTCCTTTCTTTTCATCTCAACTTCCTATCAACAAGAAAGAAATTAACTCCCTTGTGAGAGGGTTGTAAACGTATTGAATTGTTTGAGAATAAAGTTCGACTCAACTCGAGCTCACCTAACGAACGAGTAGAATTCGAACAAGGATTTTTTGTTCTTAAATATAAATGAGTCGAGCTCGAGTTACACTTTGTTCAGCTTAAACTTGACCCGTTTAGACTTAGCTCGAACTCGACTCACATGAACTCAACTCATTTAATATTGTTTATAATAATTTAATATTTTATCATATTATTTAATATTTTTATTATATTGTTATAATAATTAAAGTAATAATTTTTTAGTGATAATAAAGAAACTTGAGCTCAAATCGATTAAGAAAAGTTCGCGAACAACTTGTTTATCAAATGAGTCGAGCTCAAACACTTCATCTAGCCTCGTTCTCGTTTATTTAAGAATTTAACTCGATTTATTTAACTTTTTTCACAAGCTCGAGCTCGTCAAGCGAAAGCTAGACTCATTTACACCCTATTTCTCACTTAAACTCTAAAGCAAATTGAGATGAAAATATCCTTCTTTCCTTTTCTCTACTATCCTAAATTATGTTTTCTTTGTTGAAAACTCACATGGGAGTGGTGTCCTAAATTATGTTTTCTTTATTGAAAACTCACATGGGAGTGGTGGGCAAGGATATAATGAGCCGTTTGGTTTAAAGGAATCGAGGGCGTAAAGGAATGGTTATTCCGACCAAGTATTTTTTTTTCGACGTTGTTTGGTCGGAATAACCATTTTAACGGAATCACATTTCCTTTATTTATTGGAATCGCGATTGCTTAAGGGAGTAAGGAATGAGGATTCTAACGAGAAAAAGAATGGGAAAAAAATATTAAGACAAAAATGCCCTCACACATAAATAAATAAATATAATATAATATATATTATATATTAGTATATTTTAAATACATATTTAATACAGTAACATGTAATAATATATATTTAATATATAATATAATAGATATATAATATTATATTTTTAAATATGTATTATATTTATATTATATTATATAATATATAATATTATATATAAATATATAATATAGCATTATAATATTAATATGTACTAGTCTTATTTTGGAATATATATATATATATATATATATATATATATATATATATATATATATATATATATATTAGTTAGTTAGTTAGGAATATTTTGATTATTACTCCTTCCGTCCCAAATTATCTGTTGTTCTAGAGTTTCACACAAATACTAATATGTGTGATAAAAATACTAAAATATCCTTATTAGTGGAATTATGAAAAGGTGTTTAAAAAAGAGTGCATGAAATAGTATGTAGAAAGAGAAAGAGAGAGAAAGTATGAGTGCATTAAATAGACAAATAGTCTAAAGAGAGAGAATGTATGAGTGTATATATATGTGTGGAGAGAGGAAGAGAGAGAAAGTATGAGTGTATTAAATAGACAAATAGTATGTAGAGAGAGAGTATGTGTGCATATATATGTGTAGAGAGAGGATGAGAGTAATGACTATCAATAATTAGGTAAAGGGGCAAACTTGGAAAATAAAAGAAAAAAATGCATTGAAATCTTGAAAAAGCAGATATTGTGGGACAAATTTTTTTTACTAAAACAGCAGATAATTTAGGACAGAGGGAGTACATTCTATTTCATTCCATTCTAATATTACTTTTAAATAACGTACCAAACATATAAATGAAGTTTTTGATTCCAATTCTATTATAATTTGATTTTGATTACAGCCATCATTTTATTTCATCCTAAAACTTGGTTGCCAACTTGTTACTGAAGAAGCAATCTTGACAAGCGACTCTTCCATAGTTTATGTGGTGTACAAACACGTCACATGGTGGCTTTTCAAGCTATAAAGATTTAGCTCAAAGTGGGAATCTAGCTATATCAACTATCAAATTATTTGACATTTTATATAATTTAGAAAAATTAGTTATAATTTTTTTAAAATTACTCTTTATAAGAAAATATTATAGATAAGAGAGTATGAGATAAATATATAATAAAAGGTATTATGAACAATTAATATTATATTTAATGTTGTACAATCATTTTCTTAATTTTTGTATATAATTTTAAAACATTATATATTATGAGAATGATGTAATATATTATGAGAAGGAAGATGTAGTATTTTGATGGAAGGTAGAGATATGAACCTAAAATGCACTTGCCGCACTGAAAAAGATGTATCCATTTATTGAAAACTCCATCTTGTGTTGTCCATCTAGTGAATAGACTGAATCTATTGACCAACACAAGTATACAAAAGATCCGGAAACATCCAGCATCAAAAGCATTGGCTTTTTAAATAAAAAATACAGTCGTAATATTCATATTTAAACAACTACAGATACATTATCCACGGTTAAACATTTATTCAGTAAAATATAATTATGATGAATTGATATCTTTGGAATCACCAAACGTTCTTATTTTTCATTTGCGAATCAAATGCATCGTAAAGATTAAAAAAATTGACAAAAGATAATCATATTTATTTGCCTTCTTCAAAAATATATGTACGAGTGGATTACTTACACTCATTTTAATAAAAGTATTCGACACATTACACTTCAGTACAATTCTTGACTCCAAAATGAGAACAGAGCTAACCTAATATTCCGGGGGGGGGGGGGGGGGGGGGAGAACAAAAAAAGAGATCAAATCAAGACCAAGGGAGGAGGAGGAGGGCACGCCTGCAAACAACCTCTCATCCAACACCCATAAAAAAACATCCCAGAATAGCGGCAAACTATACAAAAGAATTATCAAACAGTTATTATGTTTACTCGAGTTTTGGGCGAGCCGTGGTTAGTCAAAGCTTGATGAGCGGCTCCATCTGTCCCGAAGATAGTCCTCTAATGAGACACTATGCTCAATGCTGCTTGTGGAAAGAGCCTCCTCCTCTACATCGAGCAATGCAAGGTTTAGGTGGTTTTGGAGATTCGAATGTGAAAATCCTTCGTCATCAAATGTGTCAGTCTCTTCCAAAGAATTCGCTTGTAACATAGCATCAGACCCTTCTGAAGTATTAACTTGTAATCTTGCCCACTTGATCATCTCAACATCACCTTGGAGGAGCTTTAAAACCTGAAATAAGAAAGTTAAAACTAGGAGATGAAGTTGTACGAAATGGTTTGATATGTTCAACAAAAGGCAACGCGTGGTAGCAAAGACCAACATGAAAGGGAAGCAATTGTCAGACTAGGATCCCATTCATTACACCTTTCACCCTTTTTCCCCAATAACACAAACATTGCTTTTAGCAACGGTACCAGCAACATAATTGTTTCAAATTAATATTATTGTGTCGTTAAATGAAATATTTTTGTTGCTAAAATGTGTATCGGGTGGAATTGGTTACAAGGTATCACGGAGTGATCCTTGTCCCAATTTGTTTTAACTTGATAGCACAATAAGGGCCATAGAACCATTAATTAATAAAAAATGAGTGACTAAAGCAATGTGGACGAGTCTAGTAACCTATGATTATTTCATAACATTACACATTATGAAGTCAAAAGTGTGATAAACGAACCAAGTTGTTAGTATTTCCTCATTTCCTATGTTATAAGATCATTGTTGACTTTTAAAAGGCAGTTTGAAATATTTTCAAACTCAAAATTGAGCTGATTTATTAAAAATTATGAAACAATAAATCTAAATACTACTTTTTAGATAATTTACAATATTTATCATTATATTGACTAAAATTAAAGGAATCAATATTAATTTTGAGTTTAAAATGTCTTCAGTTGACTTTAAAAAGTCAATAATGATCCTATACTTTGAAATGGAGGGTGTACATACTACTTATATAGTCAAATCAAGACCAAGGGAGGAGGAGGAGGGCACGCCTGCAAACAACCTCTCATCCAACACCCATAAAAAAACATCCCAGAATAGCGGCAAACTATACAAAAGAATTATCAAACAGTTATTATGTTTACTCGAGTTTTGGGCGAGCCGTGGTTAGTCAAAGCTTGATGAGCGGCTCCATCTGTCCCGAAGATAGTCCTCTAATGAGACACTATGCTCAATGCTGCTTGTGGAAAGAGCCTCCTCCTCTACATCGAGCAATGCAAGGTTTAGGTGGTTTTGGAGATTCGAATGTGAAAATCCTTCGTCATCAAATGTGTCAGTCTCTTCCAAAGAATTCGCTTGTAACATAGCATCAGACCCTTCTGAAGTATTAACTTGTAATCTTGCCCACTTGATCATCTCAACATCACCTTGGAGGAGCTTTAAAACCTGAAATAAGAAAGTTAAAACTAGGAGATGAAGTTGTACGAAATGGTTTGATATGTTCAACAAAAGGCAACGCGTAGTAGCAAAGACCAACATGAAAGGGAAGCAATTGTCAGACTAGGATCCCATTCATTACACCTTTCACCCTTTTTCCCCAACAACACAAACATTGCTTTTAGCAACGGTACCAGCAACATAATTGTTTCAAATTAATATTATGGTGTCGTTAAATGAAATATTTTTGTTGCTAAAATGTGTATCGGGTGGAATTGGTTACAAGGTTTCACGGAGTGGATCCTTGTCCCAATTTGTTTTAACTTGATAGCACAATAAGGGCCATAGAACCATTAATTAATAAAAAATGAGTGACTAAAGCAATGTGGACGAGTCTAGTAACCTATGATTATTTCATAACATTACACATTATGAAGTCAAAAGTGTGATAAACGAACCAAGTTGTTAGTATTTCCTCATTTCCTATGTTATAAGATCATTGTTGACTTTTGAAAGGCAGTTTGAAATATTTTCAAACTCAAAATTGAGCTGATTTATTAAAAATTATGAAACAATAAATCTAAATACTACTTTTTAGATAATTTACAATATTTATCATTATATTGACTAAAATTAAAGGAATCAATATTAATTTTGAGTTTGAAATGTCTTCAGTTGACTTTAAAAAGTCAATAATGATCCTATACTTTGAAATGGAGGGTGTACAAACTACGTATATAGTCAATATAGATTATCATATCCACGAAATTACATCATCTCTTCAGCTACATCCATAATTTTTTTTAGTACAGCCTTGAATGATAGAAAGCCCTTTATAAGGAGTTATTGTTACTAGTTAAAGCTTTAGAGGACTTACAAGGCTCATATGGGGCCTAGCTCGCGGTGAACGTCTGATACAGAGGGTAGCAGCTAACGTCATCCTCTCTATCAGGTCGCTATTGAAGTTACTGCCCAAGCCTGGGTCTAAAATTTGGGCAAACTTTCCACCATTCAAAATTGGTCTTGCCTGTGAATTAAAATTTTTAACTTTCAGTAAAAATGAAAATGAAGTCCTCCAAGCGAACTAAAATGGTAAAATGGTAAACTGGCAAGGACAAAGAACATACCCACATAACCAAGCTCTCTTGGCCTTTGGGATATTCACTGCTTATAGGCTTTCTTCCTGAAAGAAGTTCAAGGAGTACAACACCGAACGCAAAGACATCGATCTTGTCATTCACTTTACCATACATGAAGTATTCAGGAGCCAAATAACTGCAGCAAAATGTACTGACCAAGTGAGTTCATGATCAGTAAAATAACTGGTAAAGTTTTTAGAAGGTTATACATTGTTGTACTACAATAATATACACAGTTTCAACTTTTCATCACAACTTTGTCTTGTCCATTACATATCTTTGTCTCCGCAGAAAACCATAACTATAAGTTAAAAACAAAATACCCATAAAAACATTTGATAGTTAAGAACGTTACAAACCCAAATGTTCCTGCAACGTCGGTGCATGTTATATGTGATGCGGTGGTTGATGCCCATTTAGCAAGTCCAAAATCAGAGAGCTGAAGACAAATAACCAACAAACCATGATTAGCAACAAACGTATACCGACTTGAGCTAGAGAAGTAAATGGAATGAATACAACACCTGTGGCTCGAAATCATCAGAAAGCAGAATATTTGATGATTTCACATCCCTGTGGATTACAGGTTGTGCACTTATATTGTGCAGATACTCCAGTGCCTCAGCTATACCCACAGCAACCTTATATCTCTCACTCCACCCGAATGCAAGCGGATCCTTCTTATTACCTGCTTTATCAAGTACCCCATTAGTGGATTTAGAAACGGAGGAATGAGCATAAGATGGTTGGTTTCAATTCAATACGTGTTAACATACCATGAAGGTTATCTTCAAGGCTTCCTCTTGATAGGAAATCATAAACCAAGAGGAGATTATTGTCCTCAAAGCAGAATCCAAAAAGAGAGATGATATTTTTGTGATGTAAAGCAGTAATAATCTCAATCTCCAAAACAAATTCTTTCAGTACATCTTCAGATTTCTTCAGAATCTTCACAGCAAGTTCCTTGCCATCAGGAAGGCAACCTCTATAAACCTGACTATTTCCTCCTTTTCCAATCATGTTCTCTACAAAATTATAAAATTATTATTTTATATTTAGGATGAGAGGCATCTCAAGTGCTAATAATATGAGATTGTGGAAGAAACAAACCAGGCTTGAATTTTAATGAAGCCGAAAGAAGTTCCTCATATTGAAATAGTCTACAAGTTGCCGAGTACTTTTCATGAAGACCCTCCAGTTCTTCTGGTAGGCTTCTTGTAGTACTACTTGGAGAAGATGGAGCAGAAAGAGTCTCGTTACTAACAGGAACAATTGCGCCATTTTCTCCATCTAGTTCAGAATATTGTCCTTGATCGCATTGGAAATAACTTTGTCTTTCATCTGAATCTGAAATTGATAGACAATTTCTACTAGGCAGCCGCATTGCCCATTGAACAACAGAGATCTGCCTCACAGAAGGGCAGTCCAAAGCTTCACGGTTAGATGAAATAGCTTGGCGAAGAAGTGGCCATCCAGGTCTCATCAACAGAGATACTGAACTAGAAGCACCCTCTAGCTTCTGTACCGGCACTACAGCCATAGAGTAGTCTTCATCACCATCAGCAAAAGACTCTTCTGTTGATTGGCAACAAGTATTTTCCAGCAAAAGACAGTCGGGCGAACAAATGGAACAACTGTCTTTCATGGCACTCTCCTTGAAATCAGATTCAAATTTTACTAAAGCCTGGTCTAAATTCGGAAAAGTACCATTTGTACGTATCGACATGGGATTGGCCACATTGACATCATCTACTATTTCACATTCCTTACTTAATGACCTTTGAAGTGCAGAAAGTATACCATTCCGGTGATTCTCTTCCGTTCCTGCAGAAAACCCAAAAGTAAGAACACTGCTAAAATCCCCTAGAGTTTCATACATGAATCCATCTAATCATTAAGATAACAAAAAAGAAAACTTACCTTTTGCACTGACATTAGATCCTGAAGAAGCTTCTTTATGAAATGCAATTTTCCCATTATTAACAGCAAGTACTGAACACTCCTTAGATAGTTTCTTAGCACAGTATTTTGCAATGGAGACTGATGACCGGAGCTTATGATGATTTCGAGCAGTTCCCACTATAACCTCAGTAGCAAAGTAAGATTTCGCTTCACGAAAAAGGATTTTTCGGACTGATGAACCTCTGCAGATCTTGAGCTTGAGATCCACCTGGAAAACATTACCGCCAAACTCTTTCAAGGCACAATTTAATCAGCATGATACAACTAAGAAATAATATACAACATGACATAGGACCTGGAAACATGATCCTCCACTCAACCTATAGTTAATTTGCTTAGATCTCAATGATTTCTAGCTTTAAAAGGAGAATAAGCAAAATTCGCAAAATTAAAAATATATTTTTTAGTTTCTCTCGTTGTCACGTAGCAACCAAACACAGGTAACTGAAAGAATAAATAAAGCAAAGAACAAGACAAAAATAATTTTGGTCCCTTAGATCCACCGACAGCATTTCCCCCAACTCCCAACTCACTAGTTTTGGAGGAAATGAAAATGCTCAAAGGAAATGAAAATAAAACCAAGAATTTTAGCTTCCTCATCCTTTCAACCAAAAAGAACCGAAAACCTCTTTCCTTTCAAAGCCAATGCAACTTAATTGTCCTATGAAGCTGAAACAACAGAATAAATTGAAAACATAAAGTAACAAAACCCATAAGAGATAAAGGGTAACATATGAGAAAATAAGTCAAAGTTCTCTTATACCTGTTTCAAGTTGCAGAAACCTTCATACACAGCAAGAACAGAATCAAACGCTTTCACCAGTGTGAGCAGAGAAGACTTCCCATCACGATCCACAATTTCTACAAACACCCATTCAGCAAACCAATCAGTCAACACTAAAAATTTAATGAAAAACATAAATCAAAAATACCCAAAAAGCTAAAATTTATTTAGTAAAAAAAAGGGTTGAGAGTTAAATTTAAACTGACAATAAAAAGAACTCCATCCCTAAAATCATATGATTGCTGCTTAGTACGTAGATTAAAATTTCTACACGCACCCATTTCGCTAAACTGGTCAATAATATTAAAAACCCATCTTAAAAACTCAATAGACACAAAATCTAAACTGACGCACCCAAAAGAAAAACAGGTTAAATCTCTCTCTCTCTCTCTCTCCAATCCAACAAAAAAATGTTGCATTAGTACATCAATTTAAAATTTCTACATAGACCCATTTTATCAAAACACTGAATCAATACTATAATCAACCAAAGGTACCCAAAATATCAAAATTTAAACAAACCCAACAAAAAATTCAAATCTTTCTCCCCAATTATTTAAAGATAAAATTTCTACATAGACCCATTTCATAAAAACACTGAATCAATACTATAATTAACCAAAAATTCCCAGAATATAAAAAAATGTAACAAACCCAACGAAAAAAAAAACCAAAATTTTCTTCCCAATTTTAAAAAAATAAATGTTCTACAAGCACACCCATTTCACCAAACCACCCAATTACTTCAAAACACAAACAACAAAAACTTTGTTTCTCCCCCAAAACCTACCATTATCGCCTAAAACATGAAGAGCAATAACACGATCGCCACTTTGAGCAACTTTGACCAGAGCCCAAGTTAGCAATTCCCTGCTCTGAGAGTTCATCTTCACTCCCACCACGACCGTCCGGTCGGAAGATTCCGCCTGCTCTCTATAGTCTCCGGCGAGCCCATTTTGAGTCATTTTGGAGGGAATTCTGTCCGGGTGTTTCATATTCCGGCGAGCTTAGTGTTTTCCGGCCAGTCATTAAAGCTCATTTGGGATCTTTATAGGGAGTAGTAATATGGTTAACCGTCTGTTCCGTTGCTTTTGTAGTTTGCTTTTCAAGCTCTCTTTCATTCAAGTACCAGCCCACCTGAATATGAAAGAGATTTGGAAATTATTTGGTACTCTTCGTTGCAAGTTATTATGATGAGTCTGGATCAGTGGGCCCCACTTACATTAGGTCTTAATTGTCACCCATTCTTAATTAATGATGAAATTGTGGTGGAAAATAAAAAAAAATAATAACAAAATACTCATTCCATTCTACGGAAAGATTCTCTTTGATTTTAGTTGATTTTTAAAATCTTAAAATACTCGAATTGTAATGTAAATTTATTTTAATTTTAAGTTAATAATTTTATATATATTAATAAAAATATTAGTAGAATTAATTTTGAATTTATTAATTTTAAGACTTTATAAATTAACTAGAGTTATTGACACTCGATCAACTCCGGTTTTTATATATTTTTTAGAGGGTCGGTTGAAATTTATCAAATCAATTTTTTATTTTAAAGTCTTATTTTGTGTATATAAAAATATAATATTTTATATGTAATAATAATTATGTGTGCAAATACAAAATTATTTTTATGTTTTTCATACGAGCACTAGTTGTTCTTGTGTTTTGTTTTATGGGGGTTTATTTATTTATTTTTCAATTTATGAAGTCTTTTTTTTCTAGTTTAGAATTTTTGATTTTATGGAGCCTTTTTACCTAGATTATATGATCTTTTGTTGTAGAGTTAGTAGGACAGTCTCTTTTCCTTGTTCGTGTTAAAAAACTGCATGTTGAAAGTAATTTATTTTTATTTTTTAAAATTTTATATGTTCTCAAATTTCAATTTTAGATTAGAGACGATATAATCTCGATTCTAATATTTTTGTAATCCAATTTATTGCTGATGAGAATTATTTGGTAATCTTATTTCAAGACTGTCGGGAAAAAAATGGTAAATGTTTTGAAGTTCTAAAAACGAAATAAAATACAATAAGGTTTAAATATCCAACGTAGTAAAGTAATTCATTTTTCGCATAATATGTTACTATGCGATTACAATTTACTCTAATGAAAATGTTTTGTTAATTAATATTTGATGTATTGTGGTTTGTTCATTATTTTATATGCATTGAGGTGAATGTTTTTCATTTATTTTCAATCACTTTAATTGTGAAATATGGAGTATTATATAAATAAGAAGGTAAAATATTAAATATAATTCATATATACATAACAAAACTGTTGTGTGACACTCCCAAATACGGGTACTTCGATTCCACGGGATCTGGTGTTTACTGTACAAATATCATCTATCTATCTACCCATAATAAATGCAAACCATGCAATAGATAGAATGAAAATCTTCCCCTTAAGGGTTACAACATCCAAATAATAATAATACAATCCCAGGTTAAACTAACCTTAAACATCTGTGCGGAATCATAAACAAATAAGTCTTAAATAACATCATTAACCCAAGTCTTAAACATAAATACATCATCTAATAAAAATAACAAGTTTTCATCACTTGCTAACTTTGCCCTTGCCTTTACTAGTGGAAGGTTCATCGGTTCTTTCGTTCTTAACTGCAATGTTATTATTAAGCAAGAGTGAACACTATTGCCCACAAGTATAATAATGAAATAACAGTATAATAACATGCGAGTAAATCAAAAACATCTGAATGAAAGCTCAACTTTTGAATCAAGAATGAATAACAAGAATCAAAAGAATTCTGAGGGTCATAAGACCTGGAACTATGTCCTAGGTTATCAAGGGTTATACTTGAAACTTTTAACAGTTATAAGACTATGGACCTTTCTTCTCGTACCTAGGGGGATCAGCCCTTAGTACCATACTGTGCACAATATCTTAACGCTAACGCATAAGTAAATCCCTTTGCAGGGTTGTTCATCTCAGTTTGACATTCGAGTCCGCACTAAAGGAAGTTTGGTTTTGATAATTCATCAAGAGTTCTGAAATTTAGAACTCTCATCAACTATGGACTAGTCGAATCAATAAGGGTTCGCTAGTCTAATAAGGTTCAATAATAATGATATTCAAATTGAATAATAATCTCAGGAAGTATACAATAGAACAATTATTGTATAACTGAATCATGCTTTGAAAAGATAATCAATCTTTAATATAACATTTGAACTTGAATAATAATAATGATAATTTACTCGAGGTAAATAATAAACTTGAACAATAATGACAAGTAGGATTAGGAAACTTGCCTCGTGCGTAGGCTAAACGATTACTACTTCCGTTCACCACAAATCCTACACACATACCATATGTATTCACGACATTCATTAGTTATATTTTCACTTAATTATTTAATATAAACTCCATTTTATTTAACAAATTATTACTCTTTTAATTTAATTACTTAATTAAATTAGAATATTTTCATTCTCTTACTATTATTACAGTCGAATAAATTATTTCATAATAATTTTAATCGAATATTTATTTTATTCCATAAATATCTCAATTAAAATATTTACTTTATTTTATAAATATTTTAATAATAATTTTCATCGAATATTTATTTTATTCCATAAATATCTCAATTAAAATATTTAATTTATTTTATAAATATTTTAATAATAATTTTCATCAAATATTTATTTTATTCCATAAATATCTCAATTAAAATATTTAATTTATTTTATAAATATTTTAATAATAATTTTCATCAAATATTTATTTTATTCCATAATATCTCAATTAAAATATTTAATTTATTTTATAAATATTTTAATAATAATTTTATCGAATATTTATTTATTTATTTATTTTTTAATTTTTTTTTAACTGCGGGGGCGGGGTAATGTAGTCTGGTAACGCCCGCCGGGGGTGGGGTTACCCAGGCTCATTTTCTGCAATTTTTACAGTTCTGCAGTTCGCGAACATAACAAACCAAATTAGGCCAAAAATCAATCACAAGTAAAATTATACGTTCTGTGAATAACACAGAATATGGCCATAACTTCCAAATTAGTTTATTTTTACACGGATTAAATCATACCCACATGTTAGAATTCGCATATAATCATTACCCAGTATCTATAGAATGATTTTAACCCATTAAAATATATAATCACAGAATTAAAATCTATAATTTCACTGACTTTGATGTTCTTGAAGGTTTTGAAAATAAAACATGAAAATTATCACTACAGATTCATTATAACACCGAATCCGTTCGTTTAAAGTTTGGTCTATTCGTATCAACATGTATAATAAAATACAAGTGTAAAATTTAGGGATAATATATGATCAACGCATGAAATACCAATTATAAGGCCATATGGCCAAAACCCAAACTCTATAAATTTTGAAATAGCAAGTCATCGTATTATGAAACTTATGATATGGTTTACAAAATATATATAATTAAATACGATGTGATGTGCCATAACACATACAAAACCCATAATCATTACTCCTATCTCAATTACAGAGGCTTTACAGTATGAATGAAAGTCATTTTCATAAAACTCAAATAACGTAAAAATAGAATTTGGTTTGGAAAAATTACCCAGAGTATAGATTAAGAAGAGGTGATCCAAGATGATCCTTTCACAATTACCTGGTGATTACACACTCACAATATCTCTAATTCTCACAAATTTTCTCTGATAAATTCTCAATCTGTCTCCCTCTCTGCTCTTCCAGACTTAGAATAATAAAAGAAAAGAAAAGAAAACGTCGTATTATAAGAACTCGACTGACGCGCAATAATGGTCAGTTAACCCAGTTATGGGTAACTGCTAGTAACCCACACTAAGGCCATGTTTGGCTAGCATAATAGATTTCAAAACTCCTTTAATTTAATAAAGTTTTATCATATAGTTTAATTCATGTCACACCCACTTGCACAATAATTCATATATCTTATTTAATATAAATAAAATATAATAATTTCTCATAAATTCACATAGTCATATATTTAATTTTCTCATTAATTAATTATATTAAATTATTAAATCTCTAATTAATAAATAAATTAATTAGAATAACATCATGCTTAATTAAATAATTCATTTAATTCAATAAGCTAACATAATTACATACTTGAATAATAAATATTTTTCACATTAATTTAATAAATGTAACATATATAATTAAATTAATCTACTACAATTGCATCAATTAATTATTTAATCCAATAATTAAATCATCGAAAAAATATTTATTTAACTCAATAAATATTAAAATTAAATTATAAAAATCTCGTTCGTCACATCTTTCCCTCCTTAAAAGGATTCTGTCCCCAGAATCACGACTCAAAAATTTCGACCCGTTACATTCTTTTCCCCCTTACAAAGATTCTGTCCCCAGAATCGCTTACACATAATTAAGTAAATAATTGAGGGTAATTCTTCATCATATTCTCTTCTAGTTCCCATGTAGCTTCTTCAGCGTTATGGTTCCTCCAAATTACCTTAACAGAATGTATAACTTTATTTCTGAGAACTTGTTCTTTTCGGTCGACAATCTGGACAGGAATTTCTTCGTAAGATAAGTCTTTCTCAAAATGTAGGGGTTTGTATTCAATTACATGCTTATAATCGACCTTGTAGGGTCGTAACACAGACACATGGAAGACGTTGTGGACATTCTCGAGTGATGGAGGTAAGGCTACCTCATATGCGACTTCACCGATTCTTCTTAGTACTTCAAAGGGTCCAATGAATCTTGGGCTCAATTTTCCTTTCTTTCCGAATCTGATCTTTCCTTTCCAAGGAGAGACCTTCAAGAAAACATAACTACTTGATTCAAACTAGATATTTTTACGATGTGAGTCAGCGTATTTCTTCTGTCGATCTTGAGCCGCTACCAGTCGTGCTCTGATCACTTTGACTATTTCTGCTGTCTGCTGTACCAATTCTGGCCCTAGCAATTGTCTCTCACCAATTTCATCCAAGTAAAGCGGAGTTCTGTACTTTCTGCCGTATAACGCTTCGTAAGGTGGCATGCCAATACTAGCGTGGTAACTGTTGTTGTAGCTGAACTCTACTAACGGTAGGTGATCATCCCAATTTCCTTTGAAGTCCATCACACAGGCTCTTAGCATATCTTCTAACGTTTGAATTGTTCTCTCGCTTTGTCCGTCTGTTTGAGGATGGTATGCTGTACTCATTCGCAATTGCGTACCCATGCATTCCTGAAGACGTTTCCAGAAATTTGATGTGAAACGCAGATCTCTATCGGAAACAATTGACACCGGCACTTCGTGCCTCGAAACAATCTTTTTTACGTATAACCTCGCCAATTGATCTAAATTGAATCTGATTTTGATTGGAAGGAAGTGTGTAGATTTCGTCAGTCGGTCAACGATAACCCATACTGCGTCGTAGCCTTTCTGAGTCGTCGGAAGGCCAACCACGAAATCCATTGTAATATGTTCCCATTTCCATTTTGGGATTTCCAACGGTTGAAGCAATCCACTTGGTCTCTGATGTTCTACTTTTACTTTCTGACAGGTCAGACACTTGGCAACACATTCTACTACATCGCGTTTCAAATTCAGCCACCAGAAATGTTGTCGAAGATCTTGATACATCTTTGTACTACCATGGTGAATCGAATATCTTGAACTATGAGCCTCGCTCATAATTTCTTCCTTAATTTTTTGTACTGGTGGAACCCAGATTCTACTTTCAAATCTTAATATTCCCTCCTTATCCATCTTAAATCTTGGTTCAGTTCCTTCAGATATCTTCTTTGTCACCTTTTTGCATTCATCATCTTGAAGCTGAGCCTCCTTTACACTATCCAGTAGAGTTGTACTAGATTGCATCTGAAATAGCTTCTCATCAATATCCATTTGATACTTCACTTCCAATTCCAGTTTCTCCATTTCCACAATTAGCTCCTCCTGAGCAGTTAACATCATCAATTTCTCACAACCCTTTCTACTTAAGGTATCGGCAACTACATTCGCCTTACCCGGATGGTATAAAATCTCACAGTCGTAATCCTTGATTAATTCCAACCATCTTCTTTGACGCATATTTAAGTCCTTCTGTGTGAAAATATATTTCAGACTCTTGTGGTCTGTATATATTTCACACTTCTCCCCGTAAAGATAGTGCCTCCAAATTTTTAAAGCAAAAACAACTGCAGCTAACTCCAAATCATGGGTCGGGTATCCCTTCTCGTAATCCTTCAACTATCGTGATGCATACGCGATGACTTTACCGTTTTGCATTAGCACACAGCCAAGTCCTTTATGCGACGCATCACTAAAAACAACAAAATTTCCTGTATCATCCGGAAGAGATAACACAGGTGCCGTACTCAACCTCTTCTTCAATTCCTGAAAACTTTCCTCACACTTATCCGTCCAAACAAATTTCACAGCTTTTCGAGTTAAATTTGTTAGTGGAGTTGCGATCTTAGAAAAGTCTTGAATGAATCTTCTATAATATCCTGCCAATCCAAGAAAACTTCTTACTTCCGACGGCGTTTTCAGCTGATCCCAGTTAATCACGGCTTCGACTTTTCATGGATCTACCGAAATTCCGTTTTTATCGATCACGTGCCCAAGAAATTGCACTCGTTCAATCCAAAATTCGCATTTCAAAAACTTGGCATACAACTTTTCCCTTCTCAACACTTCCAACGTTAATCTCAAATGCTCTTCGTGTTCTTCCTTGGTTTTCGAATAGACCAAAATGTCATCTATAAATACCACTACGAACTTGTCCAAAAACGGCTTAAACACACCGTTCATTAGTCCCATAAATGCTGTAGGAGCATTCGTAAGACCAAACGACATTACTAAAAATTCGTAGTGACCATATCGCGTTCTGAACGCTATCTTCGGTACATCCTCTGGCCTCACCTTCAGTTGATGATAAACGCTTCTCAAGTCTATCTTGGAAAAGTATCTTGCTCCTTTCAATTGATCAAACAAGTCATCGATCCTCGGTAATGGATATCTGTTCTTAATTGTGACCTTATTCAGTTCTCTGTAGTCAATGTAGAGCCGCATCGATCCGTCCTTCTTTTTCACGAATAACACCGGCGCTCCCCACGGCGATACGCTCGGTTGAATGTACTTCTTATCCAACAATTCTTGTAGTTGTACCATTAATTCCTTCATCTCTATTGGTGCCATTCGGTATGGTGCCTTCGATATTGGAGCAGTTCCTGGCGCCAAATCGATCACAAAATCTACCTCTCTATCTGGTGGAAGTCCTGGCAAATCGTCTGAAAATACGTCGACGAAGTCCCTCACAATCGGTATTTCTTCTACCTTCGGATTCTCTTTTCGACTGTCGACTATGTAAGCTAAGTATCCTACACAGCCTTGTCTTAATAACTTTCTGGCCTGCATCATCGTCAGACAACTCGCTTGTCTAGGCAACTTGCTACCATAAAATACAACCTTTGACGGAGTCATAAGGTTAATACGCTTCTTTTGGCAATCAATTACAGTCCTGTAATTGAATAACCAGTCCATTTCCAAAATAACTTCAAATTCCCCAAGTCGAATAGGGATAAGATCTACGTTCATGATATTACCCTTAATATCCACCCTATGTGACGCCCCCAAAATAGGTATACAACACCCATTCTGAGTCGCCAAATACATGGTACAGAAAGCAAACTACAACTTCAATAATACAATTGTCGTGTAAAATACGACAACACATACTGTGAGTTTAAATACAAATACTGTCTTGTAGACAATATCCACACTCAAATAAGTCCTCAATACAATTATTCAAACACTATTTTACAGAAATAGTGAGGACTGCTAAAACATCTTTCTTGAACCATCACTCCATACCCCGACTAGATCCTGCTATGTTCTCACCTCTTGAGAAGAAAAATGGAACAAAAAGGAAAAGGGTGAGCTCAACTAGCCCAGTAAAGAATATTATGACTAAGATAATATACAACAAATTATCGTTAGTCTTCAACAGGGAAAAATCTGATAAAATATAATCGACAACAAGTTTTAGATCAACAACTGCAGCGGAAACAACAAACCATTAGAAGAGTCAAGTAGAGAAAGAATTCTACTATCTTCTAAGATTTAAAAGTCTATCATCAATATTTTATCCCTGTAACATCAATTAATAATCATCTTTATCCAAATATTCATCTTTGCACTACAGGCCAAAGATATTCATTTGTATCACCTGTCAGTCATGTTCATCTCAACACATGTTCATCTTTGCACTACAGGCCAAAGATATTCATCAAGTAATCATACATCTTTGCACTACAGGCCAAAGATATTCAGTAATATCATCATTTAGGACTGAGGATGATGAAAAATATCTTAAAGAGAACGAATCCAGTGAGACAGAAGTACAAATATTAGGGATTCGTATAACAGTTTATCCAAGATTAATAATACTTCATAATAATCAATTGTGAAGCAAAATTCAAAAATAAAGATCAAAACATGGATACAATCAAAGATAGTAACCATAATAGACATCTTGGATAAAAAGGGAAAATTTTATTTTTCGGTGAATAGTACCGTATTCGTGAATAGTACCGTATACGTGAATAGTGTCGTATACGTGAATAGTAACCCCGACACAAAAAGTTTTAAATTTGATAAAAACTCATATCAATATTTTAGCATAATGATATTGAAGAAAATAATATCATTAAGAAGAAAATAATATCCCTTACCTCAAAATATCAGTACTTCTGGTCGGAATACCGGTATAAGGCTAAAAGAAACTTGCTCTGATGAATAGAAACTCTCAAAGTATCTAAATACTCACAAAATACACTCAATAATCTAGAGAGAGAAAGAGAGAAAACTTGTTTCTGCTGTGATTTTCAATTCTAACTTAGCCCTCTATTTATAGGAAAATATTAGCACGCCGAAGCAAACTTAACCTGCAACCTGATGGCTTTACCTGCTACTATTCTCACCCACCACATTTGAATAAAAATCTCAGCACATTTCTTCACCAACCAAGAGTGGGGCCCACCAATTCTAGAATTTTTCACCAAAATGATTAATTCCAAAAATTCAACAATTTCTGAACCAGTCATCTCGTAAAATTCATAATAAATCATACGTTCATTTTTAACGGTTCAAAATTTGTGGACATATACTCAACTTATATATGTATAACATATCCAAAAATTACCACGATCCAACGGTCGGATTAAAAATTATAACCCCCACAAAATATCTCAAAAACCTTGATTTTTAATACCTCTATTCCGATAAAAATACTGATAAAAACCTCAACATTAACTCCTTCATTTTTAACCACAAAAATATATCCCTTATTTATATCCACATAAAATAAATATTTCTTTATCATATGAATCAATAATTAATTATTCACAAATAATATTACAGAATCACATTTATTACAACCAGGCCGTTCCCAGGAAAGAGGGGGCTTTCCAATATGGATTTTTCCTTACTGGCGCGCAATTAGATGACCAAACCTCTCCTTAGACAGAACTTTCTAGACATTGCCAATAATGTTATCTAATAATATTATTCAAATAATATGAATTATTGATCTGATAATGGAAAATAATGTGCAGCAACAATTATTGAAACAACAATAATATAAAATATCAACGCAACAATTATTGAATCAATAAAATAAAATTTTGAACAATAACTACTGTAACAATTATTGAGTAGTGTTTTCTTACGTAAGAATCAACAATTGGTGCAATACCGTGTGCTACTGTGTTTTAACCACCGGATATTCCAATAGTATTAACGGTAACAACTACGCCGTTATTTATAAACAACTTATACTTGTCGTTTTCTTCATCTAATCGCTTTCCGTTATGGGGCCCACACAAGGTTGCGCCGTCGTACGAATATTCCCCGACAGCAAGAATATTCCACGACCGAACGAATATTCCCCGACAAAATGAATATTTTATAACCACTTGCTTATTTTACAAAATTTGCACATTTCACCCATAATCAAAGTAATATATCAAATTAACCCCTTATTATTCACAATAATATTTAGAGAAAATTTGATTTTATTCATTAATAAGTTGGGGTCTTACAACCTCATCTCCTTATGAAATTTCGTCCTCGAAATTGACGTACGTACCTGATGTTTCAAAAAGGTAAGGATACCTCGCTTTCATTTTTGATTCCAACTCCCAAGTCATTTCTTCAATAGCATGGTTTCTCCACAAAATCTTAACTTGTGGTATAACCTTCGTGCATAGGACATGTTCTTTCCTATCCAATATCTTAACAGGTACCTCCTCATACGTTAAATTTTCGGCTATCTCGTCTGGTTCTAACGCAATAATATGATTCGGGTCGTCCACATATTTACGTAACATCGATACGTGAAAAACATTATGAACAAGCGACATACTTAGCGTTAAGGCGAGTCTATAAGCCATAGTTCCTACTCGATCGAGGATTTCTAATAAATCGAAGGCTTGAGCTTTCTTCTCTTCATCGACTCTTACTTCTAGAATAACACATTCTTGCACCTTCTTCTTTATATTCATCAGCTCCAAGTCTGTAGCTTGAGCGGCTTTAACGTTATCGATTAAAGTCGATTTTACTCGTATATCATCACGTGGGTCCTTAGAGTCATTAACTCTATCTCTACAAATTATACAAAATAGGTCTTTGTGTTCAACAATATCGCACTCGTACTCACGTACAATCTTCTACTCAACGCGTCAGCTACCACGTTCACTTTTTCAGGAAGGTATGGTCAGAACAGGTACCGAATGAGTCGCCTCTTGAGCTATTGGAAAATCTTCTCGCATTCCTCGCTCCATACTAATTTTGTATCTTTCTGAGTCAGCCAAGTTAATAGAGTAGCGATTCAAGAAAATCTTTCCACAAAATCTTCGATAATAACCAACTAAGCATAGAAAGCTACGCATTTCGATTACTGACTTAGGTTGCTCTCAACTGTGACTCATATCCCAATCTTGGATAGCACGTCACAATGACACCTATCAGTTTACAACCACACAAATATGGCGTCCCCTACAGAGAGTCTGGCTTCAATGTATTCCACAAAGGAAGTCACCAGATAGAGGCTCGGGTACCAAATTCTATAGTTGGGTTTTTAACTCCTGAAGTTCAATAGGAGCTATTCAATATGAGATTTTAGAAATGGGTTTTGTATCGGGTTGAAGATCAATACAAAAATTCAATATCACGCTATGGGTTAGGCCAGGAAATTCTTCAGAAAATACGTCAGGAAATTCACTAACAACAGAAATATCATTCAAATCTGACGTATTTTTGTTCAAGTCCATGACATGGGCTAAGAAAGCTTGACATCCATTTTTCAATAATTGAATGGCTTTATGGCTTGGTATGACAACGATTGATTTTAGTGGTTTGGTTGCTTGAATTCGCATCACAGGTTGGTTAGGAATATAAAAACTAACAACCTTACGAAAACAATCAATTTTGGCATGATGAGTAGTTAACCAATCAATTCCTAAAATCACATCAAAAGTAAGTATCTTTAAAGAGATAAGGTCAACAGGTAATGTGATTGTGCCAACTTGGATTAAGCAAGATTTATAAACTGTAGATGTAATGAAAGTTTCTCCTAACGGAGTCTCCACAGATAGGTCAAAGTCTAATTTCTCTGGAGTCAAGTTTAAACGTTGAGCATAAGCAGGAGAGATAAAAGAATGGGTAGAATCGGTATCTAGTAAGGTATAAACTTCGCAAGAATTTATAATTAACTAACCCATTATACCTTCGTTTGGGTTCTTCGCGTTTTGGGCAGTCACGACAAACGCTCTTGCAGAAACTGCCGACTTTATTTTGTCCGTATCCTCCTTTGGTGTCACCGTCCCAGCTGGACTTGGTTTCGCTATAGTACAATCTCGAGCGATATGTCCTTCCTTTCCATAATTATAACATACCTTGAACTGTTGTGGGCAGTTTGGGCTGATATGTCCCTCTTTTCCACATTTATAACATACGACCGGTGGTCGTTCTCCTCCCCTAGAAACAGTTGATGTTTGTGCTGACGTCTTCACGTTATCATTGTTGTACCTTCTCTTCTTGAAATCTCCTCCCGACTCGCTCCTTCTATTATCACGACCACGATTACCACCAGAGTGGTTACCGCTTTTGTCCGAATGTTTTCCTCCCTACTGGTTTTCATTGCTTCGATGACTGCCGCCACCGGTATGACCCTGGTTGTGGTCCCTCGATTGAACATACTCATTATCTCGCTCTAATAATTGAGCCCTGCTTACAACATCTGAATATAAAGAAAATTTATGAGAGATAAGATATTATCGAATATCGGGTTTTAGACCTCTCAGAAACATCCTTGTCATTCGTTCCTCATTTTCGACCAAATGAGGTGCAAACCTGGATAACTCTGCAAACTTTGCTTCGTACTGGGACACCGTCATGTTGTTTTGTTCCAGTCTGATAAACTCCACCTCCTTCATATGACGAATACTTTCAGGAAAGTACTTGTTATTGAACAGTTTTTGAAATGTTTCCCAGGACATGTTGAGTGCGTCAGGCTGGGTACGCTTCACAGACTCCCACCAGTAGTCTGCCTCACCACGGAACATAAAGGTGGCGAATGGAACCTTCTGTTCCTCCGTGCATCCCAAGACATCGAATATCTTGGTAATTTACTTGACCCACGTTTCCGCCATGATCGGATCCGGCTTTCCCTTAAATTCTGGTGGTCCCAATTCTTTGAACTGCTTGGCTGTGACAAACCGCGCGTTGTTATCATTTCCACCCGTATTCTGCACACGAGTCTCCCTTGTCTGATTTGCATGAACTGTAAAAAGCTCCTAAATATTCCATCATTCATCGTTTGCTCAGTAACATTGTTTACAGGAGGAATATTGCCTTCCTGTTGCACATTGCCTTCTTGTTGCACGTTCCCCTGGGTGGTGATTAAAGGTGTCTCCATAGTCTCATTCACTCCATTGTTAACGTTCTCTACTGCCATTCTTAAATACTGCCATAAAACAAGGGTTAATAGTCATGTCATATATTATCCCTATACTCTGATCGACCAAATAAACACTAAATAAACTTAGTCAGGTCATACTAGCGAAGGAATTTCCCGTCTCTCCCCTCCTAGTTCTTGTCTCACATCTCAGCCAGGGATCATATCCCTAAGCTCTGATACCAACTGTGACGCCCCCAAAATAGGTATACAACACCCATTCTGGGTCGCCAAATACATGGTACATAAAGCAAACTACAACTTCAATAATACAATTGTCGTGCAAAATACGACAACACATACTGTGAGTTTAAATACAAATACTGTCTTCTAGACAATATCCACACTCAAATAAGTTCTCAATACAATTATTCAAACACTATTTTACAGAAATAGTGAGGACTGCTAAAACATCTTTCTAGAACCATCACTCCATATCCCGACTAGATCCTGCTATGTTCTCACCTCTTGAGAAGAAAAATGGAACAAAAAGAAAAAGGGTGAGCTCAACTAGCCCAGTAAAGAATATTATGACTAAGATAATATACAACAAATTATCGTTAGTCTTCAACAGGAAAAAATCTGATAGAATATAATCGACAACAAGTTTTAGATCAACAACTGCAGCGGAAACAGCAAACCATTAGAAGAGTCAAGTAGAGAAAGAATTCTACTATCTTCTAAGATTTAAATGTCAATCATCAATATTTTATCCCTGTAACATCAATTAATAATCATCTTTATCCAAATATTCATCTTTGCACTACAGGCCAAAGATATTCATTTGTATCACCTGTCAGTCATGTTCATCTCAACACCTGTTCATCTTTGCACTACAGGCCAAAGATATTCATCAAGTAATCATACATCTTTGCACTACAGGCCAAAGATATTCAGTAATATCATCATTTAGTTCTGAAGATGATGAAAAATATCTTAAAGAGAACGAATCCAGTGAGACAGAAGGACAAATATTAGGGATTCGTATAACAGTTTATCCAAGATCAATAATACTTCATAATAATCAATTGTGAAGCAGAATTCAAAAATAAAGATCAAAACATGGATACAATCAAAGATAGTAACCATAATAGACATCTTGAACAAAAAGGAAAAATTTTATTTTTCGGTGAATAGTGCCGTATTCGTGAATAGTACCGTATACGTGAATAGTGCCGTATACGTGAATAGTAACCCCGACACAAAAAGTTCCAAATTTGATAAAAACTCATATCAATATTTCAGCATAATGATATTGAAGAAAATAATATCATTAAGAAGAAAATAATATCCCTTACCTCAAAATATCAGTACTTCTGGTCGGAATACCGGTATAAGGCTAAAAGAAACTTGCTCTGATGAACAGAAACTCTCAAAGTATCTAAATACTCACAAAATACACTCAATAATCTAGAGAGAGAAAGAGAGAAAACTTGTTTCTGCTGTGATTTTCAATTCTAACTTAGCCCTCTATTTATAGGAAAATGTTAGCACGCCGAAGCAAACTTAACCTGCAACCTGATGGCTTTACCTGCTACTATTCTCACCCACCACATTTGAATAAAAATCTCAGCACATTTCTTCACCAACCAAGAGTGGGGCCCACCAATTCTAGAATTTTTCACCAAAATGATTAATTCCGAAAATTCAACAATTTCTGAACCAGTCATCTCGTAAAATTCATAATAAATCATACGTTCATTTTTAACGGTTCAAAATTTGTGGACATATACTCAACTTATATATGTATAACATATCCAAAAATTACCACGATCCAACGGTCGGATTAGAAATTATAACCCCCGCAAAATATTTCAAAAACCCTGATTTTTAATACCTCCATTCCGACAAAAATACTGATAAAAACCTCAACATTAACTCCTTCATTTTTAACCACAAAAATATATCCCTTATTTATATCCACATAAAATAAATATTTCCTTATTATATGAATCAATAATTAATTATTCACAAATAATATTACAGAATCACATTTATGACAACCAGACCGTTCCCAAGAAAGAGGGGGCTTTCCAATAAGGATTTCTCTTTACTGGCGCGCAATTAGATGACCAAACCTCTCCTTAGACAGAACTTTCTAGACATTGCCAATAATGTTATCTAATAATATTATTCAAATAATATGAATTATTGATCTGATAATAGAAAATAATGTGCAGCAACAATTATTGAAACAACAATAATATAAAATATCAACGCAACAATTATTGAATCAATAAAATAAAATTTTGAACAATAACTACTGTAACAATTATTGAGTAGTGTCTTCTTACGTAAGAATCAACAATTGGTGCAATACCGTGTGCTACTGTGTTTTAACCACCGGGTATTCCAACAGTATTAACGGTAACAACTACGCCGTTATTTATAAACAACTTATACTTGTCGTTTTCTTCATCCAATCGCTTTCCGTTATGGGGCCCACACAAGGTTGCGCCGTCGTACGAATATTCCCCGACAGCAAGAATATTCCACGACCGAACGAATATTCCCCGACAAAATGAATATTTTATAACCACTTGCTTATTTTACAAAATTTGCACATTTCACCCATAATCAAAGTAATATATCAAATTAACCCCTTATTATTAACAATAATATTTAGAGAAAATTTGATTTTATTCATTAATAAGTTGGGGTCTTACACCCTACAGTTCTTAAACACGTACTTAACAGGAATTATCTCTCTATTCGCAATTTCTATATTCATGGGATATTTCAACTCATCCATAAGCAAATCTAAACTATTAGCAAAGTCTTCGGATATAAAGGAACAAGTAGCACCCGAATTAAATAAAACATAAACATTAATTTCATTGATCGAAATGATACCTGACACCACATCACGAGACTAGATTACATCCTGCACCGTCATATTGAAAGTCCGGGCGGTCGGTCTGTTTGTTGCGGTTGGTCCGGTGATGGTTAAGGCATTTCCACTGTTATTTCCCCGGTTTCCTCCTGATCCTGACCCTCCCGATCCCTTCTTGGGACAGTCTCTTGCCAGATGGTCCTTTGAACCACAAGTAAAACAAGCACCCTTCTTTGGGTTTAGACAGTTTGGTGCTATGTGGCCTTCCTGTATCACACTCTTTTTCCTTTCATACAAACTCCCAGATGGATTTCCTGCAAGTCGGCCATGCTTCGATTCTTTTCTTCTGATTACCTTGCTGATTCCCTGATGATGAGTTGTCATTCCATCTTTTCTTCTGATTAAAATTTCCACCTCCGGTGCCACTTCCACTGACCTTGTTATTAATTTCACCTTCATTCTTCTTCTTCTTTTGATCTTGATTGTACTTGGTCACCGCATCGCTTCCTCCTTCAGCGAGGATGGCCTTTTCCAGTACTCCAGCAAACGTGTTTAGCTGAAACATTGATACCTTGTTGTACACCCAAGGCTTTAGTCCTTGCTCAAACCGTCTCACCTTCCTCTCATCCATGTGAACTTGATACGGGGCGAACCTTGCCAACTCGTTGAATTTAGCCGCATAGTCAGGCATGCTCATATTTCCCTGCTTCAACTCTAGAAATTGAACCTCCATCTGGTTCTGTGAACTAGTTGGGAAATACATTTTAAAAAACATCTCTTTAAATCTCTCCCACGTAATTACACCTTCACCTCCTCGCACTTTGTTTGCTTGCCACCAGTAGCTAGCCTCAGACTTCAACATAAACGTTGCAAAAGTGGTCTTCTGGTCATCTCTAACCCTAGCAACGTCGAAAACCTTCTCAATTTCCATAACCCACGTTTGAGCCTCAATTGGGTTCATGGAACCTTTGAACTCTGGCGGTCTCACCGCCTTGAAGTTCTTAAACATTGTGTTTGGTGGAGCTTGAGGTTGGTTATTCATGGCTCCAGTCAGTAAGTTCACTAACTGCTGCACGGGATTAGCGTTGGCATAATTATTATTATTGGTTGACTCTTCCTGAGCCGGTTGACGTTGTTGTCTTCTCCTTGGCTGTATTTTTCTGTTAAATAAACGCTTTATTAGAACTTTATTTATTTCTATAAATAGTTAAGACATTACTCAACAATTTAACATATCACTTAACACATCATCTCAAACAACTTGATATATTTGCATTCAAATCAAAGTTTTAACATTAAACTGTAAGACCCCGAATTTTATGAAATAAAAGTATTCAATTTTTCTTATAATTACTATTCAGTAAATGGTTAAATTGATAAATGTTAAAGTAAAAGGTGATATATGATTTTTTTTTCAAAATACACAAGTGGTTATAAAATATTCATTGTTGTCGGGGAATATTTGTTTGGTCGTGGAATATTCTTTCTGTCGGGGAATATTCATACGACGGCGCAGCCATTTGTGGGCCCTATAACAGTCGGATGAAGAAAACGACAAATTTGAGTTTTTACAAATAACGGCGTAGTTGTTACCGTTAATATTGTTGGAATACCCGATGGTTAAAATACAGTAATACGCGTTATTGCACAGTAGCACACGATATTGCACAGTATTTTTGAAATTATTGATTCGTACGTAAGAAGGCACTACTCAATAATTGTTACAGTAATTACTGTTCAATATTTTATTTTATTGATTCAATAATTGCTACGTTGAAATTTTATATTATTGTTGTTCAATAATTGTCACTGCACAGTATTTCCCATTATCAGATCAATAATTCATATTATTTGAATAATATTATTAGATAACATTATTGGTAATGTCTAGAAAGTTATGTCTAAGGAGAGGTTTGGTCACCTAATTGCGCGCCAGCAAGAAAAAATTCTTATTGAAAAGCCCCCTCTTTCCTGGGAACGGCCTGGTTGTCATAAATGTGATTCTGTAATATTATCTGTGAATAATTAATTATTGATTCATATGATAAGGAAATATTTATTTTATGTGGATATAAATGAGGGATATATTTTTATGGTTAAAAATGAAGAAGTTAATGTTGAGGTATTTTATCTGTATTTTTGTCGGAACGGAGGTATTGAAAATCAAATTAGGATTTTTGAGATATTTTGCGAGGGTTACAATTTTTAATCCGACCGTTGGATCGTGGTAATATTTGGATATGTTATACATATATAAGTTGAGTATATGTCCACAAATTTTGAATCGTTAAAAATGAACGTATGATTTGTTATGAATTTTACGATATGACTGGTTCAGAAATTGTTGAATATTTGGAGTTAATCATTTTGGTAGAAAATTCTAGAATTGGTGGGCCCCACTCTTGATTGGTGAAGAAATGTACTGAGATTTTTATTTAAATGTGGTGGGTGGGAATAGTAGCAGGTAAAGGTATCAGGTTGCATGTTAAGTCTTCTTCGGCGTGCTAACATTTTTCTATAAATAGAGGGCTAAGTTAGAATTGAAAATCACACCAGAATTCATAAGTTTTCTCTCTTTTTCTCTCTAGATTATCGAGTGTATTTTGTGAGTATTTAGATACTTGGTGAGTTGCTATTCATCAGTGCAAGTTTCCTTCAGCGTCATATCCGATATCTAGTCAGAAGTGCTGCTCTTTTGAGGTAAGGGATAGTAAGAGATTTTAAGGGTTATTATGTTTTTCAGTTCGTACTTCTTCCGACCTTCAGAAAATTCTGGAAAAATTTGAAATGATATTTTGATGAGTTTTATTGATTGTGTCCAAAAATGGTAATTTTTGAATGTATAGATTAAGAGTTATGAATTTTATGAGAAAAGACTATTTTTAAAGTAACAGCTTATAACTCCTTGTGGTTAACTCTAAAATGGGTGAAATTTTTATTGAGAGTACATGTATATGATAGAAGTATACTCTATAAATTTCGGAATTTTTGGATAAAAGTACAAGTTTTGATAAATATCTAATTATTCAGCTGTTTTAGCCATATGAAAAATAGTAAATGAGTTTTAAAAATTCTGAGAAAAATATATATTCAATATGGGACTATATTCTGCTAAATTCCAGAAAAAAAATATTTTTGGAACTGATTTGGTATTTTTCATAAAAATGGACTAGTTATGAGTAAATGAATTAAATATGTTATGTGAAGTAAGAAAATTAGAAAATATGATTTTATGGCTTGAGAATCCTATATGAGGTATATGCAGATTTTTGATGAGGGTTTTGGTTATTGGTAATGAAATCTTATGAATTTGACATTTTAGGATGATTAAATGCATTATTTAGTAAAGTGTAAATAATTAAAATAAATTGTTTATAAGCTTAAGAAATATTATTCTTTCAATATCATTATACCGAAATATTGGTATAAATTTTATTGTAGAATTTTTACCTTTTTCATGTCGAGTTACTCACGAGTTACTATTTACGAGTTACTATTCATGAGTTACTATTCACGAGTTACTATTCACGAGTTACTATTCACGACAAAATTGTTTTCTTTTTCTGACCAAATTATAGTGTAAAATTTAGGGATAATATATGATCAACGCATGAAATACCAATTATAAGGCCATATGGCCAAAACCCAAACTCTATAAATTTTGAAATAGCAAGTCATCGTATTATGAAACTTATGATATGGTTTACAATATATATATAATTAAATACGATGTGATGTGCCATAACACATACAAAACCCATAATCATTACTCCTATCTCAATTACAGAGGCTTTACAGTATGAATGAAAGCCATTTTCATAAAACTCAAATAACGTAAAAATAGAATTTGGTTTGGAAAAATTACCCAGAGTATAGATTAAGAAGAGGTGATCCAAGATGATCCTTTCACAATTACCTGGTGATTACACACTCACAATATCTCTAATTCTCACAAATTTTCTCTGATAAATTCTCAATCTGTCTCCCTCTCTGCTCTTCCAGACTTAGAATAATAAAAGAAAAGAAAAGAAAACGTCGTATTATAAGAACTCGACTGACGCGCAATAATGGTCAGTTAACCCAGTTATGGGTAACTGCTAGTAACCCCCACTAAGGCCATGTTTGGCTAGCATAATTGTGACGCCCCCAAAATTAGGTATACATCACCCATCTTGGGTCGTCAGATACAAAGTACAGAATACAAATACAACTGATTAATACATCTGTCGTGTACAATACGACAAAACATAAACTGTGAGTTTGAATACAAATATTATCTTCTAGAGAGTATTCATACTCAAAAGGAGTCCTCATTACATTTATTAACACACCATTACATAGAATAGTGAGGACTACTAACTAATACTATCATTCGGACCATCACTCCGTACCCCGACTTGTCCCAGCTACGTTCTCATTTCCTGAAGAGAACAGTGAAAGAAAGGGTGAGCTCAACTAGCCCAGTAAGAAATATTATGACTAAGATAATGCAGAATAAATTATCATTAGCCTTCAACAATGTTAAACTGATAAAATATAATAGACATCAAGTTTAACTGCAGTGGAACAAGCAATCCATTAAAAGAGTCAAGTAGAAAATAAACTCTACTATCTTTTATGATTTAAAAGGTTTTTCAACACTGCGATCGCTGAGACTCAGCTTAATAAAATAATCCACATCATCGAATCACCCCTGCACTACGGCCAAGGATATTCGTGTATTCATTAATGGTCATGATCATGCCAACAACTGTCCATCAATGCACTACGGGCCAATGAGGACTTTTACCACATCATTTGTAACATTACGGTCATGATTATACCGAATAATCCCTGGTCATAATCATACCAAGTCCATCTATGCACTACATGCCACAGATGACTTTCAACATTTTATAAACATGAGGATGATGACAATGATATAAGAATTCAATAAAACAAGTTCAAGAATTAATTTATCCAGGAATTAACAACGTCCAAATTGTCAACATGATACTGCATTGTGGAGTAAAATTCAAGAATGCTTAGAAGAATATTTTCTTGAAAAGATACTGGATGAAACGCAACTATCAAGGATATTCCACAAATTTCATGGAGTATAGAAGTCAAAACTTAACCAACTGAGTACAATAAAGAATGGAATAACAAAAGAAATCACCATGCATGCGATAGACCGCACAGACAGGTTATTCCAATAGAATAATAAATAATGGAACCAGGTCCGGCGTAAACGCACAGACAGGATATTCCGACAGAATAATAAATAATGGAACCAGGTCCGGTGTAAAACACACAGACAGGATATTCCAACAGAATAATAATAAAACGGAACCAGGTCCGGTGTAAAACACACAGACAGGATGTTCCAACAGAATAATAAACGGAACCAGGTCCGGTGTAAAACACACAGACAGGATGTTCCAACAGAATAATAAACGGAACCAGGTCCAGTGTAAAACACACAGACAGGATGTTCCAACAGAATAATAAACGGAACCAGGTCCAGTGTAAAACACACAGACAGGATGTTCCAACAGAATAATAGAAGAATGTCACCAAGTATAGGGTAGACCGCGTATACTGGTTATTCCAACAGAATAATAAGAATGGAATAACAGAAGTTCTCTTCATGAATATAAAAGAAATAATATTCCCTACCGTTTTAAAGAAGAGCTGAAGTAAGGAAGTAGTTAAGTAGCAGAATACTCTTCTTCTCTCTCTCTATAGTTTCTCTCTATAGTTTCTCTCTCTAGAGTTCAGTGAATTCGTAAGAAATAATGAAGGAATGAGCTGCTATTTATAGAAAAATAGAATGCATAGTAACTAATCCATGAACGGTCCAGATTGATTACTTTAATCTGACGGTCCATATTTAAAGAAAAATCTTTTAAATAAAATAAATATATTCTATTTATAGAATAACTTTAATAAAGTATTTTGTTTTATATAAAAAGATGTTTCTGTTTTATTACGTTAATAATACGAATAAAACAAAACGTCATTATCGCTAAATAATTCATATTATTAACTGACAATAATTGAATCAAACTGAGTGACTTCTCACATAAGCATTAATAATCAATACCGTGTGCTACTATGCAACCACACGTATTACTGTACTTTTACTACCGAGTAGTTCAACAGTAACAATGGTAAAATTTCCGCCGTTATTTTTAATAAAATATTTTTGTCGTTTTCTCAATCCGACAATAATTCCGTTGTGGGGTCCACCAATGATTGTGTCGTTGTACGAATATTCCCTGTTAAAACGAATATTCTCCGACCAATCGAATATTATATAACAACTTGCGTACTTTGCAAAATTTATAAATATTACCCACAACTATAACATTATATCAAATTAACTCCATAATATTCAAAAATGATATTTATAAAAAATTCATCTTTATTTATAAAAGTTGGGGTCTTACAACCTCCCCTTCTTATGAAATTTCGCCCTCGAAATTAGGGTACGTACCTGGTATGTCGAAGAGGTAAGGATACCTTGATTTCATTTCTGATTCTAACTCCCAAGTCATTTCCTCAACATCGTGGTTTCTCCACAAAACTTTGACTTGAGGTATAACCTTGGAGCGTAGAATATGTTCCTTCTTATCCAAGATTTGAACAGGAACTTCTTCATACGTCAAATCCTCCGCTATTTCGTCCGGTTCTAACTCAATAATGTGGTTCGGGTCTTCCACATATTTGCGTAACATGGATATGTGGAAAACGTTATGAACACGAGACATACTTGGCGGTAAAGCGAGTCTATAAGCCACAGTTCCTACTCGATCGAGGATTAAAAATGGACCGATGAATCGAGGATTTAGCTTTCCTCTCTTTCCAAATCTCGTAACTCCTTTCCATGGAGCAACACGTAAGAACACATGATCTCCTACATCAAATTCCACGTCCTTTCGATGAAGATCAGCATAACTCTTTTGTCGATCTTGTGAGGTTTTTATACGTTGTCGGATCGTTTGAATCTTTTCTGTAGTCATACGTACCAACTCCGGTCCCAACAACGTTGCTTCGCCCACCTCATCCCAGCATACTGGAGAACGACATTTTCTTCCATACAATGCTTCGAATGGAGCCATGCCAATACTTGCTTGATAACTGTTGTTGTAGGAAAACTCCACCAATGGTAAGAACTTGTCCCAACTTCCTTTGAAGTCAAAGACACAGAGTCTTAATAGATCTTCAAGAGTTTGAATAGTCCTCTCTGATTGTCCGTCCGTCTGAGGATGATATGCTGAACTAAATCGTAACTCCGTGCCCATAGCTTTTTGTAAACTAACCCAAAATCGTGAAGTGAATCTTGGGTCTCGATCAGAAACTATGGATACTGGCATACCATGCAGTCTTACAATCTCGTTTATGTACATACGAGCAAGACGTTCAAGTGTATAAGTTTCTCGTATCGGTAAGAAATGAGCAGACTTGGTCAATCTATCAACAATGACCCAAATCGCATCAATACCTTGAGAAACCCTAGGAAGACCGGTAACGAAATCCATGGTAATGTGCTCCCACTTCCATTCTGGAATTTCAAGTGGTTGCAATGGACCTTTTGGTACTTGATGCTCCGCTTTGACTCGTTGACAAGTTAGACACCTTGAGATAAACAACGCTATCTCTCTCTTCATATTGCTCCACCAAAATGTATGACGAAGATCATGATACATTTTGGTACTTCCAGGATGGATTGCAAACGGTGTGTTGTGCGCCTCCATCATGATTTCATACTTTAAATCAGGGTTGTTAGGAACACAAAGTCTGGAGTTGACTCGAAGTATTCCTTCTTCATCGATTCTTGCTTCCGGCATAGCACCTTCTTGCACTTTCTTCCTCATACGCATCAGCTCCAGGTCTGTAGCTTGAGCAGCTTTAACTTTATCGATTAAAGTCGGTTCTACTCGTATATTCGCCATCATCACATGGGTCCCTGGAGTCTTTAACTCTATCTCCATCCTTTGCAAGTCACACAAAATGGGCCTTTGCGTTGTTAATATTGCACTTGTACCCGCATATGATCTTCTACTCAATGCGTCAGCTACCACGTTCGCTTTTCCAGGATGGTATTGAATGGTATGATCATAATCTTTCAACAGTTCAAGCCAACGTCGTTGTCGCATGTTGAGTTCCTTTTGAGTGAAGAAATATTTGAGGCTTTTATGATCCGTAAAGATCTCCACTTTCTCCCCATACAAGTAATGCCTCCAAATTTTAAGTGCAAAGACAACAGCTGCCAACTCTAGATCATGAGTAGGATAATTCCTCTCATATTCCTTGAGTTGTCTTGATGCATAGGCTATGACTTTTCCATGTTGCATGAGAACGCATCCCAACCCTTTGCTCGAAGCATCACTGTAGATGACAAATCCCTCCGAGCCAGATGGTATTGTTAGAACAGGTGCTGAAATGAGTCTCCTCTTGAGTTCTTGAAAACTCTGCTCACATTCTTCGCTCCAACCAAACTTTGTATCTTTCCGAGTCAGCTGAGTTAATGGAGTAGCGATTCGAGAAAATCCTTCCACGAATCTCCGATAATAACCAGCTAAACCAAGAAAGCTACGTACCTCGGTCACTGATTTAGGTTGCTCCCAGCTTTGAATAGCTTCAATCTTTGCCGGGTCAACAGATATTCCACGACTTGATACTACGTGCCCAAGGAATGCTACCTCTTCCAGCCAGAACTCGCATTTCTTCAACTTGGCATAAAGCTTGTATTCACGAAGCTTTTGGAGTACCAGCCTCAAGTGTTGCTCATGATCTTCACGGCTTTTGGAATAAATAAGGATGTCATCAATAAAGACGACCACAAAGTGATCCAAATATTCCTTGAATACCCGGTTCATCATATCCATGAAGGCAGCAGGAGCATTAGTCAATCCAAAGGACATGACTAGGAATTCATAATGCCCGTACCGAGTTCTAAAAGCCGTCTTTGGAATATCCTCAGTTCTAACCTTCAGCTGATGATATCCAGAACGAAGATCGATCTTTGAAAAGAATTGTGCTCCTTGCAACTGGTCAAACAGGTCATCAATACGTGGCAATGGGTACCTATTTTTGATGGTGACATGATTCAACTCCCGATAATCAATACAAAGTCGCATACTCCCATCTTTCTTCTTCACGAACAGAACAGGAGCACCCCAAGGAGAAGTACTAGGACGAATAAAACCAATGTCTAACAATTCCTGCAGTTGGATCTTTAACTCCTGAAGTTCAATAGGAGCCATTCGATATGGGGCTTTGGAAATGGGTTTTGTACCGGGTTCAAGGTCGATACAAAATTCAATTTCACGCTCTGGGGGTAGGCCAGGAAGTTCTTCAGGGAATACGTCAGGGAATTTATTAACAATAGAAATATCATTCAAAACTGACGTATTTTTGTTTAGATCTGTGACATGAGCTAAGAAAGCTTGACATCCGTTTTTCAATAAACGAATAGCTTTATGGCTTGAGATGACAGCGATTGATTTTAATGGTTTGGTTGCTTGAATTCGCATAATAGGTCGATTAGGAATATGAAAGCTAACAACCTTACGAAAACAATCAATTTTTGCATGATGAGTAGTTAACCAATCAATCCCTAGAATCACGTCAAATGCAAGTATTTTTAATGAAATAAGATCGACAGGTAATGTGTGGGTACCAACTTGAACCAAACAAGACTTATAAACCGTGGATGTAATGAAGGTTTCTCCCAATGGAGTTTCAACTGCTAAGTCAAAGTCTAATTTCTCCGGAATCAAATTTAATCGATGAGCGCAAGTAGGAGAAATAAAAGAATGGGTTGAACCGGTATCAAATAAAGTATAGACTTCGTTAGAGTTTATGATAAGCTTACCCGTGATGACCTCATTCGGGTTCCTTGCTTTCTGGGAGGTCACAACAAACGCTCTCCCTTGCACAACCGGTTTTGACTTTTCTGGGACGGCCTTTGGTGCCTCCATCCTAGCTGAATTTGTCTTCGGTAAACGACAAAATCGGGCTAAATGACCTTCTCTTCCACAATTATAACATGCTTTGGACGGCATCGCGCAGTTTGGACTGATGTGCCCCTCCCCTCCGCATTTGAAACATATGATAGGTGGTCGTTCTCCTTCCTTAACGACAGGTGCTGGTGCTGACGTCTTTCCATCATTGTTGAATCTCCTCTTCTTGAAATGTCCATTCTTATTGTTTTGGCCCTGATTACCACCGAAGTGGTTACCATTTCTGGCCTGTTGATTCCCTCCACGCTTGTTGTCACCGCTTCGATGACTGCTCTCACTGGTATTATCATTTTGCCGGCTGCTCTCTTTTGGTTGCGTTATCTCGTTATCGCGCTCCACCAACTGAGCCCTATTTACAACATCTGAATACAAACACAGTTTATGAGAAACAAGATGTTGACGTATCTCCGGCTTCAAACCTCTTAAAAACATCCGCGTCATTCTTTCTTCATTATCCACCAGGTGGGACGCAAACCGGGATAACTCCGCAAATTTTGCCTCGTACTGCGACACGGTCATATTATTCTGCTCCAATTTGATGAACTCCACCTCCTTCATGTGACGAATACTCTCGGGAAAGTATTTGTCGTTAAACAGCTCTTGGAACTTCTCCCAAGACATCTTCAGTGCGGCAGGTTGAGTACGCTTTATCGATTCCCACCAGTAATCTGCCTCTCCTCGCAACATAAAGGCGGCAAAGGGAACCTTTTGCTCCTCGGAGCAACCCAAGACATCAAATATCTTGGTGATCTGCTTTATCCATGTTTCAGCTACAAGTGGTTTGGGTTCTCCCTTAAACTCCGGTGGTCCCAGCTCCTTAAACTGTTTAGCGGTGACCGCCTGAGAGTTTCCAGTATTTCCACCTACGTTGTGGACAGGAGCCGCTTTCACCTGTTGTTGCATGAATTGCATAAAGCCTCTGAACATTTGATCATTCATCATTTGGTCAGTGTTGTTGTTTGCATGAGGATTGACACCTTCCTGATGCACATTATCCTGATTATTGATATGTGGTGAATCAACAGTCGTCTGTGCTCCATTGCTATTCTCAACATTCTCAGATGCCATTTTCAGATACTGCCACAAAATAAAAATTAATTGATATGTCATATATTATCCTTATATTATGACCGACCAATTAAATACCATGCAAATAAACTTAGGTATGTCATACTAGCGAAGGAATTCCCCGTCTCTCCCCTCCTAGTTCTATTCTCACATCTTAGCCAGGGATCATATCCCTAAGCTCTGATACCAACTGTGACGCCCCCAAAATTAGGTATACATCACCCATCTTGGGTCGTCAGATACATAGTACAGAATACAAATACAACTTATTAATACATCTGTCGTGTACAATACGACAAAACATAAACTGTGAGTTTGAATACAAATATTATCTTCTAGAGAGTATTCATACTCAAAAGGAGTCCTCATTACATTTATTAACACACCATTACATAGAATAGTGAGGACTACTAACTAATACTATCATTCGGACCATCACTCCGTCCCCGACTTGTCCCAGCTACGTTCTCATTTCCTGAAGAGAACAGTGAAAGAAAGGGTGAGCTCAACTAGCCCAGTAAGAAATATTATGACTAAGATAATGCAGAATAAATTATCATTAGCCTTCAACAATGTTAAACTGATAAAATATAATAGACATCAAGTTTAACTGCAGCGGAACAAGCAATCCATTAAAAGAGTCAAGTAGAAAATAAACTCTACTATCTTTTATGATTTAAAAGGTTTTTCAACACTGCGATCGCTGAGACTCAGCTTAATAAAATAATCCACATCATCGAATCACCCCTGCACTACGGCCAAGGATATTCGTGTATTCATTAATGGTCATGATCATGCCAACAACTGTCCATCAATGCACTACGGGCCAATGAGGACTTTTACCACATCATTTGTAACATTACGGTCATGATTATACCGAATAATCCCTGGTCATAATCATACCAAGTCCATCTATGCACTACATGCCACAGATGACTTTCAACATTTTATAAACATGAGGATGATGACAATGATATAAGAATTCAATAAAACAAGTTCAAGAATTAATTTATCCAGGAATTAACAACGTCCAAATTGTCAACATGATACTGCATTGTGGAGTAAAATTCAAGAATGCTTAGAAGAATATTTTCTTGAAAAGATACTGGATGAAACGCAACTATCAAGGATATTCCACAAATTTCATGGAGTATAGAAGTCAAAACTTAACCAACTGAGTACAATAAAGAATGGAATAACAAAAGAAATCACCATGCATGCGATAGACCGCACAGACAGGTTATTCCAATAGAATAATAAATAATGGAACCAGGTCCGGCGTAAACGCACAGACAGGATATTCCGACAGAATAATAAATAATGGAACCAGGTCCGGTGTAAAACACACAGACAGGATATTCCAACAGAATAATAATAAAACGGAACCAGGTCCGGTGTAAAACACACAGACAGGATGTTCCAACAGAATAATAAACGGAACCAGGTCCGGTGTAAAACACACAGACAGGATGTTCCAACAGAATAATAAACGGAACCAGGTCCAGTGTAAAACACACAGACAGGATGTTCCAACAGAATAATAAACGGAACCAGGTCCAGTGTAAAACACACAGACAGGATGTTCCAACAGAATAATAGAAGAATGTCACCAAGTATAGGGTAGACCGCGTATACTGGTTATTCCAACAGAATAATAACGAATGGAATAACAAAGTTCTCTTCATGAATATAAAAGAAATAATATTTCCTACCGTTTTAAAGAAGAGCTGAAGTAAGGAAGTAGTTAAGTAGCAGAATACTCTTCTTCTCTCTCTCTATAGTTTCTCTCTATAGTTTCTCTCTCTAGAGTTCAGTGAATTCGTAAGAAATAATGAAGGAATGAGCTGCTATTTATAGAAAAATAGAATGCATAGTAACTAATCCATGAACGGTCCAGATTGTTTACTTTAATCTGACGGTCCATATTTAAAGAAAAATCTTTTAAATAAAATAAAATATATTCTATTTATAGAATAACTTTAATAAAGTATTTTGTTTTATATAAAAAGATGTTTCTGTTTTATTACGTTAATAATACGAATAAAACAAAACGTCATTATCGCTAAATAATTCATATTATTAACTGACAATAATAAAATCAAACTGAGTGACTTCTCACATAAGCATTAATAATCAATACCGTGTGCTACTATGCAACCACACGTATTACTGTACTTTTACTACCGAGTAGTTCAACAGCAACAATGGTAAAATTTCCGCCGTTATTTTTAATAAAATATTTTTGTCGTTTTCTCAATCCGACAATAATTCCGTTGTGGGGTCCACCAATGATTGTGTCGTTGTACGAATATTCCCTGTTAAAACGAATATTCCCCGACCAATCGAATATTATATAACAACTTGCGTACTTTGCAAAATTTATAAATATTACCCACAACTATAACATTATATCAAATTAACTCCATAATATTCAAAAATGATATTTATAAAAAATTTATCTTTATTTATAAAAGTTGGGGTCTTACAACAATAGATTTCAAAACTCCTTTAATTTAATAAAGCTTTATCATATAGTTTAATTCATGTCACACCCACTTGCACAATAATTCATATATCTTATTTAATATAAATAAAATATAATAACTTCTCATAAATTCACATAGTCATATATTTAATTTTCTCATTAATTAATTATATTAAATTATTAAATCTCTAATTAATAAATAAATTAATTAGAATAACATCATGCTTAATTAAATAATTCATTTAATTCAATAAGCTCACATAATTACATACTTGAATAATAAATATTCTCCACATTAATTTAATAAATATAACACATATAATTAAATTAATCTACCACAATTGCATCAATTAATTATTTAATCCAATAATTAAATCATCGAAAAAATATTTATTTAACTCAATAATTATTAAAATTAAATTATAAAAATATCGTTCGTCACATGTTGCCCATACTATACTTTTCAGGAAAGTTGTTAATAATATATTCTATAATAAAGTTTTACCATTTCTTTGTTATTATTATTAATATTGTTCAGTGAAAAATATCATGTAAAATGATATAAATATCCACAAATCTCATAATAAAGTTAAATTACAACTAAAATGTAATTCTAAGAGATAAGATAAAATAATAATATTTGAATCCTTTCTTAATTCTTATTATGATAATTTGTATTAACATAAGTTTATCAAAAGATATATACATCATTAACTATGGCATCTTATTCTTGTCGTCGCAATTTGACTACAAAAGAAAACAATATAATAAAAGTCAAAACAAATGTGTGTACGATTTTGTTATTTTATTCAGAAACAGGTAGACGAAAATTTTGAAGTTGGAAAAGGGCAGCCAGTTAGTTTGGTGAGATTGTACTGCATACACAAATACGTTCGATGTTATCTTAATTACAGATTACTTAGGAAATTAATATTTTCACATTATTTTTTTGATATTTTCACACGTAAAGTTCACATATTAGCTGATGTATTACATTTTTATTGACTAATATGTAGACTATACGTGTGAAAATATTAAAAAGTGATGTGAAAATATCAATTTTCGATTACTTATGTTTCAATATTTAGAGGTATATTTTTTAGTTTATTTTAAAATTAGAGATATATTTTTATTATAAGAGGGTAAAGTAGTATGATTTCCTTAATTAGTACTCCAACCTTTACAAAATATGGAATCTTTATTGGAGTCAACTTAAACTACTTTTTAAATTCAAAATTTATATGAAATTATTTTAATTTTGACGAATATAGTGATAAATATTATAAATTATCTATAAAGTACTATTAATTATACGATATATTATTTCGTTATCTAATATATAAAGTCGAAGAACCGACTTGCTGTAAATAATTTTTTGAAGCTTTTTAGCTTTTTTTTTTAAAATGCCCTTTAACTTTTAGGAAATAATTCCTATTTTGTCTTTTTATATTAATTTTTTTATCTTTTCATTTAGTTCTTCCAATTTTATAAAATTTTTATTTTACCTCATATAATTTACACACGCAATATATGTTCCACTTAATATTAATTATTAATAAATTATTTCAATTTTAAATTTACAAATAGCCCAAATTGACTTTTAAAAGTAAAAAAAATTTATAAGTTGTAAGGGATAAAATATTATTCTTTGATTATTATATATAGCATCACATCTCTACTAAATTTTTACTTGATATCCAAGATATATTTGAGAATATAAAATTATATATTATTCTTTGATTATTATATATAGCTAATTTTTTTATTTAATATCTAATATATATTTAAGAACATAAAATTATATTTAAAAATACGTAACCTTAAAAAAGTATATCTAATTCTAGTTTTAGCAAGAGAGTAATATAGTTTTTATTAATACCCACCGTATACGACTGACCAAAATACCAAATGTAGTTACTCCTAAATGACTTCAGTCTGACAAAAATTAAAAATTCCCTTTTTCCCTCTCAAGGAATGTTAATCGGGAAACTATGAATTTAGCCATTATAGTTGGCAAGTTTTATTTAATGCACAACTGAATTTTTAATTTTTTGAATTACCCCATTAAACAAATTAAATTTTTTTTAATTGGATCAGTCTGTTAAAGTTCTGTTAATATGAACGTTAACTTTTTTCTACGTGGCTTTTTAAAAAAAAGAAAAATGAGTCAGCCAATATCGATATATAACAACCACTAGTAACAAAGATTACATATATAGATTAACGATTATCCTACCATTCCCTAACAGAATGTCATCAAATCATGAAGAAACAAAATCCAACGAATTAATCATACGATTTCCCTATTTCCAAAAACAGAAATGAATCAAAGAACTAACGTTATCACACTCTGTATATAATTTTTTTTTATTACTAGTCATATTCTTAACAAAATGCAATCAAATCATAGAAAACTCGACAGCCATAAAAAGTCTTTGGCCGAAGCCAAAAAAAAGTTATACATAAACAAAATCCAAAGAATTAATCATTGTCTAAAAACAGAAATGAATCAAAGAGCTAACCTTCGTCTTCTTGCTCATCTTCATATTCACTCTCTCCATCTTCACCTTCACTCTCTACATCCAAATCATACCCGTAGGCCTCATTCAAGTAATCCACAGCTACCTGAGTAAAAATCAACTTATCCGAATTCAAAATATCAAACAAATTCAAAGTTCTAGGCGTCAGCATCTTCAATGTCCCAATATTCCGGCTCGAAAGTCTCACATTATCCTAAACCTCTGTCATCAAGAACATGGATTTCTCCTTGGGATCAATACCCCACCTGTTCAGCAACCCAATAAATTCTTTTGTTTTCGGCTTCTCAAACTTATCACCAAATTCCTCCACGACAATTCCATTTTCCGCCGCGCTAGCCAACGCCGTAGAAATCACCAATTTCTTCTCCTTCTTGTTGATTTTGATGGACCAGTCTCTGGGTTTGGGTCCAAACACGACGCCACCGCCAGGGCGGAGTGGGGTTCGGTTGGAACCACGGCAGGCGTGACCGATTTTCTTTTATGGGTAGGGTTTCTTCCAGCCACCACGTACCTCGGCGCGGGTGAGAGTGAAGGCAGTGCCGCGACGCTTGTTTTGGAGGTCGGTGGTGATGCTGCGGTGGACGACGGCGCGGGCGGTGTCGGGAGGGACGTATTTCAGGTTGAGGGTGGTTTCGCCTATTTTGGATCCGTCGAAGGAGAAGACTGGGAGAGTGGCGAGTTCGGAGCAGATTGGGGAAAATGTGGATTGGCAAATGGGGTTTGGTTTTTGAGTAGGAGAGGAATTTCTTTGTTGGGGTTTGATTGAAGAAGCACTACAAGAAAAAGGCCTAACAGCGACCAATACTATCAGTGACCGCACATTCGGTCGCTGATATTAGTAATAGCGACGATATCTGCGACTGTTATTTAATCTAGTCGCTATTTAATATCAGCGACCGCATGCGGTCGCTAGCACAAATTTGCCTCGTAAAATTTGGCACGAAATGTTGGCGCCAAGGTTTTGTGCGACCACTTACAATTAGCGACCGCATGCGGTCGCTAATAAGTCCATGTCATTAAAAAGTAGCGACCGCGTGAGGTCGCTGATCAAACTTACTTTTATCAGTAACTGTAAGACCCCAAATTATTAATAAATGAAATTTAATTTCCTCTATTTATTATTCTGAAATAGTAAGAGTTGATTTGATTAATGTGGTTAGTTGTGGGTAAAATGCGCAAATATTTTAAATAAGCAAGTGGTTATAAAATATTCATTGTTGTCGGGGAATATTTGTTTGGTCGTGGAATATTCTTGTTGTCGGGGAATATTCGTACGACGGCGCAGCCTTGTGTGGGCCCCATAACAGAAAGCGATTGGATGAAGAAAACGACAAAAATAAGTTGTTTATAAATAACGGCGTAGTTGTTACCGTTAATACTGTTGGAATACCCGGTGGTTAAAACACGGTAATACGCGTAGCACACGGTATTGTACCAATTATTGATTCTTACGTAAGAAGGCACTACTCAATAATTATTACAGTAATTACTGTTCAATATTATATTTTATTGATTCAATAATTGCTGCGTTGATATTTTATATTACTGTTGTTTCAATAATTGTCACTACGCAGTATTTTTTATTATCAATAATTCATATTATCTGAATAATATTATTAGATAACATTATTGGCAATGTCTAGAAAATTCTGTCTAAGGAGAGGTTTAATCATCTAATTGCGCGCCAGTAAGGAGAAATCCTTATTGGAAAGCCCCCTCTTTCCTGGGAACTGCCTGGTTGCCAGTACTGTGGTTCTGTAATATTATTTGTGTATAATTAACTATTGATTTATATGATGAGAAAAATAGTGATTTTATGTGGATATAGATAGAGAAAAATTTTAATGTGACAATTGTTGAAAATTAATATTTTATCTTTCTGATAAAATAATTCATTTAAATATATTATTTTAATAATATATTGATGGTGGTATTTTTACAATGAATGTGGGATATATGAGTATATGAGGAGGAAGAGTATTTTTGTGGCATTAAATGATTAACACATGTTTTGTGTGTTGGTGGACATAATTCTTGACCGAAAATTTATTATTGACTGTAAAATCGTCCGTTTGTGAATTTCGGTCAATTTCTATTTAGAATTTGGAAAAACTTTCTTCTGCAAAGTTGTAGAGAATTGAATTTCCTATAAAAACTTACGAGATTCGAATTTTCTGATAAAAGGACTATTTATTATGAATTATTGAAGTTCTGAAGTTCCGAAATAATTAATTTTTGGAAGTTTTATTTATTATTTTGAAGAAAAACATTTTTTGGCATTTAAGTGGGCTAACATGTGATATAAATGGGCTGAGATCAGATGCCTAGAGTTGGGCTAAGGAAAATTTGATAAATATATTATTATTATATTAAATTTTCTGCTTTGGTGTTCTAAGCATTTTCCTATAAATAGGGTGCTTAGGTTAGAATTGAAAATCACACCACAAACACAAGTTTCTCTCTATTTCTCTCTCTATATCGAGCGTATTCTTGTGAGTATTTGATACTTTAAGTGTTGCTATACGGTGCAAGTTTCCTTCAGCACTATATCTAGTATTCCAGTCAGAAGTACCGTCTTTTCGAGGTAAGGGATGTTATTTCTTCTTAAATGATATTATTTTCTTCAATATCATTATGCCGAAGTATTGATCTGAACTTTTTATCAAATTTGGAACTTTTCATGTCGGGATTACTATTCATGAGTTACTATTCACGAGTTACTATTCACGAGTTACTATTCACCGAAAAATAAAATTTCCTTCTCTTCGTCCAAATATCTATTCTGGATACTAGCTTTGATTATATCCATGTTTTGATCATTCTTGAATTTTACTTCACTATGATAAGGTATTTTTGGACATGGATAAATCGAAATACGAATCCTTAATATTTGTAATTTTGCTTCACTGGATTCGTTTACTTTAAAATATTTTTCATCATCCTCCGTCTTAAATGATGATATAACTGAATATCTTTGGCCTGTAGTGCAAAGATGAATAATTTCTGATGAATATCTTTGGCCCGTAGTGCAAAGATGAACAAGTGTTGAGGTGAACATGACCAACTGATGGATATCTTTGGCCTGTAGTGCAAAGATGACTATTTGATTCAAGATATTTATTGATTGATGTTACAGGGATAAAATATTGATGATGGGCTTTTAAATTCATAGATAATCGTAGATTTCATTCTCTACGTAACTCTTCTATGAATTATTATTTTCCGCTGCGAATATTGATTTAAAAGTTGTTGTCTATTGTATTCTATTAGATTTTTTCCTGTTGAAGACTAACAATAATTTGTTGTATATTATCTTAGTCATAATATTCTTTACAGGGCTAGTTGAGCTCACCCTTTTCCTTGTTGTTCTATTTTTTTCTCAGGAGGCGAGAATGTAGCGAGTACTAGTCGGGGTATGGAATGAAGGTTCTAGGAAGTTATTTTAGTAGTCCTCACCATTTTTTTTGTAAAATATTGTACCAATAATTGTAATGAGGACTTATTTGAGTATGAATACTGTCTAGATGACAATATTTGTATTTAAACTCACAGTATATGTGTTGTCGTATTTTGCACGACAATTGTAATAATAAAGTTGTAGTTATTTTCTGTACCATGTATTTGGTAACTCAGAATAGGTGTTGTATACCTGTTTTGGGGGCGTCACAGTTGGTATCAGAGCTTAGGGATATGATATCTGGCGGTGATCGGGGAATAGAACTAGGAGGGGAGAGACGAGTAAATCCTTCGCTAGTGTGTCCTACCTAAGCTTATTTGTTGGTCGGTCATAATATAGGGATATTATGTGATTTGTTAATTTGTTAAATTAACCCTTGTTTTATGGCAGTATTTGAGAATGTCGACTGAGAATGTTAACAGTGGAGTAAATGAAACCGTGGAGACACCTGTACTCACCAACGAGGAGAACGTGCAACAGGCTGGCAATGTTCCTCCTGTGAACAACACCAATGAGCAGACGATGAACGATGAGATGTTTAGAAGCTTTTTGCGGTTCATGCAAAACTAGACGAAGGAGATTCCTGTTCAAAATATAGGAAGAAACAATGGCAACGCACAGCTGGTCACAGCCAAGCAGTTCAAAGAGTTGGGACCACCAGAATTCTGGGGAAAGCCAGATCCGATTAAGGCGGAGACATGGGTCAAGCAAATTACCAAGATATTTGATGTCTTGGGATGCACGGAGGAACAGAAGGTTCCATTCGCCACCTTTATGTTCCGTGGCGAGGCAGACTACTGGTGGGAATCTGTGAAGCGTACCCATCCAGCCGCACTCAGCATGTCTTGGGAGACATTTCAGAAACTATTCAATGACAAGTACTTTCCTGAAAGTATTCGTCATATGAAGGAGGTAGAGTTTATTAGACTGGAGCAGAACAACATGACGGTGTCCCAGTACGAGGCGAAGTTTGCAGAGTTGTCCAGGTTTGCACCTCATTTGGTGGAGAATGAGGAACGTATGACGCAGATGTTTCTGAGAGGTTTGAAACCCGGCATACGTCAATATCTCATTTCTCATAAATTTTCTCTCTATTCAGATGTTGTCAACAGGGGTCAATTATTAGAGCGAGATAACGAGTACGGTCAACCGAGGGACCACAACCAGGATCATACCGGTGACAACAGTCATCAGAACAATGATAACAAGCGGAGAAAGAAAAATACAGACAAGAACGGCAACCACTCTGGTGGTAATCGTGGCTATGAAAATAGAAGAAGCGAGTCGGGAGGAGATTTTAAAAAGAGGAGATTCAACAATGATAATACGAAGACGTCAGCACCGGCAGCAACTGGTTCCAAGGGAGGAGAACGACCACCGGTTATATGCTATAAATGTGGAAAAGAGGGACATATCAGCCCAAACTGTCCACAACAGTTCAAGGTATGCTATAATTGTGGAAAGGAAGGACATATCGCTCGAGATTGTACGATAACGAAACCAAGTTTAGCGGGGACGGTGACTCAAAAGACTGCCCCAGAAAAGTCAAAGTCAACGGTTCCTGGAAGAGCGTTTGTCGTGACTGGTCAACATGCGAGGAACCCGAACGAAGTTATCACGGGTTAGTTAATTATAAATTTTTGCCAAGTCTATACCTTATTAGATACCGGTTCTACCCATTCATTTATCTCTCCTGCTTATACTCAACGTTTAAACTTGACTCCGGAGAAAATTAGACTTTGACTTATCTGTTGAAACTCCGTTAGGAGAAATTTTCATCACATCCACTGTTTATAAATCTTGTTTGATCCAAGTTGGCACCATCACATTACCTGTTGATCTTATCTCTTTAAAGATACTTGCTTTTGATGTGATTTTAGGAATTGATTGGTTAACTACTCATCATGCCAAAATTGATTGCTTTCGTAAGGTTGTTAGTTTTCATATTCCTAAGCAACCTGTTATTCAAATTCAAGCAACCAAACCATTGAAGTCAAACTCTTTCATATCAAGCCGTAAAGTCATTCGTTTATTGAAAAACGGATGTCAAGCTTTCTTAGCCATGTCATGGACTTGAACAAAAATACGTCAGATTTGAATGATATTTCTATTGTTAGTAAATCCCTGACGTATTTTCTGAAGAATTTCTTGGCCTACGCGTGATATTGAATTTTGTATCACTTTGAATCTGGTACAAAACTCACTTCTAAAATCTCATATCGAATGGCTCCTATTGAACTTCAGGAGTTAAAAACCCAACTATAGAAGTTGATAACCGAGCCTCTATCTGGTGACTTCCTTTGTGGAATGCACTGAAGCCAGACTCTCCGTAGGGGATACCATATTCGTGTGGTAATAAACTGATAGGTGTCATTGTGACGTGCTATCCAAGATTGGGATATGAGTCACAGTTGAGAGCAACCTAAGTCAGTAATCGAAATACGTAGCTTTCTAGTTATTATCGGAGATTCGTAAAAGGATTTTCTCGAATCGCTACTCCATTAACTCAGCTGACTCGAAAAGATACAAACTTTGAATGGACCGAGGAATGCGAGAAGAGCTTCCAAGAATTCAACATGCGACACCGACGTTGGCTCGAGCTGTTGAAAGATTTCGATCACACCATCCAATACTATCCTGAAAAAGCGAACGCGGTAGCTGACGCATTGAGTAGAAGATCATATGCAGGAACGAGTGCGATAATGTCAAGTATACGCGTAGAACCAACTTTAATCGATAAAGTTAAAGTTGCTTAAGCGACAGACCCGGAGCTGATGCGTATAAAGAAGAAAGTACAAGAAGGTGCTATTCCGGAAGCAAGAATCGATGAAGAAGGAATACTTCGAGTCCACTCCAGACTTTGTGTTCCTAACGATTCTGATTTGAAGTACAAGATCATGATGGAGGCACACAATACACCATTTGCAATCCATCCTGGTAGTACTAAAATGTATCGTGATCTTTGACATACATTTTGGTGGAACAATATGAAGAGAGAGATTGCAAAGTTTATCTCGAGGTGTTTTAACTTGTCAACGTGTAAAGGCGGAGCATCAAGTACCAAAGGGTCCATTGCAACCACTTGAGATTCCGAAATGGAAGTGGGAACACATTACCATGGATTTCGTTACGGGTCTTCCCACGGTTTCTCAAGGCATAAATGTTATTTGGGTTATAGTTGATAGATTAACCAAGTCTGCTCATTTCTTGCCGATACGGGAGACTTATTCCCTTGAACATCTTGCTAGTATGTACATGAATGAGATTATAAGGTTGCATGGCATGCCAGTATCCATAGTTTCGGATCGTGACCCAAGATTCACTTCAAGATTTTGGGTTAGCTTGTAAAAAGCTATGGGCACGGATTTACGGTTCAGTTCGGCATACCATCCTCAAACGGACGGGCAATCAGAGAGGACTATTCAAACTCTTGAAGATCTATTAAGACTTTTTGTCCTCGATTTCAAAGGAAGTTGGGATAAGTACCTACCATTGGTGGAATTCTCCTACAACAACAGTTATCAGGCAAGTATAGGTGTGGCTCCCTTTGAAGCATTGTATGGACGAAAGTATCGCTCTCCAGTATGTTGGGATGAGGTGGGAGAAGCAACGTTATTGGGACCAGAGTTGGTACGAATGACTACAGAGAAGATCCAAACGATTCGACAACGTATACAAACGGCACAGGATCGACAAAAGAGTTATGTGGATCTTCATCGAAAGGACGTGGAATTTGACATTGGGGATCATGTATTATTACGTGTAGCTCCATGGAAAGGAGTTACAAGATTTGGAAAGAGAGGAAAGCTCAATCCACGATTTATTGGCCCATTTCATATTCTTGACCGAGTAGGAAATGTGGCCTATAGACTTGCTGTAATAACCGTGAATTTTAAGTCACTATATATGTATATACATTATTAATATTTAAAAACTTTGTGTTATACAGTGATTTAATATGTGACAACATATGTGAAATGGTGCATGGGTCAATTAACATGTATGTTATAGTTATGGATATATACATTTATAGGTTTCATTAAAAATGAAAGCCTCGTAACCTAATTATAAATTAGGTGAGTCAATTAAATAATCTAAGGGTTATGGTAATAAGGAGATGTTAGTATTTAATATGTATACTAACTTAAGTGGATAATCTTATTATTTCAAGTGACTAATAATTTTAAACCTAATTCTTGTGAACCTAATTAGGTTATGAGCTAAAGTCACATGTATAGGTAATTAAATTTCATAAGATTAGGAATGGAAACCCTAAATAATTAAATTGGGTAAAATATATTAAAATTGCTAGACTATATTTATTACATAGCCCAAAACAATTAAAGGAGAAGCCCAAAAGAAATAAAATGCAAGCCCAAACTTAGCCCACTTGATTAAGGGTATTTTAGACATTTGATTTATCTAATTTATGCATTAAAATAAAAGCTAAATGAAGGAGTTAGTGGGCATAAATATGGCTGGCCACATTAGCCTTTTAAGGCAACTAATTAAGCTAAGCAAGGTCCATTTGTAGTAACTCTTACACAAAAGGACATGGTTGTCAAGCTCCCATTGGTTGCCACTTTATTAAGCATCCTTAATCATGATTAGACTAATTAAAGTGATAAGGCAAAGCTTCTATCCATTGGTTAAAGAAAGTATGGGGGATAATAGCTAGATACACTAAGTGTATCTATATTTTTTGTAAGTATCCTTTTACTTCATCTTTTCATTTCATTTCATTTCTTCTCTAATTCTTCCTCTTATAATTTCTCCCAAGCTAGCCACTTCTAGAGAGAGAAAGGAGAGAGAGGTTTGGCCATATATATAGAGAGAGAGGAGTGCTAGTTTGTTAATGCATCCAAAGTTCATCACTTACTTTGGTAAATCAAGGAAGGTTGCCATTAAATCAAGGTATAACCTAACCTTCATTTTCTTCTTCTACTTTGTTTTTTTTTCTTTAGCTTGAGTTTTGTTGGGGTTATGAACAAATACTCAAGATACCCTATTCCTACATATCATCATGTATAGAACAAAGTATTTTGAGTGTTAGATCAAAGGCTTAGAGGAAGAATATGAGCATATGTTCTCCAAGGGTGAAAACTCTTGTTTTCTTCCACTAAATCTTGTGTAACTCAAGTTTTCCAACTTAGATTTGTGATCCGTCGAAGGGGGGTGCTAGATACATGAGTTATCTAGTAAACCCAAGTGATAGAACACAAACCTAACAAGTTTTGAATCCTTTGGAGCTGATTTCCCCAAAATAGCGCACTTAGAATGTTAAGGGTTCAAAAACCCTAAAATAGTTTCTGTCCAATTTTTCTTGGGTCTGTTTCGGACAGTTTCATGTCCCTTAAAAATCTGGGAAAATTCACAGAGGTACCTTGAGAAGTTATCTACGTGTAGGAAAAAGAACGGACACGTTTCGAGTTATAGATTGTGCGTAATGACTATTTCTGTAAAGGACTCCTAAAACTTTACCGTCGAATATCTCACTTTGTATACACTGGAAAATTCTAAAATTTTTACAGTAGGTTCATATATGTTAGAAGAACATACCCTGAAAATTTCAGATTTTTCTGAGGAAAACTCAATTTATTAAAAATAAAGCAAGATCCGAGTGTTTTGAGAACTTTAAAAATAGTAGATCATTTTCTAAAATTCCAGAAAAATTTGGGGATCCTTGTAGGTTTATATTGTGTCAAAGTACAGAAGCTGAGAATTTTTGGAGTAAGTTTACTATTTTTCCTAAAAATGGTTAAGTTATGAATAAAAGGAAATAAATAGTTAAATGATGTCTTTAATAAGAAAAATGTGATTTTTATGCTTGAATACTCATAATATATCATATCATGACTATCTTAGAGCATTTTGGTAATTTATGATAATAAATATTATTTATGACCTTTTATGGATATTAAATAAGAGGTTTAATAAATGATGAACAATTAGAATAAATTATTTATTAATCCAATAAATTATTAGAATATTATTATGATATTAATAATATTAGAATATGATATTGATAAGTAAATAAAAATATTAAGAATAAAATTTCTTTAAAATATTATTAAATAGTTAATAATATTTGATTTAAGCATTGATAAATGATTAAAGTATTATTAAATAATTAATAATATTAGTAATAGAATAAGATATTATTAAATGATTAATAATATTAGTAAATGAATAAAATATTATTAAATAATTAATAATATTAAATGATTAATGATACTAAAGCATAAGTAAGATATTATTAAAGTAATAATATTAATTAAAATATTATTAAGAGGATTAATAATATTAGTAAGGTATTAAAATATTATTAAGATGTTAATACTATTAGTAAGCAAATGAAAATATTATTAGGGAACTAATAATACTAAGAGGTGAATTAAATATTATCAAGATCAATAATATTATGTGGTTATAGTAACATTATCAAGACATGATAATGTTTATAAGAACTAAATATAATGCATAATATTTATGTGATTACATAATCTAATGTATACTATGACTAATTGAAAGATTAACTATAGGTCTCTCAAAGGAAGATAATTTAACTGCATAGTGGATATAAATTAATTGCGTAGCCGTAATCTACAGACGAGGCAAGTGTCCTAACTCAAACTCGAGTTATTATTTTCAAAGCATGTTAGTGAATAATTATTGATGATTATTCACATCTATATTGATTATTGAAATTCGTACTTTGTTCAATTGAATTCCTGTTCTATTATTATTGAACTGTGAATTAAATTAAAGTTCTTTCATTTATGAACTGTTTATGAGATAGATCTATGCTAATTGTATCAGCTAGATCAAGCATGTTTAAATTTGTTAAATCAAATGTATTTTAAAAAGCTGTTCTTATTAAATTGATATGATAAGAACTCTTGACTGAGAAAAGGACGAATTTGATTAAGGCATGATATCGATGCCAGAATATTAAGTGTTTATGCATAAATCACGGGGTATGAAAGGCTGATCCCCTTGAATACTAAAACTTATTAAGAGGTCCAGTTTAAATTACTGAGAACCTTGGCAAATGTTCATGGTTATCTCAAAACCACTCAGTTCATATTATTCAATTATTCGAATATTCAATTGTTGATTATTAATTCATGTTCCTTCACAACCTTATATTATTGTTGAACATTGAAAGCAAAACTTCTTTCTAGTCATGATATATCTCCCTTGTATATAAACTTGCTAAGCAAATTAGTTGCTTACCCTTACTATATCATGACATTTATTTCAGCTAAGCCTGAAGGATCCAATACGAAGGACAAAGGCAAGGGCAAGATCCAGGAATAGTTTGGAATGAATATTAATTATTATTATCTAATGGAAGTTCTTATGTAAACCTTTTGTAATATGAATGGTGTGTTTAAGTTAAGGTTAAGAAGACCTTGGGACCATGCTATGAAAACTTTATTATAATGAACAATGTATGTTTATTATTTCGTAATAGTTATAGAATGCTTATGATGATGATAGATCGTGAGCACCGAATCTGAGGTTAGAGAACCTGGATTTGGGGGCATCACACTTGCGTTACCTCCAAGTATGTCTCGTGTTCATAATATTTTTCATATACCTGTGCTTCGTAAATATGTGAAAGACCCGAACCACGTTATTGAGTTAGAACCGGACGAGATAGCCGAGGACTTAACGTACGAGGAGATACCTGTCAAGATCATGGATAAGAAGGAGCATGTCCTACGCACGAGGGTCATACCACAAGTTAAAGTTTTGTGAAGAAACCATGCTATTGAGGAAATGACCTGGGAGTTGGAAACGGAAATGAAAGCGAGGTATCCTCATCTTTTCGAAACACCAGGTACGTATGTCAATTTCGAGGACGAAATTTCATAAGGAGGGGAGGTTGTAAGACCCCAAATTACTAATAAATAAAATTTAATTTCCTCTATTTATTATTCTGAAATAGTAAGAGTTGATTTGATTAATGTGGTTAGTTATGGGTAAAATGCGTAAATATTTTAAATAAGCAAGTGGTTATAAAATATTCATTGTTGTCGGGGAATATTTGTTTGGTCGTGGAATATTCTTGTTGTCGGGGAATATTCGTACGACGGCGCAGCCTTGTGTGGGCCCCATAACAGAAAGCGATTGGATGAAGAAAACGACAAAAATAAGTTGTTTATAAATAACGGCGTAGTTGTTACCGTTAATACTGTTGGAATACCCGGTGGTTAAAACACGGTAATACGCGTAGCACACGGTATTGCACCAATTATTGATTCTTACGTAAGAAGGCACTACTCAATAATTGTTACAGTAATTACTGTTTAATATTGTATTTTATTGATTCAATAATTGCTGCGTTGATATTTTATATTACTGTTGTTTCAATAATTGTCACTACGCAGTATTTTTCATTATCAATAATTCATATTATCTGAATAATATTATTAGATAACATTATTGGCAATGTCTAGAAAGTTCTGTCTAAGGAGAGGTTTGGTCATCTAATTGCGCGCCAGTAAGGAAAAATCCTTATTGGAAAGCCCCCTCTTTCTTGGGAACTGCCTGGTTGCCAGTACTGTGGTTCTGTAATATTATTTGTGTATAATTAATTATTAATTTATATGATGAGGAAAATAGTGATTTTATGTGGATATAGATAGAGAAAAATTTTAATGTGACAATTGTTGAAAATTAATATTTTATCTTTCTGATAAAATAATTCATTTAAATATATTATTTTAATAATATATTGATGGTGGTATTTTTACAATGAATGTGGGATATATGAGTATATGAGGAGGAAGAGTATTTTTGTGGCATTAAATGATTAACACATGTTTTGTGTGTTGGTGGACATAATTCTTGACCGAAAATTTATTATTGACTGTAAAATCGTCCGTTTGTGAATTTCGGTCAATTTCTATTTAGAATTTGGAAAAACTTTCTTCTGCAAAGTTGTAGAGAATTGAATTTTCTATAAAAACTTGCGAGATTCGAATTTTCTGATAAAAGGACTATTTATTATGAATTATTGAAGTTCTGAAGTTCCGAAATAATTAATTTTTGGAAGTTTTATTTATTATTTTGAAGAAAAACGTTTTTTGGCATTTAAGTGGGCTAACATGTGATATAAATGGGCTGAGATCAGATGTCTAGAGGTGGGCTAAGGAAAATTTGATAAATATATTATTATTATATTAAATTTTCTGCTTTGGTGTTCTAAGCATTTTCCTATAAATTTTCTCTCTATTTCTCTCTCTATATCGAGCGTATTCTTGTGAGTATTTGATACTTTAAGTGTTGCTATACGGTGCAAGTTTCCTTCAGCACTATATCTAGTATTCCAGTCAGAAGTACCGTCTTTCCGAGGTAAGGGATGTTATTTCTTCTTAAATGATATTATTTTCTTCAATATCATTATGCCGAAGTATTGATCTGAACTTTTTATCAAATTTGGAACTTTTCATGTCGGGGTTACTATTCATGAGTTACTATTCACGAGTTACTATTCACCGAAAAATGAAATTTCCTTCTCTTCGTCCAAATATCTATTCTGGATACTAGCTTTGATTGTATCCATGTTTTGATCATTCTTGAATTTTACTTCACTATGATAAGGTATTTTTGGACATGGATAAATCGAAATACGAATCCTTAATATTTATTATTTTGCTTCACTGAATTCGTTTTCTTTAAAATATTTTTCATCATCCTCAGTCTTAAATGATGATATAACTGAATATCTTTGGCCTGTAGTGCAAAGATGAATAATTTCTGATGAATATCTTTGGCCCGTAGTGCAAAGATGAACAAGTGTTGAGGTGAACATGACCAACTGATGGATATCTTTGGCCTGTAGTGCAAAGATGACTATTTGATTCAAGATATTTATTGATTGATGTTACAGGGATAAAATGTTGATGATGGGCTTTTAAATTCATAGATAATCGTAGATTTCATTCTCTACGTAACTCTTCTATAAATTATTATTTTCCGCTGCGAATATTGATTTAAAAGTTGTTGTCTATTGTATTCTATTAGATTTTTCCCTGTTGAAGACTAACGATAATTTGTTGTATATTATCTTAGTCATAATATTCTTTACAGGGCTAGTTGAGCTCACCCTTTTCCTTGTTGTTCCATTTTTTTCTCAGGAGGCGAGAATGTAGTGAGTACTAGTCGGGGTATGGAATGAAGGTTCTAGGAAGTTATTTTAGTAGTCCTCACCATTTTTTTTGTAAAATATTGTACCAATAATTGTAATGAGGACTTATTTGAGTATGAATACTGTCTAGATGACAATATTTGTATTTAAACTCACAGTATATGTGTTGTCGTATTTTGCACGACAATTGTAATAATAAAGTTGTTGTTATTTTCTGTACCATGTATTTGGCGACTCAGAATAGGTGTTGTATACCTGTTTTGGGGGCGTCACAGTAACAGGTATTCGCTCGACACAGAACACGGAAGGAAAAACAAGAGAGGGAGGTCAGAAATAGGGAGAAGAGGGAGAAAGGGGGGAGAAGAGAAGAAGGAGGTCTAACACCACCCGACGCCACCAGCCGCCACCGCCTTGCCCATTCCGCCACCGCCTTACCCACCGCCTCGCTGTCGGAGGTACTCCTCTCCCTTTTTTTATTAGGTTAATTGTAGTAAAATTCTTGGGGTGCGTACTTTAAATTCTATAATTGAATGGAATAGTGGATTTTAAATGGATATTAACCCATTATTTGGGTTTGATTTGCATTTCCAGTTGGTGTAAACCATAATATGACATTTATTTGGCATTTCAAGTTATCAAATGTGTGGTAAGGAAACTGTATAAATTTGGAAAGTAATTTTCTGTTCATTAAGATATAATGAACTATTCATTGAATTTGGAAAGTAATTTTCTGTTCATTAAGATATAATGAACTATTCATTGAATTTGGAAAGTCTGCTATGTTCATCATTGGCAATCGTAGCTGTTTATTTAATGTGTTATGTTCATCATTGGCAATCGTAATTGTATAAATATAATGAACTGTTCATTTAGTGTGCTTTGATAATAGCTGAAGGTAGCACTTGTATGATATTTAGAACATAATAAAAAAGGGTTAAAATGGGGATTTAGAAACTTTAATAAAGGGAAGGCATGGCTGCTGCCCATTTTGCAGTAGCAGTTGACTGTAAAGATTGCCAGAGCGGTTGACATGAATAATTTTGATTTCATAATGTGGATTGAAAATCTAACCATAAGTTTAGTTTAAAATTTTCTAAATAAGCAAGTATATAGGATCTACATCACATTCATGATTCAAGATAAATGAATGGATATGTAGGAACTATAATGAATTAACAAATTATAAAATTAACCTATCAAACTGAAATGTGGAAAGGATAAGGGCTGTTAGGCTAGGTTTGGGGCCGCGAGGCCAATGTATCGAGACATGATGATGGGGGAAATGTTGAACTAAATGGTCGGCTCTCTGTATTTGGTCTATCGGGCCGCGCTTATAGAAAAGGGAAGCGCATACTCCTCTCTGAGCAAGAATTACATGCTGCACATACTTACATTCTTCTCAATTGCGAGGAGATTGACGAATTTGTGAGGTACACATGTAAACTTGATAATTTATCTCTTAACTTGAAAATTTATTCCAATATGTTAATGTTTATAACATTGTATAGATTGTACGATGACGAGTTAAAAGTGAAGCATCCCGGCATAACTGATAAAGATATTCAAATCAATCGTAATAAAAAATTTGTACTTTGGCTAAAGGACAAAGTAAGTTCACTTTCTTAAGCACGACATATATATATATATATATATATATATATATATATATATATATATATATATATATACACACACACACACACTCCATATTAACTATGACTTCATTTAATAAGATGGAGTTTTTGTAGGCTTTGACTGAGGGATCAACGATTCCGGCTAACGTACAAGTCCTAGCTATGGGACCAGACAGGGACCAAGTCAGCCGCAATGGTTACAAAATAAATGGTTGTGAATTTCATATAAAGGCATATGGGCGCGGTAAAAGAACAATGAACTCTAGAGTGTGTGTCCAAGGAGATTGTTACAATGAGCTTGGTCGTGCCTTTTATAGTGAGTTGGAGGAAATCGTAGAGTTGTCGTACAAAGGCACGTGCGGGGGTCATATTAACTTGTTCAAGTGTCGTTGGTTTGATTCAGAAAAAGGGATACGTGTTGACAGACATGAAATCGTCGATATTGACCTCCATAGGTCTGCGTACTCCAACGAACAGTTTGTTTTACCAACTCAAACAGTACAAGTATACTACACTCCTAGTCCTGTTAGGAAAAGGGATAGACCTCCTACAGATTGGCAAGTTGTAATTCATACTCCCGCGCGCAGTCGTGTAGAAGTAGTTGATGGGGAGATTTACCAAGAGCGAATGCTTCATAGTCAAACTATAATAAATGTGGAGGACGACAATGAAGTAATCCAGTTAGATGGTGGAGATGAACCATATGAATTAGATCCTGAGTCAATTCTTGTGTCAGATGATATTGATACTGAGGAGGAAGAGTTATTGACTGAATCTGACACTGAATCTGAAGCAGATGATGGTTATGAATATGCAATACGTATACAAGATGATTCTGAATCAGACATTGACACTTGAACTTCTCATGTATGTTTAGCATTACTATTTTTTATATCATTGTCATGTTTATGTACTTAACTATTTAAATGCAATTTTCTGTCATTGTTGTCATTTTATATTCATATATATACATGCATGTAATCAAATATAACTCATACCAACATCTTTATATCACTGTCATGTTTATGTACTTTACTATTTAAATGCAATTTCCTGTCATTATTGTCATTTTATATAACTCATAATAACATCTTAAAATTAGTAATATATAGATGGCTTCTGAAGTAGCGCAGAAAAAGCGTGGCTTGGGTAGGGGGCCTAATCATGTGCCCAAGGCCCCTACTAATCCGGATGATCAGATTCTTATTCAGATTCGTCCTCCTCCAAATAGCACGTACGTCCCGCATCATTTATATATAATCATTTTAGATTCCATTTATACAAGATATATAGAACTTAGATGTAAATTGCTTTAATATATCTACTTATCGTTGATGTAAATTGTTGTATATTATAGTGATTTTTCAGATAATAAGATCGTCAAGTGCATATCACAGCTGTGCTTATAGAATTGGCCTACACCTGTGATTACGTGGGCGAGCACACCTATCGCCCACTAGGATGCTGTTTGGGCTAAATTTCAGGTATATTTTATTTAATTATGAGAGATAATATAATATTCTAAGGATAATTGTTTAGTAATGTTATTATTGTTGTTTTATTTGCAGAAGCGGTATAGATGGCAGGACGCGCAGGCTTCAGTGATATAGACATTATTATGGCAGAAGTGCGTTGTCCACACCAAAGACAATTTGAATAAAGAACGACAAAAAGCCCTTCACATTGCATCGATCGACCATCCAAGCTAGGGAGAGGATTACATGCATGAGCATAGCCCCTAGTGGTGCACCCAGTCCATATAGGCTGAGATGTGCGACCAATGGAGAGCTGAGAGCTGGGTGAAAAGACGAAAAACTGCCGCCACCAACAGATCCTCGGGTGTACCCGATGGCGAAAAGGCTAAAGGAACATACAAGGGCGGCAATATTTCACAGTTGCAGCATATCACTGCCAGGGTACGTATTTACAAGTTTTAATATGTCTACAATCATGAATTGTAGAATATATATCACATTTACTTAGTAATATTGGAATATTTTTTGTATAGGAGTCTCAGTCTCAAGGTCAGCCTATCCATTGGCTGGATGTGTACGTGGCCACCCGTGATGGTCTGCCTGATGCTATCCAGATAGCAGTAATAAGTTTTAACAACTTGATCTTGTTTATCAATGCTTACAGAATTTATTTTTAACTATTTAATTGTTAACATGATGACAGAATACTTATAAGCGTTTATTGAATGAGCGCTATCTTGAAGGCACTCCACGTCCGCCAATTGATCAAGAGTTATGGGAGAGGGCGTCTGTTGTGAAGAAGAACTACATTAAAGGTCAAGGACAACGACGATGCCCATCCTTCAGTGGCTCAGGCAGCTCTGCTACCCAGTCTTCACAGTCATCGAGTCATCCAGCTGTTCATACTCCTACTGACTATGTGAGAACTATATGTCGAAGATACTGGGTGGGCATCTGGCGGCTCTGAGTCCTGATGAGTTAGCTGATGCAGTGGCGGCAGCAGCAGCAGTACAACATGGGGATGGCAACGAGGTAATCAATTTTTTGTATATTATCGTAATACCAGTATCAACATAGTTACTATATTTGTAACTTGTTTTATTATTTTGTTAATTACAGGATGATCAAGGAGAAGCTAATCAAGACAATGATGCTTGACGACCGATTTAGTGTTGTTTTGTAGTTCTTTGAGAATCTTGTACTTTTATATTCATTCTTTGGATGTTTGTATGTTACTTAAACATTACATTTGTTTATATTTATTCAATTCATATTGGTTTTTAAAGGTTTATATAGTTTATGTACTAGTTTGGTGTATGTGTCGGTGGACGATGGATGTTTATATTGTTGTGCACATTGTTTATATTGTTGTGTTGTGTATTGGGATAAAGCAGGTACAAAACAGGTACAGTTTTTTAGGAATTCTGCAAAACAACTAAAATCTGGTTTTTAGTTTTTTAAAATCAGCGACCGCATGCGGTCGCTGATAATTTTTAGCGACATGTAAACATTCGAGGGTATCAGCGACCGTGTTCGGTCGCTGATAGTGGTCGCTGCCACATGGCCCACGTCAGGCTTTGCCCTGAACCATGTTGACTCAGCTTAGCAACGAATTCGATCGCTACTATCGGTTGCAGATAAGTTGGTTGCTAAAAGTGGTCGCTGATGTGCATTCCAGTGACTAGATTTTATGCAACGCCTATCAGCGACCGCATTCGATCACTGATAATGATCTGCGACCGAATGCGGTCGCTGATAGGCGATCGCAGATAGCCCATTTTCTTGTAGTGAAGATAGAGGATGAGAAGAAGGAGATGGAAGATGGTAATGAAGTCGCAAAGACCGCCATTTTTTTGGAGAGAGAAAGAGGATAGATAGATAGGTGGGGTAATGGTTCTGGTTTTGTTTCGGGTGGATTCTAATTTATACGTTTCCTTTAATCTAATGAAAGAGAAGCTGAGTTATTATATATATTGGCTGACTCATTTTTCTTTTTTTTTTTATAAAAAAGCCACGTAGGAAAAAGCTAACGTTCATATTAACAGAATTGAGCTACAATTAACAGACTTATCTAATTAAAAAATTTTAATTTGTTTAATGGGGTAATTCAAAAAATTAAAAGTTCAGTTGTGCATTAAGTAAAACTTGCCAACTATAGTGGCTAAATTCATAGTTTTGCCAATGTTAATCCAATGTACGTACTATATAAGACGTGTCGTAGTGTACTTTCTAACGAATAAAACATCACAAGTTGCAATATTTATTTTCTTAATTTTTTATTTTTAAAACTATTTTTCATATAATATTTCACATGATAACGTTAATATAAATACTTGCATGTTAGTTTATTTTAACAAGGCTTAGCATACTATTTTTTGAGTAGGGGTCGGTGGGGGTGAACATGGTACAGTTTGCGGCGGTTCTGAACAAAAATTGCACATGAAACTGCTTTAATGTGGTTGTCTAAATTAAAAGTCATAACATGAAATAACTTGGATTAGTGCGTTGCGGTTTTAAATAGTGTAGTTTCAACTTGAAAACCAATATAAAAAAATAAATAACACATGTCATACTTTTTAAATTTTAAGTATTGCTTACTTGTTAATTTTTGCAGTTTTACGTGCGATTTTGGTTGCGAAATCAGTTCCTACTCTCCCTAGGGGTTGATTTCTTGTTCTATTCCATTCCTAAGTCTTTTTTTTAGTGAAATAAATATTTTGATTTCAATCTTTTTCAACGAAATCATTACACATCTTATTTTATTTCTTTTTTTATCCCTCATTCTTTTATCCCAAACAAATTGTATACTCTTGTTAGCTTTTAATTTCACAATTGTGTTAGTTTCTATTTTCAAATAGTAACAATATGGGAATAAATTATATAAGACGTGCTTTAGTAAAAAGTTAAAATTTAGCAGTCGTTACAAAATATTAAATACAAGTTTTCTTTTAGTTTCTCATAGTTCCCTCTGAAGTCTGAACCCTTTTCTCGTACTCTCTTCCCTCTTTCTGTTAAGAACTCTGTTTGCTTAGTAAGTACAATAGAAATTGGAGAATGTTATCTTATTTAATTACCCAACTTTACTAGCTATATATATAGCCTTACAATAATAAAAGAGAGAGAAATCTGCATCCCACGTTTTACAAATCTATTATCGTGGTAAATGACTCTGAATAAATCAAAATAAATAACTTATCCCTAAAGAATAGTGATTATTCAAACCACTAAGCAACTAACAAAAACAAACTCTGAAGACTCGATAACAACTTCAACATCTTCCCTTAAACTGAATGCCAATTTCATTCAGTTTATACTTGGATCTGTACAGACCCCTAAACGACTTCTTCGCTTTACGAACATATCAAGTTTTATTGTCTTGGTCATTATGTCTGCAACCTGTTCTTGAGTATGACAATAGATCAGCCTTACAACTTCATCTCTAGTAAGCTCACGAATAAAATGAAATCTGACATCTATATGCTTGCTTCGACCATGTAATACAGGATTCTTCAAAAGTTCAATAGCTGAGCTGCTGTCACAAAAGACTGTTGTACCACTACTTTGAACATGATTAATGTGACACCCCCAAATTCGGGTACTTCATTCCCACAAGATTTGGTGTCCACTTTCCATAAATTCATACAAACTACCCAAATATAATAGAATTTAAACCATAAATCCTCCCATTAAAAGGGTTGCATCATTAAGTTAAATAAAAATCTCCTAGGTTATTTAACCTTTAACATAAATCAAGTGTGAAAATAAAATAATTACATCACATCCTTTAAATAAAGTCTAACAACATAAAAGCCAATAAATTACAAGCCTTCATCACTTGTATATTTTTCCTTTTCCTTTGTTTGTAGTAGGTTCATCGACCTTCTCAACTTTAGCTGCAATAATTATATTTATGCAAGAGTGAGCAAAACAAATGCTCACTAGATATTGCAATGAACAACGATAGAATAATAACCGTCAATGAATAAGCTCATTAGAACTGAATAATACTCTGTCAATGATAACCAAAAATTAGAATCAAAATATGAAATATCTGAGGATTATAAGACCACGAACTATGTCCATGGTTACAAGTAATATTTCAACTTTAACCTAAACAATTATATTGTAGGGACTTCACGTACTTAGGGGGATCAGCCCTTCGTACCATGTATTATGCACAAACATCTAAACGCTTATGCATAAGTAATCCTCTATAATAGGGTTGTTCATCTCAATTTTAATATACGAGTCCGCACCAAAGGAAGTTTAGTTTGGATAAGCTTCAAGGTAATTTAGAGTTCAACGAACATCAACTAAGGATTAGTTGAATCAATATAGTTTAATATCACTTCAAGTGCTCGATAACAATATGATATGAAATAGTCATGAATTATAAGTGATTCAACATTATACATCGAAAACATGATTTAGAAATGGACTAGAAAGAATAAGCATTGAATATTATACCAAACCTTGCTTGAACAATAATAAGCTAAGGCTATTAATCTTACTCAATAAAAGAAGTGAGTTAATGAACGTGCATGATTAAAAATAAGTTGAGGAATAAAACTTGCTCAACATAATAATAACATAATTTAGGAACTTGCGTAATTAGAACAACATTAAAGATAGGAACCCTTCTCAAAGTAAGAGTTAGGTTGAAGAGTTTGCATGAACATAATCAAGTTAGGATAGATATATAAGTAGGTTTAGGAACTTGCTCAATGCATCAATAAGGTTTAAGCACTTGCACAATCGTAAAAGTAGAGTTAGAGAACTTGCCTCGTGCGTAGGTTAAGCAATCACTACTCACGTTCACCACAAGTCCTACACATACCATATGTATTGACAATACACATTAGTTACACTAATATTAGCTTCATGAGTTTCTTTCCCACTTTTAGTATAGTTAACTAACTAAGTTTAAGTTTAAACAACATCACATCTATTCATGAGCATCACATTTTAGCTTTATTACAACTATTTAAGTGATCATGTCATTGCAACATATACACATTAATAACTTGATTTAACATCCTATTACATGTCCAACATGTTGCCATTCTCTTTATATTAGGTTACACTAACACACAAAGGAATGCATTTGCATTCGTGCATCCCGACGCCCTCCGATGGCCTCCAAATGCACAATAGTCCTAAAGATAACCTTTTTTACCCTTAATAACGACTTTAAATTGAAACATTTAAAGAATAAAAGTTATAGGTCTGCTCGTCCTCGTTTCGGATCATCTTGAATCGCATCAATCGGAGTTCGTATGAAAACGTTATGCTCATTTTAGTAAAACTTGTTCGGTCAATTTTTTTTCCAAAATTCGTGTAGACAGAGTACCCCTCCCCCCCGCCAGGGCGGGGGTTTTTGCTCTAGGGGAGCCCACTGGGGCGGGGGTCCCTTCTGCGTTTTCGCGACTTATGATCTAGAACATTATAGAAAACCAAATTAGGCCTACAATATGTAATATGTTTACAGAAACATAAACTAATGTTTTTAACCACCTAAACAACATAAACATCAAGATTACAACCTTTAATTTTCACTATTTCTCTTATTTCCTCTTCTTTTATCATTCATAGCGAAATTCTTCACTGTGAATTCGTTTTACAACCAAAACAGTTAGTTTCAATTACTTTGCTTTCATTTCATCATATATTTTCACAATCAATAAACAATTTACACTCATACTATGAATTGAGTACCAATTTTAATTCTAATTTAAGCCATATTCATATATATCCATACAAATTAATTGTAATATGATTTCCTTCATAATTAAATACATTACATGAATCAATTTACTACAACTCATCTGTAAACTTATGAAAATAATTTTATATCAACCAACTATCATATAAACTATATATAACAAATAATTAGACCTTCACACAAAGTTTTACAGAGAACTTTTGAATAGAATAAAACTAAAACTTTAAAAAGTAGAAGGGTAGGATTATACCTTTGCTTTCTTGTTTAGGTTATCTAGAAGATGATAGCCACCCTTTGATTATCAAAACTCCTTCTCACAATTACTCTTTCAAAGTCTCTATAGAATTCTCCCTTTTTTCTCTTCTTTCTCTTCTTTTTCTTCTTCTGTGTTCTTCCTCCATTCTCTAACTTACGTACTTAGAAAAATATAACCTATATAATATAATAGGTATTAATTAGATAATATAAATATATCTGTAACTGATATCAGTTATATTTGTTTTTGAAAATCAAAAGCCATAAGGCTTGTTTGGCTAAATCATTTTAAAACTTAATAGCTTAAAATCCTTATGCCTTGCTTGGTAAAACCTATTTAAATTAAAGACTTAACATTCATTAAACTTTGTTTGGCAAAACTGAATTAAAATTCTTTAATTTATTTTAATAACTCATTTATAGTATAGTTTATGGCAACACTTTATTTAATTAAATTAAAAATATTATAATAATCCATTTAATCCCTCTCAACTCTCTAATTTAATTATTAAATTAAATTATAATATTATCTCATAATAATTAATTTCTTTAACTCATTAATTATTTATTTAACAAATAAATAATCAAATCAAATCAAACAGATATTTATTCTACAATAAACACATCAATTAAAATATTTATATAATTCAATAAATATTTGAAATTACAATTTAAAATTCTGGATTGTTACATCCTTCTCTCTTTACAAGGATTCTGTCCCCAGAATCACAACTCAAACAATACATTTGTCACTTTCTTCCCTCCTTACAAAGATTCTGTCCCCAAAATCGAAGACACAGATTAAACAAATAACTCAGGGTAGTTCTTTATCATTTTATCTTTGAGTTCCCACATAGCCTCTTCGACATTGTGGTTTCTTCATATCACCTTCACAGAAGGTATCACCTTATTCCTGAGCACTTGTTCTTTCCTATCGACTATCTGGATAGGAACCTCTTCGTAAGACAAATCTTTACTGAACTGTAACGGTTCATACTCGATCACATGTTTGAAATCGGGTTTATACGGTCGCAACACCGACACATGAAAAACGTTGTGAACATGTTCTAATTCTGGAGGTAAAGCTACCTCGTAAGCCACTTCTCCCACTTTTCGCAGTATTTCGAATGGTCCAATAAACCTTGGGCTTAACTTTACTTTCTTGCCAAAGCGAATTTTCTCCTTCCAAAGAGAAACTTTCAGGAAAATGAAATTTCCTACGTTAAATTTACGATCTTTTCTGTGTTGATCAACATATTTCTTCTGTCTATCTTGAGCAGCTACCAGTCTTGCTCTGACTAGTTTGATAACTTCAACGGTCTGCTATACCAGTTTCAGTCCTAACAGTTGATGTTCACCAATTTCATCCCAGCATAGTGGAGTTCTGCATTTCCTGCCGTATAATGCCTCATATGGCGGCATGCCAATGCTTGCGTGGTAACTATTGTTGTATGAAAATTCTACCAACGATAGATGATCATCCCAGTTTCCTTTAAAATCCATGATGCACGCTCTAAGCATATCTTATAACGTCTGGATTGTTCGTTCTCTTTGACCATCGGTTTGCAGATGGTATGCCGTACTCATTCTGAATTGTGTTCCCATGCATTCTTATAGTTTCTTCCATAAGTTTGATGAGAATCTCGAATCTCAGATCTCTGTCTGATACAATTGATATTGGAACTCCATCTCTTGAGACGATCCCCTTGGCGTACATTTTTGCCAGCTGATCGAGATTAAATCTAATCTTTATTGGCAAAAAGTGTGTTGATTTCGTTTGCCTGTCCACTATCACCCAAATGGCATCGTATCCTCTCTGAGTAGTTGGAAGACCTACCACAAAATTCATTGTGATATGTTTCCACTTCCATTCTGGTATTTCCAACGGTTGTAATAATCCGCTTGGTCTCTGATGCTCGACTTTGACTATTTGACATGTTAAGCATTTCGCGACACATTCTGCAACATCTCTTTTCATGTTCGGCCACCAAAAATATCGCCTTAAATCTTGATACATTTTCGTACTTCCTGGATGACTTGAATATCTTGAGTTATGAGCTTCTGTCAAGATTTCTTCTTTAATATCTGATACTGCTGGAACCCAAATTCTTCCCTCGAACCTTAGCAGTCCTTCGATATCAATCTTGTATTTCACTTCACTACCCTCAACCACTCTTTCTTTGATTTTTCCACATTCTTCATCTTGTAGTTGAGCATTCTTTACCTTGTCCACCAAAGTTAGGCTAGCTTCTATCTGGCATAGTCGTTCATTGGATTCTTTTGGAAATTTTATTTCCAACTCTAGCTTTGTCATTGCTGAAATAAGCTTCTCTTGGGTGGTTAACAGCATCAACTTTTCCCGACCTTTCCTGCTCAAAGCATCTGTAACCACATTTTCTTTGCCTGGGTGATAAAAGATCTCACAATCGTAATCTTTTATTAACTCCATCCATCTTCTTTGACGCAAGTTCAGGTCCTTTTGTGTGAAAATATACTTCAGACTTTTATGGTCCATGTATATTTCACATTTCTCCCCATAGAGATAGTGTCTCCATAACTTCAGAGCAAAAACCACCGCAGCCAACTCTAAATCATGAGTTGGATACCCTTTCTCGTAGTCTTTCAATTGCCTTGATGCATATGCAATAACTTTGTCGTTCTACATAAGGACACAACCTAATCCTTTATGTGAGGCATCACTATACACCACAAAGTTTCCTGTATTATCTGGTAATGACAACACATGTGCCACATTTAACTTTTTTTTCAAGTCTTGAAAGCTCTCTTTACACTTCTCTGTCCAAATAAATTTTACAGCTTTCCTTGTCAAATTTATTAACGGAGTGGCAATCTTGGAAAAATTCTGAATAAAACGTCTATAATAACCTGCCAATCCCAAGAAACTTCTTACTTATGATGGAGTTCTTGGTTGTTCCCAATTTATCACAGCTTCGACTTTTGATGGATCCATTGAAATCCCATCCTTATCAATTACATGGCCGAGAAATTGTACATGTTCCATCCAAAATTCACATTTTGAGAATTTTGCGTACAACTTTTCTTTTCTTAGTGTCTCCAGCGTCAAACGTAAATGTTCCACGTGTTCTTCTTGAGATTTGGAGTACACCAAAATATCATCGATAAATACCACCACAAACTTGTCTAAAAATGGTTTAAACACCCTGTTCATCAAATCCATGAATGCAGCAGGGGCGTTGGTCAAACCAAAAGACATTACCAAAAACTCGTAATGCCCATACTGAGTTCTGAATGCCGTCTTCGGCTCATCCTCCTTCCTTACTTTCAATTGGTGATACCCACTTCTCAAATCTATTTTCGAGAAATATCTAGCACCCTTCAATTGATCAAACAAGTCATCTATTCTTGGCAATGGATATTTATTCTTAATAGTGACTTTGTTTAATTCCCTATAATCAATACAAAGACGCATTGACCCATCCTTCTTCTTCACGAATAACACCGGCGCTCTCCACGGTGATACGCTTGGTTGAATATACTTCTTATCTAACAGTTCTTGCAGTTGTATCATCAGTTCCTTCATCTCAACCGGAGCCATTCTGTACGAGGCCTTCGATATTGGAGCAGTTCCTGGCGCTAAGTCGATCACGAACTTGATCTCTCTGCTAGTCGAAAGTCCTGACAAATCTTCCAAAAAAATGTCCATAAAATCCCTAACCACTGGTATCTCTTCCAGTTTCACCCCTTCTCCTTTTGAGTATCAACTATGTAAGCTAGGTACCCTACACATCCCTGACTCAACAACTTCTTGGCCTGCTTAATCGTCAGACATCTCGCATGTCTAGGCGATCTGCTACCATAGAAAACTACCTTTGATGGAGTCATAAGGTTTACACATTTCTTTTGACAATCAATTATCGCTCCATAATTGAATAGCTAATCCATTCCCAATATTACATCGAACTCTCCAAGTTTTATTGGAATTAAATCTACTGTCATAATATTCCCCTTAATATTCACTCTACAATTCTTGAATACGAATTTAACAAGAATTACCTCCATATTCGCAATTTCTATGTGTAAAGGGAAATTCAACTCTTCACTAGGTAATTCTTACTTCGTAGCAAATTCATCAGATATAAACGAGCAAGTAGCACCCGAATCAAATAATACATATGCATTTATATCATTGATTGGGATAATACCTGACACGACATCTTTTGATTGCACCGCATCTTGCACTGTCATGTTGAAGGTTCTGGTTGTGGGCTTATTTGATGATGTTGGTCCAGCAATGGTCAATGTACCTCCGTTGCTACCTCCCTTGCTTCCTGTTGTCTCTCCAGCTTTCTTCTTAGGGCACTCGCGAGCAAAATGATCCTTTAACCCGCAGGTGTAGTAAACATTCTTCTTGGGTTGATTGCAATTTGGAGCAATGTGACCCTCCTGGCCATAGTTAAAGCACACACGCTTCCCCCTTAAGTACATACCCGTGTGAAACCTCCCGCATGTAGCACATGCGTCAAACTTCTTCTTCTGCTAGTTTCCTTAATGATTTCCAGCTCCCACATTTGCATTCCACTTCCTCTTCAAGTTATTGTTACCATTTCCACCGCTACCACCACCATTCTTAGCTTCGCCCTCACTCTTCTTCTTTCTCTGCTCTTGATTGTACTTTGTTACAGCCTCGCCTCCACCTTCAGCGAGAATTACCTTCTCCAGCACTGCTATAAATGTCTTCAGCTGAAACATGGAAACCCTACTGTACAACCAGGGTTTCAGTCCCTGCTTAAACCTTTTAGTCTTGCGCTTATCTGTGTTGACTTGATATGGTGTAAACCTTGCCAATTCGTTAAATTTTGCAGCATACTCCGATACTGTCATTGTGCCCTACTTTAGCTCTAAAAACTGCACTTCCATCTGATTCTTTGAATTCTCTGGAAAATAAGTCTCAAAAAATATCTCCTTAAACCTATCCCAAGTTATTACCCCTTGACCTCCTCGAGTTTTATTGGCTTGCCACCAATAACTAGCCTCTGCTTTCAACATAAATGTTGCAAACGCAGTCTTCTGATTCTCCCCTACTCTAGCAACATCGAAAACTTTCTCTATCTCTATGATCTAGGTCTGTGCCTCAACTGGATTCATGGACCCACAAAATTCTGGTGGTCCAACTACCTTGAAATCCTTAAAAGTTGTAGCTTGATTTTGCAATGCTCCCGTCAGTAACGTCACTAACTACTGAACTGGGTTAGCCTCAACATTGTTGTTATTGGTAGATCCCTCAGGGGTCCTCTGTCGTGGTTGACATCTTAGAGGCATTTTCTGTTAAAATATTCTCATTAGATTATTACTCAATCTTCTAGGTATTATGTACTTAATTTGCACATCACAAAATTACCACATAACACATAATATCTTGAATAAATACTAACTTTTATTAATTCATAATATTTTAAAATATAATAATGATAACATTCTTGCTTTCTATATCACTTTCCTGAACTACTAAAGTTTCAGGATAACTTCATCATCATCATATCCCATGGGTTATATCATACCCGGGATTTACATCTTATTTACTCACTAATCACATAATAATTACATTTATGATGACCTACTAAAATTCTGTATAGGCTTACGACGCTCCTCTTCCATAATACGGAACATTGTTTGACGATCTAACATGTACGATGACAGCATCTCGAACTGAATCGGATAACACATAACCCGATCTTGAGCTCGATTGATCACGGTGTTGAAAACACTATTCATCTCTTCCATCTTGATCTTCTCTACTTGTACCTCTCTCTCTGCTATCCCGGCTCGTTGATAAGCTTCCTCGTACGCGTCTTCGGCTCTTGCCCTCTTAGTAGATTCTTCTTTTAACTGGTTCTTCAGCTCTGCAATCTCCTCTGTCATTTGTTCATTCTCTCCTTCAGTGTGAATCAGCTTCCCTTCGACATTATTCAGACGTTCATCTCGATCCTAGATCTCATTGTCCTTCTGCGCCATTGCGATCTGCTATTCAACTACTATCTCTTCCAACTCCTCGACGGTATCCTGAAGTTTCACGTTGCGGTAGTATACTTCATCATATATACGAGCAGCGATCGAGTTTAGCAGAATCTCTTCATCCTTGTCCTCCTCATCCCCATTCGACTGTGGCAGCTCAATGGGGTCCTCCTCGTCCATCTCTATCTCATCATCCTCATCAGGTAAACCCTCTCATTCTCAACCATTGTGACCAACGGAGATGTTTCCCGTGGCAGTACTTGTTCTCAAACCACTTGAATATCTCAAGGCTCTTCCTTTCTAGGCATCTGGGATACTTCCTACCTAGTCTAACTTGATTCTCCTACATTAGCCATTCTGACAACAAAATTTTAAGTTTTAATTACTAATCATTACTACTCGACACTCACGAGCGCATAGGTTACAACCACATAAGCATATAAGTGTTTTATTACTGTTTCCTTAAAACTCGATAAGAGTTTATCACCTCTATCTTTTCAAAGGTTACTTCCTAAGGCTTTTCCCTACATAAGGTTCATAACCTAAGGCTTTGATACCAACTTGTGACACCCCCAAATCCGAGTACTTCATTCCCACGAGATTTGGTGTTCACTTTCCATACATTCATACTAACTACCCAAATATAATAGAATTTAAACCATAAATCCTCCCATTAAAAAGGGTTACATCATTAAGTTCAATAAAAATCTCCCAGGTTATCTAACCTTTAACATAAATCAAGTGCGGAAATAAAATAATTACATCACATCCTTTAAATAAAGTCTAACAACATAAAAGCCAATAAATTACAAGTCTTCATCACTTGTACATTTTTCCTTTTCCTTTGTTTGTGGTAGGTTCATCGACTTTCTCAACTTTAGCTGCAATAATTATATTTATGCAAGAGTGAGCAAAACAAATGCTCACTAGATATAGTAATGAACAATAATAGAATAATAACCGTCAATGAATAAGCTTGTTAGAATTGAATAATACTCTGTCAATGATAACTAAAAATTGGAATCAAAATATGAAATATCTGAGGGTCATAAGACCACGAACTATGTCCATGGTTACAAGTAATATTTCAACTTTAACCTAAACAGTTATACTGTAGGGACTTCACGTACTTAGGGGGATTAGCCCTTCGTACCATGTATTGTGCACAAACATTTAAACGCTTACGCGTAAGTAATCCCCTATAATAGGGTTATTCATCTCAGTTTTAATATACGAGTCTGCACTAAAAGAAGTTTGGTTTGGATAAGCTCCAAAGTAATTTAGAGTTCAACGAACATCAACTAAGGATTAGTTGAATCAATATAGTTTAATATCACTTCAAGTGCTCGATAACAATATGATATAAAATAGTCATGAATTATAAGTGAATCAACATTATACATCGAAAACATGATTTAGAAATGGACTAGAAAGCATAGGCTTGAATATTATACCAAACCTTTCTTGAACAATAATAAGCTAAGGCTATTAATCTTACTCAATAAAAGAAGTGAGTTAATAAACGTGCATGATTAATAACAAGTTGAGGAATAAAACTTGCTCAACATAAGAATAACATAATTTAGGAACTTGCGTAATTAGAACAACATTAAAGATAGGAACCCTTCTCAAAGTAAGAGTTAGGTTGAAGAGTTTAAATGAACATAATCAAGTTAGAATAGATATATAAGTAGGTTTAGGAACTTGCTTAATGCATCAATAAGGTTTAAGCACTTGCACAATTGTAAAAGTAGAGTTAGAGAACTTGCCTCGTGCGTAGGTTAAGCAATCACTACTCACGTTCACCGGAAGTCCTACACATATCATATGTATTGACAATACACATTAGTTACACTAATATTAGCTTCATGAGTTTCTTTCCCACTTTTAGTATAGTTCACTAACTAAGTTTAAGTTAAAACAACATCACATCTTTTCATGAGCATCACATTTTAGCTTTATCACAACTACTTAAGTGATCATGTCATTGCACCATATACACATTAATAACTTGATTTAACATCCTATTACATGTCCAACATGTTGTTATTCTCTTTAGATTAGGTTATACTAACACATAAAGGAATGCATTTGCATTCGTGCATCCCGACGCACTCCGATGGCCTCCAAATGCACAACAGTCCTAAAGATATCTATTTTGACCCTTAATAACGACATCAAATTGAAAAACTTAAAGAATAAAAGTTATAGGTCTACTCGTCCTTTTTTTGGATCATCTTGAATTGCATCAATCGGAGTTCGTATGAAATAGTTATGATCCTTTTAGTAAAACATGTTCGGTTAATTTTTTTTTCCAAAATTCGGCTAGACAGACTACCCCCGCCCACTGGGGCGGGGATTTTAGCTCTAGGGGAGCCCGCCGGGGCGGGGGTCCCTTCTGCGTTTTCGTGACTTATGATCTATAACACTACAGAAAGCCAAATTAGGTCTACAAACTCCTTTCTAACAATCATACCAACCTAACCAAGGTGTAATATGTTTACAGAAACATAAACTAATGTTTCTAACATGTTTCTAACCACCTAAACAACATAAACATCAAGATTACAACATTTAATTTTCACTATTTCTCTTATTTTCTCTACTTTTATCATTTATAGCGAAATTCTTCATTGTGAATTCGTTTTACAACCAAAACAGTTAGTTTCAATTACTTTGCTTTCGTTTCTTCATATATTTTCACAATCAATAAACAATTTACACTAATACTATGAATTGAGTACCAATTTTAATTCTAATTTAAGCCATATTCATATATATCCATACAAATTAACTGTAATATGATTTCCTTCATAATTAAATACATTACATGAATCAATTTACTATAACTCGTCTATAAACTTATAAAAACAATTTTACATCAACCAACTATCATATAAACTATATATAACAAATAATTAGACCTTCACAGAAAGTTTTACAGAGAACTTTTGAATAGAATAAAACTAAAACTTTGAAAAGTAGAAGGGTAGGATTATACCTTTGCTTTCTTGTTTAGGTTATCTAGAAGATGATAGCCACCCTTTGATTATCAAAACTCCTTCTCACAATTACTCTTTCAAAGTCTCTCTAGAATTCTCCCTTTTTTCTCTTCTTTCTCTTCTTTTTCTTCTTCTGTGTTCTTCCTCCATTCTCTAACTTACGTACTTAGAAAAATATAGCGTATGTAATATAGTAGGTATTAATTATATAATATAAATACATCTGTAACTGATATCAATTATATTTGTTTTTGAAAATCAAAAGTCATAAGGCTTGTTTGGCTAAACTATTTTAAAACTTAATAACTTAAAATCATTATGCCTTGTTTGGTAAAACTTATTTAAATTAAAGACTTAACATTTATTAAGCCTTGTTTGGCAAAACTGAATTAAACTCCTTTAATTTATTTTAATAACTCATTTATAGTATAGTTAATGGCCACACTTTATTTAATTAAATTAAAAATATTATAATAATCTATTTAATCCTTATCAACTCTCTAACTTAATTATTAAATTAAATTAGAATATTATCTCATAATAATTAATTTCCTTAACTCATTAATTATTTATTTAACAAATAAATAATCAAATCAAATCAAATTAAACAGATATTTATTCTACAATAAACACATCAATTAAAATATTTATATAATTCAATAAATATTTAAAATTATAATTTAAAATTCTGGATTGTTACAATTAAAACCGTTCAAAATCCTTCTTACCCAAACTGCTTGACAAGCACATGAAGCTGCAGCAACAAACTCAGCTTTAGTGGTAGACAACGTGACTATTGGTTATTTCTTCGATGACCAAGAAACAGATCTTAAGCTCATTAAAAACACATAACCTGAAGTACTCTTTCTGTCATCTAAATGTCCAACATAGTCACTATCTGTATAGACAACCAACTTCTCAGCTCCACCCTTTTTATATAGTATCCCAAAATCAGAAGTCCCTTTCAAGTACCTCAACACTCTCTTGACTTCCTGAAGATGAAGCTATGTGGGATGATCCATATACCTACTAAGAAGACTCACCACAAACATAATGTCAGGTCGAGTAGCAGTCAAATACATTAGACTACCTACTATTTGCTTGTAACGACTACTATCCACCCTTACTCCATTCTCATCTCTCATGAGTCTACAACCTGGAACAATTGGATTATGAACTGAATTGCATTTATCCATATCAAACCTTTTCAACACCTCCTGCGTATACTTTCTTTGACAGAAGAAAATATCCTCTGATCTTTGCATCACTTCTATACCAAGGAAATATCTCATTTTTCCAAGATCTGTCATGTCGAACTCATGCATCATGAAATTTTAAATTTAACAGACATATGCTCATTATAGCCCGTAAAAATCAAGTCATCAACATAGAGACAGACAATTAGAATTTTACCTCCTTCTCCCATTTTGATAAACAAAGTGTGCTCATAAGGACACCTCTCGAAACCTTCTTTAGTAAAATAAGACTCTATCCGACTATACCAAGCTCGTGGAGCTTGTTTTAGTTCGTATATAGTCTTCTTTAACCTGTACACTTTTTGTTCATCATCTTTCCTCTCATAACCAGGAGGTTGCTCGACGAAAACCTCTTCACTTAGTTCTCCATGAAGGAAGGCTAACTTTACATTTAGCTGAAAAATCGTCCACCTTTTCTGAGCTGCAAGAGAAACTACCAATTGAACTATCTCCAAACGTGCTACAGGTGCAAAAACCTCAGTGTAGTCCACGCCATGCTTTTGGGTGTAACCCTTTGCAACCAAACGTGCTTTGTACTTCTTCACCTTACCATTTTCATTGAGTTTGTTCTTATACACCCATTTCACACCAACCTTCTTTGCCCCAATAGGCAAATTCATCAATTTCCAAGTATCATTTTTCTCTATAGCTTCTATCTCCACATCCATCGATGTTCTCCACTTTGCATCTCTTACTGCCTTTTCGAATAGAACTGGATCATTGGCTGCAAACAAGACTAAATTTGTCATGTCTTCTTCCTTAGATAAACCTTCTCCACTAACATATTCCTTCATCCAACTTGGTTGCCTTCTCTGCCTTTGCTCACGAGATTCAAATAAAGGATCTTCACTTGTGCTAGATGAATTTCCTTCATCTGACCCATTCGACCCATCAATTTCAGCATCATCTCCATTTACAACACCTGCATCATCTCTGTTTCCAACATCTGCATCTAGTTCTTTGTCATTGTCATTGTCGCCCAAATCTAAGACATCCAAAATACCTTCCTCATGACTTTTGTCCCAATCCCAGCTGTTGTCTTCTTCAAACACCACATTTCTACTTACTATAATCTTTTGAGAAATGGGATCATACAACATGTATGCCTTTGACTCCTCACTAACTCCAAGTAAAACACATCTTATACTCTTGTCATCAAGCTTTTTTCCTCTTGCAATCAAGAATATGTACATGAGATACACACCCAAACACCCTGAAGTGATCCACAGATGGTTTGAATCCGCTCCAAGCTTCTTCTGGAGTTTTATTCTTCATTGCAAGAGTTGGACTCCTGTTGAGAACATGAACTGTCTAATTCACAGCTTCAGGCCAGAAGGTTTTTGGAATCTTCTTCCCTGAAAGCATACTTCAAACCATATTAATGATAGTTCGATTCTTCCTCTCCGCAACACTGTTTTGTTGAGGAGTGTATGCAGCTGTTAGTTGTCTTCGAATACCATTCTCACTACAAAAATTAGTGAATTCAAGTGATGTGAACTCACCCCCACGATCAGTGCGAAGACCTTTTATGCTCGAACCAGTCTCATTTTCAACACGATTCTTATATTTCTTAAAGGTAATAAATGCTTCTGACTTCTCAACCAAGAAATAAATCCAAACTTTTTGACTATGATCATCAATAAAGCTAATTATGTACCTTTTGTTGCTGTTGGACATAGGGCTAATTGGTTCACATATATCAGCATGCATCAGTTTAAGAATCTGAGAAGCTCTCCATGTGCCTTCCCTAGGAAATGGATCTCTTAGTTGCTTTCCCGCCAAGAAATCTTCACATACTTTTGACGAGATTTCAAGACGAGGCAATCCTTTCACCATCCCCTTTTGTAGAAGAATTTTTAGACCACTGAAGCTCAGATGACCATACCTGCAATGCCAAAGTCGAGCTGGATCTTCTATGAAAGAATTGAAATAAGCTTCCTCCTTCGGTTGTGGTTGAGCAAACAGTTTGAACATTCGATTAGAGGACATTGCAACCTCCATAATTAACCTCTCTCAGGATGATAAATTTTGCATGTTCTTTGTTGTATGAGGACTGCAAGTCCCTTCTCTGCTATCTGACCAATGATTATTAAATTGTTCTTTAATCCTGGAACATAGAATACGCTAGTAATAATATGTACAAAACCATTCACCAACATTCACACTTTACCTTTACCCATCACTTCCATGCTTGAATTATCTCCCAATTTCACATTCTCCCCGAAATTTCCATAAAAAACTGAAAACAGTTCCCTCTTGCCACACATGTGATCGCTGCATTCGGAGTCGACATATCATAGTTCTTCTTTGCTGGCTTTCTTATCATCCACGTACGCCATCAACAACATCTCTTCATTACCTTCTATATAGTATACTTTTGCTTCTGCCTCCTTCTTCGGACATTCATGCTGAAAGTGTCCAAACTTATGGCAATTATTGCATTCAACAGTGAATTTGTCAAAGCTACGTCTGCTTCATCTTCCTTGTCCTCAAATTCCACCACGACCTCGTCCTCTTTCTCTTGAAGACTCTCCAAAAGTAACCTTTAATGCTTGCTCTTCCATAACATGAGCTTTCATACGTTGCTCATGTACCAGAAGGCTACTCTGTAACTCATCAATGGTAAGGGAATCTAAATCATTTGACTCCTCAATAGAACACACCACGTAATCGTACTTGGGTGCCATGGATCACAGAATCTTCTCGATGACTGCTACATCGTCCATCTTTCCCTTATTGGCCCTCAACTTGTTGACCACAGCAAGAGTACGAGCAAAGTACTCGTTCACCGACTCTCCCACCTTCATATTCATCATTTCAAACTCCTTTTAGAGAGCTTGTCGTTGAGCTAGCTGCACTCGTGTCGTCCCCTGATATTTTTGCTTCAAGGAATCCCAAATGCTTTTGGCTGTATCCTTGTTCAAGATGGTCTCCAGAATCGATCGATCTATGGCTAGAAATAGATAATTCTTTTCCTTCATATCTTTCAACCTTGCATCATCAATCACCTTCTTTTGTGCTTCAGTGGGTTGAACATCTTCTGCTGCTGCAGGAATCCCATCTTCCACTAAACACCAATATTCTTTCGAGCGCAAGAAATTCTCCATGAGCATGCACTAGTGATCTGCATCCCACGTTTTACAAATCTATTAACGTGGTAAGTTACTCTGAATAAATCAAAACAAATAACTTATCCCTAAAGAATATGGATTATTCAAACCACTAAGCAACTCACAGAAACAAACTCTGAAGACTCGATAACAACTTCAACACTTTCCTAGGAAAAAATGTATTTCTAGAATTGAATTGTGAAACTGATAGTATAAGCTCACAAAAAAAACCGAATTCATATAATTAATTAAACAATTTTATAATTCTATAATTTTTCAACATAATTTAAATTCTTTAATTTTTTACTAAATTACTTACGTGGCATGTTACTATTAGATGTTCAAAATATTAGATTATTATTGAATGTTCAAATTCAGCTTATATAAGACGCTTTCAATTTCATTAATACAATAATGAATATTATAATCTATCTAAAAATGACTGCTAATTATAAAATTTATTGTTTCATATGTTTTAATATTAATTGTGAATTTTAAAATATTCTAAATTAATTATGAAAAATCAATAATTTATATAACTAAGGGTTTAAAGTGATAGAAATACCAAAGCCAATCAAAGCTTGGAACAAAGGTCAACTGACTTGAATGAATCAATTTGAATTCTTTAATTAGTGCATAAGATCTGTTCAAATATTCTATTCATATTTGTTTGTAATCTTTCCAAGTTCAGATGATTCTGAGCACCATTGGTGTATATATATATACATGTAATTGTATCATTATAGTGTGCAGAATATAATATAATTCTTCCATCTTTTCTCCTCTGTTTCATGAAGAAATTTTTTAAATGTTTTATCGAAACTGTGTAACTGATAAAAAAATTATTATTATTTTAATCCTTTTTTTATTTTCAATTTTCAACCTCCCATTAGTCGATTTCTTATATTTTAGGACCTAACTGAGCTTGGCAAAAATAACAAGATGTTATGAATGTTTTATTTACTCGCAAGTGCACGAATCGAATACTAGTATAGCCTACAAGTGCGAGGTGGAAGCCTATGGACTTGACGAATGGAATGTGCTTTTCTCACTCACTAATTTTAATTAACTCCTAATCTAGCTTAAAATTTTCGAGGGAATTTTTATCAACTAAGAATACGCAAATAAAATAATTAATAATAAAATACTAGGGTGGCAGAGTCATATAATTGATGTCATTTTCCTAATATTCATGCCCAATACTCTACTCTTTATCTCGCACTAGTTCGGTATCTCGACATTACTAATGCGGAAAATAAAATCAATTAAGTCCAATTAATTTGTAAAGTCAAATTGTTAATTCTTTCATAGCCAAACATGTGTATAAAATCAAAACACTCATTATTTCCATCAAAACATAGTTTATATCAGCTTTTAACAAATTATAAACTGAATCCAATAAATAATAACGAGAATCCAACCTTATTTTTTTATCAACAAAAATAGATATTCAATAGAAAGAATTATTTTTAACGCGAATACACTAAATTAGTAGAATAAATTGGCATTAATATGTGCAATGGAATCAATCAATTATACTTGTCATTAACCCTAGAAAATAATCTAGCCTAACATGCTTGAAATTGAAACATAAAATATAATAAAATAATACATAAATAATTAAATAAACAGAGTAGTTACTTGAATGTACTAATTAATTGGAAAAATAAATGACTTCAATTTATCCATATGTTGATGTTGCTCCTTTAATAAATTGCTAAAATCTCACTACTTGAATACAAAAAAAAATAAAAATAAAAGAAATAATAGAATATTGCTCCCTCCTTTCTTTCCAATGAGAAGAAGCAAAAATAAAATTTTAAAAAAAACAACTCAACTCCCCTTTCCAAAATCAGCTGCTCTTGTTGTTCTGTATTTTAATTTTTTCTTTCTTTCTTTATTTTAAGAAAACTAAAGGATTATCTTTTTTTAAAATCCCTACTTGACTGCTCCTGATTCCTCTCCTTAATTCTCGCATGCTCCTTATCTTCTAATTCAATTAGATTGTTTTGGCTTTGTCCATGCACCTGATTGCATAATAAATAAATAATTACAACTAAAATAGAATTAATATAAAATTAGATTAATAAATTTATTTTAAGAGGAAATAAACATATAAATAATATGATTATCAAATACCCCCAAACCTAGATTTTGCTAGTCCTCAAGCAAAATAAAAAAAACAAAAAATGAAACAAATAAAATCCTACATACAACTAAGCCACTTTCGTAGGGAACACGATAGTATTTAGTGTATACTACAAGCCTTTAAACCTCTAGGTGTCCTTAGTAGGAGGAGTTTTGTCTCCAGATGGTTTACAGTGAATATAACAACAAAATTCGAATGTAATGGTTCTTTTCTAAAATATTTTCCCCCTTTATTCACCAATACAAATAACTCAACAAAGACATCAAAATACCTACATGCCAAGGCAATATGACACACATGCAGCATCAAAGTTCTTAAACTAGCAAGATCAATAAGAACATTTCATTCCTGCTAATCTCATTGTGATTGTGTGAATTGACAACAACATAACATCATTGATATCAAAGTAAACAAAACTTTCAAACTCCATCCAAACTATACTTTGATTCAACTCCTCACATGACATACACTCAGTAAATAAAACATTCAAGAATAGGGTATAATCACTCTCATTACATGCGGGCTATAAAGAGTAAATGTATTCAAATTCAAATGCCTCTCACATGTATATATGAAAAAAACGCTATAAATGAAAAAACAAAATCTCATGAACGGATAAATCCCACTAGAAAGGTGAAATGCATAAATGGATCCCCTCTATTACTCTCACCTCTAAATCATATTCCAAAGGATCATTAGGACTTTTTAGGGTTGTAATGCAAGGCTTAGGGCAAGGGTTATGAAACGAAAGGGCATATAAGGAATTCAACGATATAAGAAATATGTTGAGATAAAAAATTATCACTAGGGCTTAATTCAACTTCATTTGTGCTTTTCTTCAATTTAATTTTTTTTTCAATTCTCCTTTCCGTGCAATTTTTTTCTTTTATTTGATCTTTAAAGAAGATTTCATAACTTTTCTTTTCTTGTTTTTTTTTCCCAAGCTCACTTTTCACTATTGCCCATGCGAGAAATAATCTCAACACATTCTTAGATAAAAGGGTAGGCCATAAATATAGTTTACACTCTAAATTATAGTAGGGTAAAGATATCGGGCTACCAAAGAAAGACTATATATAAGGCTCAAAAAGGTGACTAGCGGTACAAATTTAAAGGTGGGATTAGGCTTATATGTCAGCTATCAAAGATGGCCTAAGTCACTTCCTAAGGTCTAGAGTTCTTTAGTTTAAGCAATATTACGAATCCTTCAAAAGAAATTACATTTCATGGACGTACCTTTCTAGTGTTCAATCAAAGCAAAGAATAATGAGACTACTCAACAAATTACGCTTTTCAAAAAAAAACCTTAGAGTTGATGTAAAAACCCTCAAATAAAACGGTTGGCTCAAATCTCACAGGTTATTTAGTCTCCGCATTTATGTTTTTCAAGAAATTTTAAGTTATACTCATTCATCCATCTAGTCATGCATTAGTTGTCTTATGTAATCAAATAAAATGAGGATTAGAGATCGTAAAATTTTCTCTTAATAATGATAGTATAAGAACTAAGCAAGCATGCACATGTAAAGAATTAAGACGAATGTGTCATCGTTATTGCATCAGCTAGACAAAGGGAAACTGAATACCAGCTCAAGAACCATTGCATAAGTTATTTAATTTTTTATTTTATTTTATTTTTTAAGAAAATAAAATAATTTGCTCATATCCTAACAAAGTATGTGAAGTGCATGGAATAATAAGGCAAATAAATAAATCCCACCCCAACTTAAAACTTACATTGTCCGCAATGTATAAAGACAAGTAAATAAGTTAATGAAGGATATCACTTGAATATGAATGTATGCCCCGTCCGGATAGCTCAATAAATTCCAGATTCAAAGCTCAAAGAGATAATCCTGCACTTTTGTTAGAAATAGAACAAAGAAAAGCAAAAATAATAAATCCAAATATACAATAATATACATGAATCATGGCCTCAAAAAAAAATCAATCCCGATAAACGGGATCCTCCAGCATAACTTTAACTTCTGGATTTTTTAACTCCAAAAATGGTTTTAAATGTTGGCCATTCACTTTAAACACAGTACCATCCTTGGGATTCTAAATCTTAATGGCCCCATGAGAATATACACCTGCTGGACTATGAAATGGCCGGACCATTTAGACTTCAACTTTCTTGGGAATAGATGTAGAAGACTATTATATAAAAGAACTTTCTGGCTAGGGTGAAAGGATTTCCTAAGAATCTTTTGATCATGCACCCTTTTCATTCTCTCCTTGTATGATTTTTCACAGTCATAAGCATCATTCCTTATCTCTTCTAACTCAACAATTTGAGGTTTTATATGATTTCCTGCCTGGTCAACATCAAAATTCAACTGTCTAACAGCCCAAAAAGCTCTATGTTCTAACTCAACAGGCAGATGACATGCTTGCCATACACTAAGCGGTAAGGGGACATTCCATTGGGAGTCTTATACGCAGTACGATATGCCCACAAAGCATCTGTCAGTCAGACTGACCAATCCTTCCTGTTGGTATTTACTGTCTTCTCTAATATATGTTTAATCTCCCTATTTGAAATTTCAGCTTTCCCACTAGTTTGTGGGTGGTACGCGGTTGACACTTTATGAATTACGCCATTCTTCTTCATTAGATCTTTAAATGGTCTATTGCAAAAGTGCAATCCCCCATCTCTAATGATAGCGCGAGCTATACCGAATCGTGCAAGAATGTTCTCTTTTAAAAATTTAACCACCACTTTGTGGTCATTTGTTCTGCACGCTATAGCCTCTACCCACTTTGACACATAGTCGACGGCTACTAAAATATAGAGATTGCCAAATGAGTTAGGAAAGGGTCCCATAAAATCTATCCCCCACACATCAAAGATTTCTACTATCAAAATGGGAGTAAGAGGCATCATACTTCGCTGCGTGAGACTACCTAACTTTTGGCATCTCTCACAAGCTACACAATAGGCATGCGCATAATGAAATACGAAAGGCAAATAAAATCTACACTGTAAAACTTTAGCAGCTGTCTTCTTTCCACTAAAATGGCCTCCACATGGATGATCATGAAAAAAGGAGAGAATTTGCATTTGATCCTCCTCAGGAATACAGTGCCTAATTACCTTATCAGGACAATACTTGAAGAGATAGGGATCATACCAATAAAAGTGCTTCACCTTGGACAAGAATTTAGACTTATCTTGTTTAGACCAATGATCTGGCATTTCATGTGTGATAAGATAATTAACGATGTCTGCATACCAAGGTGATTGGGAAACATGCGTCAGTTGCTCATCGGGAATATCTCGACAATGGGCAAGGGATCACTCGAGAGTTTAATTATGAGTCTAGATAAATGATCTGCTACAACATTCTTAACTCCCTTCTTATCTTTTATCTCCAAATCAAACTCTTGTAGCAACAAGACCCACCGAATCAGCCGCGACTTCGCATCTTTCTTAGAAAGCAAGTATTTCAAAGCGGCGTGATATGAATAGACAATGACTTTTGATCGCAAAAGATAGGACCTAAATTTGTCTAAAGCAAATACGACTGCTAACAACTCGTTCTCTGTGGTAGAATAATGGAGTTAAGTGTCGTTCAAGGTCTTGCTTGTATAGTAAATCACATGAGGGACTTTATTAATTCTCTGACCCAAAATTGCCCTAATTGCATAATCAGAGGCATCACACATGATATTAAATGGAAGGTTCCATTCAGGGGACCGAATGATATGTACGGAGGTCAAACCGGATTTCAAAGTCTCAAAGGCTTTTAGGTATGCTTCATCGAATACGAATGGGGCATCTTTAGCGAGAAGACTACATAGAGGTTTAGCAATCTTACTAAAATCCTTGATAAAATGCCAATAAAAACCAGCATGAACTAAGAATGAGCGAATCTTCTTAACCGTTCGCGGAGGCGACAGGTTAGAGATTAATTCTACTTTAGCCTTATCTACTTCAATTCCATTTTTGGAGATGATATGCCCAAGAATAATTCCCCTTTGTACCATAAAATGACATTTCTCCCAATTAAGCACTAAATTATTTTCTCTACACCTCTCTAAGACTAAAGCTAGGTGTTTCAAATATTCCTCAAAAGAAGACCCAAACACAGAAAATCATCTATAAAAACCTTTAAGAATCTCTCTACCATGTCAGAGAATATAGAAATTATACACCGCTGAAAAGTGGCAGGTGCATTGCATAGTCCGAAAGACATGCGTCGGTAGGCGAATGTACCGAAAGGGAACGTGAATGTTGTCTTCTCTTGATCAGATGGATCAACTGGAATTTGGTTATAACCAGAATAACCATCCAAAAAGCAGTAATAAGCATGACCGGCTAACCTTTCCAACATTTAGTCAATGCAAGGAAGGGGAAAGTGATCCTTCCTAGTCATTGAATTCAACTTCCAGTAGTCAATGCAAACATGCCATCCCGTCTAGACACGAGATGGAACTAACTCATTATGATCATTGACCACCATTGTAATCCCTGACTTCTTAGGAACTACTTGCACAGGGCTCACCCACTTACTATCGAATATCGGGTATACAATACCCGCATCAAGAAGCTTGAGTACCTCGGCCTTAACTACTTCTTGCATCATTGGGTTCAGCCTTCTTTGTGGTTCACGAGAGGTTTTTGCATTCTCTTCTAAGTGAATCTTATGCATGACAACAGACGTGCTGATTCCTTTCAAATCTATAATAGACCACCCAATAGCTTCTTTATGCTCGTGAAGGACTTCAAGTAATTTTTTCTCTTGAGCATTATCGAGATTAGAAGCAATGATAACAAGCAATGACTCTGCTAGACCTAAAAATGCATATTTCATATTTTCAGGCAATGATTTCAGGTCCAACTTCGGTGGTTCTTTAATAGAAGGAGGTCGGAGAGTCGATGAGAGATTGAGAGGCACTGGTTTTGGTTGGAAAGAATGTGTACCCATGAAAGGCACTGAATCCAAAAATTGACTTGCTTTATAGATTCATCAATATCGAAATCATAACCAAAATGGGATAAACAAGCTTCTAATGGGTCCTCTTTACAAGTTTGCAAGAAATATTCCTCTACTAGACTATCAATTAAATGGACTTGTCCGAAATCGTTATCCTCAGTGTCTATCGAGGTCTTGCTAATGTCAAAAACATTTAGCTCGGCCGTGAGGTTCCCAAAAGAAATTTTCTTCACTCCATTTCTACAATTGATGAGGGCGTTGGATGTAGCAAGAAATGGTCGCCCTAAAATTACAGGAATTTGGCCTCTTGTGTTCTGAACAGGCTCAGTATCAAGGACAATAAAGTCCACAGGAAAATAGAAAGTATCTACCTTGATCAGAACATCTTCAATGACACCCCTAGGAATTTTTGCTGGCCTATCAGCAAGTTGGATTGTCATTGGTGTGGGCTTCAACTCTCTTAAATGCAACTACACATACACAGAATATGGCAGTAAGTTCACACTAGCCCCCAAATCTACCAAAGCTCGCTCAATATGATGATCTCCTATCTTTTATGAGATTGTTGGACATTCAGGGTCCTTAAATTTGATAGAGATCTTGCATTGAATAATGGAGCTTGAATGTTCAGCTAAGAATGCCTTTTTCAAAATATTTGTTCTCCTCTTTTGAGTGACCAAGTCTTTAAAAAACTTGGCATAGGAAGGTACTTACTTGATAGCATCAAGTAATGGAATGTTTATCTGAACTTACTTAAACACTTTCAAAATTTCCTCAAATTGAATACCCTTTTTATTGTCTTTTAGCCTATGAGGAAATGGGGCTTTAGGAACAAAGGTCCTACTCGAGAAATCTTCATTTATTTGCTTAGCAAGAGGAGTTTGGTTCACAACTTGAGGTGTAGGCTCAATCTCAACTGGATACTGCTCTTCATCTTTATCTTCCTCTTCGCTATCAATTGCCTTCCCCGACCTAAGTGTGGTTATGGCTTGAACTTACCCATTTGGTGGTGCATTTGGTAGGTTAAGAGCTATCCCACTCGAGGAAACACCTTTAGGGTTCAGAATTGGCTGACTCAGAAATTTACCATTTTCTCTCTCACCCAATTGACCCATTTGACTCTCTAACTTGATGATGGCTTGAGTGTTCATGAGGCCATTGTTCTTGACTTCTTGTAAAATTTAAGTTAAAGTCTGGTTATTTTGGGTGGTCACTTGAATGAATTGTTTTAATGTGTCCTCCAAAGACGAGAATTGTTGTGGAGTGACATGGGATGATTGAGCAGGCTGAGCAGATTGAAACGGTGGATAAGAATTGATTGGTGGATGGAAACCAGGAGGTGGTTGCTGTCGTGGAACGTTAGCTGATGGGGCACCCATATTGGGCATGGGTTGAGCTTGTGTCCATGAAAAATTTGGGTGATTTCTCCAACCCGAATTGTAAGTCTCTGTGAATGTGCTATTGAATTGCTTTTTGTAATCATTGATCGCATTTAATTGTTGTGGCATGAACTCGGAGAATCCTACCATAGAGGGGCAAGTTTGCGATGTATGCACAGGGCTAAAACACACAAAACACCCTTCAGCTTGAACTTGATTGACCAAATTGTTATCCAACCGCAAAGCTAACGCTTCAAGTTTCTTTGAGAAACCATCTAACTGTCTTTTAGTCTCTACGTCTTCGGTTAGCTCATATATTCCTTCTTTCTTAACTTCCTTCTTGACTTGAGAATATGAATTCCTACAAGAGGAGAAATCCCATTGCTGAGAGCTCTCGGACAAATTCTCAAGGAAATTGTAAGCTTCATCTTTTGTGAGACTAAGGAAAGTGCCATTGTTCATGGATTCAATCATGTTTCGGTTGGTTTAAGTTAACCCATTGTAAAAATATTGGACTAGTCTCTATGTCTCAAAACCATGGCGGGGACATCTCAAAAGTAGGTCCTTAAATCTTTCCCATGATTCATAGAATTTTTCATGATCCTCTTGACTAAAATCGGATATTTATCTTCGAAGTTCATTTGTCTTTGACATGGGGAAAAATTTAGTTAGGAATTTAGAAACCAAAGTCTCCTAACCAAAGATGGACCTAGACGGTAATGAGTTAAGCCATGCCTTTACTTTCCCTTTCAAGGAGAAAGGAAATAAACGTAGGCGAACTGATTCATCAGAAAAATTTTGAAATTTGAAAGTAGCACAAATTTCTAGAAAATCCTTAATATGGAGGTAAAGATCTTCTTGATCGATTCCATGAAAAGTAGGAAGAAGTTGCATCACTTGTGGTTTAAGCTTGAAATGATTTGCGGTTGTGGCAGGCAATAAGATACATGACGGCGGGTTAGTTGTGATAGGAGAGAAAAGTTCTTTTAAAGTTTTTGCTTTTTCTTGTTCTTCAGCCATTGTTTCTCTCTCAAATAGAGGATTTAGCTCTAAGTTTTTTTATTTTAGTCAATCTCTTATCACCACGCTTCCAAACAACAATCATGCACTACTCAATTCCTATTTTTTTTAATTCTTTTATTTTTTATTGTTATGTGTTTTAAAAAATTTAATTTAATTTAATTTTTTTTTATTTTTTTTTGAAAGAAACTAGTAGAAGGAAATAATTTAAATTAGTGAGTTGGTGGGAAAAAAAATTCAAGTTCCCGACAACGGCGACAAAAACTTGTTGTGAATATTTTATTTACTCGCAAGTGCACGAATCGAATACTAGTATAGCCTACAAGTGCGAGGTCGAACCCTAAAGACTTGATGAATGGAATGTGCTTTTCTCACTCACTAATTTTAATTAACTCCTAATCTAGCTTAAAATTTTTGAGGGAATTTTTATCAACTAAGAATAAGCAAATAAAATAATTAATAATAAAATACTAGGGTGGCGGAGTCATATAATTGATGTCATTTTCCTAATATTCATTCCCAATACTCTGCTCTTTATCTCGCACTAGTTCCGTCTCTTGACACTACTAATGCGAAAAATAAAATCAATTAAGTCCAATTAATTTGTAAAATCAAATTGTTAATTCCTTCATTGCCAAACATGTGTATAAACTCAAAACACTCATTATTTCTATCAAAACACAGTTTATATCAGCTTTTAACAAATTATAAACTGAAACCAATAAATAATAACGAGAATCCATGTAAGACACCGAATTTATGAAATGAAAGTATTCAATTTTCTTATAATTATTATTTTATTTAGTAAATGGTTAAATTAATAAAAGGTTAAAGTTAAGAGTGATATGTGAAAATTTTGCAAAGTAAGCAAGTTGTCATAAAATATTCGTTTAGTCGGAGAATATTCGTTTTATCTGTGACGCCCCCAAATCCGGGTATCTTCCAACCCGACAGATGGTGCTACATAATACTACAATTCATACAGTCATTCCATTGAGATAACAACAAAATGAGTGTACTTACTATATTCTTATTACAATAGTGATAAATCCCTTTTCCAGGTTCATAAACCGAATACATTCTTTGTTATTCATAAGTATATTACATACAAATACTCTAGTCTATTACAGGATAATCAACTATCCATCTTAGCCTTGCCCTTATCTCTCTTAGAAGTCTCAGTTCGTTCGGCTTTAGCTGCAATCATATAATTCAAGCAAGAAGGGAGCATAACTAACTCAGCAAGTCTAACAAAGGATAATATGAATACCACATCGAGAATTATATGATTATCTTCCATAACTGAACAAGTAGCTATGAAGCACTATGAAACATTGACTAGTACTTCTCATTTCATAACCATGATTCCAAAGAATATATATATATATATATATATATATATAATAACTTAGGAACTCTGAACCGGTCAAAAGACCATGAACATACTCTTTCCGTTTTCATACTTGAAAAGGACATCCGGCACTAAGGCCATCCATCCGGCATTACTTACGAGTACATCTAGGTGATCAGCCTATAGTACCCTATGTTGATCAACACTCTTCCATTAAATGTATTTACGTTTAACTTTTGGCAACCTCGCGTGCCCATTGAATAATCGATGAAAATACTTTTGTTTGTTCATAGACAAACTTACCTTCTCATCCGTACCAAATACTTGGCATAGGATAGCGTTAACAGTTCTATATCGAAAGACTTGTAAACAAATCAATCAATTCTTCAAGACTAGTCTAGCCGAGTTAAAACAGGCATCGACCCTTTCTTTAAAACCATTCATGCATTTTCGAACATGAATCATAGAAAACTTATATAACACGGAGGTTAGACAAGCGTTAAGAAAATTTGCCTTCAAGCGTCTTCGAATATAATATTCAATCAATTCTCAGTCTTTACAGGATCTACATGATATATTCACATAGCACACTGCAATTAGTTACCAAACAAACTAACTTTATGGGTTTAACCAACTTCTTTCTCTTCTATGTCTTACTTGAATTTATTTCATTAATAAAGTTAATTCAACTTTCTATGCTTCGTTACAGCTCGTTAACTTTCTTACATTATTAATCGACATTCGATCATCATTGGTGAAATACCAACGTTGAACATCATTCACGGTTTACTTATTACGTTCTTGCGTTCTTCTTTTAATTCCTATTAAACCATATCTAATCTTCTAACGTTATCACTTTATAAGTGATTTAAAGTCAGCCTTATTATGTACATTAAGTACATTCATTGTCTTACCTTTGGTCTATATTCAAATGGAATAAAAACCCTAACTTAGTCAACCATTTTACACTGTTGGCGCTGCGGCGCCAGTCTCTAGTATAACCTCGGCGTTGCGGTGCCAATTAACAGAAGACTAGGCCGAATTTGGTGCTGCGGCACGGTCCTTTATGCTGGGTTTGGCGCTGCGGCGCCGCCCCTGTGCACCAGTTGGTCATGACTGTTGGTTTTTCCAACGAACTTCCCGGCTTCATAACTTATTCATTTTACATCCGAATTGGCTCATTCAAAAGCCCACAACTCACAATTTACATACTCTAGACGTTCATATAAAAATTTTACATTTTCAAATCCTTTAACTCGAAATTCACCTTTTGATTCATTTTGAGTGTTCGTTTATCATTTTCGAGCGTTCTCTACTCGTTTTCTTCGTTATAAGTCGAAATTTGACAATTCTTGCGTCCACGACTCTTAAATACCTTATCTCACGTGTTGACATTGAAAACAGAAGTTTCTAAGTCACACGACAACTTTTGACCCTTAATCCGAGATTTCTACGATTTCGACGTTTAACGTCTATTTTCGCTAAATTCGCCATAACTTCGTTACTCGCGTTCTATAAGCCAAATCAAATGGAACACTCCATTGATTCATCATCTACATCCTAACCAAACAATATGCACATACCCTAGCTATGATGGTTTTCAAATCATCCTATCATCACTAAGTTCACGTTCATGACTTTCTACGTTTTTTAACTTACGATTTCCATTCGATCATGACTTATCAATGTTTTCATTATTAATAGTCATCCTTATTCCTCCTCAATAAACATTCTCCACTAATTCCCGATCCTCTACTAGAAAGAACTCGAAAGAGATGAAGACTAAGGTTTACGAGAATATTACCCTTGTCGTTCTTCGCGTTTTTGATAAGCGTTTATATTTTACTTGGAAGTAAGTTGATTACTTGTTTCTAGCTTTTCTCTCTCTGAATATGTATTGGACAAGGTTTGTAAAACACTAATTGACCAACACAAGCTTTGAATTTATAGGAAATCAAATGGAGGGCAAAATGGTCAAAGAGGCCACCTCCTTACTATTCCACCTCCTCAATAACTTAGCCACCAAGTAATCACTTTACTTGGTGGCCAAGTGGCCGACCCACATGCCCATGGGTCTTTCCATAGGTTGCTCCATGGGTTTTACCCATCCCGAGACCCGCCGGTTCAACCCTCGGTTTAACATCTTGGATTGGGCTTGTCTTATAATATTGGGCCTTGACTTGGGCTTGATTACATACTTCATTGGGCTTGCTATTAATCCAAGTCCAATTGAATTTATACAAAATCCTTAACTCCTAATCCATTAGAACTAATCGTATTCCATGCGTATAACTTTCGTATTCTCTTCGTCTAGTACTCATACAATATTCGTATTATACATTGTACTATTCCTCATACCATACTCGTATTCGAACTAGTATAATACTCGTATCTCATACGTATAACAATCGAAATGATTATATGCATTACATTTCCCTTTCGGAAATCACTTTTACCAACCCTTAGGTTTTAAGTCCGCAGGCGAAAACTTTATTTTTGCCATAATTGAAATATTATCAAATATTCTATTATGTCTTCATATTCTATCATTACGTGTTTCTCAGAATTCCAAACCTAAGTTCCGAGCGAAATCGGATGAATAGTGTTTTTACAGAAAACTTCTCGGAATACCTTTATTTTCGTCGTAATAATTCAAAATAATTAATCCTAGCACATAGTCAGAATACTAACCACATCCACACATTCTAGGTCATAGAACGACCTTCAATTATCTTACTCATATAATTAATCAATTAAATTCATTTAATCCATATAATCAAATTAAAATTTAATTTATTCAAGATCCGAAATTCTCGGGCGTTACATTATCAGGGAATATTCGTATGACGACACAATTATTGGTGGACCCCACAACGAAATTATTAGCGGAGTTAAAAAATGACAGAAATATCTTTTTATAAACATAACGACGAGAGTTTTACCGTTAACTGTTGAAATACCAGGTGGTAAAAGTACAGTAATACACGTGGTTGCATAGTTGCACACAGTATTGTACAATATCTTTGATTATTGATGCTTACGTGAGAAGTCACTCAGTTTTTTCAATTATTGCCACAGTAATTGCTGCATAGTATCTCTCATATTATTGATTCAATTATTGTCACAGTATCATCTGTACAATATTTTATATTATTAAATCAATAATCGAGATGACAAAGTTATTCATATTATTATTTGTATTATTGACAATGTCTAGAAAGTTCTGTCGAAAAAAGGGATTTGGTCACCTAATTGCGTGCCAATAGGGAAAAATCCTTATCGGAAAGCCCCCTCTTTCCTAGGAATAATCTGGTTGTTAAATATTGTGAGTTATAATATTAATGATGAATAAGCTCGTGTTGATTAAAGATGTTTCTTCATTCTTCCGTGACCCAATTACCCTCAAAGGAGGTAATTATGTGATTTGCTGGTTTTGTTATTATTGACCAAACAAACAATTAATCGGATAAATGAGCAATTAATTTATATTGGTTCACATGCAAATTAATGTTGGTTCACATGTATGGAACTATTGGTTCACATGCATGTACTATTAGGGGAGGTGGTACAAGATTGATAATACTTCAAGGACTAAATTAAAAATAGAGGTAAAGATGAAGGTACTAAACTGTAATAATTCATGCCTCTAAACGTGCAATTATCGAAACTATATTTTTCTATAAATAGAAGCTCAATTCTTCTTTCATTCTCACCAATTCACTAAGACTCACAAGAGCAATTATAGAGAGAGAATCTATAAAAAGGAAGAAGAAGAGTATTCTGCTACTTCACTATTGCATTATCCAGTCTTCTACTAAGGTAATGGGTATTATTTATTTCATATTCGCTTACGATATTATTTTTCGTATTCGTAAGGAATTTTTTTTTCGTTCAATATTCATAAAGAATATTATTTTCGTTCAATATTCGTAAGGAATATTATCTTCGTTCAATATTCGTTGGAATATTATTTTCGTTCAACAGTTGTAAGGGATATTATTTTTTGTTCAATATTCGTATGAAATGATATTTTCTTCCATACTCTGTAGTATGTAAGTAATATTATTCCGTTTTGTATTCGTAATTTTACACTCATTTTGTTAAAGTATTACTTCTATACTCTGTGAAATTAGTTTGCGCTTCATCTAGTATTGTTTCACAAGGACATTTTTCTGAACATTCTTGATTTTTAAGCTTTTCATGCCAAAATATTATTCACGGGATACTATTTACAAAATACTATTAACGGGATACTATTCAAAAAGTACTATTCACGGGGCACTATGCACGAAGTACTATTTACAAGATACTATTCTCGAAGTACTATTCACGGGGTACTATTTATTCGAGTACTATTCACCCGGGGTACTATTCATGATAAAAAATTGATTTCTTTTCGGTCCAAATTATTTTTGATACAATATTATTCTTGAATTTTACTCCACAAAGCAGTATCATGTTGACAATTTGGACATTATTGAATTCTGGATAAATTAAATTATAAATCTTTAAAATTCATCCTTGCTCGTATTTAATTGAATTCTTATATCATTGTCATCATCCTCATGCTTATATTATGATGAAAGTCATCTTTGGCCGTAGTGCATAGATGGATTGTTGATTGGTATGATTATGACCAGGGATTATTCAGTATAATCATGACCTGTACTGTTACAAATGATGTGATAAAAGTCATCTTTGGCCCGTAGTGCATAGATGGACTATTGATTTATATGATTATGACCAGAGATTATTCGGTATAATCATGACCATTGGTAAAAACATGAATATCCTTGGCTCGTAGTGCATGGATAATTCAGTAATGTGGATTATATATTGAGTTTAGTCTCAACAATAAAATTGATGATAAACTTTTAAATCATAGAAGATAGTAGATATCATGCTCTTCTTGACTCTTCTAATAGACTAGTTGTTCCGCTGCAGTTGTTGATCTAAAACTTGTTGTCTATTGTATTCTATGAGTTGTTATACTGTTGAAGGCTAAAGATAATTTATTCTGCATTATCTTAGTCATAATATTTCTTACGGGGCTAGTTGAGCTCACCCTTTTCTTTCATTGTTCTCTTCAAGAAATGAGAATATAGCTGGGACTAGTCGGGGAATGGATTGACGGTCCAGATGGTTGTTTTAGTAATCCTCACTATTATGTGAAATAGTGTGATAATAATTGTAATGAGATTGAATTTCAGTTTGGATATTGTCTAGAATATAATATTCGTGTTAAAACTCTCAGCTATGTTTTGTCGTATTCTACACGACAGTTGTATTCTATACCATGTATTTGGCGACTCAGAATGGGTGATGTATACCTATTTTGGGGGCCTTACAATTGGTATCAATGCTTAGAGATATGATCCCTATCTGAGATGTGAGACTAGAACTAGGAGGGGAGAGTCGGGTAATTCTTTCTCTAGTATAACCTACCTAAGTTTATTTGTTATTTAATTGGTCGGTCAGAGTATAGGGATAATATGTTGTTTTGTGGCATTGTTTGAAAATGGCATCTGAAAATGTTGAGATAAACAATGAAGCACATGAGACCGTTGAGTCACCAACGATCAATACTCAGGATAATGTGCATCAAGAAGGCAATAATCCTTAGGTAAAAAACAACATCGACCAGATGATGAACGATGGGATGTTCAGAGGCTTTATACAATTCATGCAACATCAGGCGAGAGAGACTCCTGTTCAAAATGTAGGTGAAAACACTGGAAACTCTCGGATGGACACTGCTAAGCAGTTCAATGAGCTAGGACCACCAGAGTTTTTGAGAAAGCCAGAACGACTCAAGGTAGAGACGTGGATAAAGCAGATCACCAAGATATTTGATATATTGGGATGCTCCGATGAGCAAAAGGTTCCCTTTTCCACCTTCATGTTGAAAGGAGAGGAAGATTACTGGTGGGAATCAGTAATACGTACTCAGTCTGCCGCACTAAAAATGTCTTGGGAGAAGTTCTAAGAATTGTTCATCGACAAGTACTTTCCTGAAAGTATTCGTAACATGAAGGAGGTGGAATTCATCACGCTGAAGCAAAAAAAATATGACCGTATCGCAATACGAGGCTAAGTTTGTGGAGTTATCCTGGTTTCCATCCCATTTGGTCGATAATGAGGAGCTAATGGTACGAATGTTTCTAAGAGGTTTGAAACCCGAAATACTTCAATACCTCATTTCTCATAAACTTTGTTTATATTCAGATTTTGTGAATAGGGCTTAGTTATTGGAGCGCGATAATGAGTCAGCTCAACCAAAAGGTAACGACCTACAACATGATAATAATCATACCGGTGGCAACGACCATCGGAACAATGATAACCATCGTGGAGTAAATTATCATGCAAGAAACGGTAACCACTTCGGTGGTAATCATAACCAAGATAATAGGAAAGGTGAACTAAGTGGGAACAACTTTAAGAAGAGAAGATTCAACAATGACAGAAAGACGTCAGCACCAACACCCATTTCAAAGGAAGAAGAACGACCAACTATCGTATGTTTCAAATGCGGACAGGAGGGACACATCCGTCCAAACTGTACGCAACAATCCAAAGCATGTTTCAATTGCGGAAGAGAAGGTCACCTAGCTCAATTTTATCGTGTAGTGAAGTCAAGTCCAGCTGGGATGGTGACGCCAAAGGATGTACCAGACAAGTCAAAGATGATAGTTTAAGTGAGATCGTTTGTCGAGGAACCCGAACGAAGTTATCACAAGTAAGTTAATCATAAACTCTTGCGAAGTTTATACCTTATTACATACCGGTTCTACCCACTCTTTTATTTCTCCTACTTGTGCTCAACGTTTAAATTTAATTCTGGAGAAATTAGACTTTGACTTATCGGTTGAAACTCTATTATGAGAAACCTTCATTACATCTACTATTTATAAATCTTGTTCGATTCAAATCGATACCCTCACGTTACATGTCGATCTTATCTCTGTGAAAATACTTGCCTTTGATGTGATTTTAGGAATCGACTGGTTAACTAGTCATCATGCTAAAATTGATTGCTTTCATAAGGTTGTTAGCTTTTATATTCCTAACCAACCTATTATGCGAATTTAAGCAACCAAACCACTAAAGTCAATCACTGTCATATCAAGCCATAAAGCTATTCATTTATTAAAAATCGGATGTCAAGCTTTCTTAGCTCATGTCACAAATTTAAATAAAAATACGTCAGATTTGAATGATATTTCTATTGTTAATAAATTTCTTGACGTATTCCCCGAAGAACTTCTTAGCCTACCCCCAGAGTATGAAATCAAAGTTTGTATCAATCTTGAACCCGGTACAAAACCCTCAAATATTTCTTCACCCAGAACGAACGTAACATGCGCCAAAGACGTTGGCTCGAGCTGTTGAGGGATTACGACCATACCATTCAATACCATCCTGAAAAAGCGAACGTGGTAGCTGACGCATTGAATAGAAGATCGTATGCATTTATGAGTGCGATATTGTTAACATAAAGACCCATTTCGTATGACTTACAAAAGATAGAGATAGAGTTAAAGACTCCAAGAACCTACGTGAAGATAGCGAATATACGATTAGAATCGACTTTAATCAATAAAGTTAAAGCCGCTCAAGATACATATTCAGAGTTGATGAATGTGAAGAAGAAGGTGTAAGAAGGCGTTATTCTAGAAGCAAGAATCGACGAAGAGAGAAAATCTAAACCCTCGATTTTATTGGTCTATTTGAAATCCTCGACCGAGTAGGAACTGTGGCCTATAGACTCGCTTTATCGCCAAGTATGTCACGTGTTCATAACTTTTTTCACGTATCGATATTACGTAAATATGTGGACGACCCGAACCACATTATTGAATTAGAACTAGACGAGATAGCAGAAGATTTAATGTATGAGGAGATACCTTCTAAAATCTTGGATAAGAAGGAATATATTCTACGCTCAAAGGTTATACCTCAAGAGTTAGAATCTGACGAGGTATCCTCACCTCTTCGACATACTAGATACGTACGTAAATTTCGAGGGTGAAATTTCATAAGGAGGGGAGATTTTAAGACCCCGAATTTTATGAAATAAAAGTATTCAATTTTCTTATAATTATTATTTTATTTAGTAAATGGTTAAAATGATAAAAGGTTAAAGTTAAGGGTGATATGTGAAAATTTTACAAAGTAAGCAAGTTGTCATAAAATATTTGTTTGGTCAGGGAATATTCATTTTATCACGGAATATTCGTACGACGACACAATCATTGGTGGACCCCACAACAAAATTATTGTAGGAGTTAAAAAATGACAGAAATATCTTTTTATAAACATAACGACGAGAGTTTTACCATTAACTGTTGAAATACCCGGTGGTAAAAGTACAGTAATACGCGTGATTGTATAGTGGCACACGGTATTGTACAGTATCTTTGATTATTGATGCTTACGTGAGAAGTCAGTCAGTTTTATTCAATTATTACCATAGTAATTGCTGCATAGTATCTCTCATAGTATTGATTCAATTATTGTCATAGTATCATCTGCACAATATTTTATATTATTAAATCAATAGTTGAGACGACAAAGTTATTCATATTATTATTTGCATTATTGACGATGTCAAGAAAGTTCTGTCGAGAAAAAGGTTTTGGTCACCTAATTGCTAGCCAATAGGGTGAAATCCTCATCGAAAAGCCCATTCTTTCCTGGAAATAACCTGGTTGTTAAATATTGTGAGTTATAATATTAATGATGAATAAGTTTGTGTTGATCAAAGATGTTTGTTCATTCTTCTGTAACCCAATTACCCTCAAAGGAGGTAATTATGTGATTTGCTAGTTTTGTTATTATTGACTAAACAGGAAATTAATCGGATAAATGAGCAATTAATTAATATTGGTTCACATGCAAATTACTGTTGGTTCACATGTATGGAACTATTGGTTCATATGCATGTACTATTAGGGGAGGTGGTGCAAGATTGATAATACTTCAAGGACTAAATTAAAAATAGAGGTAAATATGAAGGCACTAAACTGTAATAATTTGACCCCCTAAATGTGCAATTATCAAAACTATGTTTCCTATAAATAGAAGCTCATTTCATCTTTCATTCCTACCAATTCACTAAGACTCACAAGAGCAATTATAGACAGAGAATCTATAGAGAGGAAGAAGAAGTGTATTCTGCTACTTCACTATTGCAGTATCTAGTCTTCTACTAAGGTAAGGGGCATTATTTATTTCATATTCGCTTACGATATTATTTTTCGTATTCGTAAGGAATTTTATTTTCGTTCAATATTCGTAAGGAATATTATCTTCGTTAAATATTCGTTGGAATATTATTTTCGTTCAATAGTTGTAAGGGATATTATTTTTTGTTCAATATTAGTATGAAATAATATTTTCTTTCATACTCTGTAGTATGTAAGTAATATTATTCTGTTTCATATTCCTAATTCTACACTCATTTTGTTAAAGTATTGCTTCTATACTCCGTGAAATTAGTAGAATATCCTTGAAATTTGTGTTTCATCTAGTATCGTTTCACAAGGATATTTTTCTGAACATTCTTGATTTCTAAACTTTTCATGCCGGAACACTATTCGCAGGGTACTATTCACAAAGTACTATTCACGGGGTACTATTCAGAAAGTACTATTCACGGGGTACTATTTCCAAAGTACTATTCACGGGGTATTATTCACTCGGGTACTATTCACCCGGGGTACTATTCATGATAAAAATTGATTTCTTTTCGGTCCAAATCATTTTTGATACAATATTATTCTTGAATTTTACTCCACAAATCAGTATCATGTTGACAATTTGGACATTATTGAATTCTAGATAAATTAAATTATAAATCTTTAAAATTTATCATTACTCTCATTTAATTGAATTCTTATATCATTGTCATCATCCTCATGCTTATATTGTGATGAAAGTCATCATTGGCCGTAGTGCATAGATGGACTATTGATTGGTATGATTATGACCAGGGATTATTCGATATAATCATGACCTGTAATGTTACAAATAATATGATAAAAGTCATCTTTGGCCCGTAGTGCATAGATGGACGGTTGATTGGTATGATTATGACCAGGAATTATTTGGTACAATTATGACCATTGGTGAAAACACGAATATCCTTGGCCCGTAGTGCATGGATAATTCGTGGTTGTGATACTAATGAATATCCTTGGCCCGTAGTGCATGGATAATTCAGTGATGTGGATTATTTATTGAACTGAGTCTCAGAGATAAAATTGATGATAAATTTTTAAATCATAGAAGATAGTAGATATTATACTCTGTTTGACTCTTCTAATAGATTGGTTGTTCCGCTACAGTTGTTAATTTAAAACTTGTTGTCTATTGTATTCTATCAGTTGTTATACTGTTGAAGGCTAATGATAATTTATTCTGCAATATCTTAGTCATAATATTTCTTACTGGGCTAGTTGAGCTCACTCTTTTCTTTCACTGTTCTTGTGACACCTGTAAATCCCGGTACTTCATTACCTCAAGATTTGGTGTTCACGATAATCAAAACATTCATATCTAACTACCCAATCTTAATAAATTGAATAATAAAACCTACCCATACAGGATTACATTAATAAAACATTATCTCTCAGGTTCTCTAACCTTTAATACAATCATTCAAGTGCGGAATTTAATTATTTCATTACATCATTATTGAAAAGTATATGATCATAACAGTAAATAAAAGTATAAATCATCATCACTTGTACATTTTTTCCTTTTCTTTGCTAGTTGAAGGCTCATCTACCTTCTCAACTTTAGCTGCAATGAGTGTATAAATATGCAAGAGTGAGCAAAACAATTGCTCACTGGATATAACAATAAATCAACAGGAAAGTAATAATAATAATTGCCAACAAATAGGCTCATCAAGTCTGAATAATACTCCAATAATGATAATCAAAAACTGGAATCCAAAATATGGAATATATGTAACTGAGGGTCATAAGACCATGAACTATGTCCACAGTTGTGAGTAATCTTTCAACTCCAATTTTAACAGTCATAAGACTATAAGGACTCCTCGTACTTAGGGGAATCAGCCCTTCGTACAATGTATTGTGCACAAACATTTTAACACTACACGTAAATTATCCCCTAATAATAATAGGGTTGTTCATCCCAGTATTTAGAGTACAAGTCCGCACCAAAGAAAGTTTGGTTTGGATAAGCTTTCAAGGGAAATTAAAGTTTAACGAACATCAACTAGAGGACTAGTTGAATCAATAGTGTTTGATAATTACAACAGATGTTTAATAACAACATAACATAGAACAATTGAGAATCATAAATGAACTGATTATACATATTAAACTAATGCTTGAAATAACTATAGAGCATAAGTATTCAACAAAATGAATAAAATGGTAAACCTTTGTTTGAACAATAAATAAGCTAAGGTTAGAGTCTTATAACATTAGAAATTAATTTACTGAACGTACATTAACTGATAGCAAGCTGGAAACTAAAAATTTGCCCAACATGATATTAACTCATGAAAAGAGTTAAAACAGTTCAATAATAGAGACGAGAGTTCAAAATTACGCTCATTATACAATAATAGAACTTAAGAAACTTGCTTAACTGTAAACAAGTTAGAATGAATCAATTAATAAAATTGGTTTATTCAATAACAGTTAAGATAAGAAGCTTGCTCAATCAAAAGCATGAAGTTATACAATATAATAATGAACTAACTTAACGAAAGTGTAGAGTTAGAAAATTTGCTCAATGTAAAAAGATAGGGTTTAGAAACTTACCTCGAGCGTAAGCTAAAATATTAAAACTCACGTTCACCTATACACAGAATTAAAACCACAACATCTATTAGACATACTAATATTCACTTTTCAATATAAAATACATTACTAGCAAAACTTGTTATTTTAGCATAAGTCTTATGCTACCATTTATATTTCAGAATTCACAAGTGTTAATCATCACAGCACATAACTAACGTTCATTGTATAAACTAGGTTATCACATAACGCGTTTTTGATTTACTAATCATTTTTGCAACTTTGAATTCATAATACATATAACACAACTCTGTATTAGCCTTGTTGTTACATGTTGGACACATTACCATAACCTTTAGCTAAGCCACAAAGAACGACCAAAGTCTGCAGAATTAGTAGACTTTAGTGTCTGGAAATGGGCACTCGCGCGGCCGCGCGAGTTTTGTACTGGGAGGCCGCGCGCTCGCGCTTAAGGGCTGAGCGGCTGCGGGACACACAGAACTCAGTTTTACATAACAGAGCTTCGGCACTTTTCTTAAGCCAACCAACACGAATTTCACCCACCAAACAGTGATAATAACACGTAAAATAAATATACAACTATCATAGACATGATTGCTAACATATTCAACCACTTAGCACAATTTAACAATCACTAAAACTATTTTAATTCCTCAATTTTTGATATTAATTCTAAAAATCATCACTGTGAATTCATTACATGACCAAATCATCTCATTCAAATTACGTTATGTTTGTATCTCAACAAACTAGCATAAACAAAACTCAATTAACATCTTAGCATGCAATTTGACCATCAAAATTGGTACTTACATAGCTACATATGAAAACATATATATACTGACAAAATTTCTACTGATATCCAAAATTAGCATGCGATTATTGTTTAAACATAATATCTAATCATCATATACACATGCAATCATCATAACTAATTCAAGAACATCAATTCTAAACACCTAAAATTCACAAAGTATGAAAATTATTGTCGTAGTATTCATATATATGATTATAATATCAAAGTCGTAAAACATACCTTCAATTACTAACACAATCGCTGCTAATCACTGGAATTGCTGTGAAAATTCACAAGTTTCCTCTCAATTCTCTCAAGCTCTCTATCACTTCTCTTTGAACTCAGACTAAGCCAATAACCAACTGACCAACTAGTATGCGTAATAATACAATACAAAACTGATATAGTCTTAATACTCATAATAACTATCATCAGTTATCAAAATAACGTATATATTATATTTATTATTTTAATTTATTTTATTTGTTTATTTTTAATTTCAAAATTTAGAAATACCAAAAGCCATAAGGCTTGTTTGGCAAAACCATTTAATTTTAAAGAATTAAAATATTTAAGCCTTGTTTGGTAAAAACTAAATTAAACGCTTTTTAATTTATTTTAATAAACACTTTAGTTTATAATTATAATCACATACTATATTTTAATTAAATATAGTATTTTAGCAAATATAACAAAATTATAATTTCTATTATAACTTTATTTAATAATTTAATATACCATTCAAATTATTAAGTCAAAACAACAGTATAACATCTCATGTTATTTCTACAGCTCTCTAAATTATAAATTAATTTAATTTAGAAAAATTCCCTAATAAATTTAGATTCATAAATATTTACTAACAACCATCACATAAATATTTACTAACAACCATCACCTCAATAAAATATTTATTTCATCAATTCAACAATAGACTCATCAAATAAATATTTATATTATTCGATAAATATTTAATATTATAATTTGAAATTTCAGATCGTTACATCTTTCCCTCCTTACAAGGATTCTGTTCCCAGAATCACAATTCGAACAATCAAATCGTCGCATTCTCCCCTACTTATAAAGATTCTGTCCCCAGAATCGAAGACAGAGACTAAACAAATAACTCAGGGAAATTTTTCATCATATCAGCTTTGAGTTCCCACGTAGCCTCTTCGACATTGTGGTTCCTCCATATCACCTTCACAGAAGGTATTACTTTATTCCTGAGCACTTGTTCTTTCCTGTCGACTATCTGGATAGGAATCTCTTCATAAGACAAATCTTTACTGAACTGCAACGGTTCATACTTAATCACATGCTTGCAATCGGGTTTATACGGTCGTAACACCGACACATGAAAAACATTGTGCACATGCTCTAATTCTGGAGGTAGAGCTACCTCGTAAGCTACTTCTCCCACTCGTCGCAAAATTTCGAAAGGTCCAATAAACCTTGGGCTGAGCTTTCCTTTCTTGCCGAAATGAATTTTCCCCTTCCAAGGAGAAACTTTCAGGAACACGAAACTTCCTGTTTCAAACTCACGATTATGCCGGTGTTGATCAACAAACTTTTTCTGCTGATCTTGAGCAGCTATTAGTCTTGCTCTGATGAGTCTGATAACTTCAGCGGTCTGCTGTACCAGTTCTGGGCCTAACAGTTGAAGCTCACCAACTTCATCCCAGCATAGTAGAGTTCTACATTTTCTGCCGTATAACGCCTCGTACGGCGGCATACCAATGCCTACGTGGTAACTGTTGTTGTATGCAAATTCCACCAACGGTACATGATCATCCCAGTTTCCTTTGAAATCCATAATGCACGCTCTGAGCATATCTTCAAGCGTCTGGATCGTTCTTCCGCTTTGCCCATCAGTTTAAGGATGATATGTTGTACTCATCTTCAGTTGCATTCCCATGCATTCTTGTAGTCTCTTCTAGAAATTTGATGTGAATCTCGGATCTCTGTCTGATATAATTGACACTGGAACTCCATGTCTTGAGATGATTTCTTTAACGTTTAGTTTTGCCAGCTGATCAAGATTAAATCTAATCTTTATTGGCAAAAAGTGTGCAGATTTCGTCAATCTGTCCACTATCACCCATATCACATCGTATCATTTCTGAGTCGTTGGAAGACCTACCATAAAATCCATTGTGATATGTTCCCACTTCTATTCCGGTATTTCCAACGGTTGAAGTAATCCGCCTGGTCGTTGATGCTCGGCCTTCACTTTTTGACATGTCAAGCATTTTGTAACGCATTCTACAACATCTCTTTTCATGTTCGGCCACCAAAAATGACGCCGCAAATCTTGATACATTTTTGTACTTCCTGGATGAATCGAATATCTTGAGCTATGAGCTTCTGTCAAAATGTCTTCTTTAATATCCTGTACTGCTAGAACCCAAATTCATCCCTCGAATCTTAGCATTCCCTCAGTATCGACCTTATACTTCACTTCTTTACCCTCGGCCACGCTTTCCTTTATTTTCTTGCATTCTTCATCCTTTAGTTGTGCGTTCTTCACTTTGTCCACTACAGTTGGATTAGCTTCTAACTGGAATAATTTTTCATCGGATTCTTTTGGAAATCTGATTTCTAGCTCTAGCCTTGTCATTGCTAAAATGAGCTCCTCCTTATCAGTTAAGAACATCAACTTTTCTCTGTCTTTCCTGCTTAAAGCATCTGCAACCATATTCACTTTGCCCGGATGATAAAAGATCTCACAATCTTAATCCTTTATCAATTCCATCCATCTCCTTTGCCGCATGTTCAGGTCTTTCTGTGTGAAAATATACTTTAGACTTTAATGGTCTGTGTAGATCTCACATTTTTTCCCATAGAGATAGTGTCTCCATATCTTCAATGTAAATACAACCGCCACTAACTCTAAATCATGAGTTGGATACCCTTTCTCGTAGTCTTTTAGTTGCCTTGATGCATACGCAATAACCTTGCCATTTTGCATAAGGACACAACCCAACCCTTTGTGTGAAGCATCACTATACACCACAAAGTTTCTTGTATTATCTGGTAACGACAACACAGTTGCCACACTTAACTTCTTCTTCTGTTCTTGAAAACTTTCATCACACTTCTCCGTCCAAACAAATTTTACAGATTTTCTTGTCAAATTTGTCAACGGAGTGGCAATCTTGGAAAAATCCTGGATAAACCGTCTATAATAGCCTACCAATCCCAAGAAACTTCTCACTTCTGATGGATTTCTTGGTGTTTCCCAACTTATCATAGCTTCGACTTTTGATGGATCCACCGAAATACCATCCTTATCGATTATATGACCAAGAAATTATACACGTTCCAGCCAAAATTCACATTTAGAGAATTTTGCATACAACTTTTTTTTCTTAACGTCTCCAACGTCAGACGTAAGTGTTCCACATGTTTCTCTTGAGTTTTAGAGTACACCAAAATATCATCGATAAATACCACCACAAACTTATCTAAAAATAGTTTAAACACCCTGTTCATCAAATCCATAAACACTGCAGGGGCATTTGTCAAACCAAATGACATCACTAAAAATTTGTAATGCCCATACCGAGTTCAGAATGCCATCTTCAGTACATCCTCCTTCCTCACTTTCAATTGGTTATGCCCACTTCTCAAATCTATTTTCGAGAAATATCTAGCACCCTTCAATTGATCAAACAAGTCATCTATTCTTGGTAATGGATATTTTTTTTAATAGTGACCTTGTTTAATTCTCTATAATCAATGCAAAGACGCATTGACCCATCCTTCTTCTTCACGAATAATACCGGTGCTCCCCACGGTGACACACTCGGCTGAATGTACTTCTTATCCAGCAGTTCTTGCAGTTGCAGCATTAGTTCCTTCATTTCCACCGGAGCCATTCTGTACGGGGCCTTCGATATTGGAGCAGTTCCTAGCGCTAAGTCGATCATGAACTCGATTTCTCTGTCAGGTGGAAGTCCTGGCAAATCTTCTAGAAACACATCCCCAAATTCCCTAACCACTGGTATTTCCTCCAATTTCACACCCTTCTCCTTTTGAGTATCGACTATGTAAGCTAAATACCCAAAACAGCCCTGACTCAATAACTTCTTGGCCTGCATTATCGTCAGACATTTCATTTGTCTAAGCGATTTGCTACCATGAAAAACTACATTTGACGAAGTCATAAGGTTTACACACTTCTTTTGGCAGTCAATTATCGCTCCATAATTGAATAGTCAATCCATTCCCAAAATCACGTCAAACTCTCTAAGTTTTATCGGAATTAAATCTACTGTCATGATATTCCCCTTAATATTCACCCTACAATTTTTGTATACGAACCTAACAGGAATCACTTCCCTATTCGTAATTTCTATGTTTAAAGGAAAATTCAACTCTTCACTAGGTATTTCTAACCTCTTAGCAAATTCATCCGATATAAACGAGCAAGTAACACCCGAATCAAATAACACATATGCATTTATATTATTGATTGGGATAATACCTGACACGACATCTTTTGATTGCGTCGCGTCCTGCACCGTCATGTTGAAGGTTCTGGCTGTGGGCTTATTTGTTGACGTTGGTCCCGCAATAGTCAGTGTACCTCCACTAGCATTTCCCTTGCTTCTAGCTGTCTCACAAGACTTCTTCTTTGGACACTCGCGAGCAAAGTGATCCTTTGACCCGCAGGTGTAGCAAACATTCTTCTTGGGTTGGGTGCAATTTAGGGCGATGTGACCCTTCTGGCCACAGTTGAAGTATACTCGTTTCCCCATCAAGCACACACCCTTGTGAAACTTTACGCATGTAGCACATGCTTCGAACTTCTTCTTTTGCTGGCTTCTTTGCTGATTTACAGCTCCCACATTTGTATTCGACTTCCTCTTCAAATTGTTGTTGCCATTCCCACAGTTACCACCACCACCATTCTTAGCTTCACCTTCACTCTTCTTCTTCTTCTGCTCTTGGTTGTGTTTTGTTACAGCCTCGCCTCCACTCTCAGCGAGAATTGCTTTCTCCATTATCACTGCAAACATCTTCAACTGGAACAGGGATACCCTACTGTACAACCAGGGCTTCAGTCCCTGTTAAAACCTCTTTGCCATGCGTTCGTCTGTGCTGACTTGATATGGTACAAACCTCGCCAACTCGTTGAATTTAGCGACATACTCAGACACCGACATCATTCCCTGCTTCAGGTCCAAAAACTGAACTTCTAGTTGACTCTTCGAACTTTCTGGGACATAGGTCTCGAAGAATATCTCCTTAAACCTTTCCCAAGATATTACCCCTTGACCTCCTCGGGTTCTATTGGCTTGTCACCAATAACTCGCCTCTGCTTTCAACATAAATGTTGCAAAAGCAGTCTTCTGATCATCCTCTACCCTAGCGATATCAAATACCTTCTCTATCTCTATAATCCAGGTCTGTGCCTCGACTGGATTCATGGACCCACAGAATTTAGGTGGTCCAACCGCCTTGAAATCCTTAAACGTTGTACCTTAGTTCTGAGGTTGATTCTACAACACTCCTGTCAGTAGCGTCACTAGTTATTAAACGGGTTAGCATCAACATTGTCGTTGTTGTTTTTCTCAGTGGTTCTCTGTCGTGCTGGTTAACGTCTTGGAGGCATTTTCTGTTAAAATACATCCATTAGATTCTATTCAACCTTTAAAGTATTATATACTTAAATTGCACATCATAAGAGATTATCACATAACACATAACACTTTGAATAACACAATAACTTTTATTCATTCATCATCTTTTAAAAACATCAAAACAATAGCATCACTGCTATTTACATTACTTTTCTGAACTATAACAGTTGCAGGACAACATCATCAACACCTATCCCATTGGTTAAATCATACCCGGGATTTACATCTCATTTATTTTCTAATCACGGATCAACTACATATCACTATGATGTCCTTCTAAGATACTCCGTAGCCTTTTGACGTTCTTCTTCCATAATCCAGAACATTATTCTGCGATCTAACACGAATGATGGTAGCGTCTCAAACTGAATCGGATAGCCCATGACCCGATCTTGAGCTCAATTAATCACTGTGTTGAATACGTTGTTCATCTCCTCCATCTTCATCCTCTTTACTTGCGCATCTCTTACTGCTATCCCGGTTCGTTGAAAAGCTTCTTCATACGCATCTTTGGATCTTGCCCTCTTAGTAGACTCTTTTCTTAGCTTGTTCTTCAGTTCTGCGATCTCCGCTGTCATTTGTTCCTTCTCTTCTTCAGTGTGAACCAGCTTCTCTTCGACATTATTCAGACGTTCCTCTCGATCTAGGATCTCATCATCCTTCTGTGCCATCGAGGTTTGTTGTTCAACTACTATTTCTTGCAACTCCTCGACAGTATCCTGAAGTTCCACATTGCGGTCGTAGACTTTATCGTACATACGAGCAGCTATCGAGTTCAGTGGAATCTCCTCCCCCTCGTCCTCCTCATCCCCTGACTGTGGCAGCTCAACAGGGTCCTCCTCATCCGTCTCTTTCTCATCCTCCTCATCAGGTACTCTTTCCTGCTCAACTATTGTGACCGACGGAACTATTTTCCGTGGCAGTAGTTGTTCCCAAATCACCTGAATATCTCGAGACTCCTCCTCTCTAGCCTGACTGGATCCTCCTACATTAGCCATCCTGTCAACCAAATTTTAAGTTTAATTATTAATCATTACCACTCGATACTCACGAGCACATAAGTTGTAATCACATAAGCACATAAGTATTTTATTACGTCTTCCTTAACAACTCGATAAGAGTTTTATCATCACTATCTTTTCAAAGGTTACTTCCTAAGGCTTTTCTCCACCTAAGGTTCATAATCTAAAGCTTTGATACCAACCTGTGACACCCCCAAATCCCGATACTTCATTACCTTAAGATTTGGTGTTCACGATAATCAAAACATTCATATCCAACTACCCAATCGTAATAAATTGAATAATAAAACCTGCCCATACAGGATTACATTAATAAAACATTATCTCCCAGGTTCTCTAACCTTTAATACAATCATTCAAGTGCGGAATTTAATTATTTCATTACATCATTATTGAAAAGTCTATGATCATAACAGTAAATAAAAGTACAAATCATCATCACTTGTACATTTTTTCCTTTTCTTTGCTAGTTGAAGGCTCATCTACCTTCTCAACTTTAGCTGCAATGAGTGTATAAATATGCAAGAGTGAGCAAAACAATTGTTCACTGGATATAACAATAAATCAACAGGAAAGTAATAATAATAATTGCCAACAAATAGGATCATCAAGTCTGAATAATACTCCAACAATGATAATCAAAAATTGGAATCCAAAATATGGAATATATGTAACTGAGGGTCATAAGACCATGAACTATGTCCACAGTTGTGAGTAATCTTTCAACTCCAACTTTAACAGTCATAAGACTATAAGGACTCCTCGTACTTAGGAGGATATGTATTGTGCACACACATTTTAACGTTACGCATAAATTATCCCCTAATAATAATAGGGTTGTTCATCCCAGTATTTAGAGTACAAGTCCGCACCAAAGAAAGTTTGGTTTGGATAAGCTTTCAAGGGAAATTGAAGTTTAACGAACATCAACTAGAGGACTAGTTGAATCGATAGTGTTTGATAATCACAACAGATGTTTAATAACAACATAACATAGAACAATTGAGAATCATAAATGAACTGATTATACATATTAAACTCATACTTGAAATAACTATAGAGCATAAGTATTCAACAAAATGAATAAAATGGTAAACCTTTGTTTGAACAATAAATAAGCTAAGGTTAGAGTCTTATAACATTAGAAATTAATTTACTGAACGTACATTAACTGATAGCAAGTTGGAAACTAAAAACTTGCCCAACATGATATTAACTCATGCAAAGAGTTAAAACAGTTCAATAATAGAGACGAGAGTTCAAAATTACGCTCATTATATAATAATAGAACTTAAGAAACTTGCTTAACTGTAAACAAGTTAGAATGAATCAATCAATAAAATTGATTTATTCAATAACAGTTAAGATAAGAAGCTTGCTCAATCAAAAGCATGAAGTTATACAATATAATAATAGAACTAACTCAACGAAAGTGTAGAGTTAGAAAACTTGCTCAATGTAAAAAGATAGGGTTTAGAAACTTGCCTCGAGCGTAAGGTAAAATATTAAAACGCACGTTCACCTATACACAGTATTAAAACCACAACATCTATTAGACATACTAATATTCACTTTTCAATATAAAACGCATTACTAGCTAAACTTGTTATTTTAGCACAAGTCTTATGCTACCATTTACATTTCCGAATTCACAAGTGTTAATCATCACAACACATAACTAACGTTCATTGTATAAACTAGGTTATCATATAACGCATTTTTGATTTACTAATCATTTTTGTAACTTTGAATTCATAATACATATAACACAACTCTGTATTAGCCTTGTTGTTACATGTTGGACATATTACCATAACCTTTAGCTGAGCCACAAAGAACGACCAAAGTCTACAGAATTAGCAAACTTTAGTGTCTGAAAATGGTCACTCGCGCGGCCGCGTGAGTTTTTGCGCTCCCGCGCTTAAGGGCTGAGCGGCTGCGCGACGTACAGAACTCAGTTTTACAGAACAGAGCTTTGTCACTTTTCTTAAGCCAACCAACACGAATTTCACCCACCAAATAGTGATAATAACACGTAAAATAAATATATAACTATTATAGACATGATTGCTAACATATTCAACCACTTAGCACAATTTCACAATCACTAAAACTATTTTAATTCCTCAATTTTCATGTTTTTATACAAAAACTCAATTTTTGATATTCATTCTAAAATCCATCACTGTGAATTCATTACATGACCAAATCATCTCATTCAAATTACGTTATGTTCGTATCTCAACAAACTAGAATAAACAAAACTCAATTAACATCTTAGTATGCAATTTGACCATCAAAATTGGTACTTACATAGCTACATATGAAAACATATATATACTGACAAAATTTCTACATATCCGAAATTAGCATGCGATTATTGTTTAAACATAATATCTAATCATCATTGTAACAACCAAATATTTTCTATACAAATAAATTAGAAATTTTGTGTATAAATTTTTTTTTATTTTAAATATGAGGAATATGTGTCAAGATAATGCATATATGTATTTATGTGATAAATAAAAATATTAATACTAACAAATAATTTTAATTTAAAATTATTGATCATTATAAATTATATTTTTATCATAATTAATTTTATAGTAAAAATGTTTTATTAATTATTTTCCATGAAGATATAATCATATATTATTTATATAATATATGAAATGATTTTTAGAATTATTATAATAATTATATTTCAATTTTTCAGTGCTATAAATATGTACTGCATATGTGGACCAATAAGGGTTGATCAATTATGGTGTTATGTGACAAACCCTTGTATTACTGTGTGAAACCCTAATTACAAATTTTAGGAACTAAATAAATAATTTGGGTAACATATATTAAAATTGTTAGACTATGTTTATTACATGACCCAAAACAATTAAAGGAAAAGCCCCAAAAAAATAAAATGCAAGCCCAAACTTAGCCCACTTGATTAAGGGTATTTTAGACATTTGATTTATCTAATTTATGCATTAAAATAAAAGCTAAATGAAAGAGTTAGTGGGCATAAATATGGCTGGCCACATTAGCTCTTTTAAGGCAAGAATATTAAGCTAATCATGTTCCATAAGTAGAAATCTTACACACAATGACAAGTGTGTCATGCTCCCATTGGTAGAAAATCCACTTAGCAACCTTAATGGCATGATTAGGCATGATTAGGAAGGGATAAGGCTAACCCTTTTGTCCAAGGGGCAAAAGAAACATGGAGGATATTAGCATTCCACTCCAATTCACCAACATAATATCTTTCTCATTTCATTTTACTCCTCCACCATTCTTCTTCTTCTTCTATTTTCTCCCAACCCACCAAAACACAAAGCTTAGCAAGAGAGAGAGGAAAAGTTTAGATTCTAGAGAGGGAGAGGAGTTTATCGTTCATGCATCCTAAGTTTATATCATACTTTGGAAGAACAAGAGGTATAGCAAAGAAAACTAGGTGAGGATTCTCTTCCATTCTTTCTTATTCTTCTTCTATTTTAGTTTTTACCTCATCATATATGGGGGTTATGGTCTAATACTCAAATTACCCTAGTTCTACATATCATCATGTATGGAACTAAGTATCCTGAGTGTTAGATCAAAAGCTTAGAGGAAGAATATGAGCATATGTTCTCCAAGGGTGAAAACTCTTGTTTTTCTTCCACTAAATCTTGTGTAACTCAAGTTTTCCAACTTAGATTTGTGATCCGTCAAAGGGGGGGGGTGCTAGATAGATGAGTTATCTAGTAAACCCAAGTAATAGAATACAAATCTAGCAAGTTTTGAAACCTTTGAGCCTGTTTTCCCCAAAACAGTCCACTTTGAATGTTAAAGGTTCAAAACCCTAAAATAGCTTCTGTCCTGTTTTTCTAGGGACTATTTCGGATAGTTGCATGTCTTTTAAAATTTTGAGAAAAATCACAGAGGTACCTTGAGAAGTTATCTACATGTAGGAAAAAGAATGGACACATTTCGAGTTATAGATTGTGCGTAATGACTATTTCCGTGAAGGACTCCTAAATATTTATCTTCGAATATCTCACTGTATATACACTGGAAAATTCCGAAATTTTTACAGTAGGTTCATATATGTTAGAAGAGCATACCCTGAAAATGTTAGATTTTTCTGAGCAAAACTCAATTTATGAAAAATGAAGCAAGATCCGAGTGTTTTGGGAACTTTAAAAATAGTAGATCATTTTCTAAAATTCCAGAAAAATTTGGAGATCCTTGTATGTTCATATTCTTTTAAAATCCAGAAGATGAGAATTTTTGGAATCAGTTTGCTATTTTTCCTAAAAATAATTAAGTTATGAATAAAAGGAAATAAATAGTTAAATGATGTCTTTAATGAGAAAAATATGATTTTAATGCTTGAATACTCTTAATATATAATATTATGACTATTTTAGGGTATTTTGGTAATTTATAATAAGAAATATTATTTATGACCTTTTATGGATATTAAATAAATAGTTTTATAAAGGGTGAATAATTAAAATAAATTGTTTATTGATCTAATAAATTATTAAAATGTTATTATGATATTAATAATAATAGAATATGATATTGTTAAGTAAATAAAAATATTAAGATTAAAACTTTATTAAAATATTATTAAATGATTAATCATATTTGATTTAAAATATTAATAAATGATTAAAGTATTATTAATTGATTAATAATATTAGATTAAAATATTAATCTTAGATTACAATATTATTAAAAGATTAATAATATTAAATTAAAGTATTATTGGATGATTAAAATATTATTAAGTAAATAATAATATTCGAGATTAAATAAAATGTTATTAAAAACGTAATAACATTAGTAAAGGAATAAAATATTATTAAATAATTAATAATATTAGTAAATGAATAAAATATTAATACTATTGGTAAATGAATAAAATTATTATTAATAGTTTAATAATAATTAAATGATAATAGAGTTATTTGATATTTAAATTATTTAATAATGATTTCGATGTTTGAAAAGTTATGATAAATTAATAAATGTTTATTAAGTCATTTAAAATAATATGACTGATACTTATGGATATTGAACGTTAGAATAGAGTCTTAGACTCGATAATTACCCGATAAAGCTGTCGGTACACCGACATATTTCAGAAATTGATCTGGACTTAGATATTTTGACTGTATTAATGTTTGTTTGTAATGCAATGACTGTTGAACATGTGTGATAATGCGATTAGATTATGTGCTGACTGTGAAATGCAGTACTATATGTTATAGTATATTGTTCTAATCGATCGAATGATCTGATTAATGCTAGGTCGTGATATAGCATTTTAGCAAATATAACAAAATTATAATTTCTATTATAACTTTATTTAATAATTTAATATACCATCCAAATTATTAAATCAAAACAACAGTATAACATTTCATGTTATTTCTACATCTCTCTAAATTATAAATTAATTTAATTTAGAAAAATTCCCTAATAAATTTAGATTCATAAATATTTACTAACAACCATCACATAAATATTTACTAACAACCATCACCTCAATAAAATATTTATTTCATCAATTCAACAATAGACACATCAAATAAATATTTATATTATTCGATAAATATTTAATATTACAATTTAAAATTTCGGATCGTTACAGTTCTTTTCAAGAAATGAGAATATAGCTGAGACTAGTCGGGGAATGGATTGATGGTCCAGATGGTTGTTTTAGTAGTCCTCACTATTATGTGAAATAGTGTGATAATAATTGTAATGAGATTGAATTTGAGTTTGAATATTGTCTAGAAGATAATATTCTTGTTAAAACTCTCAGCTATATTTTGTCGTATTTTACACGACAGTTGTGTAATTAAGTTGTAGTTGTATTTTGTACCATATATTTGACGACTCAGAATGAGTGATGTATACCTTTTTTGGGAGCGTCACAATCCAACTTTATTTTTTTATCAATAAAAATAGACATTCAATAGAAAGAATTATTTTTAACGCGAATGCACTAAATTAGTAGAATAAATTGGCATGAATATGTGCAATGGAATCAATCAATTATACTCATTCTTAACCCTAGAAAATAATCTAGCCTAACATGCTTGAAATTGAATCACAAAACATAATAAATTAATACATAAATAATTAAATAAACACAGTACTTACTTGAATGTACTAATTAATTGAAAAAAGAAATATGTACTGATGCTGCTCCTTTAATAAATTGCTAAAATCTAACTACTTAAATACAAAGAAAAATAAAAATAAAAGAAATAATAGAATATTGCTCCCTCCTTTCTTTCCAACGAGAAGAAGCAAAAATAAAATTAAAAAAACAACAACTTAACACTCCCCTTTCCAAAGTCAGCTTCTCTCTTCTTTCTTTCCAACGAGAAAAGGAGTCTTTATTCTTATCTCTTGCTGTTCCGTGTTTAAATTTTTTTTTTAAAAAAAACCAAACAAAAGGATTATCTTTTTTTTAAAATCCCTGCTTGGCTGCTTTCTTCTAAATCAATTAGATTGTATTGACTTTGTCTATTATTGTGCACCTGATTGCATAATAAATAAATAATTATATTTAAAATAAAATTAATATAAAATTGGACTAATAAATTTATTTTAAGAAAAAATAAACATATAAATAATATGATTATAACAAGACATATTTGATGGGTTGGGTGCATACGAAACCACGAACTCTCAAAATGTGCTCATCAATAGTTGAGTTTGGTCGGCGAGGCTAACCGACAAGTTAAAGCGTACCTCGTCACCAAACAAACCAAACGCTCCCGGCTAAAGGCGGGTTAGCGTTAACACCATAAGCACGTGAATCCTCAACCGTAATACCCAAACACGTGGCATCTCTTTACTCCATTAAATACTACTCCTTGCTAACTCAAGGCCCACCTCTAATACTAGTACTACGTCTACGGTATCTCAGACACGTGCTTTCCAAGCTCACGGCCATGCTTTACACTTATTTCCCCATCAAGTCTACGCCAAATATCTACGACGTCTACGAGTCTATGACTTCTGTATTTTGTTTTTTTTACTATACCTTTCCATAGTCAATGAAGGCATTGACTGGTATGACTTGACCCAAATGTTAACTATGAAATTAGGAATTCAATTTTAAGTAGTGGTAAAAGAGGGTGTGTGTCAAATTTTAAAAAAATATCACTTCTTTTGTTATAAAATTAATTTTAAATAGTTTATTGTTTTTCAAAATAGTTAGATATTTTATTTTGGTGATTTTTTTAGTTGACAAACTTATTTTTATAATTATTTTTACCATGAAAATTAAATTCCACCCGCATAGTCTGTGAAGAAACTAGAATGTCTATGACTACGAAGAAAATAGAAAAAAGAACAGGTAGGAATAGAGAGGACGTCGTTTTAAAACATCTCTTTTTTTAAGAAAAAAAAAACAGTTGCTAAAAATATAGTAATGATGAGTTGACGACATAATAATACTTAAGAATATAAATATAACATGTTTATAATTGTATATTATTTTATAAATTCATCTATTATATGTTTATTATTAAAAATTATATCTAAACTTGTTTGACAAATTTTGTAAGACCCCAACTTTTATAAATAAAGATGAATTTTCTATAAATATCATTTTTGAATATTATGGAGTTAATTTGATATAATGTTATAGTTGTGGGTAATATTTATAAATTTTACAAAGTACGCAAGTTGTTATATAATATTCGATTGGTCGGAGAATATTCGTTTTAACAGAGAATATTCGTACAACGGCACAATCATTGGTGGACCCCACAACGGAATTATTGTCGGATTGAGAAAACGACAAAAATATTTTATTAAAAATAACGGCGGAAGTTTTACCATTGATACTGTTAAACTACTCGGTAGTAAAAGTACAGTAACACGTGTGGTTGCATAGTAGCACACGGTATTGATTATTAATGCTTATGTGAGAAGTCACTCAGTTTGATTCAATTATTGTCAGTTAATAATATGAATTATTTAGCGATAATGAAGTTTTGTTTTATTCGTATTATTAAAGTAATAAAACAGAAACATCTTTTTATATAAAACAGAATACTTTATTAAAGTTATTCTATAAATAGAATATATTATATTTTATTTAAAAGATTTTTCTTTAAATATGAACCGTCAGATTAAAGTAATCAATCTAGACCGTTCATGGATTAGTTACTATGCATTCTATTTTTCTATAAATAACAGCTCATTCCTTCATTATTTCTTACGAATTCACTGAACTCTAGAGAGAGAAACTATAGAGAGAAACTATAGAGAGAGAGAAGAAAAGTAATCTTCTACTTAACTACTTCCTTATTTCAGTTATTCTTTAAAACGGTAAGGGGTGTTATTCTTTCTTATTCATGAAAAGAACTTTTGTTATTCCACTTTTTATTATTCTGTTGGAATAACCTGTATACGCGGTCTACCCTATACTTGGTGACATTCTTCTATTATTCTGTTGGAACATCCTGTCTGTGTGTTTTACACCGAACCTGGTTCCGTTTTTATTATTATTCTGTTGGAACATCCTGTCTTTGTGTTTTACACCGGACCTGGTTCTGTCTTGTTATTATTCTGTTGGAACATCTTGTCTGTGTGTTTTACACCGGACCTGGTTCCATTATTTATTATTCTGTCGGAATATCCTGTCTGTGTGTTTACGCCGGACCTGGTTCTATTATTTATTATTCTGTTAGAATAACCTGTCTATGCGGTTTATCGTATGCCAGGTGATTTGTTTTGTTATTTCATTCTTTATTATACTCAGTTGGTTAAGTTTTAACTTCTATACTCCATGAAATTAGTGGAATATCCTTGATAATTGCGTTTCATCTAATATCTTTTCATGAAAATATTATTCTAAGCATTCTTGAATTTTACTCCACAAAGCAGTATCATGTTGACAATTTGGACGTTGTTAATTCTTGGATAAATTAATTCTTGAATTTATTTTATTGAATTCTTATATCATTGTCATCATCCTTATGTTTATAAAATGTTGAAAGTCATCTGTGGCCTGTAGTGCATAGATGGACTTGGTATGATTATGACTAGGGATTATTCGGTATAATCATGACCGTAATGTTATAAATGATGTGGTAAAAGTCCTCATTGGCCCGTAGTGCATTTATGGACAGTTGTTGTCATGATCATGACCATTAATGAATACACAAATATTCTTGGCCCGTAGTGCTTGGATAATTGTGGTCGTGATACTAAAGAATATCCTTGGCCGTAGTGTAGGGGTGATTCGATGATGTGGATTATTTTGTTAAGCTGAGTCTCAGCGATAATAGTGTTGAAAAACCTTTTAAATCATAGAAGATAGTAGATTTTATTCTCTACTTGACTCTTTTAATGGATTGCTTGTTCCGCTGTAGTTAAACTTGATGCTCGTTATATTTTATCAGTTTAACACTGTTGAAGGCTAATGATAATTTATTCTGCATTATCTTAGTCATAATATTTCTTATTGGACTAGTTGAGCTCACCCTTTCTTTCACTGTTCTCTTCAGGAAATGAGAATTTAGCTGGGACGAGTCGGGGAACGGAGTGATGGACCAGATGATAGTATTTGTGACGCCCCCAAATTCGGGTCTCTTTCAACCCGACAGATGGTGCTCCACGGTGCTACAGTTCACACAAACATTCAATTGAAATGCTTCAAAAAAATGAATATGTCTCATATATATACCAAAATAATATTACCATTCCCCAGGTTCATTATAACCGTTACATTTGTTCTTGTCATAATATCACATATTATCATTACAAACCTATACTATTACATAGGTAGTCTACAAGCTCGCTTTAGTCTTCCACTTTAACCTTGTCGAATCCTTTGATCATATCGTCTAAGCTGCAATCATATGGTTCAAGCAAGTGTGAGCATAACAAGCTCAACAAGTACAACAATTTCATTTTAAAAGCATGCTTTAAACATAAGAATCGTATATCTTCAATAACTGGATGATAGTTACGAAGTACTATCAATAATTCAAAATAGCTTCCTTTTTCCTTCAAAACATTTTACAATAACAATAATCTGAAATTCATCAATTCTGGTTCAAGACGTGAACGTCTTATAGTTTCTTTGAAAAGGACAACCCGGCACTAAGTCCGTAAGTCCGGCATAGCTTACGAGCACTTCTGAGTGATCAGCTCATAGTGCTATATGTTGATCAACACTTACATCCATTAAACGTGTGTACGTTTAAGTTGTGGCAACCTCACGTGCCCATCGAATACTCGATGAAAAACATTTGTTTATACATATTCAGGCTTACCTTGAATCCGTACCAAATAGTTGGCGTAGGATAGCGTTAGCAATTCTATATTGAAAGACTTGTAAACAGTTCAATCAATCTATCAAGATTAGTCTAGCCGAGCTAAAACTGGCATCGACTCTTTCTTCAAAACCATACATGCATCTCATAATTTGAATCATTTGAAAACCTGGCTAACACGAAGGTTAGACAAGCGTTTAGGAAAAACTTGCCTTCAGCGTCCGTTACAGTACAATTACGTTTCCTTTGAGTCTTTACAGTCTCTACAATACATAATCACATAACATACCACATTAGGTCATGAACGAACATACTTGGTTCCTAAAGAATCTTACCCTTCTTCTCAATCTAATCCCTTATTAGATTTGTTATTTATGGGTTCCGGCTTTCCGTCATTCTTTTACATCATCCTTACCAACTTCGTTCTCTTATACTTATGTGAAATTATTTCACTAATACAACTCGGTTCGAGTTAAACATCTCTCCTTACGGCTTACTAACGTTCGTATGTTATTAATCAAAACTCGATCGTCATTGATTACGTATGCTTACTACATACCATTTGCGTTCATCTTACTTGACTTTCTTTTAACCCTAAGTGATCATACATGGGTTTTAATTATGACTTAATAATGTTTTATTAAGTCCTTTAGTTTATTTTTAGACAATTCCATTCAAGCTCTACTTGCAATCATTCTTTACTGTCTAGCTTTTAAGACTGGCGCTGCGGCGCCGGTGAACCTTTGTTGTGCCGTGCTACGGCGTCGCCCATTAGGGGTTGGAGACCGGACTCGGCGCTGCGGCGCGAGTCCCTTTGTTAACTATCGCGCTGCGGCGCGAGTTTGCAGTGTGCTCGGTTACTGTTCTACGCCGCGGCGTGGGTCATTTGCCTTGGGTTGGCGCCGTGGCGCCAACTCTGTGCACCAGAAAAATTTTCAGTTTTGAAATTTTGTGAACTTTCCGGACGCATAACTTCTTCGTTATAAGTCCGAATTGGCTCGTTCAAAAGCCTACGGTTCACAAATTACGTAATCTACATGATCATTCAAGAATTTTATCTATTCGATTTCGTTTGCTAAAAATTCACCTATTAGTCCATTTTCAATGAAAACGGTAAACGTTCGTGAACGTTCAACGCTCGTTTCTTCGTTCTAAGTCGGAATCCGGTCATTTTCGAGTCGGCAACTCTATAATGCCAAATATGACTTGCCTCCATTGAAAACCAACGTTTTCAAGCTCAATAACAAAATTTTACTTCCATTCTGAGAATTTCACGAATTCGACGATCGTCGTCTAATCGTGTGAATTCCGGTGAAACTTCGTTACTTGAGATTTTTAAACCATTTCACTTGGATTCAATCCATTATACTATCATCTTGACATACATGCTTCGTTAACTTATATTCATGATAAGTTAATACTAGTTCATTGTGAATTTGTAACTTATGAAAATATAAACTACTTATATTTCCATTTAACTTATGTCTTCTTTTCATATGACTTATTAATGAGTTAAGTCTTTAAATACTTATCCTTACATCTTATTAATCATACCATCTTTTTAAGAGAACATATGAGAAGTTCATATAAGTTCCTTATGAATTCATAACTTATTCTTGGTTTGGATTTCTTATTCATTACGTCTACGGCTTATTAAGACTTAAGCCTTTGATTTATTTATTCTTATCATATCTTAGCATACAAATCCTACCACTACCCCCTTCTAAAAGAGAAAGAGAATCATGGTTTAAAATTACTTACTCTTTGAGGAACACTTGACTAATCTTTGCTCTTCTTCTTGCTTATCCTTCTTCTTCCTTCCTGTTTAGTTGAACTTCAAAGACTTACTCTCTAGCTCTTGTAACTTTTTCCCTCAAGCCACTAAGCTCACAAATTTGTAAGTGGTTGGTGAAAAATCTAACAAGGAAAGTCTAGCTTATATGTGCTTATTCTCTCAACCAAATAAGTTACTTATATATGAGAGGAGTTGGATGAAATTTTGAACAACCAACACTTGAAATGGAGCTTGGTAATTATAGGCTTCACAAAGTGAGGGCATAAGGGTCTTTTAGGCCCTTCCACCTCCTTACTAACCTCCTTACTATTCCTTTCTTAATCCCCAAGTTTACTTGCTAACCACAACTATTACTTGGCCATCACATTAATGTCTTGGTCATTACAACACTTAGCCTCTTACTTGCTCCCCACAACACTTGGTCATCACATTAAGGCACTTTGTGTGATCACCACACTAACTTAGCTTCTAAGTTTACTTGTTCATCACATTGGATAATCCATGGTTGTTCCATGGTTCTTACCCATTGGACAATAACTTTGGGCCTTAGCTTAATTAACTTACTTAATCCTTTGGGCTTCTAGCATAATTTGCTTAACTAATATTAACTTATTCATTGGGTTTGATCATTAACTTACTTTGGATTTAACCATTCTTACATTTGGGCCTTGTCAACTTCTTATTTCACCATACAATTTCCTACACAATTTAAATATTCAATACATTTGGCTTTAAGCTTTATAACGTATAATTTACGTATTATTCTCGTATTCTAACTCGTATACTAATTCCACATATACGACATACCATCATTCATTCCTTCTCGTATAATACCTCGTATTCATTACTTCGTATAATACCTACGTATTATACAATCATCGCTTAATTCATTAATCACATTACATTCCTTTCTCGTAAATCAGTTTCCCTAATCGTTAGGTTTTAAGTCCGCAGGCGAAAAACTGCGTTTTTCATAACTGAAATATTATTGGTTATTCCATCTCACATCGATATTCTATCATTACGTATTTCTCGGAAGTTCAAAAATAATTCTCGAGCCAAAATGCGTGAATAGTATTTTTCAGAAAATTTTTCGGAAAGCTTTTATTTTCGTCTTGAAAATTCAAACACTCTAATTCTACCACGTAGCCAAAATCCTACGATGTTCTGACATTTCTAGGTCATAGAACGACGTTCGATTAGCTTACTCCATAAATAATCAATTAAATTCATTTAATAAAAATAAAAATTTAATTCTCAAAAAAATCCGATTTTCTGGGGCGTTACAGTATTAGTAGTCCTCACTATTCTGTTAAATAGTGTGACAATAATTTTAATGAGGACTCCTTTTGAGTTTATATAGTCTCTAGTAGACAATAATTGTATTCAAACTCACAGTTATGTTTTATCGTATTGTACACGACAGTTGTATTAGTAAGTTATATTTGTATTCTGTACCATGTATCTGACAACCCAAGATGGGTGATGTATACCTAATTTTGGGGGCGTCACAGTTGGTATCAGAGCTTAGGGATATGATCCCTGGCTAAGATGTGAGAATAAAACTAGGAGGGGTGAGACGGGGAATTCCTTCTCTAGTATGACCTACCTAAGTTTATTTGCATGTTATTTAATTGGTCGGTCAGAATATAATGATAATATATGACATATCAATTAACTTTTGTTTTGTGGCAGTATCTGAAAATGGCATCCGAGAATGTTGAGAATAGCAATGGAGCACAGGCGACTGTTGATGTAAGACCCCAACTTATTAATGAATAAAATCAAATTTTCTCTAAATATTATTATGAATAATAAGGGGTTAATTTGATATAATACTTTGGTTATGGGTGAAATGTGCAAATTTTGCAAAATAAGCAAGTGGTTATAAAATATTCATTTTGTTGGGGAATATTCGTTTGGTCGTGGAATATTCTTGCTGTCGGAGAGTATTCGTACGACGGCGCAACCTTGTGTGGGCCCCATAACGGAAAGCGATTGGATGAAGAAAACGACAAGTATAAGTTGTTGGCGTAGTTGTTACCGTTAATACTGTTGGAATACCCGGTGGTTAAAATACAGTAGCACACAGTATTGCACCAATTATTGATTCTTACGTAAGAAGACACTACTCAATAATTGTTACAGTAGTTATTGTTCAATATTTTATTTTATTGATTCAATAATTGCTGCGTTGATATTTTATATTATTGTTGTTTCAATAATTGTTGCTGCACAATATTTTCCTTTATCAGATCAATAATTCATATTATTTGAATAATATTATTAGATAACATTGTTGACAATGTCTAGAAAGTTCTGTCTAAGGAGAGGTTTGGTCATCTAATTGCGCGCTAGTAAGGAGAAATCCTTATTGGAAAGCCCCCTCTTTCCTGGGAACGGCCTGGTTGTCATAAATGTGATTCTGTAATATTATTTGTGAATAATTAATTATTGATTCATATGATAAGGAAATATTTATTTTATGTGGATATAAATGAAGGATATATTTTTGTGGTTAAAAATGAAGGAGTTAATGTTGAGATTTTTATCAGTATTTTTGTCGGAATGGGGTATTAAAAATCAGGATTTTTGAGATATTTTACGGGGGTTATAATTTTTAATCCGACCGTTGGATCGTGGTAATTTTTGGATATGTTATACATATATAAGTTGAGTATATGTCCACAAATTTTGAACCGTTAAAAATGAACGTATGATTTATTATGAATTTTACGAGATGACTGGTTCAGAAATTATTGAATTTTCGGAGTTAATCATTTTGGTGGAAAATTCTAGAATTGGTGGGCCCCACTTTTAGTTGGTGAAGAAATGTGCTGAGATTTTTATTCAAATGTGGTGGGTGGGAATAGTAGCAGGTAAAGCCATCAGGTTGCAGGTTAAGTCTGCTTCGGCGTGCTAACATTTTTCTATAAATAGAGGGCTAAGTTAGAATTGAAAATCAAACTAGAAACAAGTTTTCTCTCTTTCTCTCTCTAGATTATTGAGTGTATTTTGTGAGTATTTAGATACTTTGAGAGTTTCTATTCATCAGAGCAAGTTTCTTTCAGCCTTATACCAGTATTTTGACCAGAAGTACTGATATTTTGTGGTAAGGGATATTATTTTCTTCTTAAATGATATTATTTTCTTCAATATCATTATGCTGAAATATTGATATGAGTTTTTATCAAATTTGGAACTTTTTGTGTCGGGGTTACTATTCACGTATACGATACTATTCACGTATACGACACTATTCACGAATACGGCACTATTCACCGAAAAATAAAATTTTTCCTTTTTGTCCAAGATGTCTATTATGGTTACTATCTTTGATTGTATCCATGTTTTGATCTTTATTTTTGAATTCTGCTTCACAATTGATTATTATGAAGTATTATTGATCTTGGATAAACTGTTATACGAATCCCTACTATTTGTCCTTCTGTCTCACTGGATTCGTTTTTTTTAAGATATTTTTCATCATCCTCAGTCCTAAATGATGATATTACTGAATATCTTTGGCCTGTAGTGCAAAGATGTATGATTACTTGATGAATATCTTCGGCCTGTAGTGCAAAGATGAACAGGTGTTGAGATGAACATGGCTGACTGGTGATACAAATGAATATCTTTGGCCTGTAGTGCAAAGATGATTATTTGGTTAAAAATGATTATTAATTGATGTTACAAGAATAAAATATTGATGATGGACTTTTAAATCTTAGAAGATAGTAGAATTCTTTCTCTACTTGACTCTTCTAATGGTCTACTGTTTCCGCTGCAGTTGTTGATCTAAAACTTGTTGTCGATTATATTCTATCAGATTTTTCCCTGTTGAATACTAATGATAATTTGTTGTATATTATCTTAGTCATAATATTCTTTACTGGGCTAGTTGAGCTCACCCTTTTCCTTTTTGTTCCATTTTTTCTCAGGAGGTGAGAACATAGCAGGATCTAGTCAGGGTATGGAGTGATGGTTCTAGAAAGATGTTTTAGCAGTCCTCACTATTTCTGTAAAATAGTATTTGAATAATTGTATTGAGGACTTATTTGGGTGTGGATATTGTCTAGAAGACAATATTTGTATTTAAACTCACAGTATGTGTTGTCGTATTTTGCACGACAATTGTATTATTGAAGTTGTAGTTTGCATTCTGTACCATGTATTTGGCGACTCAGAATGGGTGTTGTATACCTATTTTGGGGGCGTCACAGTTGGTATCAGAGCCATAAGTAAAGAGCCACGAGCCTCTATCTGGTGACATCCTGTTGATGGGGAATGCACCGAAGCAAGACTCTCCGTAGGGGACGCCGTTCTGCGGTGGCAAGCTGATAGGTACCTTTGTGAGGTGCTGACACATGATGTGTCAAATGTCACAGTTGGTATCAGAGCTTAGGGATATGATCCCTGGCTGAGATGTGAGACAAGAACTAGGAGGGGAGAGACAGGAAATTCCTTCGCTAGTATGACCTGACTAAGTTTATTTGGTGTTTATTTGGTCGGTCAGAGTATAGGGATAATATATGACATGACTATTAACCCTTGTTTTATGGCAGTATTTTAGAATGGCAGCTGAGAACGTTAATAATGGAGTAAATCAGACCGTGGAGAGACCTTTGATCACCACCAAGGAGAACATTCAACAGGAAGGCAATATTCCTCCTATAAACAACGTTACCGAGCAAACGATGTTACCGAGCAAACGATGAATGATGGAATGTTTAGGAGCTTTTTACAGTTCATGCAAAATCAGACGAGGGAGACTCGTGTGCAGAATACAGGTGGAAATGATAACAACACGCGGTTTGTCACAGCCAAGCAGTTCAAAGAATTGGGACCACCAGAATTTAAGGGAAAGCCGGATCCGATCATGGCGGAAACGTGGATCAAGCAAATTACCAAGATATTTGATGTCTTGGGATGCACGGAGGAACAGAAGGTTCCATTCGCCACCTTTATGTTCCGCGGTGAGGCAGACTACTGGTGGGAGTCTGTGAAGCGTACCCAGCCTGACGCACTCAACATGTCATGGGAAACATTTCAAAAACTGTTCAATGACAAGAGTATTCGTCATATGAAGGAGGTGGAGTTTATCAGACTGGAACAAAATAACATGACGGTGTCCCAGTACGAGGCGAAGTTTGCAGAGTTATCCAGGTTTGCACCTCATTTGGTCGAAAATGAGGAACGAATGACAAGGATGTTTCTGAGAGGTCTAAAACCTGAGATTCGGCAATATCTTATCTCTCATAAATTTTCTTTATATTCAGATGTTGTAAACAGGGCTCAATTATTAGAGCGAGATAATGAGTATGTGCAACCGAGGGAACACAACCAGGGTCATACCGGTGGCGGTAGTCATCGAAGTAATGAAAACCAGCAGGGAGGAAAACATTCAGACAAAAGCGGTAACCACTCTGGTGGTAATCGTGGTGGTGATAATAAAAGGAGCGAGTCGGGAGGAGATTTCAAGAAGAGAAGGTACAACAATGATAACGTGAAGACGTCCGCACAAACATCAACTGTTTCTAGGGGAGGAGAACGACCACCGGTCGTATGTTACAAATGTGGGAAATAGGGACATATCAGCCCAAACTGCCCACAACAATCCAAGGTATGTTATAACTATGGAAAGGAGGGTCATATAGCTCGAGAGTGTTCTGTAGCAAAACCAAGTTCAACGGGGATGGTGACTCTAAAAGCTGTCCTGAATAAGTCAAAATCAGTGGTTCCTGGAAGAGCGTTTGTCGTAACTGGCCAAAACGCGAGAAACCCGAACGAGGTGATCACGGGTAAGCTAATCTTGAATTCTTGCAAAGTTTATACTTTACTAGATACTGGTTCTACCCATTCTTTTATCTCTCCTACTTGTGCTCAACGTTTAAACTTGACTCCGGAGAAATTGGACTTTGACTTATCTGTTGAAACTCCGTTGGGTGAAACCTTCGTTACATCTACAGTTTATAAATCTTGCATGATCCAAGTTGGCACTATCACATTACCTGTTGATCTTATCTCTTTAAAGATACTTACTTTTGATGTGATTTTAGGAATTGATTGGTTAACTACTCATTATGCTAAAATTGATTATTTTCGTAAGGTTGTTAGTTTTCATATTCCTAACCAACCTGTCATACGAATTCAAACTACTAAACCACTAAAATCAGTCACTGTCATATCAAGCCACAAAGCTATTCGTTTATTGAAAAATGGATGTCAAGCTTTCTTAGCCCATGTTATAGATTTGAGCAAAGACAAGTCAGATTTGAATAATATTTCTATTGTTAGAGAATTTCTCGATGTATTTCCTGAAGAACTTCCTGGTCTACCCCCAGAACGTGAAGTTGAATTCTTTATTGACCTTGAACCCGGTACAAAGCCCATTTCTAAAACCCCATATCGAATGGCTCCTATTGAACTTCAGGAGTTAAAAGTCCAACTACAGGAGTTGTTGGACATCGATTTTATTCGTCCTAGTACATCTCCTTGGGGTGCTCCTGTGTTATTCGTAAAGAAGAAAGACGGGAGTATGCGACTTTGTATCGACTATCGAGAATTGAATCATGTCACTATCAAGAATAGGTATCCGCTACCTCGCATCGATGACCTGTTTGACCAGTTGCAAGGAGCACAATTATTTTTAAAGATCAATCTTCGTTCTGGATATCATCAGCTGAAGATTAAAACTGAGGATATTCCAAAGACTGCCTTCAGAACTCGGTACGGGCATTATGAATTCTTAGTCATGTCTTTTGGATTGACTAATGCTCCTGCTGCTTTCATGGATATGATGAACCGTGTATTCAAAGATTATTTAGATCAGTTCGTTATTGTCTTTATTGATGACATCCTCATCTATTCCAAAAGCCGTGAAGATCATGAGCGCCATTTGAAGTTGATATTGCAAAGGCTTCGTGAAAACAAGCTATATGCCAAACAGAAGAAATGCGAGTTCTGGCTAGAGGAAGTAGCATTCCTTGGGCACGTGGTGTCAAAACATGGAGTATCTGTCGACCCGACGAAGATTGAAGCCATACAAAGTTGGGAGCAACTGAAGTCGGTAACCAAAGTACGTAGCTTTCTGGGCTTAGCTTGTTATTATTGGAGATTTGTGGAAGGATTTTCTCGAATCGCTACTCCGTTAACTCAGCTGACTCGGAAAGATACAAAATTCGTATGGAGTAAGGAATGCGAGAAGAGTTTCCAAGAACTCAAGAGGAGACTCATTTCGGCACCTATTCTGACAATACCATCTGGTTCGGATGGATTTGTTATCTACAGCGATGCTTCAGGCAAAGGGTTAGGATGTGTTCTCATGCAACATAGAAAAGTCATAGCCTATGCCTAACGACAACTCAAAGAATATGAGAGGAATTATCCTACTCATGATTTGGAGTTGGCAGCAGTCGTTTTTGCGTTGAAGATTTGGAGACACTACCTGTATGGGGAGAAAGTGGAGATCTATACAGATCATAAAAGCCTCAAATATTTCTTCACCCAAAAGGAACTCAACATGCGGCAGCGATGTTGGCTTGAGCTGTTGAAAGATTACGATCATACCATCCAATATCATCCTGAAAAAGTAAACATAGTAGCTGACGCATTGAGTAGAAGATCATATGCGGGTACGAGTGCAATGTTGTTAACACAAAGGCCCATTTTGCATGACTTGCAAAGGATGGAGATAGAGATGAAGGCTCCAAGTACCCACATGATAATATCAAATATACGAGTAGAACCGACTTTAATCGATAAAGTTAAAGCTGCTCAAGCTACGGATATAGAGCTGATGCGTATGAAGAAGAAAGTGCAAGAAGGTGCTATTCCAGAAGCAAGAATCGATGAAGAAGGAATACTTCAAGTCAACTCCAGACTTTGTGTTCCTAACGATTTTGACTTGAAGCATAGAATAATGATGGAGGCACACAACACACCGTTTGCAATCCATCCTGGGAGTACCAAAATGTATCACGATCTTCGACATACATTTTGGTGGAGCAATATGAAAAGAGAGATCGCGGAGTTTATCTCGAGGTGTTTAACTTGTCAACGTGTAAAGGCGAAGCATCAAGTGCCAAAGGGTCCATTGCAACCACTTGAGATCCTGAAATGGAAGTTGGAAAACATTACCATGGATTTCGTTACAGGTCTTCCCAAGGTTTCTTAAGGCATAGATGCGATTTGGGTTATTGTTGATAGATTAACCAAGTCTGCTCATTTCTTACCGATACGTGAGACTTATTCCCTTGAACGTCTTGCTAGTATGTATGTGAACGAGATTGTGAGATTGCATGGCATGCCAGTATCCATAGTTTCGGATCGTGACCCAAGATTCACTTCAAGATTTTGGGTTAGCTTGCAAAAAGCTATGGGCACAGATTTACGATTTAGTTCGGCATACCATCCTCAAACGGACGGACAATCAGAGAGGACTATTCAAACTCTTGAAGATCTATTAAGACTTTGTATCCTAGATCTCAAAGGGAGTTGGGATAAGTACCTACCATTGGTGGAATTCTCCTACAACAACAGTTAGCAAGCGAGCATAGGTGTGGCTCCATTCGAGGCGTTGTATGGAAGAAAATATCGTTCTCCAGTATGCTGGGACGAGGTGGGTGAAGCAACATTATTGGGACCAGAGTTAGTACGCATGACTACAGAGAAGATCCAAACGATTCGACAACGTATACAAACGGCACAGGATCGACAAAAGAGTTATGCGGATCTTCATCGGAAGGACGTGGAATTTAATATTGGGGATCATGTATTGTTACGTGTTGGACCATGGAAGGGAGTTACAAGATTTAGGAAGAGAGGAAAGCTCAATCCAAGATTTGTTGGTCCATTTGAGATTCTTGAGAGAATAGGAAATGTGGCATATAGACTCGCATTACCTCTAAGCATGTCTCGTGTTCATAATGTTTTTCACATATCTATGCTTCGTAAATATGTGAAAGACCTGAACCACATTATTGAGTTAGAACCAGACGAGATAGCTGAAGATTTAACATACGAGGAGGTACTTGTTAAGATCTTGGATAGGAAAGAGCATATCCTACGCACAAAGGTTATACCACAAGTTAAGGTTTTGTAGAGAAACCATGCTATTGAAGAAATGACCTGGGAGTTGGAATCAGAAATGAAAGCGAGGTATCCTCACCTTTTCGAAATATCAGGTACGTACGTCAATTTTGAGGACGAAATTTTATAAGGAGGGGAGGTTGTAAGACCCCAGCTTATTAATGAATAAAATTAAATTTTCTCTAAATATTATTGTGAATAATAAGGGGTTAATTTGATATAATACTTTGGTTATGGGTGAAATGTGCAAATTTTGCAAAATAAGCAAGTGGTTATAAAATATTCATTTTGTCGGGGAATATTCGTTTGGTCGTGGAATATTCTTGCTGTCGGAAAATATTCGTACTACGGCGTAGCCTTGTGTGGGCCCCATAACGAAAAGCGATTGGATGAAGAAAACGACAAGTATAAGTTGTTTATAAATAACGGCGTAGTTGTTACCGTTAATACTGTTGGAATACCCAGTGGTTAAAATACAGTAGCACACAGTATTGCACCAATTATTGATTCTTACGTAAGAAGGCACTACTAAATAATTGTTACAGTAGTTATTGTTCAATATTTTATTTTATTGATTCAATAATTTCTGTGTTGATATTTTATATTATTGTTGTTTCAATAATTGTTGCTGCACAGTATTTTCCTTTATCAGATCAATAATTCATATTATTTGAATAATATTATTAGATAACATTATTGGCAATGTCTAGAAAGTTCTGTCTAAGGAGAGGTTTGGTCATCTAATTGCGCGCTAGTAAGGAGAAATCCTTATTGGAAAGCCCCCTCTTTCCTAGGAACGGTCTGGTTGTCATAAATGTGATTCTGTAATATTATTTGTGAATAATTAATTATTGATCCATATGATAAGAAAATATTTATTTTATGTGGGAATAAATGAGGGATATATTTTTGTGGTTAAAAATGAAGGAGTTAATGTTGAGATTTTTATCAGTATTTTTGTCGGAATGGAGGTATTAAAAATCAGGGGTTTTGAGATATTTTGCGGGGGTTATAATTTTTAATCCGACCGTTGGATCGTGGTAATTTTTGGATATGTTATACATATATAAGTTGAGTATATGTCCACAAATTTTGAACCGTTAAAAATGAACGTATGATTTATTATGAATTTTACGAGATGACTGGTTCAGAAATTGTTGAATTTTCGGAGTTAATCATTTTGGTGGAAAATTCTAGAATTGGTGGGCCCCACTTTTAGTTGGTGAAGAAATGTGCTGAGATTTTTATTCAAATGTGGTGGGTGGGAATAGTAGCAGGTAAAGCCATCAGGTTGCAGGTTAAGTCTGCTTCGGCGTGCTAACATTTTCCTATAAATTGAGGGCTAAGTTAGAATTGAAAATCACACCAGAAACACGTTTTCTCTCTTTCTCTCTCTAGATTATTGAGTGTATTTTGTGAGTATTTAGATACTTTGAGAGTTTCTATTCATCAGAGCAAGTTTCTTTCAGCCTTATACCGGTATTCCGACCAGAAGTACTGATATTTTGATGTAAGGGATATTATTTTCTTCTTAAATGATATTATTTTCTTCAATATCATTATGCTGAAATATTGATATGAGTTTTTATCAAATTTAGAACTTTTTGTGTCGGGGTTACTATTCACGTATACGACACTATTCACGTATACGACACTATTCACGAATACGGTACTATTCACCGAAAAATAAAATTTTCCCTTTTTGTCCAAGATGTCTATTATGGTTACTATCTTTGATTGTATCCATGTTTTGATTGCCGCCTTTATGTTGCGAGGAGAGGCAGATTACTGGTGGGAATCGATTAAGCGTACTCAACCTGCCGCACTGAAGATATCTTAGGAGAAGTTCCAAGAGCTGTTCAATGACAAATACTTTCCCAAAAGTGTTTGTCACATTAAGGAGGTGGAGTTCATCAAATTAGAGAAGAATAATATGACCGTGTCGCAGTATGAGGCTAAATTTGCTGAGTTGTCCCAGTTTGCGTCCCACTTGGTGGATAATGAAGAGCAAATGACGCGAATATTTTTGCGAGGTTTGAAACCTGAGATACGTCAACATCTTATTTCTCATAAACTGTATTTGTATTCAGATGTTGTGAATAGGGCTCAGTTAGTGGAGCGCGATAATGAGTCAATGCAACCAAAAGAGAGCAGTCGGCAAAATGATAATACCAATGAGAGCAGTCATCGAAGCGGTGACAACAAGCGTGGAGGGAATCAACAGGCCAGAAATGGTAACCACTTCGGTGGTAATCAGGGCCAAAACAATAAGAATGGTCATTTCAAGAAGAGGAGATTCAACAATGATGGAAAGACGTCAACACCAGCACCCGTTGTTAAGGAAGGAGAACGACCATCTATCATATGTTTCAAATGCGGAGGGGAGGGGCACATCAGTCCAAACTGCGCGATGCCGTCTAAAGCATGTTATAATTATGTAAGAGAAGGTCATTTAGCTCGATTTTGTCGTTTACCAAAAACAAGTTCAGCCAGGATGGAGACACCAAAGGCCGTCCCAGAAAAGTTAAAACTGGTAGTGCAAGGGAGATCGTTTGTGGTGACCTACCAGAAAGCAAGGAATCCGAATGAGGTCATCACGGGTAAGCTTATCATAAACTCTAACGAAGTCTATACTTTATTTGATACCGGTTCTACCCATTCTTTTATTTCTCCTACTTGCGCTCATCGATTAAATTTGACTCCGGAGAAATTAGACTTTGACTTATCTGTTAAAACTCCATTGGGAGAAACCTTCATTACATCCACGGTTTATAAGTCTTGTTTGGTTCAAGTTGGTACCCACACATTACCTGTCGATCTTATTTCATTAAAAATACTTGCATTTGACGTGATTCTAGGGATTGATTGGTTAACTACTCATCATGCAAAAATTGATTATTTTCGTAAGGTTGTTAGCTTTCATATTCCTAATCGACCTATTATGTGAATTCAAGCAACCAAACCATTAAAATCAATCGCTGTCATCTCAAACCATAAAGCTATTCGTTTATTAAAAAACGGATGTCAAGCTTTCTTAGCTCATGTCACGGATCTAAACAAAAATACGTCAGTTTTGAATGATATTTCTATTGTTAATAAATTTCCTGACGTATTCCCTGAAGAACTTCCTGGCCTACCCCCAGAGCGTGAAATTGAATTTTGTATCGACCTTGAACCCGGTACAAAATCCATTTCCAAAGCCCCATATTGAATGACTCCTATTAAACTTCAAGAGTTAAAGATCCAACTGCAGGAATTGTTAGACATTGGCTTTATTCGTCCTAATACTTCTCCTTGGGGGTGCTCCTATTCTATTCGTAAAGAAGAAAGATGGAAGTATGTGACTTTGTATTGATTATTAGGAGTTGAATCATGTCACCATCAAAAACAGGTACGCATTGCCACGTATTGATGACCTGTTTGACCAATTGCAAGGAGCACAATTCTTTTCAAAGATCGATCTTCGTTCTGGATATCATCAGCTGAAGGTTAGAACTGAGGATATTCCAAAGACGGCTTTCAGAACTCGGTACGGGCATTATGAATTCCTAGTCATGTCCTTTGGATTGATTAATGCTCCTACTACCTTCACGGATATGATGAACCAGGTATTCAAGGAATATTTGGATCACTTTGTGGTCGTCTTTATTGATGACATCCTTATTTATTCCAAAAGCCGTGAAGATCATGAGCAACACTTGAGGCTGGTACTCCAAAAGCTTCGTGAATACAAGCTTTATGCTAAGTTGAAGAAATACAAGTTTTGGCTGGAGGAGGTAGCATTCCTTGGGCACGTAGTATCAAGTCGTGGAATATCTGTTGACCCGGCAAAGATTGAAGCTATTCAAAGCTGGGAGCAACCTAAATCAGTGACCGAAGTACGTAGCTTTCTTGGTTTAGCTGGTTATTATCGGAGATTCGTGGAAGGATTTTCTTGAATCGCTACTCCATTAACTCAGCTGACTTGGAAAGATACAAAGTTCGGTTGGAGCGAAGAATGTGAGAAGAATTTTCAAGAACTCAAGAGGAGACTCATTTCAGCACCTGTTCTAACAATACCATCTGGCTCGGAGGGATTTATCATCTACAGTGATGCTTCGAGCAAAGGGTTGGGATGCGTTCTCATGCAACATGGAAAAATCATAGCCTATGCATCAAAACAACTCAAGGAATATGAGAGGAATTATCCTACTCATGATCTAGAGTTGGCAGCTTTTGTCTTTGCACTTAAAATTTGGAGGCATTACTTGTATGGGGAGAAGGTGGAGATCTTTACGGATCATAAAAGCCTCAAATATTTTTTAACTCAAAAGGAACTCAACATGCGACAACGACGTTGGCTTGAACTGTTGAAAGATTATGATCATACCATTCAATGCCATCCTGGAAAAGCGAACGTGGTAGCTGACGCATTGAGTAGAAGATCATATGCAAGTACGAGTGCGATATTGTCAACACAAAGGCCCATTTTGTGTGACTTGCAAAGGGTGGAGATAGAGTTAAAGACTCCAGGGACCTATGTGGTAATGGCGAATATACGAGTAGAACCAACTTTAATCGATAGAGTTAAAGCTGCTCAAGCTACAGACCTGGAGCTGATGCGTATGAGGAAGAAAGTGCAAGAAGGTGCTATGTCGGAAGCAAGAATCGATGAAGAAGGAATACTTCGAGTCAACTCCAGACTTTGTGTTCTTAACAACCCTGATTTAAAGTATGAAATCATGATGGAGGCGCACAACACACCGTTTTCAATCCATCCTGGGAGTACCAAAATTTATCATGATCTTCGTCATACATTTTGGTGGAGCAATATGAAGCGAGAGATAGCGCTGTTTATCTCAAGGTGTCTAACTTGTCAACGAGTCAAAGCGGAGCATCAAGTACCAAAAGGTCCATTGCAACCACTTAAAATTCTAGAATGGAAGTGAGAGTACATTACCATGGATTTCGTTACCGGTCTTCCTAAGGTTTCTCAAGGTATAGATGCGATTTGGGTCATTGTTGATAGATTGACCAAGTCTACTCATTTCTTACCGATACGAGAAACTTATACACTTGAACATCTTGCTCGTATGTACATAAACGAGATTGTAAGACTGCATGGTATGCCAGTATCCATAGTTTCTGATCGAGACCCAAGATTCACTTCATGATTTTGGGTATGGGCACGGATTTACGATTTAGTTCAGCATATCATCCTCTGACGGACGGACAATCAGAGAGGACTATTCAAACTCTGGAAGATTTATTAAGACTCTGTGTCATTGACTTCAAGGGAAGTTGGGACAAGTTCTTACCATTGGTGGAGTTTTCCTACAACAATAGTTATCAAGCAAGCATTGGCATGGCTCCATTCGAAGTATTGTATGGAAGAAAATGTCGTTCTTCAGTATGCTGGGATGAGGTGGGTGAAGCAACGTTGTTGGGACCGGAGTTGGTACGTATGACTACAGAAAAGATTCAAGCTATCCGACAACGTATAAAAACCTCACAAGATCGACAAAAGAGTTATGCTGATCTTCATCGAAAGGACGTGGAATTTGATTTAGGAGATCATGTGTTCTTACGTGTTGCTCCATGGAAAGGAGTTACGAGATTTGGAAAGAGAGGAAAGCTCAATCCTCGATTCATTGGTCCATTTTTAATCCTCGATCGAGTAGGAACTGTGGCTTATAGACTCGCTTTACCGCCAAGTATGTCTCGTGTTCATAACGTTTTTCACATATCCATGTTACGTAAATATGTGGAAGACCCGAACCACATTATTGAGTTAGAACCGGACGAAATAGAGGAGGATTTGACGTATGAAGAAGTTCCTGTTCAAATCTTGGATAAGAAGGAACATATTCTACGCTCCAAGGTTATACCTCAAGTCAAAGTTTTGTGGAGAAATCACGATGTTGAGGAAATGACTTGGGAGTTAGAATCTGAAATGAAGTCAAGGTATCCTTACCTCTTCGACATACCAGGTACGTACCCTAATTTCGAGGGCGAAATTTCATAAGAAGGGGAGGTTGTAAGACCCCAACTTTTATAAATAAAGATGAATTTTCTATAAATATCATTTTTAAATATTATGGAGTTAATTTGATATAATGTTATAGTTGTGGGTAATATTTATAAATTTTACAAAGTACGCAAGTTGTTATATAATATTCGATTGGTCGGGGAATATTCGTTTTAACAGAGAATATTCGTACAACGGCACAATCATTGGTGGATCCCACAACGGAATTATTGTCGGATTGAAAAAATGACAAAAATATTTTATTAAAAATAACGGCGGAAGTTTTACCATTGATACTGTTGAACTACTCAGTAGTAAAAGTACAGTAACACGTGTGGTTGCATAGTAGCACACGGTATTGATTATTAATGCTTATGTGAGAAGTCACTCAGTTTGATTCAATTATTGTCAGTTAATAATATGAATTATTTAGCGATAATGAAGTTTTGTTTTATTCGTATTATTAACGTAATAAAACAGAAACATCTTTTTTATATAAAATAGAATACTTTATTAAAGTTATTCTATAAATAGAATATATTATATTTTATTTAAAAGATTTTTCTTCAAATATGGACCGTCAGATTAAAGTAATCAATCTGGACCGTTCATAAATTAGTTACTATGCATTCCATTTTTCTATAAATAGCAACTCATTCCTTCATTATTTCTTACGAATTCACTGAACTTTATAGAGAAAAACTATAGAGAGAGAGAAAAAAAGTATTCTGCTACTTAACTACTTCCTTATTTTAATTCTCCTTTAAAACGGTAAGGGGTATTATTCTTTCTTATTCATGAAGAGAACTTTTGTTATTCCATTTCTTATTATTCAGTTGGAATAACCTGTATACGCGGTCTACCCTATACCTGGTGACATTCTTCTATTATTCTGTTGGAACATCCTGTCTGTGTGTTTTACACCGGACCTGGTTTCGTTTTTATTATTATTCTGTTGGAACATCCTGTCTGTGTGTTTTACACCGGACCTGGTTCCGTCTTGTTATTATTCTGTTAGAATATCCTGTCTGTGTGTTTTACACCGGACCTGGTTCCATTATTTATTATTCTGTCGGAATATCCTGTCTGTGCGTTTACGCTGGACCTGGTTCCATTATTTATTATTCTGTTAGAATAACCTGTCTGTGCGGTCTAATGCCGGGTGATTTCTTTTGTTATTCCATTCTTTATTATACTCAGTTGGTTAAGTTTTAACTTCTATACTCCATGAAATTAGTGGAATATCCTTGATAATTGCATTTCATCTAGTATCTTTTCATGAAAATATTATTCTAAGCATTCTTGAATTTTACTCCATAAAGCAGTATCATGTTGACAATTTGGACGTTGTTAATTCTTGGATAAATTAATTCTTGAACTTGTTTTATTGAATTCTTATATCATTGTCATCATCCTCATGTTTATAAAATGTTGAAAGTCATCTGTGGCCTGTAGTGCATAGATGGACTTGGTATGATTATGACTAGGGATTATTCGGTATAATCATGACCGTAATGTTACAAATGATGTGGTAAAAGTCCTCATTAGCCCGTAGTGTATTGATGGACAGTTGTTGGCATGATCATGACCATTAATGAATACACAAATATTCTTGACCCGTAGTGCATGGATAATTGTGGTCGTGATACTAAAGAATATCCTTGGCCGTAGTGCAGGGGTGATTCGATGATGTGGATTATTTTGTTAAGCTGAGTCCTAGCGATAACAGTGTTGAAAAACCTTTTAAATCATAGAAGATAGTAGATTTTAATCTCTACTTGACTCTTTTAATGGATTGCTTGTTCCGCTGTAGTTAAACTTGATGTTCGTTATATTTTATCAGTTTAACACTGTTGAAGGCTAATGATAATTTATTCTGCATTATCTTAGTCATAATATTTCTTACTGGGCTAGTTGAGCTCACCCTTTCTTTCACTGTTCTCTTCAGGAAATGAGAATTTAGCTGGGACGAGTCGGAGAACGGAGTGATGGACCAGATGATAGTATTAGTAGTCCTCACTATTCTGTTAAATAGTGTGACAATAATTGTAATGAGGACTTTTTTTGAGTTTGTATAGTCTCTAGTAGACAATAATTGTATTCAAACCCACAGTTATGTTTTGTCGTATTGTACACGACAGTTGTATTAGTAAGTTATATTTGTATTCTGTACCATGTATCTGACGACCCAAGATGGGTGATGTATACCTAATTTTGGGGGCGTCACAAATTTTAATATTTTTTTTGGAAGAAGTTATGATAAAAGAAAGACTATTTCTATTTGAGATAAATGACGCTAAAAATCAACCAACTTACACTTATTTTCTGTTTTAAATAATCAAGTGAATTTTTTTCAATTAAACATCAAAATCAAGAGAAAATCTATTTTCCCCCTTTTTTTGACAGACGTTAGTTGGCCGTCTATTTTTAATTACTTGGCTTTAAAATTATTATTTTTCTAGTAAAAAGTGACGTGGATATTGTGGCGTGGATATTATGTCTCAAATAATCAAATCCAACGACTCAGATCAATTAAAACTTTTTCAATTTCTCAACATTTGACAAGAAGATTCTCGCTTACAATTGCCACTCTCCCAATCACCTTGAAATCGTTGTTCAACCTAGCCATGAGCTCTGTGACGCCCCCAAATTCAGATACCTCTATCTCGAATATGGTACTTCACGATCTAATATACCAATACTTATGCAATGGAAATAATAGAATAATTTACATTGATATAATATAATTATTCTCGTCCCAAGGTTTCGCAACCATTACTAACATAATACATAACTTAAATCTAAATACAACTTAATACAAAATACTCATAAGTCTTATGACAACATAATAAATAAGCTTATAGCATAGGGAACTAAAGTTATTCCGTAGCTTTGTCCTTTCCCTTATCTTTTCCTAAGGTACTGTCATGTTCCGCATTAACTGAAATGTTTAAGAAAAACAAGAATGAGCAACAAATTTGTCCAGTAAGTAATATAACAAAAATGGTGAACATGTATAATATGAGTTCATAAGTTCAAGGGTATATGTGACGCCCCTAAAATAGGTATACATCACCCATTCTGAATTGCCAAATACATGGTACAAAATACAAATACAAACTTAAATATACAACATGAGCTGTGAGTTTTAATACAAATATTGTCTTCTAAACAGTATTCAAACTCAAAATAAGTCCTCAATATATTTATTATCACACTATTTCACAGAATAGTGAGGACTACTAATGCAAATATCTGGACCGTCATTCCGTTCCCCGACTAGTCCCAGCTATATTCTCATTTCCTGAAGAGAACAATGAAAGAAAAGGGTGAGCTCAACTAGCACAGTAAAAAATATTATGACTAAGATAATGTAGAATAAATTATCGTTAGCCTTCAACAGTGTTAAACTGATAAAATACAATAGACATCAAGTTTAACTGTAGCGGAACAAGCAATCCATTAGAAGAGTCAAGTAGAGCATGATATCTACTATCTTCTATGATTTAAAAGAATTTATCATCAATTTCATCACTGAGACTCAGCTTAATAAATAATCCACATCATCAAATCACCCCTACACTACGGCCAAGGATATTCATTAGTATCACGACCACAAATTATTCATGCACTATGGGCCAAGGATATTCGTATTTTCATCAATGGTCATGATCATGCCAACAACTGTCCATTAATGCATTACGGGTCAATGAGGACTTTTACCACATCATTTGTAACATTACGGTCATGATTATACCGAATAATCTTTGGTCATAATCATACCAAGTCCATCTATGCACTACGGCCAAAGATGACTTTTGTAAGATCTCAAATTATTAATAAATGAAATTTAATTTCCTCTATTTATTATTTTGAAATAGTAAGGGTTGAATTGATTAATGATGTTAGTTATGGATAAAATGCGTAAATATTTTAAATAAGCAAGTGGTTATAAAATATTCATTGTTGTCGGGGAATATTCGTATGGTCGTGGAATATTCTTCCTGTCGGGAAATATTCGTAAGACGGCACAGTCTTTTGTGGGCCCCACAACGAAAAGTGATTAGATGAAGAAAATAATAAGTATAAGTTATTTATAAATAACGGCGTAGTTGTTACCGTTAATACTGTTGGAATACCCGGTGGTTAAAACACAGTAATACGCGTTGTTGCACAGTAGCACACGGTATTGCACCAATTATTGATTCTAACGTAAGAAGACACTACTCAATAATTGTTACAGTAATTACTGTTCAGTATTTTATTTTATTAATTCAATAATTGCTACGTTAATATTTTATATTACTATTATTTCAATAATTGTCATTACACAATATTTTCTATTATTAAAGCAATAATTCCTATTATCTGAATAATATTATTAGATAACATTATTGACAATGTCTAGAAAGTTATGTCTAAGGAGAGGTTTGGTCATCTAATTGCGCGTGAGTAAGGAGAAATTCTTATTGGAAAGCCCCCTCTTTCCTGGGAACTTCCTGGTTGTCAGTATTGCGATTCTGTAATATTATTTATGAATAATTAATTATTGATTTATATGATGAGAAAAATATTCATTTTATGTGGATATAGATGGAGAAAATTTTTAAAGTGACAATTGTTGAAAATCGATAGTTTATCTTTTCTGATAAAATAATATTTTATTATATTATTATAATATAATAATGATGATATTTTTACAATGAATGTGGGATATATGAGTATATGAGGAGGAAGAATATTTTTGTTGCAAAAATTATTTAAAACATGTTAAACATGTCTGCGGGCCCATTTCTTGACTGAAATTTGATTATAGCCTGTAGAATCGTCCGTTTATGGATTTCGGTTAATTTCTGTTTAGAATTTGGAAAAACTTTCTTCTGTAAAGTTATAGATAATGAAATTTCCTATGCAAAAAATATGCGATTCAAATTTTTCTGACAGAAGGACTATTTATTATGAATTATTGAAATTCTGAAGTTTTGAAATAATTGATTTTTGGAAGTTTTATTTATTTTTATTAATAAAAACGTTTTTTATACTTTGTGGCCTCATTAAACATGTGCAAAGTGTTGAAGCTAGAGAATTCAAAGTGGGCGTAAGAAAATTTAATTATATATATTAATATTTTATTAAATTTTCTGCTTTGGTGTTCTAAACATTTTTCTATAAATAGGGTGCTTAGGTTAGAATTGAAAATCACACCAGAAACTAAAGTTTTCCCTCTCTTTCTCTCTCTATATTACCGAGCGTATTCTTGTGAGTATTTTAAGACTTTGAGTGTTGCTATACGGTGCAAGTTCCCTTCAGCTCTATATCTAGTATTCCAGTCAGAAGTATTGTCTTTTCGAGGTAAGGGATGCTATTTTTTTTCGTAAATGATATTATTTCTTTCAATATCATTACGCCAAAATATTGGTCTGAACTTTTTATCAAATTTAGAACTTTTTGTGTCGGGGTTACTATTCACGTATACGACGCTATTGATCAAAAAAATAAAATTTTCTTCTTTTTGTCTAAGATATCTATTATGGATACTAGTTTTGATTGTATCTATATTTTGATCATTTTTAAATTTTACTCCACTATAATTATTTATGAAGTATTTTTGAACCTGTATTGTTTAAAGTACGAATCCTTAATATTTGTTATTTTATTTCACTGGATTCGTTTTCTTTAAAATATTTTTCATCATCCTCAGTCCTAAATGATGATATTACTGAATATCTTTGGCCTGTAGTGCAAAGATGTATGATTTCTGATGAATATCTTTGGCCCGTAGTGCAAAGATGAACATGTGTTTAGATGAATATGATCAACTGATGAATATCTTTGGCCTGTAGTGCAAAGATGAATATTTGATTCCAGATATATATTGATTGATGTTACAGGGATAAAATATCGATGATGAACTTTTAAATTCATATATAGAAGATAGTAGATTTCATTCTCTACTTAACTCTTCTAATGAATTATTATTTCCGCTGCGAATATTGATTTAAAACTTGTTGTCTATTGTATTCTATTAAATTTTTCCCTGTTGAAGACTAACGATAATTTGTTCTATATTATCTTAGTCATAATATTCTTTACTAGGCTAGTTAAGCTCACCCTTTTCCTTTTTGTTCCATTTTTCTTCTCAGGAGGCGAGAATATAGCGAGTACTAGTCGGGGTATGGAATGAAGGGTCTAGAAAATTATTTTAGTAGTCCTCACCACTTTTGTAAAATAATGTATCAATAATTGTAATGAGGTCTTATTTGAGTGTGGATATTGTCTAGATGACAATATTTGTATTTAAACTCACAGTTTTTATGTTGTATTAATAAAGTTGTAGTTACCATATATTTTGACGATTCAGAATGGGTGTTGTATACCTATTTTGGGGGCGTCACAGTTGGTATCAGAGCTTAGGGATATGGTCTCTGGCGGAGATCGGGAAATAGTACTAGGAGGGGAGAGACTAGTAAATCCTTCGCTAGTGTGTCATACCTAAGCTTATTTGTTGGTCAGTTATAATATAGGGGTATTATGTGATTTGTTAATTTGTTTAATTTACCCTCGTTTTATGGCAGTATTTAAGAATGACAACTGAGAATGTTAACAATGGAGTAAACGAAACCGTGGAGATGCCTGTACTCACCAACAGGCTGGCAATGTTTCTCATGTGAACAACACCACTGAGCAGATGATAAACGATGGGATGTTTAGAAGCTTTTTACAGTTTATGCAAAATTAGACGAGGGAGACTCGTGTTCAAAATACAGGAGGAAATGATAGCAATTCACGGTTTATCACAGCCAAGCAGTTCAAGGAGTTGGGACCACCAGAATTCTGGGGAAAGCCGGATCTGATTAAGGCGGAGACATGGGTCAAACAAATTACCAAGATATTCGATGTCTTGGGATGCACAGAAGAACAGAAGGTTCCATTCGCCACCTTTATGTTCCGTAATTAGGCAGATTACTGGTGGGAATCTGTAAAGCGTACCCATCCAGTCGCACTTAGCATGTCTTGGGAAACATTTCAGAAACTGTTCAATGACAAGTACTTTCTTGAAAGTTTTCGTCATATGAAGGAGGTAGAGTTTATTAGACTGGAGCAGAATAACATGACGGTGTCCCAGTACGAGGCAAAGTTTGCAGAGTTGTCCAGGTTTGCACCTCATTTTGTGGAGAATGAGGAACGCATGACACAGATGTTTCTGAGAGGTTTAAAACCCGGCATACGTCAATATCTCATTTCACATTAATTTTCTCTATATTCAGATGTTGTCAACAAGGCTCAATTATTAGAGCGAGATAACGAGTACGTTCAACCGAGGGACCACAACCAGGATCATACTGGTGACAGCAGTCATCAGAACAACGATAACCAGCGGAGAAAGAAAAATATGGACAAGAGCGGCAACCACTCTGGTGGTAATCATGGCCATGAGAATAGAAGAAGCGAGTCGGGAGGAGATTTTAAAAAGAGGAGATTCAACAATGATAATACGAAGACGTCAGTACCAGTAGCAACTGGTTCCAAGGGAGGAGAACGACCACCGGTCATATGCTATAAGTGCGGAAAACAAGGACATATCAGCCCAAACTGCCCACAACAGTTTAAGGTATGTTATAACTGTAGAAAGGAAGGACATATCGCTCGAGATTGCACTGTAGCGAAACCAAGTCCAGCGGGAATGGTGACTCAAAAGGCTGTCCTAGAAAAGTCAAAGTCAACGATTCTTGGAAGAGCGTTTGTCGTGATTGGTCAACATGCGAGGAACCCAAACGAGGTGATCACTGGTAAGCTAATCATAAATTCATGCAAAGTTTATACCTTACTAGATATCGGTGCTGCCCATTCATTTATTTCTCCTACTTGTGCTCAATGTTTAAACTTGACTCCGGAGAAATTAGACTTTGATTTATCTGTGGAGACTCCGTTAGGAGAAACTTTCATCACATCCACTGTTTATAAATCTTGTTTGATCCAAGTTGGCACCATCACCTTACCTGTTGACCTTATCTCTTTAAAGATACTTGCATTTGACATGATTTTAGGGATTGATTGGTTAACTACTCATCATGCCAAAATTGATTATTTTCGTAAGGTTGTTAGTTTTCATATTCCTAAACAACCTATTGCGCGAATTCAAGCAACTAAGCCATTAAAATCAATTACTGTTATATCAAGTCATAAAGCTATTCGTTTATTAAAAAACGGATGTCAAGCTTTCTTAGCCCATGTTATGAATTTGAATAAAGACACGTCATATTTGAATAATATTCCTGTTGTTATTGACTTTTCTGACGTATTTTCTGAAGAACTTTTCGGTCTACCCCAGAACGTGAAGTTGAATTCTTTATAGATCTTGAACCTGGTATAAAGCCCATTTCTAAAATCCCATATCGAATGGCTCCTATTGAACTTCAGGATTTAAAAGTCCAATTACAGGAGTTGTTGGATATCGGTTTCATTCGTCCTAGTACATCTCCTTGGGGTGCTCCTGTTTTATTCGTAAAGAAAAAGACGGGAGTATGCGACTTTGTATCGACTACCGAGAATTAAACCATGTCTCTATCAAGAATAGGTATCCGCTACCTCGTATTGATGACCTGTTTGACCAGTTACAAGGAGCACAATTCTTTTCAAAAATCGATCTTCGTTCTGGATATCATCAGCTGAAGGTTAAAACTGAGGATATTCCGAAGACTGCCTTTAGAACTCGGTACGGACATTATGAATTCTTAGTCATGTCTTTTGGATTGACTAATGCTCCTGCGGCTTTCATGGATATGATGAACCGAGTATTCAAGGATTATTTGGATCAGTTCGTTGTTGTCTTTATTGATGACATCCTCATATATTCCAAAAGCCATGAAGATCATGAGCACCATTTGAAGCTGGTACTCCAAAGGCTGCGTGAAAACAAGTTATATGCTAAGTTAAAGAAATGCGAGTTCTGGCTTGAGGAAGTAGCATTCCTTGGTCACGAGGTGTCAAAACATGGAGTATCTGTTGACCCGGCGAAGATTGAAGCAATACAAAGTTGGGAACAACCGAAGTCGGTGACCGAAGTACGTAGCTTTCTGGGCTTAGCTGGTTATTGTCGGAGATTCGTGGAAGAATTTTCTCGAATCGCTACTCCATTAACTCAGCTGACTCGGAAAGATATCAAATTCGTATGGAGCGAGGAATGCGAGAAGAGTTTCCAAGAGCTTAAGAGGAGACTCATTTCGGCACCTGTTTTGACCATACCATCTGGTTCGGATTTATTATCTACAGCGATGCTTCAGGCAAAGGGCTAGGATGTGTTCTCATGCAACGTGGGAAAATTATAGCCTATGCTTCACGACAACTTAAAGAATATGAGAGGAATTATCCTACTCATGATCTAGAGTTGGTAGCAGTCATTTTCGCGCTAAAGATCTGGAGGCACTATCTATATGGGGAGAAAGTGGAGATATATTCAGACCATAAAAGCCTCAAATATTTCTTCACTCAAAAAGAACTCAACATGCGACAACGACGTTGGCTCGAGCTGTTGAAAGACTACGACCATACCATTCAATACCATCCTGGAAAAGCGAACATGGTAGCCGATGCATTGAGTAGAAGATCATACGGAGGAACGAGTGCGATGTTGTCAACATAAAGGCCCAATTGTTGTGATTTACAAAAGATGAAGATAGAATTCAAGACTCCGGGGACCCATGCAATGATGTCAAGTATACATATAGAACCAACTTTAATTGAAAAAGTTAAAGTTGCTCAAGCCACAGACCCGGAGCTGGTGCGTATGAAGAAGAAAGTGCAAGAAGGTGCTATTCCAAAAGCAAGAATCGATGAAGAAGGAATACTTTGAGTCCACTCCAGACTTTGTGTTCCTAATGATTCTGATTTGAAGTACAAGATCATGATGGAGGCACACAATACACCATTTACAATCCATCCTGGAAGTACCTAAATGTATCGTGATCTTCGACATACATTTTGGTGGAACAATATGAAGAGAGAGATTGCAAAGTTTATCTTGAGGTGTTTAACTTGTCAACGTGTAAAGGCGGAGCATCAAGTGCCTAAGGGCCCATTGCAACCACTTGAGATTCTGAAATGGAAGTGGGAACACATTACCATGGATTTTGTTACGGGTCTTCCCACGGTTTCTCAAGGCATAAATGCTATTTGGGTTATTGTTGATAGATTAACCAAGTCTTCTCATTTCTTGCCGATACGAGAGACTTATTCCCTTGAACGTCTTTCTCGTATGTACGTAGATGAGATTGTGAGATTGCATGGCATGCCAGTATCCATAGTTTCGGATCGTGACTCAAAATTCACTTCACGATTTTGGATTAGCTTGCAAAAATCTATGGGCATGGATTTACGATTCAGTTAGGCATACTATCCTCAAACGGACGGGCAATCAGAGAGGACTATTCAAACTCTTGAAGATCTATTAAGACTTTGTGTCCTAAATTTCAAAGGGAGTTGGGATAAGTACCTATTGTGACGCCCCCAAAAATAGGTATACATCACCTATCTTGGGTCGTCAGATACATGGTACAGAATACAAATATAACTTACTAATACAACTGTCGTGTACAATACGACAAAACATAACTGTGAGTTTGAATACAATTATTGTCTATTAGAGACTATACAAACTCAAAAGGAGTCCTCATTACAATTATTGTCACACTATTTAACAGAATAGTGAGGACTACTAATACTATCATCTGGTCTATCACTCCGTTTCCCGACTCGTCCCTGCTATATTCTCATTTCCTGAAGAGAACAGTGAAAGAAAGGGTGAGCTCAACTAGCCTAGTAAGAAATATTATGACTAAGATAATACAGAATAAATTATCATTAGCCTTCATCAGTGTTAAACTGATAAAATATAACGAACATCAAGTTTAACTGCAGCGCAACAAGCAATCCATTAAAAGAGTCAAGTAGAGAATAAAATCTACTATCTTCTATGATTTAAAAGGTTGTTCAACACTGTTATCGCTGGGACTCAGCTTAACAAAATAATTCACATCATCGAATCACCCCTGCACTACAACCAAGGTTATTCTTTAGTATCACGACCACAATTATCCATGCACTACGGGCCAAGAATATTTATGTATTCATTAATGGTTATGATCATGTCAACAACTGTCCATCAATGCACTACGGGCCAGTGAGGACTTTTACTACATTATTTGTAACATTACGGTCATGATTATACCGAATAATCCTGGTTATAATCATACCAAGTCCATCTATGCACTACAGGCCACAAATGACTTTCAACATTTTATAAACATGAGGATGATGACAATGATATAAGAATTCAATAAAACAAGTTCAAGAATTAATTTATCCAAGAATTAACAACGTCCAAATTGTCAACATGATACTGCTTTGTGGAGTAAAATTCAAGAATGCTTAGAATAAGATTTTAATGAAAAGATACTGGAAGAAACACAATTATCAAGGATAATCCACTAATTTCATAGAGTATAGAAGTTAAAACTTAACCAACTGAGTATAATAAAGAATGGAATAATAAAAGAAATCACCCGACATGCGATAGACCGCACAGACAGGTTATTCTAACAGAATAATAAATAATGGAACCAGGTCTAGCGTAAACGCACAGACAGGATATTCTGACAGAATAATAAATAATGGAACCAGGTCCGGCGTAAACATACAGACAGGATATTCCGACAGAATAATAAATAATGAAACGAGGTCCGGTGTAAAACACACAGACATGATGTTTCAACAGAATAATAGCAAGACGGAACCAGGTCCGGTGTAAAACACACAGACAGGATGTTCCAACAGAATAATAATAAAAACGAAACCAGGTCCGGTGTAAAACACACAGACAGGATGTTCCAACAGAATAATAGAAGAATGTCACCAGGTATATGGTAGACCGCGTATACAGGTTATTCCAACTGAATAATAAGAAATGGAATAACAAAAGTTCACTTCATGAATAAGAAAGAATAACACCCCTTACCGTTTTAAAGGAGAACTGAAATAAGGAAGTAGTTAAGTAGCAGAATAATTTTATTCTCTCTCTATAGTTTTTCTCTATAAAGTTCAGTGAATTCGTAAGAAATAATGAAGGAATGAGCTGCTATTTATAGAAAAATGGAATGCATAGTAACTAATTCATGAACGGTCCAGATTGATTACTTTAATCTGACGGTCCATATTTAAAGAAAAATCTTTTAAATAAAATATAATATATTCTATTTATAGAATAACTTTAATAAAGTATTCTGTTTTATATAAAAAGATGTTTCTGTTTTATTACGTTAATAGTACGAATAAAATAAAACTTCATTATCGCTAAATAATTCATATTATTAACTGATAATAATCGAATCAAACTGAGTGACTTCTCACATAAGCATTAATAATCAATACCGTATGCTATAATGCAACCAGACGTATTACTGTACTTTTACTATCGAGTAGTTCAACAATATCAATGGTAAAACTTTCGCCGTTATTTTTAATAAAATATTTTTGTCGTTTTTTCAATCCGACAATAATTCTGTTATAGGGTCCACCAATGATTGTGCCGTTGTACGAATATTCCCTGTTAAAACGAATATTTCCCGACCAATCGAATATTATATAACAACTTGCGTACTTTGCAAAATTTATAAATATTACCCACAACTATAACATTATATCAAATTAACTCCGTAATATTCAAAAATGATATTTATAGAAAATTCATCTTTATTTATAAAAGTTGGGGTCTTACAACCTCCCCTTCTTATGAAATTTCGCCCTCGAAATTAGGGTACGTACCTGGTATGTCGAAGAGGTAAGGATACCTTGACTTCATTTCAGATTCTAACTCCCAAGTCATTTCCTCAACATCGTGATTTCTCCACAAAACTTTGACTTGAGGTATAACCTTGGAGCGTAGAATATGTTCCTTCTTATCCAAGATTTGAACAGGAACTTCTTCATACGTTAAATCCTCCACTATTTCGTCCGGTTCTAACTCAATAATGTGGTTCGGGTCTTCCACATATTTACGTAACATGGATATGTGAAAAACGTTATGAACACGAGACATACTTGGCGGTAAAGCGAGTCTATAAGCCACAGTTCCTACTCGATCGAGGATTAAAAATGGACCGATGAATCTAGGATTGAACTTTCCTCTATTTCCAAATCTCGTAACTCCTTTCCATGGAGCAACACGTAAGAATACATGATCTCCTATATCAAATTCCACGTCCTTTCGATGAAAATCAGCATAACTCTTTTGTCGATCTTGTGAGGTTTTTATACGTTGTCGGATCGCTTGAATCTTTTCTGTAGTCATACGTACCAACTCTGGTCCCAACAACGATGCTTCACCCACCTCATCCCAGCATACTGGAGAACGACATTTTCTTCCATACAATGCTTCGAATGGAGCCATGCCAATACTTGCTTGATAACTGTTGTTGTAGGAAAACTCCACCAATGGTAAGAACTTATCCCAACTTTCCTTAAAGTCAAGAACACAGAGTCTTAATAAATCTTCTAAAGTTTGAATAGTCCTCTCTTATTGTCCGTCCGTCTGAGGATGATATGCCGAACTAAATCGTAAATCCGTGCCCATAGCTTTTTGTAAACTAACCCAAAATCGTGAAGTGAATCTTGGGTCTCGATCAGAAACTATGGATACTGGCATACCATGCAGTCTTACAATCTTGTTTATGTACATACGAGCAAGACGTTCAAGTATATAAGTTTCTCGTATCGGTAAGAAATGAGCAGACTTGGTCAATCTATCAACAATGACCCAAATCGCATCTATACCTTGAGAAACCTTAGGAAGACCGGTAACGAAATCCATGGTAATATGCTCCCACTTCCATTCTGGAGTTTCAAGTGGTTGCAATAGACCTTTTGGTACTTGATGCTCCGCTTTGGCTCGTTGACAAGTTAGACACCTTGAGATAAACAACGCTATCTCTTGCTTCATATTGCTCCACCAAAATGTATGACGAAGATCATGATACAATTTGGTACTCCCAGGATGGATTGCAAACGGTGTGTTGTGCGCCTCCATCATGATTTCATACTTTAAATCAGGGTTGTTAGGAACACAAAGTCTGGAGTTGACTCGAAGTATTCTTTCTTCATCGATTCTTGCTTCCGGCATAGCACATTCTTGCACTTTCTTCCTCATACGCATCAGCTCCAGGTCTGTAGCTTGAGCAACTTTAACCTTATCAATTAAAGTTGGTTCTACTCGTATATTCGTCATCATCACATGGGTCCCTGGAGTCTTTAACTCTATCTCCATCCTTTGCAAGTCACATAAAATGGGCCTTTGTGTTGACAATATCGCACTCGTACTTGCATATGATCTTCTACTCAATGCGTCAGTTACCACGTTCGCTTTTCCAGGATGGTATTGAATGGTATGATCATAATCTTTCAACAGTTCAAGCCAACGTCGTTGTCGCATGTTGAGTTCCTTTTGAGTGAAGAAATATTTGAGGCTTTTATGATCCGTAAAGATTTTCACCTTCTCCCCATACGAGTAATGCCTCCAAATTTTAAGTGCAAAGACAACAGCTGCCAACTCTAGATCATGAGTAGGATAATTCCTCTCATATTCCTTGAGTTGTCTTGATGCATAGGCTATGACTTTTCCATGTTGCATGAGAACGCATCCGAACCCTTTGCTCGAAGCATCACTGTAGATGACAAATCCCTCCGAGCCAGATGGTATTGTTAGAACAAGTGCTGAAATGAGTCTCCTCTTGAGTTCTTGAAAACTCTTCTCACATTCTTCGCTCCAACCGAACTTTGTATCTTTTTGAGTCAGCTGAGTTAATGGAGTAGCGATTCGAGAAAATCCTTCCACGAATCTCCGATAATAACCAGCTAAACCAAGAAAGCTACGTACTTCGGTCACTGATTTAGGTTGCTCCCAGCTTTGAATAGCTTCAATCTTTGTCGGATCAACAGATATTGCACGACTTGATACTACGTGCCCAAGGAATGCTACCTCCTCCAGCCAAAACTCGCATTTCTTCAACTTGGCATAAAGCTTGTATTCACGAAGCTTTTGGAGTACCAGCCTCAAGTGTTGCTCATGATCTTCACGGCTTTTGGAATAAATAAGGATGTCATCAATAAAGACGACCACAAAGTGATCCAAATATTCCTTGAATACCCGGTTCATCATATCCATGAAGGCAGCAGGAGTATTAGTCAATCCAAAGGACATGACTAGGAATTCATAATGCCCGTACCGAGTTCTGAAAGTCAACTTTGGAATATCCTCAGTTCTAACCTTCAGCTGATGATATCTAGAACGAAGATCGATCTTTAAAAAGAATTGTGCTCCTTGTAATTGGTCAAACAGGTCATCAATACGTGGCAGTGGGTACCTATTTTTGACGGTGACATGATTTAACTCCCGATAATCAATACAAAGTCGCATACTTTCATCTTTCTTCTTCACGAATAAAACAAGAGCACCCCAAGGAGAAGTACTAGGACGAATAAAGCCAATGTCTAACAATTCCTGTAGTTTGATCTTTAGCTCCTGAAGTTCAATAGGAGCCATTCGATATGGGGCTTTGGAAATGGGTTTTGTACCGGGTTCAAGGTCGATACAAAATTCAACTTTACTCTCTGGGGGTAGGCCAAGAAGTTCTTCAGGGAATACGTCAGGAAATTTATTAACAATAGAAATATCATTCAAAACTGGCGTATTTTTGTTTAGATCCGTGACATGAGCTAAGAAAGCTTGACATCCGTTTTTCAATAAACGAATAGCTTTATAGTTTGAGATGACAACGATTGATTTTAATGGTTTGGTTGCTTGAATTCACATAATAGGTCGATTAAAAATATGAAAGCTAACAACCTTACGAAAACAATCAATTTTTGCATGATGAGTAGTTAACCAATCAATCCCTAGAATCACGTCAAATGCAAGTATTTTTAATGAAATCAGATCGACATGTAATGTGTGGGTACCAAGTTGAACTAAACAAGACTTATAAACCGTGGATGTAATGAAGGTTTCTCTCAATGGAGTTTCAACAGATAAGTCAAAGTCTAATTTCTCCGGAGTCAAATTTAATCGATGAGCGCAAGTAGGAGAAATAAAAAAATGGGTAGAACCGGTATCAAATAAAGTATAGACTTCTTTAGAGTTTATGATAAGCTTACCCGTGATGACCTCATTCGGGTTCCTTGCTTTCTGGGAGGTCACAACAAACGCTCTCCCTTGCACTACCGATTTTGACTTTTTTGAGACGGCCTTTGGTGTCTCCATCCTGGCTGAACTTATTTTTGGTAAACGACAAAATCGAGCTAAATGACCTTCTCTTCCACAATTATAACATGCTTTAGACGGCATCGCGCAGTTTGGACTGATGTGCCCCTCCCCTCCGCATTTGAAACATATGATAGGTGGTCGTTCTCCTTCCTTAACAACGGGTGCTGGTGCTGACGTCTTTCCATCATTGTTGAATCTCCTCTTCTTGAAATGACCATTCTTATTGTTTTGGCCCTGATTACCACCGAAGTGGTTACCATTTCTGGCCTGTTGATTCCCTCCACGCTTGTTGTCACCGCTTCGATGACTGCTCTCACTGGTATTATCATTTTGCCGACTGCTCTCTTTTGGTTGCGTTGACTCATTATCGCGCTCCACTAACTGAGCCCTATTCACAACATCTGAATACAAACACAGTTTATGAGAAATAAGATGTTGACGTATCTCAGGTTTCAAACCTCGCAAAAATATTCGCGTCATTCGCTCTTCATTATCCACCAAGTGGGACGCAAACTGGGACAACTCAGCAAATTTAGCCTCATACTGCGACACGGTCATATTATTCTGCTCTAATTTGATGAACTCCACCTCCTTATGTGACGAACACTTTCGGGAAAGTATTTGTCATTGAACAGCTCTTGGAACTTCTCCCAAGACATCTTTAGTGCGGCAGGTTGAGTACGCTTAATCAATTCCCACCAGTAATCTGCCTCTGCCTTTCCTCGCAAAGGGAACCTTTTGCTCCTCAGAGCATCCCAAGACATCAAATATCTTGGTGATCTGCTTTATCCTTGTTTCCGCTATAAGTGGTTTTGGCTCTCCCTTAAACTCCGGTGGTCCCAGCTCCTTGAACTGTTTAGCGGTTACCGTCCGAGAGTTTTCAGTGTTTCCACCTACATTTTGAACAGGAGCCGCTCTCGCCTGCTGTTGCATGAACTGTATAAAGCTTTTGAACATTCCATCATTCATCATTTGGTCAGTATTGTTGTTTGCATGAGGATTATCGCCTTCCTGATACACATTATCCCGATTATTGATATGTGGTGAATCAACAGTCGCCTGTGCTCCATTGCTATTTTCAACATTCTCGGATGTCATTTTCAGATACTGTCACAAAATAAAAGTTAATTGATATGTCATATATTATCCTTATATTCTGACCGACCAATTAAATACCATGCAAATAAACTTAGGTAGGTCATACTAGCGAATGAATTCCCTGTCTCTCCCCACCTAGTTCTATTCTCACATCTTAGCCAGAGATCATTTCCCTAAGCTCTGATACCAAATGTGACGCCCCCAAAAATAGGTATGCATCACCCATCTTGGGTCATCAGATACATGGTATAGAATACAAATACAGCTTACTAATATAACTGTCGTGTACAATACGACAAAACATAACTGTGAGTTTGAATACAATTATTGTCTATTAGAGACTATACAAACTCAAAAGGAATCCTCATTATAATTATTGTCACACTATTTAACAGAATAGTAAGGACTACTAATACTATCATCTGGTCTATCACTCCGTTCCCCGACTCGTCCCAGCTATATTCTCATTTCCTGAAGAGAACAGTGAAAGAAAGGGTGAGCTCAACTAGCCTAGTAAGAAATATTATGACTAAGATAATACAGAATAAATTATCATTAGCCTTCAACAGTGTTACAAGTTTAACTGCAACGGAACAAGTAATCCATTAAAAGAGTCAAGTAGAGAATAAAATCTACTATCTTCTATGATTTAAAAGGTTTTTCAACACTGTTATCGCTGAGACTCAGCTTAACAAAATAATCTACATCATCGAATCACCCTTGCACTATGACCAAGGATATTCTTTAGTATCACGACCACAATTATCCATGCACTACGGGCCAAGAATATTTATGTATTCATTAATGGTCATGATCATGCCAACAACTGTCCATCAATGCACTACGGGTCAATGAAGACTTTTACCACATCATTTGTAACATTACAGTCATGATTGTACCGAATAATCCCTGGTCATAATCATACCAAGTCCATCTATGCACTACAGGCCACAGATGACTTTCAACATTTTATTAACATGAGGATGATGACAATGATATAAGAATTCAATAAAACAAGTTCAAGAATTAATTTATCCAAGAATTAACAACGTCCAAATTATCAACATGATACTGCTTTGTGGAGTAAAATTCAAGAATGCTTAGAATAATATTTTCATGAAAAGATACTGTATGAAACGCAATTATCAAGGATATTCCACTAATTTCATGGAGTATAGAAGTTAAAACTTAACCAACTGAGTATAATAAAGAATGGAATAACAAAAGAAATCACCCGGCATGCGATAGACCGCACAGATAGGTTATTCTAACAGAATAATAAATAATGGAACCAGGTCTAGCGTAAACGCACAGACAGGATATTCTGACAAAATAATAAATAATGGAACCAGGTTCGACGTAAACGCACAGACAGGATATTCCAACAGAATAATAAATAATGGAACCAGGTCCAGTGTAAAATACACAGACAGGATGTTCCAACAGAATAATAACAAGACGGAACCAAGTCCGGTGTAAAACACACAGACAGGATGTTTCAACAGAATAATAATAAAAACGGAACCAGGTCCGGTGTAAAACACACAGACAGGATGTTCCAACAGAATAATAGAAGAATGTCACCAAGTATAGGGTAGACCGCGTATACAGGTTATTCCAACAGAATAATAAGAAATAGAATAACAAAAGTTCTCTTCATGAATAAGAAAGAATAACATCCCTTACCATTTTAAAGAAGAACTGAAATAAGGAAGTAGTTAAGTAGCAAAATACTTTTCTTTTCTCTCTCTATAGTTTCTCTCTATAGTTTCTCTCTCTAGAGTTCAGTGAATTCGTAAGAAATAATGAAGGAATGAGCTGCTATTTATAGAAAAATGGAATGCATAGTAACTAATCCATGAACGGTCCAGATTGATTACTTTAATCTGACGGTCCATATTTAAAGAAAAATCTTTTAAATAAAATAAAATATATTCTATTTATAGAATAACTTTAATAAAGTATTCTATTTTATATAAAAAGCTGTTTCTGTATTATTACGTTAATAATACGAATAACATAAAACTTCATTATCGCTAAATAATTCATATTATTAACTAACAATAATCGAATCAAACTGAGCGACTTCTCACATATGAATTAATAATCAATACCGTGTGCTACTATACAACCAGACGTATTACTGTACTTTTACTACCGAGTAGTTCAATATTATCAATGGTAAAACTTCCGCCGTTATTTTTAATAAAATATTTTTATCGTTTTCTCAATCCGACAATAATTCTGTTGTGGGGTCCACCAATGATTGTGCCGTTGTACGAATATTCCTTGTTAAAACGAATATTTCCCGACTAATCGAATATTATATAACAACTTGCGTACTTTGCAAAATTTATAAATATTACCCACAACTATAACATTATATCAAATTAACTCCATAATATTCAAAAATGATATTTATAGAAAATTCATCTTTATTTATAAAAGTTGGGGTCTTACACCTATCATTGGTGGAATTCTCTTACAACAACAGTTATCAGACAAGTATAGGCGTGACTCCATTTTAAGCATTATATGGACGAAAGTGTCGCTCTCTAATATGTTGGGATGAGGTGGGAGAAGCAACATTGTTGGGACCCAAGTTGCTACGTATAACTACGGAAAAGATCCAAATGATTCGACAACGTATACAAACGGCACATGATCGATAAAAGAGTTATGCGAATCTTCATCGAAAGGACGTGGAATTTAGTATTGGAAATCATGTATTGTTGCGTGTGGCTCCATGGAAGGGAGTTACAAGATTTGGGAAGAGAGGAAAGCTAAATCCACGATTTATTGTTCCATTTCAAATTCTTGACCAAGTAAGAAATGTGGCCTATAGACTCGCGTTACCTCCAAGTATGTCTCGTGTTCATAATATTTTTCATATATCTGTGCTTCGTAAATATGTGAAAGACCCAAACCACGTCATTGAGTTAGAACCGGACGAGATAGCTGAAGACTTAACGAATGAGGAGGTACCTGTCAAGATCTTGGATAGGAAAGAGCATGTCCTATGCACAAAGGTCATACCACAATTTAAAGTTTTGTGGAGGAACCATGCTATTGAGGAAATGACCTGGGAGTTAGAAACAGAAATGAAAGTGAGGTATCCTCATCTTTTCGAAACACCAGGTACGTACATCAATTTTGAGGACGAAATTTTATAAGGAGGGGAGATTGTAAGACCCCAAATTATTAATAAATAAAATTTAATTTTCTCTATTTATTGTTTTAAAATAGTAAGGGTTGAATTGATTAATGAGGTTAGTTATGGGTAAAATACGCAAATATTTTAAATAAGCAAGTGCTTATAAAATATTCATTGTTGTCGGGGAATATTCGTTTGGTCGTGGAATATTCTTCCTATCGGAGAATATTCGTACGACGACGCAGTCTTTTGTGGACCCCATAACGGGAAGTGATTGGATGAAGAAAACGACAAGTATAAGTTATTTATAAATAACGGCGTAGTTGTTACCGTTAATACTGTTGGAATACCCGGTGGTTAAAACACAGTAATACGCGTTGTTGCACAGTAGCACACTGTATTGCACCAATTATTGATTCTTACGTAAGAAGACACTACTCAATAATTGTTACAGTAATTACTGTTCAATATTTTATTTTATTAATTCAATAATTGCTACGTTGATATTTTATATTACTATTATTTTAATAATTGTCATTACACAATATTTTCCATTATCGAAGCAATAATTCATATTATCTGAATAATATTATTAGATAACATTACTGATAATGTCTAGATAGTTCTGTCTAAGGAGAGGTTTGGTCACCTAATTATGCGTCAGTAAGGAGAAATCCTTATTGGAAAACCCACTCTTTCCTGGGAACTGCCTACTTGTCAGTATTGTGATTCTGTAATATTATTTATGAATAATTAATTATTGATTTATATGATGAGAAAAATATTCATTTTATGTGGATATAGATGGAGAAAATTTTTAAAGTGACAATTGTTGAAAATCGATATTTTATCTTTTCTGATAAAATAATATTTAATTATATTATTATAATATAATAATGATGATATTTTTACAATGAATGTGGGATATACGAGTATATGAGAAGAAAGCATATTTTTGTTGCAAAAATTGTTTAAAACATGTTAACCATGTCTGTGGGCCCATTTCTTGATTGAAATTTGATTATAGCTTGTAGAATCGTCCGTTTATAGATTTCGGTCAATTTCTGTTTGGAATTTAAAAAAACTTTCTTCTGTAAAGTTATAGATAATGAAATTTCCTATGAATAAAACATGTGGTTTGAATTTTTCTGACAAAAGGGCTATTTATTATGAATTATTGAAATTCTGAAGTTCCGAAATAATTGATTTTTGGAAGTTTTATTTATTTTTATTAATAAAAACATTTTTTATACTTTGTGGACTCATTAAACATGTGCAAAGTCCTGAAGCTAGGGAATTCAAAGTGGGCGTAAGAAAATTTAATTATATATTAATATTTTATTAAATTTTCTACTTTGGTATTCTAAGCATTTTCCTATAAATAGGGTGCTTAGGTTAGAATTGAAAATCACACCAGAAACTAAAATTTTCTCTCGCTTTCTCTCTCTTTATTACCGAGCGTATTCTTGTGAGTATTTTAAGACTTTGAGTGTTGCTATACGGTGCAAGTTTCCTTTAGCTCTATATCCAGTATTCCAATCAGAAGTACTGTCTTTTCGAGGTAAGGGATGTTATTTTTTTTCGTAAATGATATTATTTCTTTCAATATCATTATGTCGAAATATTGGTCTGAACTTTTTATCAAATTTGGAACTTTTTGTGTCGGGGTTACTATTCACGTATACGGCACTATTCACGTATACGACACTATTCATCAAAAAAATAAAATTTTCTTCTTTTTGTCTAAGATATCTATTATGGATACTAGCTTTAATTATAGTCATGTTTTGATCATTCTTGAATTTTACTCCACTATGGTTATTTATGAAGTATTTTTGAACCTGGATTGTTTAAAGTACGAATCCTTAATATTTGTTATTTTGTTTCGCTGGATTTATTTTCTTTAAAATATTTTTCATCATCCTCAGTCCTAAATGATGATATTATTGAATATCTTTGGCCTGTAGTGCAAAGATGAATGATTTCTGATGAATATCTTTGGTCCGTAGTGCAAAGATGAACATGTGTTTAGATGAATATGACCAACTAATGAATATCTTTGGCCTGTAGTACAAAGATGAATATTTGATTCAAGATATATATTGATTGATGTTACAGGGATAAAATATCGACGATGAACTTTTAAATTCATATATAGAAGATAGTAGATTTCATTCTCTACTTAACTCTTCTAATGAATTATTATTTCCGCTGCGAATATTGATTTAAAACTTGTTGTCTATTGTATTCTATAAATTTTTCCCTGTTGAAGACTAACGATAATTTGTTCTATATTATCTTAGTCATAATATTCTTTACTGGGCTAGTTGAGCTTACCCTTTTTCCTTTTTATTCTATTTTTCTTCTCAGGAGGCGAGAATGTAGCGAGTACTAGTCGGGGTATAGAATGAAGGGTCTAAAAAGTTATTTAAGTAGTCTTCACTATTTTTGTAAACTAATGTATCAATAATTGTAATGAGGACTCATTTGAGTGTGGATATTGTCTAGATGACAATATTTATATTTAAACTCACATTTTTTATGTTGAATTAATAAAGTTGTAGTTACCATGTATTTTGACGACTCAGAATGGGTGTTGTATACCTATTTTGAGGGCGTCACAACTTTTATAACAATATAAGCATGAGGATGATGACAATGATATAAGAATTCAATTAAAAGAAAGCAAAGGATAAATTTGTAAAGATATATAATTTAATTTATTCAGAATTCAATAATGTCCAAATTGTCAACATGATACTACTTTGTGGAATAAAATTCAAGAATAATATTTTATCAAAAATAATTTGAACAAAAAAGAAATTAATTTTTGTCATGAATAGTATCCCGGGTTAATAGTAACCGAGTGAATAGTATCCCATGAATAGTACTTTGGGAATAGTAACCCCGTGAATTGAACTCCGACATGAAAAAGTTAAAATTTATCAAGAATGCTCAGAATAATATTTTCATGAAAAGATATTGGATGAAGTGCAAATATCAATGATATTCTACTAATTTCATGGAGTATAGAAGCCAAAACTTTAACAAAACGAGTGTAAAATTCGAAATCTAAAACGAAATAATATTACTTACATACTACAGAGTATGGAAGAAAATATTATTTCATATGAATACTGAAAAAAAATAATATCCCTTACCTTAAAAGAAGAGTATTTCCAGTGGTATAGCGGGGATATTCTTGAAAAAAACTTTCACTGTTTTCTACGCTCAAAACTTTCTAAAACTCGAAAGAAATACGCTCAATATTATAGAAGAAGAATTCTCTGATTATGGTGTGATTTTCAATACTAACTAAGCATCCTATTTATAGGAGAACGGAAAGGGTACTGTTTGATCACGGGTGCACCGAATGATAATTTCACGGATGAAATTTAAGTAGTCACGGATGTTATATGCAATAATCGAATTACAAATATCAAGTAAAACAAAAATATAATATGTATATATAAGCACATGGTGCTTTGAAAAAAAATCTCCCTCTGTGACAAATTTTGTAGGATTTCCCCCCCCAATTTTTTTCTTCCAACGTGGGCCCCATGTGTTCCCCTCCCACCAACATTTCACCATCACAGGTGGGTCCCATTATATATATACGGAATAACTTTCTACCGATTATTTTAAAAATGGGTAAATAGGGGTCCAAATAATACGCCAATATTTACAACAAATACTTCATAAAAATCACCTCAATATTTTTAACAACATTTATTCATCATTATTATAACTCGCAATATTAACAACCATATCGTTCCTAGGAAAGAGGAGGCTTTTCGATAAGAATTTCTCCCTATTGGCGCGCAATTAGGTGAACAAACCTCTCCTCAACAGAAGTTTCAAGACATTGTTAATTATGCAAATAATAATATGAATAACTTGTCATCTCAATTATTGATTTAATAATATAAAAATTATTGTGACAATAATTGAATCAAATAACGTGAGATACTATGTAGCAACTACTATGGCAATAATTGAACACAACTGAGTGACTTCTCACGTAAGCATCAATAATCAATATCGTGTGCTACTATGCAATCACGCGTATTACTGTACTTTTACCACCGGGTATTTCAACAGTTAACGGTAAAACTTCCGCCGTTATTTTCATAAAAAGATATTTCTGTCGTTTTCTCATTTCGACAATAATTCCGTTGTGGATCCACCAATAATTGTGCCGTCGTACGAATATTCCCTGTTAAAACGAATATTCTCCGACCAATCGAATATAATATAATAACTTGCGTACTTTGTAAAATTTATAAATATTACCCACAACTATAACATTATATCACATTCATTCCTTAATATTTAAAAATGATATTTATAGAAAATTCATCTTTATTCATAAAAGTTGGGGTCTTACAACCTCCCCTTCTTATGAAATTTCGCCCTCGAAATTAGGGTACATACCTGGTATGACGAAGAGGTGAGGATACCTTGATTTCATTTTGGATTCTAACTCCCAGGTCATTTCCTTAACATCGTTGTTTCTCCACAAAACTTTGACTTGAGGTATAACCTTGGAGCGTAGAACATGCTCCTTCTTATCCAAGATTTTACACAGGTACCTCTTCATACGTTAAATCTTCCGCTATTTCGTCCGGTTCTAACTCAATAATATGGTTCGAGTCTTCCACATATTTACGTAACATGGATATGTGAAAAATGTTATAAACACGAGACATACTTGGCGGTAAAGCAAGTCTATAGGCTATAGTTTCTACTCGGTCAAGGATTTTAAATGGGCCAATGAATCGAGGATTGAGCTTTCCTCTCTTTCCAAATCTTGTAACTCCCTTCCATGGAGCAGCACGTAACAACACATGTTCTCTAACATTGAATTCCACGTCCTTCCGATGAAGATCAGCATAACTCTTTTGACGATCTTGTGAGGTTTTTATACGTTGCCGGATCGTTTGAATCTTTTCTATAGTCATACGGACCAACTTCGGTCCCAACAATGTTGCTTCACCCACCTCATCCCCGTGACGCCCCCAAATTCGGGTATCTTCCAACCCGACAGATGGTGCTCCACTATACTAACATCCATACCATCATTCCATTAAAATACAACAAAATGAGAGTAAGTACTATATTCTTATTAAAATCAAAGTATAATCCTTCCCAGGTTCATAAACCGGTTACATCGTTCATTGTTCATAAGGTATAATACATACAAACTTACTAAACTATTACACAATGCCTAAGCATCCATCCTAGCTTTGCCCTTATCTTTCTTGGCATTCTCCGTACGTTCACCTTTAACTGCAGTTATATAATTCACGCAAGAAGTGAGCATGACAGCTCAGCAAGTTTAATCAAGGATAACAGGAATACCACATTCGTGAATTATATAACAATTCCAACATAACTGAACAATAGTTATGAAGTATTATGAATCAATACTACCATAACAGTATATAACATCAATTCCCAATGTATAGAATAGATTAGGAATTCTGAACCGGTCGATTAGACCATGAACAGTAAATTTCAGTTTTCATACTTGAAAAGGAGTCCACAGCACTAAGGCCGTTCATCCGTATAACTTACGAGCACTTCTAGGTGATCAGCCTATAGTACTCTATGTTGATCAACACTACATTCATTAAACGTATTTACGTTTAATATTTTTGGCAAACTCGCGTGCCCATCGAAATATCGATGAAAAATACTTTTGTTTGTTCATAGACAAACCTTACCTTCACATCCGTACCAATTACTTGGCATAGGATAGCGTTAACATTTCTATATAGAATGATATGGAAAATCATCAATCTATATCTTTCGAATAGTCTAGCCGAGTTAAAATCTGGCATCAACCCTTTCTTTTAAAACAAAGCTTGCAATTCAGTTCAATGAATCACATAAAACTTGGCTAACTTGGAAGTTAGACAAGCGTTAAGAAAACTTGCCTTTCAGCGTCTTCAAATAACTTACTCAACTGACCACATCCTTTACAGAATCTACATGATATATTCACATAGCACACCGTAATTAGCTATCAAACAACTATTTACATTGTTCCTACAAGCTTCTTTCTCTTCTATGTCTTTGTTAACATAATATCTTTATTAGAGTCAACATGACTTATTACCCTTCGTCCCGGTTTATCTCTCTATGGACGTTTATTAACCGGACTCAACTTCATTAATAAAGTATTACTTCGTTCATTTTACATATCTTGTTTACTTACATTAGACTCCTAAGTTTTATACCACATATCTTAATATAGGTAGTATAGGATTAGTCTTTATACATTTATTGAGTATATAAACTCAACTCCGATTGATCCCTAACCAACTGAAGTCTAAAGCATAACTTGGTCAACTTTTTCTTACTGCCGGCGCTGCGGCGCGGCACCCCTTGCATAACATTGGCGCTGGGGCGCGAGTTTGCAGAGTGCTCGGCCGAGTCTGGCGCTGCGGTGCCACCATTTTGTACTGGTTTTGGCGCTGCGGTGCCGAGTCTGTGCATCAGTTGACAAACCAGTTTTGGTTTTCTAACGAAACTCCCGGCTTCCTAATTTGTTCGTTTTACATCCGAATTGACCCATTCGAATTCCTACAAGTCAGGAATTACATCCTTTACGCGTTCATATAAGAATTCAACACTTTCGAATCCGTTAACTCATAATTCACTATTGAGTTCATTTTATATACGTTCGTAAACGTTAATGAGCGTTCAATGCTTGTTTTCTACGTTCTAAGTCGGAATTCGACGATTCTCGAACCCACAACTCTTAAACACCATATCTCACGTGTTGACATTGAAAACCAACGTTTTCAAGTCTCACAGACACTTTCAACTATAATTTCGGGATTTCTACGCTTTCGACGTTTAACGTCTATTTTCGTAAAATTCACCATAACTTCATTACTAATGTTCTCTAAGCCAAATCACATGGAATACTCCATGGATTTCATATCTACATCCTAACCAAGCAAGATGCAATTACTAACAGATTGATAGAGTCCAATCGTTTATAAACGATCAATCTCAACTATCCATGTTTTTATGGTTCAAAACTATTTCAAACCTTATTATTTTTATAACCTCATGACTTATAGAGATTGAATCTATGGCAAGTCATCTTTAATCCCTCATACAAGGCGTATACCATCCCTCTATGATTCTCCAATACGAAAGACAAATCAAAAAGAGATGGAGATGAAAGATAAGGATTATACCTTAAGAACTCTTGGAAATCTTTTGGAAGAATAGAAGTATAAGCTTCCAAAGTGTATCCTTGAAAGTGTAGCTCTCTTTCCTCTCTCAAATAATCTAAGTTGGCAACTTTGAAAACTCTAAAATGCAACAACCTAGCTTCTTATTTATAGGAAATGAAAATGGAGGGCTTAATGGTCAATATACCCCCACCTCCTTACTATTCAAGTGTGGTCACCAAGTAAAACACTTGGTGACCAAGTCTTATACTTAAAGTCCACCCCAAGTGGCCGGCCCACCTCCCCTTTATGACATCCCATGGGTTGCCCCATGGGTTTATCCCATTGGGTGACCCACCGGTTCGACCCACGGTTCAGTTTTGTGAATTGGGCTTAATTAAATAAACATTGGGCCTTGACTTTGACTTAACCCACCTAACTTATTGGATTTAGTCCTTCAATTAGTTGGATTAACTTATAACCCAACTCAAATGAATTAATCATTAAGTCATAACTTAATTCTATAATACGTATCGTATTCTACACGTATGATTCACGTATTCCTTTCGTATACCATACGTACAATAATCGTATCGTACCTCTTATTTACTCATAGTATTATACATAGATACTAATTGCATAACACTCGAACTCAACCTAACGCCATTCCTTCTACGCATATTATTTCCTTCTCGGAAATCAATATACTCAACCCTTAGGTTTTAAGTCCGCAGGCGAAAACTTCGTTTTTGCCATAAATGAAATATTATCAGATATTCCATCTCATCACGATATTCTATCATTACGCGTTTCTCGGAATTTCAAAATAATTCCTCGAACAGAAACAGATAAATAGTGTTTTTACGGAAACTTCTCAGAAAATAATTATTATCGTCTTGGAAATTTCAAACAACTATTTCTACCACGTAGCCAGAATTCTAACCACGTTAGCACATTCTAGGTCATAGAACGACCTTCACATAGTTTACTTCACAAAGAATTCAATTAAATTCATTTAATTCACATAATCAAATAAAAATTTAATTGTCATAAAAATCCGATTTTCTCGGGCGTTACATTCTCTCCCCCTTATAAGGATTCTGTCCCCAGAATCTTAGCTTATAATTACATAAACAAATGAGGAAAATCTTCCTTCATTTTACTTTTGAGCTCCCACGTTGCTTCTTCAACATTGGGGTTTCTCCATAACACCTTCACTGAAGGTATGACCTTATTTCTTAAAACTTGTTCCTTCCTATCAATAATTTGAATTGGAAGTTCCTCATAGGACAAGTCCTTCTCTAACTGAATAGATTCATACTCTATCACGTGTTTATAGTCCGATTTATAAGGACGCAACACTGACACATGAAACACATTATGAATGCGTTCCATTTCTGGAGGTAAAGCTACTTCATAAGCTACCTCCCCTATTCTATTTAAAATCTCAAAAGGTCCTACAAACCTTGGACTTAACTTTCCTTTCTTTCCAAAACGTATCTTCCCTTTCCATGGTGATACTTTTAGAAAAACAAAAGATCCTACATCGAATTCTCTATTTTCTCGGTGAGGATCCGCATACTTCCTTTATCGGTCTTGAGCCGCAACTAATCGAGCACGTATTAATTCTACCATGTCCGCCGTCTGCTGAACCATCTTTGGTCCCAACATCTGACGTTCACCCACCTCATCCTAACACAGTGGAGTTCGGCACTTCCTCCCATACAACGCTTTGTAAGGCGGCATGCCTATACTAGCGTGAAAACTATTGTTGTACGAAAATTCCACCAACGGTAGAAATTCGTTCCAACTCCCTTTGAAATCCATAACGCAAGATCTCAAAATATCCTCAAGCGTTTGAATTGTTCGCTCACTCTGACCATCCATTTGAGGATGATATGCCGTACTCAATCTTAATTGCGTTCCCATTTGCTCTTGCAAACTTCTCTAAAAGTTCGATGTGATTCGTGGATCACGATCTGACACAATCGACACAGGCACTCCATGTCTGGAAATAATTTCCTTGACATACAGCTTAGCTAACTGATCTAAGTTATACCTAATTCCTATTGGTAGAAAATGAGCCAATTTCGTTAATCGATCCACTATCACCCAAATAGCATCGTATCCTTTTCTTGTTGTTGGAAGTCCCACCACAAAGTCCATCGTGATGTGCTCCCATTTCCATTCTGGAATTTCTAGCGGTTGTAACAACCCGCTCGGTCGTTGGTGTTCAGCCTTAACTTTTTGACAAGTTAAGCACTTACTAACATATTCTGCTATATCCCTCTTCATATTCGGCCACCAAAAGTTTCGACGAAGGTCTTGATACATCTTCGTACTACCGGGATGTATCGAGTACCTCGAACTATGAGCCTCCATCATAATTTCTTCTTTTAATTCGGGATCATTAGGAACCCAAATTCCCTCAAAATGAAGTAATCCCTCCTTATCGAGGTTATACTCAGTTTTTTCTTCGTCTTCTATCCTATTCAGCATCTGCTTGCACTCCTCATTGCTCAGTTGTACTCCCCTAACCCGCTCCACTATGGTAGGTTGGGTTTCCGTGAAAAATAAAAATTCTACCGATTCCCTCGGTAACTTAACTTCTAGTTCCATTTTTGCCATCGCTGTTACCAACTCATTCTGAGTTGTTAACATTGATAATTTCTCTCTACCCTTTCTACTTAGCGCATCCGCTACTACATTGGCTTTTCCCGGATGATATAAAATATCACAGTCATAATCTTTTATTAACTCCAACCACCTTCTCTGTCTCATGTTCAACTCCTTCTGTGTGAAGATATATTTCAGACTTTTGTGGTCCGTGTATATCTCACATTTCTCACCATAAAGATAATGTCTCCATATCTTTAGGGCAAAAACTACAGCTGCCAATTCAAGGTCATGAGTAGGATAAACCTTCTCATAATCCTTCAATTGATGTGACGCATACACAATGACCTTGCCATGCTACATGAGCATGCAACCTAATCCTTTATGCGAAGCATCGCTATACACTACAAAATTCCCAGTATCATCTGGTAAGGACAATACCGGTGCCTCACTTAATCTCTTCTTCAATTCCTGAAAACTGTTCTCATATTTTTCAGTCCACACATACTTCACTGACTTTCTTGTCAGATTGGTTAACGGAGTAGCTAATTTAGAAAAGTCTGGAATGAACCTTCTGTAGTATCCTGCTAACCCCAGAAAACTCCGAATCTCAGTCGGCGTCTTCGGTTGCTCCCATTCGTTAACTGCTTCTACTTTGGCCGGATCTATAGAAATGACATCCTTATCAATAACATGCCCTAGAAACTGCACTCTTTCAAGCCAAAATTCACACTTTGTGAATTTCGCATACAACTTCTCATTCCTTAGTGTTTCCAACACTATTCTTAAATGTTCCGTATGATCTTCTAGCGTCTTTGAATAGACTAGAATATCATCAATGAACACTACGACAAACTTGTCCAAATATTGTTTGAACACTCTGTTCATCATATCCATAAATGCGGCTGGCGCATTAGTCAACCCAAATGACATTACCAGAAACTCGTAGTGACCATAACGAGTTCTGAATGCGGTCTTAGGTATATCTTCCTTCCTTACCTTTAACTGATGATACCCCGTGCGCAAATCTATTTTAGAAAAATACTTTGCCCCTTTTAACTGATCAAATAGATCATCGATCCTTGGCAAAGGGTACCTATTCTTAATCGTTAACTTGTTCAACTCTCGATAGTCGATACAAAGTCTTAACAACCCATCCTTCTTCTTTACAAACAACACCGGTGCTCCCCAAGGAGACACACTTGGTTGAATGTACTTCCTATCTAACAGTTCTTGTAATTGAACCATTAACTCCTTCATTTCAACTGGCGCCATTCGATATGGTGCCCTTGAAACTGGTGCCGTTCCCGGCAACAAATCAATTACAAATTCTACCTCCCTATCTGGTGGAATACCCGATAATTCCTCCAGAAATACATCAACGAACTCTTGCACAACTGGTATCTGATCCAAGGATGTCCCCACTCTTTGGGTATCCACCACATGGCATAGATAACCTACACACCCTTTTCTTAACATCTTCCTAGCTTGTGTCATAGACAGACAACAAGAGCGTCTCGGTGAATTACTACTGAAAAACACTACCTTAATTTTCTTAGAAAGCCGAAGGTTTACACTTTTCCTATGGCAATCTATAATTGCCTCATGGTTCACCAACCAATCCATACCAAGAATTACATCAAATTCTTTTAGCCTTATCGGTACCAAATCTACCGATAACTTATTTCCCCTAATTTCTACGCAACAGTTCTTATGAATATGTTCAATGGGGATTATCTCCTCGTTTGCTACCTTAACGTCTAAAGGTGTAGGTAACTTCTCAGGGATTAACCCTAATCGTTTAGCAAATTCACATGCTATAAAAGAACAAGTGGCACCCGAGTCAAATAGCACATAAGCATTTATCTCATTGACCGAAATGATACCTGCTACCACATCTGTTGATGCAACTACATCTTGAACAGTCATATTAAACGTACGAGCCGAGGGTCTACCCACTGATGGTGTTGGTCTAGTAATGGCTAATTTACCACTACCAGAACTCTTATTCCCCTCTAAACCTTTCTTTGGGCAAATTCTTGCCATGTGGTCATTTGACCCACAGACAAAACACCCCTGATTCTTCTTAGGGTTATGACAATTGGGTGACAAATGCCCCTCCTGCCCACAGTTGTAGCATACTTCTTTCCCCTTTAAACAGACTCCCATGTGAGATTTTTCGCATGTCTTACATGCTTCCGTTCTCCTTTTGGGATCTCCCTGTTTTACCCTGGTATTCCCGGGATTAAAACCCTTCCTCTTTGGTAAGTTGTCGCTTCTGCTGGCAACTTCAGCCTTATTACTTCCTTCTATCTTACTCTTAATCTTCTGCTCTTTGTGGTACTGAGACAAGGCCTCACTGCCACCTTCAGCTATTATTGCCTTTTCCAGAATGGTCCCATAGGAAGCACTCTGGAAAATCGATATTCTACTATAGAGCCAAGGTTTTAAGCCCTGCTCAAATCTGCACTCCTTCCTTTCCTCCGTATCCACCTGATGTGGAGCAAATCTTGCCAACTCATTAAATTTGGCGGCATATTGAGGAACAGTCATATCCCCCTGCTTAAGTTCTAGGAACTTAATTTCCATCCTACCCTGCATGCTAGTAGGGAAATAGTTCTCGAAGAAAACCTTCTTAAACTGTTCCCACGTAACAGCCTCTGTCCTAGCCCCACCCTGGTGAGCTTCCCACCAGTAGTTGGCTTCTCCCTTCATCATGTAAGTCGCAAAAGAAGTGTTTTGCGCCTCACCTACGTTTGTTATCACAAACGCCTTTTCAATTTCCCTAATCCATGTTTGGGCTTCTAGTGGATCCGTCGTTCCTCGGAACTCGGGAGGGTCCACACTTTTAAAGTTCTTAAAGGTAGTTGTTCTTACTACCCCAGGAGCTATAGGAATCCCACCCCCCACTTGGTTTAATGCAGCCGTTAATAAATTAACGAACTCTTGCATAGGGTTGTTAGGACCCCCTTGATTTTTATTATGAGACTCGGCCTCTTGGTTCCGTTATCTCCTTCTTGGCGGCATAATTCTGATTAAATAAATAAAGTTTCGTTATTATCTATTTAATTACTCGGTTATCATTTTAAATTAACAACAACCATTCATACCACACAAGCATTTTAAATAAAAATGTCATTATATTAATATGCTTTCATAGTCAAAACTATTTACATCATGTTCCCTTAGCCAAAAGCTATCACATACTATCCCGCGATTGCCTTCTACAAAAGTTAGGATTTACAAAAAGACTACCCTTAGTTGTACAAAAGAGGGTTTTACGTCACTACTTATATACAAAAAGTTCTAGCGACCTGCTAACATTGTCGAACGGCATTTTCATATTTCTGATTTGCCAGAATCGACACTATATCTCGACTTATGGTATGTCGAGTCTGCCCAGACTCAATAGAATAACAAGCAATTTTCAGCTTGAAATCCTCATGAGCGCATTCATGAATGTATGACATCCTAGCTATTTTCTGATCTTTCTCAACCAGTTTCTGTTTTAGCTCGAGGACCTCATCCTTATAGCTATGAGCCTTATCAATCATAAGCACTTTTTCATCGTGCTCCGACTCAAAGTCTGCCTCTGTAGATTCTTTCGCCTCATATAGGGCAGTTATCTCCTCAATCTGTGCCTCTACCTGAGTACGTAGGTGCACATTCCTATCCAACACCGCTAGATACAGTGCTCTAGTTGCATCCAAAGATGCTGGCTCCAGAGTAGGTAACACCGTGTTAATCGATGTCACCTCCATTTCCTCCTCCACATCTAACATCTCCTTAAGGTATGATGCTAATCCCATGGTCTCCTCAGAGTATTCCTCCTCAGAGATGTACTCCTCAATGTCTGAGTCTTCTAGTACAACTATCAGTACCTCCATCACTGGCATTGGTACTACCTCAACTTGGTTAACTGAGTCCTCACTTATCATTTCCACGTTTCTAAACATCAAGCTATCGGTTGACATCTACAAACACATAACACGTTGATTAGTACATAATACACAATAGTATAAGCACAAATCACATTTAATATCTTTAAGATTAATTTTCATCTTTTAATTCTTTCGATACTGAGTTATCTCAATATCTTCTTAATTCAATAGACTTGAATTTCATTTCTCGGACTTTACCTTCCTTACAAGGTTATTAACCTAAGATTTTTCCCCCCCTTAAGTTTTATAACCTAAGGCTTTGATACCAACCTGTGATGCCCCAAATTCGGGTATCTTCCAACCCGACAGATGGTGCTCCACTATACTAACATCCATACCATCATTCCATTGAAATACAACAAAATGAGAGTAAGTACTATATTATTATTAAAATCAAAGTATAATCCTTCCCAGGTTCATAAACCGGTTACATCGTTCATTGTTCATAAGGTATAATACATACAAACTTACTAAGCTATTACACAATGCCTAAGCATCCATCCTAGCTTTGCCCTTATCTTTCTTGGCATTCTCCGTACGTTCACCTTTAACTGCAGTTATATAATTCACGCAAGAAGTGAGCATGACAACTCAGCAAGTTTAATTAAGGATAACAGGAATACCACATTCGTGAATTATATAACAATTCCAACATAACTGAACAATAGTTATGAAGTATTATGAATCAATACTACCATAAAAGTATATAACATCAATTCCCAATGTATAGAATAGATTAGGAATTCTGAACCGGTCGATTAGACCATGAACAATAAATTTCAGTTTTCATACTTGAAAAGGAGTCCACAGCACTAAGGCAGTTCATCCGTATAACTTACGAGCACTTCTAGGTGATCAGCCTATAGTACTCTATGTTGATCAACACGACATTCATTAAACGTATTTACGTTTAATATTTTTGGCAAACTCGCGTGCCCATCGAAATATCGATGAAAAATACTTTTGTTTCTTCATAGACAAACCTTACCTTCACATCCGTACCAATTACTTGGCATAGGATAGCGTTAACATTTCTATATAGAATGATATGGAAAATCATCAATCTATATCTTTCGAATAGTCTAGCCGAGTTAAAATCTGGCATCAACCCTTTCTTTTAAAACAAAGCTTGCAATTCAGTTCAATGAATCACATAAAACTTGGCTAACTTGGAAGTTAGACAAGCGTTAAGAAAACTTGCCTTTCAGCGTCTTCAAATAACTTACTCAACTGACCACATCCTTTACAGAATCTACATGATATATTCACATAGCACACCGTAATTAGCTATCAAACAACTATTCACATTGTTCCTACAAGCTTCTTTCTCTTCTATGTCTTTGTTAACATAATATCTTTATTAGAGTCAACATGACTTATTACCCTTCGTCCCGGTTTATCTCTCTATGGACGGTTTATTAACCGGACTCAACTTCATTAATAAAGTATTACTTCGTTCATTTTACATATCTTGTTTACTTACATTAGACTCCTAAGTTTTATACCACATATCTTAATATAGGTAGTATAGGATTAGTCTTTATACATTTATTGAGTATATAAACTCAACTCCGATTGATCCCTAACCAACTGAAGTCTAAAGCATAACTTGGTCAACTTTTTCTTACTGCCGGCGCTGCGGCGCGGCACCCCTTGCATAACATTGGCGCTGGGGCGCGAGTTTGCAGAGTGCTCGGCCTAGTCTGGCGCTGCGGTGCCACCATTTTGTACTGGTTTTGGCGCTGTGGCGCCGAGTCTGTGCATCAGTTGACAAACCAGTTTTGGTTTTCTAAGGAAACTCCCGGCTTCCTAATTTGTTCGTTTTACATCCAAATTGACCCATTCGATTTCCTACAAGTCAAGAATTACATCCTTTACGCGTTCATATAAGAATTCAACACTTTCGAATCCGTTAACTCATAATTCACTATTAAGTTTATTTTATATACATTCGTAAACGTTAATGAGCGTTCAATGCTTGTTTTCTTCGTTCTAAGTCGAAATTCGATGATTCTCTAACCCACAACTCTTAAACATCCTATCTCACGTGTTGACATTGAAAACCAACGTTTTCAAGTCTCACGGCAACTTTCAACTATAATTCCGGGATTTCTACGCTTTCGACGTTTAACGTCTATTTTCGTAAAATTCGCCATAACTTCATTACTAATGTTCTCTAAGCCAAATCACATGGAATACTCCATGGATTTCATATCTACATCCTAACCAAGTAAAATGCAATTACTAACAGATTGATAGAGTCCAATCGTTTATAAACGATCAATCTCAACTATCCATATTTTCATGGTTCAAAACTATTTCAAACCTTATTATTTTTATAACCTCATGACTTATAGAGATTGAATCTATGGTAAGTCATCTTTAATCCCTCATACAAGGCGTATACCATCCCTATATGATTCTCCAATACAAAAGACAAATCAAAAAGAGATGGAGATGAAAGATAAGGATTATACCTTAAGAACTCTTGGAAATCTCTTGGAAGAATAGAAGTATAAGCTTCCAAAGTGTATGTTTGCAAGTGTAGCTCTCTTTTCTCTCTCAAATAATCTAAGTTGACAACTTTGAAAACTCTAAAATGCAACAACCTAGCTTCTTATTTATAGGAAATGAAAATGGAGGGCTTAATGGTCAATATACCCCCACCTCCTTACTATTCAAGTGTGGTCACCAAGTAAAACACTTGGTGACCAAGTCTTGTACTTGAAGTCCACCCCAAGTGGCCGGCCCACCTCCCCTTTATGACATCCCATGGGTTTTACCCATTGGGTGACCCACCGGTTCGACCCACGGTTCAGTTTTGTGAATTGGGCTTAATTAAATAAATATTGGGCCTTGACTTTGACTTAACCCACCTAACTCATTGGATTTAGTCCTTCAATTAGTTGGATTAACTTATAACCCAACTCAAATGAATTAATCATTAAGTCATAACTTAATTCTATAATACGTATCGTATTCTACATGTATGATTCACGTATTCCTTTCGTATATCGTACGTACAATAATCGTATCGTACCTCGTATTTACTCATAGTATTATACATAGATACTAATTGCATAACACTCGAACTCAACCTAACGCCATTCCTTCTACGCATATTATTTTCTTCTCGGAAATCAATATACTCAACCCTTAGGTTTTAAGTCCGCAGGCAAAAACTTCATTTTTGCCATAAATGAAATATTATCAGATATTCCATCTCATCACGATATTCTATCATTACGCGTTTCTCGGAATTTCAAAATAATTCCTTGGACAGAAACGGATGAATAGTGTTTTTACGAAAACTTCTTAGAAAATAATTATTATCGTCTTGGAAATTCCAAACAACTATTTCTACCACGTAGCCAGAATACTAACCACGCTAGCACATTCTAGGTCATAGAATGGCCTTCACATAGTTTACTTCACAAAGAATTCAATTAAATTTATTTAATTCACATAATCAAATAAAAATTTAATTGTCATAAAAATCTGATTTTCTCGGGCGTTACAATCCCAACATACTTGAGAACGACACTTTCTTCCATACAACGCCTCAAATGGAGCCATGCCAATACTTGCTTGATAACTGTTGTTATAGAAAAACTCCACTAATGGTAAGTACTTGTCCCAACTTCCTTTGAAGTCAAGGACACAGAGTCTTAATAAATCTTTAAGAGTTTGAATAGTCCTCTCCAACTGTCCGTCTGTTTGAGGATGATATGCTGAACTAAATTGTAAATCCGTGCCCATAGATTTTTGTAAACTAACCCAAAATTGTGAAGTGAATCTTGGGTCTCGATTAGAAACTATAGATACTGGCATACCATGTAGTCTTACAATCTCATTTATGTAAATACGAGCAAGACATTCAAGTGAATAAGTTTCTCGTATTGGTAAGAAATGAGCAGACTTGATCAATCTATCAACAATGACCCAAATTGCATCTATGCCTTAAGAAACCTTAAGAAGACCAGTAACGAAATCCATGGTAATGTGCTCCCACTTCCATTCTAGAATTTTAAGTGGTTGCAATGGACCTTTTGGCACTTGATGCTCCGCCTTGACTCGTTGACAAGTTAGACACCTTGAGATAAACTCCGCGATCTCTCTCTTCATATTGCTCCACCAAAATGTATGTAGAAGATCACGATACATTTTGGTACTCCCAGGATGGATTAGAAACGGTGTGTTGTGCGCCTCCATCATGATTTTATACTTCAAGTTAGAATTGTTAGGAACACAAAGTCTGGAGTTAACTCGAAGTATTCCTTCTTCATCGATTCTTGATTCCGGAATAACACCTTCTTGCACTTTCTTTCTCATACGCATCAGCTCCAGGTCTGTAGCTTGAACAACTTTAACTTTATCGATTAAAGTCGGTTCAACTCGTATATTTGCCATCATCACGTGGATCCTTGGATTCTTTAACTCTATCTCCATCCTTTGTAAGTCATACAAAATGGGCCTTTGTGTTGACAATATCGCACTCGTACCCGCATATGATCTTCTACTCAATGTGTCAGCTACTACGTTCACTTTTTTAGGATGGTATTGAATAGTATGATCATAATCTTTCAACAGTTTGAGCCAACGTCGTTGTCGTATGTTGAGTTCCTTTTGAGTGAAAAAATATTTGAGGCTTTTACGATCCGTATAGATCTCCACCATCTCCCCATATAGGTAATGCCTCCAAATTTTAAGTGCGAAGACAACAACTGCCAACTCTAGATCATGAGTAGGATAATTCCTCTCATATTCTTTGAGTTGTCGAGAGGCATAGGCTATGACTTTCCCATGTTGCATGAGAACACATCCTAATCCTTTGCCCGAAGCATCACTGTAGATGACAAATCCCTCCGAGCCAGATGGTATTGTCAGAGCAGGTGCTGAAATGAGTCTCCTATTGAGTTCTTGAAAACTCTTCTCACATTCCTCGCTCAAATTAAATTTTATATCTTTTCGAGTCAGCTGAGTTAATGGAGTAGCGATTCGAGAAAACCCTTCTATAAATCTCCGATAATAACCAGCTAAGCCGAGAAAGCTACGTACTTCGGTCACTAATTTAGGTTGCTCCCAGCTTTGAATTGCTTCAATCTTCGCCGGGTCAACAGATTTTCCATGACTTGATACTACGTGACCAAGGAATGCTACTTCCTCAAGCCAGAACTCACATTTCTTCAACTTGACATATAACTTGTTCTTACGAAGCTTTTGGAGTATCATCCTCAAGTGTTGCTCATGATCCTCACAACTTTTTGAGTAAATGAGGATGTCATCAATAAAGACGACTACAAAGTGATCCAAATATTCCTTGAATACTCGGTTCATCATATCCATGAAGGCAACAGGAGCATTAGTCAATCTAAAGGACATGACTAGGAATTCGTAATGTCCGTACCGAGTTTTGAAAGCAGTCATTGGAATGCCATCAATTTTAATATTTAATTGATGATATCCGGAACGAAGATCAATCTTTGAAAAGAATTTGGCGCCTTGTAACTGGTCAAACATGTCATCAATACGTGAAAATAGGTACTTATTTTTGATGGTGACATGATTCAACTCCCGATAATTAATACAAAGTCGCATACTTCCATCTTTCTTCTTCACGAATAGAACATGATCACCCCAAGGAGACGTACTAGGATGAATGAAACCGATGTCTAACAATTCCTGCAGTTGGGTCTTTAACTCCTGAAGTTCAATAGGAGCCATTCGATATGGGGCTTTGGAAATGGATTTTATACCGGGTTCAAGGTCGATACAAAATTCAATTTCACGCTCTGGGGGTAGGCCATGAAGTTCTTCAGGGAATACATTAGGAAATTTATTAACAATAGAAATATCATTCAAAACTGACGTATTTTTGTTTAAATCTGTGACATGAGCTAAGAAAGCTTGACATCCATTTTTTAATAAACGAATAGCTTTATGGCTTGAGATGACAGTGATTGATTTTAATGGTTTGGTTGCTTGAATTCGAATAATAGGTTGGTAATGAAAGCTAACAACCTTACGAAAACAATCAATTTTTGCATGATGAATAGTTAACCAATCAATCCCTAGAATTGCGTCAACTGCAAGTATTTTCAATGAAATAAGATTGACAGGTAATGTGAGGGTACCGATTTGAACCAAATAAGACTTATAAACGGTGGATGTAATGAAGGTTTCTCCTAACGGAGTTTCAACAGATAAGTCAAAGTCTAATTTTTTTGGAGTCAAATTTAAACGTTGAGCGCAAGTAGGAGAAATAAAAGAATGGGTAGAATCGGTATCAAATAAGGTATATACTTCACTAGAGTTTATGATAAGCTTACCAATGATGACCTCGTTTAGGTTCCTTGCTTTCTGGGAGGTCACAACAAACGCTCTCCCTTGAACTACTGGTTTTGACTTATCTGGGATGGCATTTGGTGTCACCATCCCAACTAGACTTGGCTTCCCTGTGTGACAAAATCTAGCTAGGTGACCTTCTCTTCCACAATTGTAACACGTTTTGGACTGCTGCGTATAGTTTGGACTGATGTGTCCCTCCTCTCCGCATTTGAAGCATATGATAGGTGGTCATTCTATTTCCTTAAGAACGGGTGTTGGTGATGACGTCTTTCCATCATCGTTGAATCTCCTCTTTTTGAAATGTCTACTTTTATTGTCTTGGCCATGATTACCACCAAAGTGGTTACCATTTCTGGCATGTTGATTCCCTCCACATTTGTTGTCACCGCTTCGATGACTGCTACCACTGGTATTATCATTTTGTCGGCTTTTCTCCCTTGGTTGGGTTGTCTCATTATTGCGCTCCAATAACTGAGCCCTATTTACAACATTTGAATACAAACACAGTTTGTGAGAGATAAGGTATTGACGTATCTCGGGTTTCAAACCTCTTAGAAACATCCACGTCATTCTCTCCTCATTATCAACTAAGTGGGATGCAAACTGAAATAACTCGGTCAACTTGGCTTCGTACTACAACACGGTCATATTGTTCTGCTCCAGCTTGATGAACTCTACCTCCTTTATGTGACGAATACTTTCAGGAAAGTACTTATTGTTGAATAGTTCTTGGAATTTCTCCCAAGACATCTTTCGTGCGGCAGGTTGAGTACGCTTTACGGATTCCCACCAATAATCTGCCTCTCCTCGCAACATGAAGGTGGCAAAGGGAACCATTTGCTCCTCAGAGCATCCTAAGTCATCAAATATCTTGGTGATCTGCTTTATCCACGTCTCCGCCTTAAGTGGTTTTGGCTCTCCAATAAACTCCGGTGGTCCCAGCTCCTAGAACTACTTAGCGGTGACCGTCCGAGAGTTGCCAGTATTTCCGCCTACATTTTGGACAGGAGCCGCTCTCGCCTTATGTTTCATAAATTGCATAAAGCCTCTGAACGTCCCATCGTTCATCATTTGATCGGTGTTGTTGTTTACCCGAGGATTATTGTCTTCTTGTTGCACATTATCCTGGGTATTGATCTGTGGTGACTCAACGGTCTCCTGTTCTCCATTGCAATTCTGAACATTCTCGGATGTCATTTTCAAATAATGCCACAAAATAAGGTTTAATTGACATGCACCATATTATCCCTATATTCTGACCTACCAATTAAATAACAAATAAACTTAGGTAGGTCATACTAACGAAGGAATTACACATCTCTCCCCTCTTAGTTCTAGTTTCACATCTCAGCTAGGGATCGTATCCCTAGGCTTTTATACCAACTGTGACTCCCCCAAAATAGGTATACATCACCCATTCTGAGTCGCCAAATACATGGTATAGAATACAAATACATTCTTAAATATACAACATGAGCTGTGAGTTTTCATACAAATATTGTCTTCTAGACAGTATTCAAACTCAAAATAAGTCCTTAATACATTTATTATCACACTATTTCACAGAATAGTGAGAACTACTAATGCAAACATCTGGACCGTCACTCCGTTCTCCGACTAGTCCCAGCTATATTCTCATTTTCGGAAGAGAACAGTGAAAGAAATGGGTGAGCTTAACTAGCTCAGTAAGAAATATTATGACTAAGATAATGCAGAATAAATTATCGTTAGCCTTCAACAGTGTTAAACTGATAAAATACAATAGACATCAAGTTTAACTGCAGCGGAACAAGCAATCCATTAGAAGAGTCAAGTAGAGCATGATATCTACTATCTTCTATGATTTGAAAGAATTTATCATCAATTTTATCGCTGAGACTCAACTTAATAAATAATCCACATCATCAAATTACCCCTGCACTACGGCCAACGATATTCATTAGTATCACGACCACAAATTATTCATGCACTACGGGCCAATGATATTCGTGTTTTCATCAATGGTCATGATCATGCCAACAACTGTCCATCAATGCACTACGGGCCAATGAGGACTTTTACCACATCATTTGTAACATTACGGTCATGATTGTACCGAATAATCCCTGGTCATAATCATACCAAATCCATCTATGCAGTACGACCAAAGATGACTTTCATAACAATATAAGCATGAGGGTGATGACAATGATATAAGAATTCAATTAAAAGAAAGTAAAGGATAAATTTTTAAAGATTTATAATTTAATTTATCCAGAATTCAATAATGTCCAAATTGTCAACATGATACTACTTTGTGGAGTAAAATTCAAGAATAATATTGTATCAAAAATGATTTGAACAAAAAAAAAAATCAATTTTTGTCATAAATAGTACCTCGGGTTAATAGTAACTGAGTGAATAGTATTCCGTGAATAGTACTTTGGGAATAGTAACCCCGTGAATAGTACTCCGACATGAAAAAGTTAAAACTTATCAAGAATGCTCAGAATAATATTTTCATGAAAAGATACTGGATGAAGCGCAAATATCAAGGATATTCTACTAATTTTATAGAGTATAGAAGTCAAAACTTTAACAAAACGAGTGTAGAATTCGAAATCTAAAACGAAATGATATTACTTACATACTACAGAGTATGGAAGAAAATATTATTTCATATGAATACTGAACAGAAACAATATTACCTTAAAAAGAAGAGTATTTCAACTAGTATAGCGGATATATTCTTGAAGAAAACTTTCACTGTTTTCTACGCTCAAAGCTTTCTAAAACTCGAAAGAAATACGCTCAATATTATAGAAGAAGAATTCTCTGATTTTGGTGTGATTTTCAATTCTAACTAAGCATCCTATTTATAGGAGAATGGAAAGGGTACTGTTTGATCACGGGTGCACCGAATGATAATTTCACGGATGAAATTTTAGCAGTCACGGATGTTATACGCAATAATTGAATTACAAATATCAAGTATATATATATATATGTAACGCCCCCAAAATAGGTATACAACACCCATTCTGAGTCGTCAATAACATGGTACAGAAACAACTACAACTTTATTAATACAACATAAAAACTGTGAGTGTAAATACAAATATTGTCATCTAGACAATATCCACACTCAAATAAGTCCTCATTACAATTATTGGAACAATATTTTACAAAAAAATTGGTGAGGACTACTAAAATAACTTCCTAGAACCTTCATTCCATACCCCGACTAGTACTTGCTACATTCTCTCCTCCTGAGAAGAAAATGGAACAACAAGGAAAAGGGTAAGCTCAACTAGCTCAGTAAAGAATATTATGACTAAGATAATATACAACAAATTATCGTTAGTCTTCAACAGGGAAAAATTTAATAGAATACAATAGACAACAAGTTTTAAATCAATATTCGCAGCGGAAAATAATAATTCATAGAAGAGTTACGTAGAGAATGAAATCTACGATTATCTATGAATTTAAAAGCCCATCATCAACATTTTATCCATGTAACATCAATCAATAAATATCTTCAATCAAATAGTCATCTTTGCATTACAGGCCAAAGATATTCATCAGTTGGTCATGTTCACCTCAACACCTGTTCATCTTTGCACTACGGGCCAAAGATATTCATCAGAAATCGTTCATCTTTGCACTACAGGCCAAAGATATTCAGTTATATCATCATTTAAGACTGAGGATGATGAAAAATATTTTTAAGAAAACGAATCCAGTGAAACAAAATAATAAATATTAAGGATTCGTATTTCAGCTATTCCATGTCCAAAAATAGCTCATAAATAATCATAGTGGAGTAAAATTCAAGAATGATCAAAACATGGATACAATCAAAGCTAGTATCCAGAATATATATTTTGGACGAAAAGAAGAAAATTTCATTTTTTGGTGAATAGTAACTCGTGAATAGTAACTCATGAATAGTAACTCCGACATAAAAAGTTCCAAATTTGATAAAAAGTTCAGATCAATACTTTGGCATAATGATATTGAAGAAAATAATATCATTTAAGAAGAAATAACATCCCTTACCTCGGAAAGACGGTACTTGTGACTGGAATACTAGATATAGTGTTGAAGAAAACTTGCACCGTATAGCAACACTCAAAGTATCAAATACTCACAAGAATACGCTCGATATAGAGAGAGAAATAGAGAGAAACTTGTGTTTCTGGTGTGATTTTCAATTCTAACATAAGCACCCTATTTATAGGAAAATGCTTAGAACACCAAAGCAGAAAATTTAATATAATAATAATATATTTATCAAATTTTCCTCAGCCCACCTCTAGACATCTGATCTCAGCCCATTTATATCACATGTTAGCCCACTTAAATGCCAAAAAACGTTTTTCTTCAAAATAATAAATAAAACTTTCAAAAATCAATTATTTCGGAACTTCGAGACTTCAATAATTCATAATAAATAGCCCTTTTGTCAGAAAATTCGAATCTCGCCAGTTTTTATAGGAAATTCAATTCTCTACAACTTTGCAGAAGAAAGTTTTTCCAAATTCCAAACAGAAATTGACCGAAATCCACAAACGGGCGCTTTTACAGTCAATAATAAATTTTCGGTCAAGAATTGTGTCCACCAACACACAAAACATGTGTTAATCATTTAATGCCACAAAAATACTCTTCCTCCTCATATACTCATATATCCCACATTCATTATAAAAATATCACCATCAATATATTATTAAAATAATATATTTAAATGAATTATTTTATCAGAAAAAGATAAAATATTAATTTTCAACAATTGTCACATTAAAATTTTTTTCCATCTATATCCACATAAAATTAATATTTTTCTCATCATATAAATCAATAATTAATAATATTACAGAATCACAGTACTGGCAACCAGGCCGTTCCTAGGAAAGAGGGGGCTTTCCAATAAGGATCTCTCCTTACTGACGCGCAATTAGATGACCAAACCTCTCCTTAGACAGAACTTTCTAGACATTGCCAATAATGTTATCTAATAATATTATTCAGATAATATGAATTATTATTCCGATAATAGAAAATACTGTGTAGTGACAATTATTAAAACAACAGTAATATAAAATATCAACGCAGCAATTATTGAATCAATAAAATACAATATTGAACAGTAATTACTGTAACAATTATTGAGTAGTGCCTTCTTACGTAAGAATTAATAATTGGTGCAATACCGTGTGCTACTGTGCAACAACGCGTATTACTGTATTTTAAGCACCGGGTATTTCAACAGTATTAACGGTAACAACTACGCCGTTATTTATAAACAACTTATTTTTGTCGTTTTCTTCATCCAATCGCTTTCCGTTATGGGGCCCACATAAGGCTGCGCCGTCGTACGAATATTTTCCGACAACAAGAATATTCCACGACCAAACAAATATTCCCCGACAACAATGAATATTTTAGGACCACTTGCTTATTTGAAATATTTGCGCATTTTACCCATAACTAACCACATTAATCAAATCAACCCTTACTATTTCAAAATAATAAATAGAGGAATTTAAATTTCATTTATTAATAATTTGGGGTCTTACAACCTCCCCTCCTTATGAAATTTCGTCCTCGAAATTGACATACGTACCTGATATTTCGAAAAGGTGAGGATACCTCACTTTCATTTCTGATTCCAACTCCCAGGTCATTTCTTCAATAGCATGGTTTCTCCACAAAACCTTAACTTGTGGTATAACCTTCGTGCGTAGGACATGCTCTTTCCTATCCAAGATCTTAACAGGTACCTCCTCGTACGTTAAGTCTTCGGCTATCTCGTCCGGTTCTAACTCAATAACGTGGTTCGGGTCTTTCACATATTTACGAAGCACAGATATATGAAAAACATTATGAACACGAGACATACTTGGAGGTAACGCGAGTCTATAGGCCACATTTCCTACTCGGTCAAGAATCTGAAATGGACCAATAAATCGTGGATTGAGCTTTCCTCTCTTCCCAAATCTTGTAACTCCTTTCCATGGAGCTACACGTAATAATACATGATCCCCAATGTCAAATTCTACGTTCTTTCGATGAAGATCCACATAACTCTTTTGTCGATCCTGTGCCGTTTGTATACGTTGTCGAATCGTTTGGATTTTCTCTGTAGTCATTCGTACCAACTCTGGTCCCAACAACGTTGCTTCTCCCACCTCATCCCAACATACTGGAGAGCGACACTTTCGTCCATACAATGCTTCAAAGGGAGCCACACCTATACTTGCCTGATAACTGTTGTTGTAGGAGAATTCCACCAATGGTAGGTACTTATCCCAACTTCCTTTGAAATCTAGGACACAAAGTCTTAATAGATCTTCAAGAGCTTGAATAGTCCTCTCTGATTGCCCGTCCGTTTGAGGATGGTATGCCGAACTGAACTGTAAATCCGTGCCCATAGCTTTTTGCAAGCTAACCCAAAATCTTGAAGTGAATCTTGGGTCACGATCCGAAACTATGGATACTGGAATGCCATGCAACCTTACAATCTCATTCACGTACATACTAGCAAGACGTTCAAGGGAATAAGTCTCCCGTATCGGCAAGAAATGAGCAGACTTGGTTAATCTATCAACTATAACCCAAATAGCATTTATGCCTTGAGAAACCGTGGGAAGACCCGTAACAAAATCTATGGTAATGTGTTCCCACTTCCATTTCGGAATCTCAAGTGGTTGCAATGGACCCTTTGGTACTTGATGCTCCGCCTTTACACGTTGACAAGTTAAACACCTCGAGATAAACTTTGCAATCTCTCTCTTCATATTGTTCCACCAAAATGTATGTCGAAGATCATGATACATTTTAGTACTTCCAGGATGGATTGGAAATGGTGTATTGTGTGCCTCCATCATGATCTTGTACTTTAAATCAGAATCGTTAGGAACACAAAGTCTAGAGTGGACTCGAAGTATTCCTTCTTCATCGATTCTTGCTTCTGGAATAGAACCTTCTTGCACTTTCTTCTTCATACGCATCAGCTCCGGGTCTGTAGCTTGAGCAACTTTAACTTTATCGATTAAAGTTGGTTCTACGCGTATACTTGACATCATCGCACTCGTTCCTGCATATGATCTTCTACTCAACGCATCAGCTACCACGTTTGCTTTTTCAGGATGGTATTGAATAGTGTGGTTGTAATCTTTTAACAGCTCGAGCCAACGTCGTTGCCGCATGTTGAGTTCTTTTTGAGTGAAGAAATATTTGAGGCTTTTATGGTCTGAATATATCTCCACCTTCTCCCCATATAGATAGTGCCTCCAGATCTTTAGCGCGAAAACGACTGCTGCCAACTCTAGATCATGAGTAGGATAATTCCTCTCATATTCTTTAAGTTGTCGCGAGGCATAGGCTATGACTTTTCCACGTTGCATGAGAACACATCCTAACCCTTTGCCTGAAGCATCGCTGTAGATAACAAATCCATCCGAACCAGATGGTATTGTCAGAACAAGTGCCGAAATGAGTCTCCTCTTAAGCTCTTGGAAACTCTTCTCGCATTCTTCGCTCCATACGAATTTGATATCCTTCCGAGTCAGCTGAGTTAACGGGGTAGCGATTCGAGAAAACCCTTCTACGAATCTCTGATAATAACTAGCTAAGCCCAGAAAGCTACGTACATCGGTCACCGTCTTCGGTTGCTCCCAGCTTTGTATTGCTTCAATCTTCGCCGGGTCCACAGATACTCCATGTTTCGACACCACGTGCCCTAGGAATGCTACTTCCTCAAGCCAGAACTCGCATTTCTTTAACTTAGCATATAACTTGTTTTCACGCAGCCTTTGGAGTACCAGCTTCAAATGGTGCTCATGATCTTTATGGCTTTTGGAATATATGAGGATGTCATCAATAAAGACAACAACGAACTGATCCAAATAATCCTTGAATACTCGGTTCATCATATCCATGAAAGCCGCAGGAGCATTAGTCAATCCAAAAGACATGACTAAGAATTCATAATGCCCGTACCGAGTTCTAAAGGCAGTCTTCGGAATATCCTCAGTTTTAACCTTCAGCTGATGATATCCAGAACGAAGATCGATTTTTGAAAAGAATTGTGCTCCTTGTAACTGGTCAAACAGGTCATCAATACGAGGTAGCGGATACCTATTCTTGATAGTGACATGGTTTAATTCCCGGTAATCGATACAAAGTCGCATACTCCCGTCTTTCTTCTTTACAAATAAAACAGGAGCACCCCAAGGAGATGTACTAGGACGAATGAAACCGATGTCCAACAACTCTTGTAGTTGGACTTTTAACTCCTGAAGTTCAATAGGAGCCATTCGATATGGGGTTTTAGAAATGGGCTTTGTACCGGGTTCAAGGTCAATAAAGAATTCAACTTCACGTTCTGGGGGTAGACCAGGAAGTTCTTCAGGAAATACGTCAGGAAAGTTGCTAACAACAGGAATATTATTCAAATTTGACGTGTCTTTATTCAAATCCATAACATGGGCTAAGAAAGCTTGACATCCGTTTTTTAATAAATGAATGGCTTTATGACTTGATATGACAGTGATTGATTTTAATGGCTTTGTTGCTTGAATTCGAACAACAGGTTGATTAGGAATATGAAAACTAACCACCTTACGAAAACAATCAATTTTGGCATGATGAGTAGTTAACCAATCAATTCCTAAAATCACGTCAAATGCAAGTATCTTTAAAGAGATAAGGTCAACAGGTAAGGTGATGGTACCAACTTGGATCAAACAAGATTTATAAACAGTGGATGTGATGAAAGTTTCCCCTAACGGAGTCTCCACAGATAAATCAAAGTCTAATTTCTCCGGAGTCAAGTTTAAACGTTGAGCACAAGCAGGAGAAATAAATGAATGGGTAGAATCGGTATCTAGTAAGGTATAAACTTCACATGAATTTATGATTAGCTTACCCGTGATCACCTCGTTTGGGTTCCTCGCATGTTGACCAGTCACGACAAACGCTCTTCCAGGAACTGTTGACTTTGACTTTTCTAGGACAGCCTTTTGAGTCACCGTCCCCGCTGAACTTGGTTTCGCTACCGTACAATCTCGAGCGATATGTCCTTCCTTTTCACAATTATAGCATACCTTGAACTGTTGTGGACAGTTTGGGCTAATATGTCCCTCTTTTCCACATTTATAGCATATGACCGGTGGTCGTTCTCCTCCCTTGGAACCAGTTACTACTGGTGCTGACGTCTTCGTATTGTCATTGTTGAATCTCCTCTTTTTAAAATCTCCTCCCGACTCGCTTCTTCTATTTTCATAGCCACGATTACCACTAAAGTGGTTGCTGTTCTTTTCTGTATTTTTCTTTCTCCGCTGGTTATCATTGTTCTGATGACTGTTGTCACCGATATGATCCTGGTTGTGGTCCCTCAGTTGACCATACTCGTTATCTCGCTCTAATAATTGAGCCCTGTTGACAACATCTGAATAGAGAGAAAATTTATGAGAAATGAGATATTGACGTATGCCGGGTTTCAAACCTCTTAGAAACATCCGCGTTATACGTTCCTCATTCTCCACCAAATGAGGTGCAAACCTGGACAACTCTGCAAACTTCTCCTCGTACTGGGACACTGTCATGTTATTCTGCTCCAGTCTAATAAATTCTACCTCCTTCATATGACGAATACTTTCAGGAAAGTACTTGTCATTGAATAGTTTCTGAAATGTCTCCCAAGACATGCTGAGTGCGGCTGGATGGGTACGCTTCACAGATTCCCACCAGTAGTCTGCCTCGCCACGGAACATAAAGGTGGCGAATGGAACCTTCTGTTCCTCCGTGCATCCCAAGACATCAAATATCTTGGTAATTTCCTTGACCCATGTCTCCGCCTTAATCGGATCCGGCTTTCCCCAGAATTTTGGTGGTCCCAAGTCTTTGAACTGCTTGGCTGTGACCAGCTGTGCGTTGTCATTGTTTCTTCCTATATTTTGAACAGGAATCTCCTTCGTCTGGTTTTGCATGAATCGCAAAAAGCTTCTAAACATCTCATCATTCACCGTCTGCTCAGTGGTGTTGTTCACAGGAGGAACATTGCCAACCTGTTGCACGTTCTCCTTGTTGGTGAGTACAGGTGTCTCCACGGTTTCATTTACTCCACTGTTAACATTCTCAGTCGACATTCTCAAATACTGCCATAAAACAAGGGTTAATTTAACAAATTAACAAATCACATAATATCCCTATATTATGACCAACCAACAAATAAGCTTAGGTAGGACACACTAGCGAAGGATTTACTCGTCTCTCCCCTCCTAGTTCTATTCCCCGATCTCCGTCAGAGATCATATCCCTAAGCTCTGATACCAACTGTAACGCCCCCAAAATAGGTATACGACACCCATTCTGAGTCGTCAATAACATGGTACAGAAACAACTACAACTTTATTAATACAACATAAAAACTGTGAGTATAAATATAAATATTGTCATCTAGACAATATCCACACTCAAATAAGTCCTCATTACAATTATTGGAACAATATTTTACAAAAAAAATGGTGAGGACTACTAAAACAACTTCCTAGAACCTTCATTCCATACCCCGACTAGTACTTGCTACATTCTCTCCTCCTGAGAAGAAAATGGAACAACAACGAAAAGGGTGAGCTCAACTAGCCCAGTAAAGAATATTATGACTAAGATAATATACAACAAATTATCGTTAGTCTTCAACAGGGAAAAATTTAATAGAATACAATAGACAACAAGTTTTAAATCAATATTCGCAGCGGAAAATAATAATTCATAGAAGAGTTACGTAGAGAATGAAATCTACGATTATCTATGAATTTAAAAGCCCATCATCAACATTTTATCCCTGTAACATCAATCAATAAATATCTTGAATCAAATAGTCATCTTTGCACTACAGGCCAAAGATATTCATCAGTTGGTCATGTTCACCTCAACACCTGTTCATCTTTGCACTACGGGCCAAAGATATTCATCAGAAATCGTTCATCTTTGCACTACAGGCCAAAGATATTCAGTTATATCATCATTTAAGACCGAGGATGATGAAAAATATTTTTAAGAAAACGAATCCAGTGAAACAAAATAATAAATATTAAGGATTCGTATTTCAGCTATTCCATGTCCAAAAATACCTCATAAATAATCATAGTGGAGTAAAATTCAAGAATGATTAAAACATGGATACAATCAAAACTAGTATCCAGAATAGATATTTTGGACGAAAAGAAGAAAATTTCATTTTTCGGTGAATAGTAACTCGTGAATAGTAACTCGTGAATAGTAACTCATGAATAGTAACCCCGACATAAAAAGTTCCAAATTTGATAAAAAGTTCAGATCAATACTTCGGCATAATGATATTGAAGAAAATAATATCATTTAAGAAGAAATAACATCCCTTACCTCGGAAAGACGGTACTTGTGACTGGAATACTAGATATAGTGTTGAAGGAAACTTGCACCGTATAGCAACACTCAAAGTATCAAATACTCACAAGAATACGCTCGATATAGAGAGAGAAATAGAGAGAAACTTGTGTTTCTGGTGTGATTTTCAATTCTAACATAAGCACCCTATTTATAAGAAAATGCTTAGAACACCAAAGCAGAAAATTTAATATAATAATAATATATTTATCAAATTTTCCTTAGCCCACCTCTAGACATCTGATCTCAGCCCATTTATATCACATGTTAGCCCACTTAAATGCCAAAAAACGTTTTTCTTCAAAATAATAAATAAAACTTTCAAAAATCAATTATTTCGGAACTTCGAGACTTCAATAATTCATAATAAATAGCCCTTTTGTCAGAAAATTCGAATCTCGCTAGTTTTTATAGGAAATTCAATTCTCTACAACTTTGCAGAAGAAAGTTTTTCCAAATTCCAAACAGAAATTGACCGAAATCCACAAACGGGCGATTTTACAGTCAATAATAAATTTTCGGTCAAGAATTGTGTCCACCAACACACAAAACATGTGTTAATTATTTAATGCCACAAAAATACTCTTCCTCCTCATATACTCATATATCCCACATTCATTATAAAAATATCACCATCAATATATTATTAAAATAATATATTTAAATAAATTATTTTATCAGAAAAAGATAAAATATTAATTTTCAACAATTGTCACATTAAAAATTTTCTCCATCTATATCCACATAAAATTAATATTTTTCTCATCATATAAATCAATAATTAATAATATTACAGAATCACAGTACTGACAACCAGGCCGTTCCCAGGAAAGAGGGGGCTTTCCAATAAGGATCTCTCCTTACTGGCGCGCAATTAGATGACCAAACCTCTCCTTAGACAGAACTTTCTAGACATTGCCAATAATGTTATCTAATAATATTATTCAGATAATATGAATTATTATTCCGATAATAGAAAATACTGTGTAGTGACAATTATTAAAACAACAGTAATATAAAATATCAACGCAGTAATTATTGAATCAATAAAATACAATATTGAACAGTAATTACTGTAACAATTATTGAGTAGTGCCTTCTTACGTAAGAATCAATAATTGGTGTAATACCGTGTGCTACTGTGCAACAACGCGTATTACTGTGTTTTAACCACCGGGTATTCCAACAGTATTAACGGTAACAACTACGCCGTTATTTATAAACAACTTATTTTTGTCGTTTTCTTTATCCAATCGCTTTCCGTTATGGGGCCCACATAAGGCTGCGCCGTCGTACGAATATTCCCCGACAACAAGAATATTCCACGACCAAACAAATATTCTCCGACAACAATGAATATTTTAGGACCACTTGCTTATTTGAAATATTTGCGCATTTTACCCATAACTAACCACATTAATCAAATCAACCCTTACTATTTCAAAATAATAAATAGAGGAATTTAAATTTCATTTATTAATAATTTGGGGTCTTACAATATATATATAAGCACATGGTGCTTTGAAAAAAACATCTCCCTCCGTGACAAATTTTGTAGGATTCCCCCCCCCCATTTTTTTCTTCCAACGTGGGCCCCACGTGTTCCCCTCCCACCAACATTTCACCATCACAGGTAGGTCCCATTATATATATACTAAATAACTTTCTACCGATTATTTTAAAAATTGGTAAATAGGGGTCCAAATAATACGCCAATATTTACAACAAATACTTCATAAAAATCACCTCAATATTTTTAACAACATTTATTTATCATTATTATAACTCGCAATATTAACAACCAGATCGTTCCTAGGAAAGAGGGGGCTTTTCGATAAGGATTTCTCCCTATTGGTGCGCAATTAGGTGACTAAACCTCTCCTCGACAGAACTTTCTAGACATTGTTAATTATGCAAATAATAATATGAATAACTTGTCATCTCAATTATTGATTTAATAATATAAAAATTATTGTGACAATAATTGAATCAAATAACGTGAGATACTATGCTACAACTACCGTGGCAATAATTGAACACAACTGAGTGACTTCTCACGTAAGTATCAATAATCAATACCGTGTGCTACTATGCAACCATGCGTATTACTGTACTTTTATCACCGGGTATTTCAATAGTTAACGATAAAACTTTCGCCGTTATTTTCATAAAAAGATATTTATGTCGTTTTCTCATTCCGACAATAATTCCGTTGTGGGGTCCACTAATAATTGTGCCGTTGTACGAATATTCCATGTTAAAATGAATATTCTCCGATCAATCGAATATAATATAACAACTTGCGTACTTTGTAAAATTTATAAATATTACCCACAACTATAACATTATATCACATTCACTCCTTAATATTCAAAAATGATATTTATAGAAAATTCATCTTTATTCATAAAAGTTGGGGTCTTACAGTATATCGGTAATTGATAGCTCAGGAATTCAAAAGAATAATGTTGTAAACAAAGAAGCATCAACATTTCCAAATATGTTCTTTAAGAAATAAGAGTCACTAAGGAATAAAAAATTATTAACAGAATTCAAAGGTTTCAACTTTTCAATTTAAAGAATATCGAATACTGAGTAGTCACTATGAACCAAAAACTCCTACTAGAATTAACAGTATTTAACTAAAATTTAATATAAACAAGTACAACATGTGATCAGCTTATAGTACCGTAAGTTATGCATAACATTTAAACATGTTGTTTATGCGCACGTCGATTTTCTGAAAATATAAAATTTCCCCTGCTAAGAGGGTTGTTCATCTCAGTAATTATAAGAGTTCACATAAAGTCAATTGGTCTGGATAGATTTTCAAATTCATAGATAATGGTCTAGCCAAATCAAATGGTTTAGACACATTTTCTCAATACACTTTAGAATAATTCACCATTTCAAGGTATACAACATGATTTCAAGAATATAATTGTGATTTCATTTCAAAAGCATGAATAATAACTTCCAAGATTTTTGATAACACAAGAGTTATTCAATAAAACGATTATACAATCAATGGAGCTATTTAGCCAAATATGTAGTTGATATAACAACAATTTAAACTTGCACAATTTCCAAAGTTGTGTAAGTTAGGGAACTTGCCTTTCGCGTAGATTACAAGTCTATAGCTTAACGCTACTGCAAAGTCTTATATTATTCTATTTGTGTGTGTGTGTGTGTGTGTATATATACACACACACACACACACACACACATTAGTCATACAAGTTCGATAAGTAAACCAACTATCTTACACTCTTATGATACACAAGTGTAATCACAGTTGCTAAACATATATTTTCAGTCCTATCTTAGTTACACAATCAGATCATATGGTCACCACATCAATGATGTTTTACTTTACTTAGAAAACTTGTAAAGCTTTTAGATTCTTGATTCTATATCACCATTACTCATTTGAACACTTTAGATATCATTCTAATCATGTATTACAACTTAAGACATTTAATGTACACATGCTGCAAGGTTCTATTTACAAATAAAATAGTCAGACTGCTCTTTCATGTAGCGCGAACGCTCTACATTTTGACCTGGGAGTGGTGCGACTGTGCTGCTCCCTGGTCAGAATTTAGTTTTTCATTTCCCATCTTACTTCTCAACATACCAGAATGCTAATTTATATTATATATATATATATATATATATATATATATATATATATATATATATATATAGCTTGGACTAGGTTTTATGTTACTTATGCTCATTTCAAGATTACATTCAAATCATGTAGTATTATTTGAAAAATTTCCATTCTACAAGGCTAAAAGAGTTCATTATGCAAAAGATTGACCCTATTAACTATTATAACACATAAGGATGCTAAAAAAATCCTTACTACGCATGCTTGCGTGTATTTAGTTCATTTATATATAGCTAGTATAGTCCTCTACTTGAAAACTCATTTTAAATCATGCTTGAATAGTCTATATTACGTCTAACCATATAAACCACCACATTAGTCATATGTTAAGGCATAAAAGAGCTTGATATGTTTGTACATAAGGTCAGAATGTGAGTATGGTAGTTTTCAAACCTCTAAGTTTTTCTTGAAAATCTCATGTTAAACCAAACTAAACATGCAAAGCAACTTTGAATCAACATTTCATACTCATTTGTACACACAACCAGGCCACATACACATGCTAACAAGATCAAAAACCAAAGGCACAAGGTTTATCAAGTTTGGTTTTTGACTCCTAAATTTTCTTTCAAAAATGCTACTAAACCAAGCTTTAAGTAAACTAAATCAACTTATGTTACGTAAAGGAAACTTGATTCATATGTAATACCTATTTATATTTATGTTAATATCAACCAAACATGCTCAGAATATCAGAAGCAAACAAAAATTAGTTTTCAAGACTGACAGATGGTGCGACCGCGCTAGGATTGTATTGGTAAGTGGCGCGGTCGCGCCACTTCAGCACCAACCCAGACTTGGCCTCTACTTTAGGAAAATTCAGACCGTACACCCTATATACTTCATTTAGCATGCTAAACCAATTATACATTGTCCATGTGATGCCACCAAATTTGGGTTACCTGACCCCCGAGTTTGGTGTTCACGATCCACAATATAATAACATCTAACTACCCATTTAAATATAAATAGGAATACATAACTCATTAACATATGTTATTAATACATAAGTCCCAGGTCCACTAACCTTAACATTACAAAAATACCCCTTAGATATACAAAAAGGGTTTACAATACAATACAACATAATAATAATATTGTTCATCATAACTAATTTATCACTATGCCTTTTCCTTTGTTCTTCTTCGCAGCACCTTCTGCAACTTCGTCCCTAGCTGAAAAGTTTTATTTGGCAAGGGTGAGCAACAAGTTTGCCTCGCAAGTTAAGATATACAATAAAGGTATAGAAATCAATATCAAGTCTTCTCACATTCCACACAATAATAATCTGATAATGAAAGAGTACAACGCTTTCAAGGTTTTCTACGATATTCAAATGATTAATCAAGAATTAATTCTACGAAATAGCAAAGTGGAATGTTTTTTAAATTTATGCTGAGCGAACCATTGGATCTTGAACTTCTCTTCTCGAGTAACTATCAAAGTTATACTTTGATATACCCAGTTGTATCAGATAACTATAAAGATTAAATCATACCCCTCTGCAAGTATATAAAGTGATCAGCTTTATTATACCCTATATTATGCATAATACTTAATCGCGCACAAAAGCCGAATATACGACCAATAAAATATTCCCTTTATATAAAAGGTTGTTCTTTTCAGTCTCAGAATCAAGATTTTGATTTAGCATCGAAATACTGCGATTTTAATTTCTAATTACTTCTCGATTTAGCCGAAATAATTTGCATCGATTTGTCAATAATAATTGAATTCTCTTCTCGAACCTATCAAGTTCTAACAAACGTTCGTTTGGCCAGAATGATTAGCTAAGACTTTTCTAAACATAATTCGACAATAAACAGGAATTATCTGTACTGTCAATTCTATCTTCTACGGATATGAATATCCAACAACAGCTATTCTACAATTGTATATTTTTCGAATCAGTAATTCAATTTGAATTATTAAACATGCACTAACTGTGAATAATCACCCATTAGTACAATCTTCTAACACTATGAGTCCACATATCTCACTATAGATACAGTTCAACAATCTCTCACTTAGTACTCTAAATGAGTATTCTCTATCTCACTTATGGTTATAATCCTAGGGTCTTTCCCCACCCCACTTAAGGTTTATAACCTATAACTCTGATACCAACCTGTGACGCCACCAAAGCTGGGTTACCTGACCCCCGAGTTTGGTGTTCACGATCCACAATATAATAACATCTAACTACTCATTTAAATATAAATAGGAATACATAACTCATTTACATATGTTATTAATACATAAGTCACAGGTCCACTAACCTTAACATTACAGAAATACCCCTTAGATATACAAAAATGGTTTACAATACAATATAACATAATAATAATATTGTTCATCATAACTAATTTATCACTATGCATTTTCCTTTGTTCTTCTTCGCAGCACCTTCTGCAACTTCGTCCTTAGCTGAAAAGTTTTATTTAGTAAGGGTGAGCAACAAGTTTGCTCCGCAAGTTAAGACAGACAATAAAGGTATAGAAATCAATATCAAGTCTTCTCACATTCTACGCAACAATAATCTGACAATGAAAGAGTACAATGCTTTGAAGGTTTTCTATGACATTTAAATGATTAATCAAGAATTAATTCTACGAAACAGCAAAGTGGAATATTTTCCAGATTTATGCTGAGCGATCCATTGGATCTGGAACTACTCTTCTCGAGTAACTATCAAAGTTATACTTTGATATACCCAGGTGTATCAGATAACCATAAAGATTAAATCATACCCCTCTGCAAGTATATAAAGTGATCAACTTTATTATACCCTATATTATGCATAATACTTAATCGAGCACAAAAACCGAATATACGACCAATAAAATATTCCCTTTATATAAAAGGTTATTCTTCTCAGTCTCAGAATCAAGATTTTGATTTAACAACGAAATACTGTGATTTCAATTTCTAATTTCTTCTCGATTTAGCAGAAATAATTGGCATCGATTTGTCAATAATAATTGAATTCTCTTCTCGAACCTATCAAGTTCTAACAAACGTTCGTCTAGCCAGAATGATTAGCTAAGGCTTTTCTCAACATAATTTGATAACAAACATGAATTATCTGTACTGTCAATTCTATCTTCTACGGATATAAATATCCAACAACAACTTTTCTACAATTGTATATTTTTCGAATCAGTAATTCAATTTAAATTATTAAACATGCACTAACTGCGAATAACCACCCATTAGTACAATCTTCTAACACTATGAGTCCACGTATCTCACTATAGATACGGTTCAACAATCTCTCACTTAGTACTCTAAATGAGTATTCTCTATCTTGTTTATGGTTATAATCCTAGGGTCTTTCCCCACCCCACTTAAGGTTTATAACCTACAGCTCTGATACCAACCTGTGACGCCTCCAAAGCCGGGTTACCTGACCCCCGAGTTTGGTGTTCACGATCCACAATATAATAACATCTAACTACCCATTTAAATATAAATAGGAATACATAACTCATTAACATATGTTGTTAATACATAAGTCCCAGGTCCACTAACCTTAACATTACAGAAATACCCCTTAGATATACAAAAAGGGTTTACAATACAATATAACATAATAATAATATTGTTCATCATAACTAATTTATCACTATGCCTTTTCCTTTGTTCTTCTTCGCAGCACCTTCTTCAACTTCGTCCTTAGCTGAAAAGTTTTATTTAGCAAGGGTGAGCAACAAGTTTTCCCCGTAAGTTAAGACATACAATAAAGGTATAGAAATCAATATCAAGTCTTCTCACATTCTACGCAACAATAATCTGATAATGAAAGAGTACAATGCTTTCAAGGTTTTCTACGACTTTCAAATGATTAATCAAGAATTAATTCTACGAAATAGCAAAGTGGAATGTTTTCCAGATTTATGCTGAGTGATCCATTAGATCTTGAACTTCTCTTCTCGAGTAACTATCAAAGTTATACTTTGATATACCCAGGTGTATCAGATAACCATAAAGATTAAATCATACCCCTCTGCAAGTATATAAAGTGATCAGCTTTATTATACCCTATATTATGCATAATACTTAATCGCGCACAAAAGCCCAATATACGACCAATAAAATATTCCCTTTATATAAAAGGTTATTCTTCTCAGTCTCAAAATCAAGATTTTGATTTAACAACGAAATACTGTGATTTTAATTTCTAATTACTTCTCGATTTAGCCGAAATAATTGGTATTGATTTGTCAATAATAATTGAATTCTCTTCTCGAACCTATCAAGTTCTAACAAACGTTCGTCTAGCCAGAATGATTAGCTAAGACTTTTCTCAACATAATTCAACAATAAATGGGGAATTATCTGTACTGTCAATTCTATCTTCTACGAATATGAATATCCAACAACAGTTATTCTACAATTGAATATTTTCTGAATCAGTAATTCAATTTGAATTATTAAACTTGTACTAACTCTGAATAATCAACAATAAATTCCCTGGACGTGGTATAATTAGCAATAATTAACCACTATAATAATTGAATGAATATAACTCAAGGTTGAGTTAGGAAACTTGCCGCTTCCGCTGATTACAACTACACAATAATCTTATCTGCTTTTGAAAGACCTATAACCATTAATATCAGTCTCACAATTAGCACAATCTTTCATAGCACGTAACACTATAATTCACAGTCAAACTTCTCTTGGGCACATTACCACATAGCCATATCAGTGTTTATAACTTATATAAACACTTAACAAGTCTAACAATTTCGGTCTAGTTGGACTTCAGTCCATCCTCGATGTTCTGGTCACCCTATCCGACAATTAACACATTTATTGTCAAGTAAATTCGGTTTCTAAGCTTCAATACTAATTTAGATAAGTCAATTATCATTTATAATATTTTTCGGAAGCTTTTAACAATTTATAAGCAATTATTATAATTTATAGTAATTTGTCAAACACCGAAATTATTTTTAAATGATTTAATTATCAAATAATCTTATAATCATTAATATTTAATAATATAAAAATATTAATGTTATATTTGTCAAAATATTAAAGTTATTATTAATAACTTAAACTATTTTTAAATCAACAATATTCTACTCAAATGATTTTTAAATTAATTAAAATCATTTTTAAACCATTATCATTAATATTTAAATATTAATGAAATTATTATCAAAATATTAAAAGTCATTAATTATAACTTAAAATATTTTTCTCATTTTTAAATGATTTTTAAATCAATAAAATCATTTTTCATTCATTTATTTACCTTAATAAATAAATAATCTAATATCATTAATATTAATTTATTAATAAAAATTCTCCAAAAATATGGAAATATATATTTTATAATTCAAAATATTTTCTAACACTTTATTCTTATTTAAAATAATTTTTAAATCAATAAAATTATTTTTATCTTATTTATTTAATTTAATAATCAAATAAATCCAATATCATTAATATTAATGAAAATTCTCCAAAAATATTAAAAGTTATATTTTATAACTCAAAATATTTTTAAATACATTTTTCTTATTTAAAATATTTTTTATAATATTAAATCATTTTTCTCTAATTTATTTAATGTACTAATTAAATAAATTAAATATCATTAATATTCAATTAATTATAAATATTATTGAAAGATGTCCCAAATAATTAAAATTTATTTTTCAGAATTTAAAATGATTTTTAAAACCATTTTTGTAATTATTATAATTTATTTTCTATTTTTACGTAATTTCTGAAAATTCAGAAATTAAAATAAATAGAAACCGTCGCTAAAGCCTATAGCGACACTTGTCTGTCGTCTTAGGTGTTCTTGGTGCTCAAGAACACTATCAGACAGTGATCAAGGTAGCTCGTTTGACTGCCTTTAATTTTCAACCCAAAATGTTTCTGGGCTACATTAGGGTTCCATATTATAGTACACAAGTAGTATTACAACTATCAATCCTCAACTTGGTTATAACACATCACAGATGCAAGATCCGAAGCCCCAAAGTAGCTGTCAGAAGCTTCTGGGCTTTCTAGGTTACCCAGAAACCCGGACAGCTTCGACTGCCTACATTGTGGCTCGATTCGCTTCTAGTTCTGGTTATAATATGGATGTTATTAAGGTTCAAAACTATAGTATTAATGTCAAGGTACAGTTACATAACAACAACACAGTTAAACAACATCCAAATCACCAGATATGATCTGGTCAAACATGGTCAGAAACCTTGTTCATCCCAATTCTGGGTTTCCCAGAAACTTAAAATCAGTTCGGGTGGCCTAGTTTGACCATCCATAGAATCCCACAGGTTTGTTATTTAAGAGATCTAAAGGTATAGATCTCAAGTCCACATATCATACTACACACTTGTTATCATAACATTAACTTAATACGTAAAAACTGACAGATCAAAGCGTTTCAAAAACTGTAAGACTTGGTTTTTAAAATTTCTGGGTTACCCAGATTTCAGCCGGTCAAGCTCGGTCAACCGGTTTTGATCGTCTATAACACACGATCTAGACATCTAATGGCTATGCTACCACTTTCAGATGAAAGATCTCATATCAGACTACCAATCCAAAAGATCAAACAAGAAAAATAAAAAACAGACACGGATCTGTGGCTCCTGACATTTGCTTGTCAGACCACAAATAGTGTTCTTGACAGTTTTGAAAAAACTCAATTTTAAAGCATTTTGATGCTATGGATCTATGTTATATCAACATAGATCAACATAAAACATCATCTAACACTGATTTAAACACATAAACACAGAATTTTTCTTAGCATGCAAGATCATATGGTGAGTTAGGGTTTATACCTCTTAGCCAAATCTTTGTTCTTAGATCTCCAATATGATATTAGCTGACCTAGGGGCTGATTATATGACTGAGGAACTTTAAGAATTTGGAGGTTGAGAGAGAAAATGAGTTATGGAGAGCTTGAGAGCAAATGACAATTTTTTATAACCTTCTTTCTCTCTCCAATCTAATATGCATTACTTGGATGCATTGTATGTTGCTTAGCTAGCTGCTGAAATAGGCTGATTTGCTGGATTTCTAGATGATACAAAGTCAAGAGTTGGTGAATAACTAAAAGTCTTGATAAATTCTATAAATTACCAAATAAAGAAATGAAAAAGGGCATTTTGGTCATTCACCATATATTTTTAATGGCATACTAGAAAATTTCCAAACCCTTAGAGTTTAACCCTAAGGTTCTAACCCTTAGGTTTTAAATCATTAGTTTCCAAAAATTTTTAAATTAGGATTTTCAAGATAGAAAATTAAGATGATAAAATATAATTAGTGATTACTAATTACATTAAAGGTTATCAATCACATTAAGACTTACTAATTAGGATTAGAGTTGCCTAATTAGGGTTTAGAAATCTCGAATATGAAATTAGGGTTTCCCAACTTTTGATTAGGGTTTCTAACTGCGCGTTAGAATTTCTAATCCTGAGATTAGGGTTTCTAATCTGTTGTTAGGGTTTATTAATTTTAAACCTTATTCGATCAATCACGGATCAAAATTCTAAATAGTAAAAACACGTACTTATTAATATAATTATTTTAATTATATTTTCTATCGAATCCCTATCCAAAAATTAGGGTTAGGGTTTCTAAAGCTGTTAAGCACAACTCTACTCTAAATTTATTAGTGAATACACAAATTGACCAATTCTTGAGACTCGTATCACAGATACACAGTACAACATTAACAGTTAATGCCTAAAAAAAAAAAAATTTATTCGCAAATTTTGGATTATTCGAAATCCCGGGTTATCACATTCACCCCTCCTTAAAAGGATTCCGTCCTCAGAATCACCACTTTCATATTCTCTACAATCTTTTAAAGTTGTATCATCAATTCACATATTAATTTGTGTTTCAAATTCTAACTTGTGACTTGAATCTATAAAATAAAACAGTTCACAGAAATATCTGAATCATATTATTCGCGTAATTAAATTTCTAAATAAAATCGTTTCCTGCTGCCACCTCCTGAGTAGCCACTGCATCTTGCGCCGTCATGTTGAATGTGCGGGCTGATGGTCTTCCTGGCTGTGCAGGTCCTCGAATCGCCAAGGTTCCACCACCGGGTCCCTTGTTGACACTTTCCTTCTCAACATTCCTCTTCGGACAGTTTCGTACCATATGGTCAGTCGATTCACACGCAAAACAACCTTGAATTTTCTTCAGATTGGGGCAATTGGGTGACATGTGTCCTTCTTGCCCACAGTTATAGCTAACTCCTTTCTTCTTTAGACAAACTCCAGAATGGTTCTTCCCACAGGTCGCGCATGGTTCCCTCCCTTTCCTATTATCTTCTGTCTTATTACCCGATTGGGTATTCTCGCTCCATTTCCTCTTATTCGGATTACTACCACCACTGCTTCCACCATCATTTGTCTTCTTCTTCTTTTCTTGATGAAATCGAGATGCAGCTTCACTCCCTCCTTCAGCAATTAACACTTTCTCCATCAAAGCCGCGAGCGTTTTGATCTGCAATACCGCTACCTTATTGAATATCCCTGGTTTCAGTCCATTCTCGAATCTTATCACCTTTCTTGCTTCTGTGTCTACCTGATGAGGTGTAAATCTCGCTAATTCGTTGAATTTAGCCGCATACTCAGAAACATACATATTCTCCTGCTTTAGTTCTAAGAACTTAACTTCCATCCGAGCTTGCATACTCGGTGAGAAGTAGTTTTCAAAGAACAATTCCTTGAATCTGGTCTATGTCACTATATCTGTTCCAGCTCTCGCCTGATTAGTCTCCCACCAGTAATTAGCTTCTCCCTTCATCAAGTATGTTGCAAAAGCTATCTTTTGCTCTTCTGCTACTCTGGCGATAACGAATGCTTTCTCCATCTCCTTTACCCAAGTTTGGCCTTCAATCGGATCCGTGGTCCCTTTGAATTCAGGCGGTCCTACCAATTTAAAGTCTTTGAAGTTAGCCAATCTGTCGGCTGGCTGATTCCTCGCCCTTCCTCTAGCAGCTGGAGCTCTAGTTTCCATAGCTTGGGCTAGCATGTCTACGAAATTCTGTATTGGGTTAGCTTGACCTCCTTCGTTATTCACTGACTATTCTTTTCGTTGATTTTGATTTTGTCGTCTAGGCGGCATGATCTGATTGAAATAAAAATCTTATATTAATTCTCTTTCTCCGCATAGATTCTTAATACAACAAGAATTCAACACATAGTTCTCATATAATCGCATATTTATTCTAATAGCGCATAATACATATAGTACTTAACACATATTACTATACCCCCCATTTTTTAAAAATAATTTTTAGGATTTAACATACACAACTTTACACAAAAAGTTATAATTCTCCATTCAGACATAACTATTACCCGTTTGTCAAACCTACCACACTTATGAGTTTAGAAACTTGCCATAATTATATGAGTGTATGAACTTATCCTAGTCAGACCTTTGGCATCCATTCACTGAGGGGTTCAAAACATTTCATATAATCATGAGTCATGAACTTACCATAAGTATGAGTTTTAAGAACACACAAATTATTCTTAATCTTATATTCATATAGAAAATAAAGATTTTATTCATAAAAATATATATATTTACATATGCTTATACATCATTCTCGATATTACAACATTTAATATCATAACCTTCTACCAAAAGATATTATCACTTATATCTAAGTTGTCTACCGACCACTCCCTTCACCAGTCTTCTTCTTGTTGGGACACTTGTTGAATCCGCGACTCGTTCTACCACACGAGAAACACTTTCTCATATTCGGCTTAGGACAATGCAAAGAAATATGTCCTTCCTGCTTACAGTTGAAACACACATTCTTCCACATCATGCATTCTCCCACATGAGTCTTCCCACACTTGCTGCAAGCTTGCCTCTTCTTCGGGTTTGAATTTTCAGAGTTGTCGCTTTCTTTTACTCTCTTTCTCTTCTTTTTGTCTTTCTTGCTGGTTCCTTTAGATGATCCACCACCTTCAGCCTTCAATCTGTCTACCTGTGCCTTCAGCTCGTTTCGTTCTTCAGTTATTTCGTATAAAGCTCGCCCCGTCTTCCACAACTCCACCAAGAGAAATACTTTACTCTGGAGTTCCTGAACTTCTACAGATAGCTGATCTTGTTCCCCAACTTTGATCTTATTCTTTAACTCCACCTCAGCTTCTTCAGACTCCGCCTCCTCGTCACTACTCAGATACATCTCGGGATAATCATCATGATCACTCCCGAGATTAACCATGGGTTCATCTTTTCCTACTTCTTTAACTGACTCGCTCTGTGCTGGCACCTCGGCTACTGGCACTGGTGCAACAGCCGCTAGCATCTCCGTACTCATCTTATCTTCTCCCAACAACCTACAATCAGTTTAAACAACTTGATTAGTACTCCATTAGTACAATCTTCTAACACTATGAGTCCACATATCTCACTATAGATACGGTTCATCAATCTCTCACGTAGTACTCTAAATGAGTATTCTCTATCTCGCTTATGGTTATAATCCTAGGGTCTTTCCCCACCCCACTTAAGGTTTATAACCTACAGCTCTGATACCAACCTGTGACGCCCCCAAAGCCGAGTTACCTGACCCCTGAGTTTGGTGTTCACGATCCACAATATAATAACATCTAACTACCCATTTAAATATAAATAGGAATACATAACTCATTAACATATGTTGTTAATACATAAGTCACAGGTCCACTAACCTTAACATTACAGAAATACCCCTTAGATATACAAAAAGGGTTTACAATACAATATAACATAATAATAATATTGTTCATCATAACTAATTTATCACTATGCCTTTTCCTTTGTTCTTCTTCGCAACACCTTCTGCAACTTCGTCCTTAACTGAAAAGTTTTATTTAGCAAGGGTGAGCAACAAGTTTACCCTGCAAGTTAAGACATACAATAAAGGTATAGAAATCAATATCACGTCTTCTCACATTCTATGCAACAATAATCTGATAATGAAAGAGTACAATGCTTTCAATGTTTTCTACGACATTCAAATGATTAATTAAGAATTAATTCTACGAAATAGCAAAGTGGAATGTTTTCCTGATTTATGCTGAGCGATCCATTGGATCTTGAACTTCTCTTCTTGAGTAACTATCAAAGTTATACTTTGATATACCCAGGTGTATCAGATAACCATAAAGATTAAATCATACCCCTCTGCAAGTATATAAAGTGATCAACTTTATTATACCCTATATTATGCATAATACTTAATCGCGCACAAAAGTCGAATATACGACCAATAAAAATTCCCTTTATATAAAAGGTTGTTCTTCTCAGTCTCAGAATAAAGATTTTAATTTAACAACAAAATACTGTGATTTCAATTTCTAATTACTTCTCGATTTAACCGAAATAATTGGGATCGATTTGTCAATAATAATTGAATTCTCTTCTCGAACCTATCAAGTTCTAACAAACGTTCGTCTAGCCAGAATGATTAGCTAAGTCTTTTCTTAACATAATTCGACAATAAACAGGAATTATCTGTACTGTCAATTCTATCTTCTACGGATATGAATATCCAACAACAGCTATTCTACAATTGTATATTTTTCGAATCAGTAATTCAATTTAAATTATTAAACATGCACTAATTGCGAATAATCAACAATAAATTCCCTGGACATGGTATAATTAGCAATAATTAACTACTATAAAAATTGAATGAATATAACTTAAGGTTGAGTTAGAAAACTTACCTCTTTCACTGATTACAGCTACACAATAAACTTATCTACTTTTGAAAGACCTATAACCAATAATATCGGTCTCACAATTAGCACAATCTTTCATAACACATAACACTATAATTCACAGTCAAACTTCTCGTAGGCACATTACCACATAGCCACATCAGTGTTTATAACTTATATAAACACTTATCAAGTCTAACTATTTCGGTCTGGTTGGACTTCGGTCCATTCTCGGTGTTCTGGTCACCCTATTCGACAATTAACACATTTATTGTCAAGTAAATTCGGTTTCTAAGCTTCAATACTAATTTGGATAAGTCAATTATCATTTATAATATTTTTCAGAAGCTTTTAATAATTTATAAGTAATTATTATAATTTTTAATAATTTTTAATAATATAAAAATATTAATGTTATATTTGCCAAAATATTAAAGTTATTATTAATAACTTAAACTATTTTTAAATCAACAATATTCTACTCAAATGATTTTTAAATTAATTAAAATCATTTTTAAACCATTAACATTAATATTTAAATATTAATAAAATTATTATCAAAATATTAGAAGTCATTAATTATAACTTAAAATATTTTTAAAATATTTTTCTCATTTTTAAATGATTTTTAAATCAATAAAATTATTCTTATCTTAATTATTTAATTTAATAATCAAATAAATCTAATATCATTAATATTAATTTATTAATGAAAATTCTCCAAAAATGTTAAAAGTTATATTTTATAACTCAAAATATTTTTAAATACATTTTTCTTATTTAAAATAATTTTTCATAATATTAAATCATTTTTCTCTAATTTATTTAATGTACTAATTAAATAAATTAAATATCATTAATATTCAATTAATTATAAATATTATTGAAAGATGTCCCAAATAATTAAATTTTTTTTTTTCAGAATTTAAAATGATTTTTAAAACCATTTTTGTAATTATTATAATTTATTTTCTATTTTTACGTAATTTCTGAAAATTCAGAAATTAAAATAAATAGAAACCGTCGCTAAAGCCTATAGCGACACTTGTCTGTCGTCTTAGGTGTTCTTGGTGCTCAAGAACACTATCAGACAGTGATCAAGGTAGCTCGTTTGACTGCCTTTAATTTTCAACCCAAAATGTTTCTGGGCTACATTAGGGTTCCATATTATAGTACACAAGTAGTATTACAACTATCAATCCTCAACTTGGTTATAACACATCACAGATGCAAGATCCGAAGCCCCAAAGTAGCTGTCAGAAGCTTCTGGGCTTTCTAGGTTACCCAGAAACCCGGACAGCTTCGACTGCCTACATTGTGGCTCGATTCGCTTCTAGTTCTGGTTATAATATGGATGTTATTAAGGTTCAAAACTATAGTATTAATGTCAAGGTACAGTTACATAACAACAACACAGTTAAACAACATCCAAATCACCAGATATGATCTGGTCAAACATGGTCAGAAACCTTGTTCATCCCAATTCTGGGTTTCCCAGAAACTTAAAATCAGTTCGGGTGGCCTAGTTTGACCATCCATAGAATCCCACAGGTTTGTTATTTAAGAGATCTAAAGGTATAGATCTCAAGTCCACATATCATACTACACACTTGTTATCATAACATTAACTTAATACGTAAAAACTGACAGATCAAAGCGTTTCAAAAACTGTAAGACTTGGTTTTTAAAATTTCTGGGTTACCCAGATTTCAGCCGGTCAAGCTCGGTCAACCGGTTTTGATCGTCTATAACACACGATCTAGACATCTAATGGCTATGCTACCACTTTCAGATGAAAGATCTCATATCAGACTACCAATCCAAAAGATCAAACAAGAAAAATAAAAAACAGACACGGATCTGTGGCTCCTGACATTTGCTTGTCAGACCACAAATAGTGTTCTTGACAGTTTTGAAAAAACTCAATTTTAAAGCATTTTGATGCTATGGATCTATGTTATATCAACATAGATCAACATAAAACATCATCTAACACTGATTTAAACACATAAACACAGAATTTTTCTTAGCATGCAAGATCATATGGTGAGTTAGGGTTTATACCTCTTAGCCAAATCTTTGTTCTTAGATCTCCAATATGATATTAGCTGACCTAGGGGCTGATTATATGACTGAGGAACTTTAAGAATTTGGAGGTTGAGAGAGAAAATGAGTTATGGAGAGCTTGAGAGCAAATGACAATTTTTTATAACCTTCTTTCTCTCTCCAATCTAATATGCATTACTTGGATGCATTGTATGTTGCTTAGCTAGCTGCTGAAATAGGCTGATTTGCTGGATTTCTAGATGATACAAAGTCAAGAGTTGGTGAATAACTAAAAGTCTTGATAAATTCTATAAATTACCAAATAAAGAAATGAAAAAGGGCATTTTGGTCATTCACCATATATTTTTAATGGCATACTAGAAAATTTCCAAACCCTTAGAGTTTAACCCTAAGGTTCTAACCCTTAGGTTTTAAATCATTAGTTTCCAAAAATTTTTAAATTAGGATTTTCAAGATAGAAAATTAAGATGATAAAATATAATTAGTGATTACTAATTACATTAAAGGTTATCAATCACATTAAGACTTACTAATTAGGATTAGAGTTGCCTAATTAGGGTTTAGAAATCTCGAATATGAAATTAGGGTTTCCCAACTTTTGATTAGGGTTTCTAACTGCGCGTTAGAATTTCTAATCCTGAGATTAGGGTTTCTAATCTGTTGTTAGGGTTTATTAATTTTAAACCTTATTCGATCAATCACGGATCAAAATTCTAAATAGTAAAAACACGTACTTATTAATATAATTATTTTAATTATATTTTCTATCGAATCCCTATCCAAAAATTAGGGTTAGGGTTTCTAAAGCTGTTAAGCACAACTCTACTCTAAATTTATTAGTGAATACACAAATTGACCAATTCTTGAGACTCGTATCACAGATACACAGTACAACATTAACAGTTAATGCCTAAAAAAAAAAAAATTTATTCGCAAATTTTGGATTATTCGAAATCCCGGGTTATCACATTCACCCCTCCTTAAAAGGATTCCGTCCTCAGAATCACCACTTTCATATTCTCTACAATCTTTTAAAGTTGTATCATCAATTCACATATTAATTTGTGTTTCAAATTCTAACTTGTGACTTGAATCTATAAAATAAAACAGTTCACAGAAATATCTGAATCATATTATTCGCGTAATTAAATTTCTAAATAAAATCGTTTCCTGCTGCCACCTCCTGAGTAGCCACTGCATCTTGCGCCGTCATGTTGAATGTGCGGGCTGATGGTCTTCCTGGCTGTGCAGGTCCTCGAATCGCCAAGGTTCCACCACCGGGTCCCTTGTTGACACTTTCCTTCTCAACATTCCTCTTCGGACAGTTTCGTACCATATGGTCAGTCGATTCACACGCAAAACAACCTTGAATTTTCTTCAGATTGGGGCAATTGGGTGACATGTGTCCTTCTTGCCCACAGTTATAGCTAACTCCTTTCTTCTTTAGACAAACTCCAGAATGGTTCTTCCCACAGGTCGCGCATGGTTCCCTCCCTTTCCTATTATCTTCTGTCTTATTACCCGATTGGGTATTCTCGCTCCATTTCCTCTTATTCGGATTACTACCACCACTGCTTCCACCATCATTTGTCTTCTTCTTCTTTTCTTGATGAAATCGAGATGCAGCTTCACTCCCTCCTTCAGCAATTAACACTTTCTCCATCAAAGCCGCGAGCGTTTTGATCTGCAATACCGCTACCTTATTGAATATCCCTGGTTTCAGTCCATTCTCGAATCTTATCACCTTTCTTGCTTCTGTGTCTACCTGATGAGGTGTAAATCTCGCTAATTCGTTGAATTTAGCCGCATACTCAGAAACATACATATTCTCCTGCTTTAGTTCTAAGAACTTAACTTCCATCCGAGCTTGCATACTCGGTGAGAAGTAGTTTTCAAAGAACAATTCCTTGAATCTGGTCTATGTCACTATATCTGTTCCAGCTCTCGCCTGATTAGTCTCCCACCAGTAATTAGCTTCTCCCTTCATCAAGTATGTTGCAAAAGCTATCTTTTGCTCTTCTGCTACTCTGGCGATAACGAATGCTTTCTCCATCTCCTTTACCCAAGTTTGGCCTTCAATCGGATCCGTGGTCCCTTTGAATTCAGGCGGTCCTACCAATTTAAAGTCTTTGAAGTTAGCCAATCTGTCGGCTGGCTGATTCCTCGCCCTTCCTCTAGCAGCTGGAGCTCTAGTTTCCATAGCTTGGGCTAGCATGTCTACGAAATTCTGTATTGGGTTAGCTTGACCTCCTTCGTTATTCACTGACTATTCTTTTCGTTGATTTTGATTTTGTCGTCTAGGCGGCATGATCTGATTGAAATAAAAATCTTATATTAATTCTCTTTCTCCGCATAGATTCTTAATACAACAAGAATTCAACACATAGTTCTCATATAATCGCATATTTATTCTAATAGCGCATAATACATATAGTACTTAACACATATTACTATACCCCCCCCCCATTTTTTAAAAATAATTTTTAAGATTTAACATACACAACTTTACACAAAAAGTTATAATTCTCCATTCAGACATAACTATTACCCGTATGTCAAACCTACCACACTTATGAGTTTAGAAACTTGCCATAATTATATGAGTGTATGAACTTATCCTAGTCAGACCTTTGGCATCCATTCACTGAGGGGTTCAAAACATTTCATATAATCATGAGTCATGAACTTACCATAAGTATGAGTTTTAAGAACACACAAATTATTCTTAATCTTATATTCATATAGAAAATAAAGATTTTATTCATAAAAATATATATATTTACATATGCTTATACATCATTCTCGATATTACAACATTTAATATCATAACCTTCTACCAAAAGATATTATCACTTATATCTAAGTTGTCTACCGACCACTCCCTTCACCAGTCTTCTTCTTGTTGGGACACTTGTTGAATCCGCGACTCGTTCTACCACACGAGAAACACTTTCTCATATTCGGCTTAGGACAATGCAAAGAAATATGTCCTTCCTGCTTACAGTTGAAACACACATTCTTCCACATCATGCATTCTCCCACATGAGTCTTCCCACACTTGCTGCAAGCTTGCCTCTTCTTCGGGTTTGAATTTTCAGAGTTGTCGCTTTCTTTTACTCTCTTTCTCTTCTTTTTGTCTTTCTTGCTGGTTCCTTTAGATGATCCACCACCTTCAGCCTTCAATCTGTCTACCTGTGCCTTCAGCTCGTTTCGTTCTTCAGTTATTTCGTATAAAGCTCGCCCCGTCTTCCACAACTCCACCAAGAGAAATACTTTACTCTGGAGTTCCTGAACTTCTACAGATAGCTGATCTTGTTCCCCAACTTTGATCTTATTCTTTAACTCCACCTCAGCTTCTTCAGACTCCGCCTCCTCGTCACTACTCAGATACATCTCGGGATAATCATCATGATCACTCCCGAGATTAACCATGGGTTCATCTTTTCCTACTTCTTTAACTGACTCGCTCTGTGCTGGCACCTCGGCTACTGGCACTGGTGCAACAGCCGCTAGCATCTCCGTACTCATCTTATCTTCTCCCAACAACCTACAATCAGTTTAAACAACTTGATTAGTACTCCATTAGTACAATCTTCTAACACTATGAGTCCACATATCTCACTATAGATACGGTTCATCAATCTCTCACGTAGTACTCTAAATGAGTATTCTCTATCTCGCTTATGGTTATAATCCTAGGGTCTTTCCCCACCCCACTTAAGGTTTATAACCTACAGCTCTGATACCAACCTGTGACGCCCCCAAAGCCGGGTTACCTGACCCCTGAGTTTGGTGTTCACGATCCACAATATAATAACATCTAACTACCCATTTAAATATAAATAGGAATACATAACTCATTAACATATGTTGTTAATACATAAGTCACAGGTCCACTAACCTTAACATTACAGAAATACCCCTTAGATATACAAAAAGGGTTTACAATACAATATAACATAATAATAATATTGTTCATCATAACTAATTTATCACTATGCCTTTTCCTTTGTTCTTCTTCGCAACACCTTCTGCAACTTCGTCCTTAACTGAAAAGTTTTATTTAGCAAGGGTGAGCAACAAGTTTACCCTGCAAGTTAAGACATACAATAAAGGTATAGAAATCAATATCACGTCTTCTCACATTCTATGCAACAATAATCTGATAATGAAAGAGTACAATGCTTTCAATGTTTTCTACGACATTCAAATGATTAATTAAGAATTAATTCTACGAAATAGCAAAGTGGAATGTTTTCCTGATTTATGCTGAGCGATCCATTGGATCTTGAACTTCTCTTCTTGAGTAACTATCAAAGTTATACTTTGATATACCCAGGTGTATCAGATAACCATAAAGATTAAATCATACCCCTCTGCAAGTATATAAAGTGATCAACTTTATTATACCCTATATTATGCATAATACTTAATCGCGCACAAAAGTCGAATATACGACCAATAAAAATTCCCTTTATATAAAAGGTTGTTCTTCTCAGTCTCAGAATAAAGATTTTAATTTAACAACAAAATACTGTGATTTCAATTTCTAATTACTTCTCGATTTAACCGAAATAATTGGGATCGATTTGTCAATAATAATTGAATTCTCTTCTCGAACCTATCAAGTTCTAACAAACGTTCGTCTAGCCAGAATGATTAGCTAAGTCTTTTCTCAACATAATTCGACAATAAACAGGAATTATCTGTACTGTCAATTCTATCTTCTACGGATATGAATATCCAACAACAGCTATTCTACAATTGTATATTTTTCGAATCAGTAATTCAATTTAAATTATTAAACATGCACTAATTGCGAATAATCAACAATAAATTCCCTGGACATGGTATAATTAGCAATAATTAACTACTATAAAAATTGAATGAATATAACTTAAGGTTGAGTTAGAAAACTTACCTCTTTCACTGATTACAGCTACACAATAAACTTATCTACTTTTGAAAGACCTATAACCAATAATATCGGTCTCACAATTAGCACAATCTTTCATAACACATAACACTATAATTCACAGTCAAACTTCTCGTAGGCACATTACCACATAGCCACATCAGTGTTTATAACTTATATAAACACTTATCAAGTCTAACTATTTCGGTCTGGTTGGACTTCGGTCCATTCTCGGTGTTCTGGTCACCCTATTCGACAATTAACACATTTATTGTCAAGTAAATTCGGTTTCTAAGCTTCAATACTAATTTGGATAAGTCAATTATCATTTATAATATTTTTCAGAAGCTTTTAATAATTTATAAGTAATTATTATAATTTTTAATAATTTTTAATAATATAAAAATATTAATGTTATATTTGCCAAAATATTAAAGTTATTATTAATAACTTAAACTATTTTTAAATCAACAATATTCTACTCAAATGATTTTTAAATTAATTAAAATCATTTTTAAACCATTAACATTAATATTTAAATATTAATAAAATTATTATCAAAATATTAGAAGTCATTAATTATAACTTAAAATATTTTTAAAATATTTTTCTCATTTTTAAATGATTTTTAAATCAATAAAATTATTCTTATCTTAATTATTTAATTTAATAATCAAATAAATCTAATATCATTAATATTAATTTATTAATGAAAATTCTCCAAAAATGTTAAAAGTTATATTTTATAACTCAAAATATTTTTAAATACATTTTTCTTATTTAAAATAATTTTTCATAATATTAAATCATTTTTCTCTAATTTATTTAATGTACTAATTAAATAAATTAAATATCATTAATATTCAATTAATTATAAATATTATTGAAAGATGTCCCAAATAATTAAATTTTTTTTTTCAGAATTTAAAATGATTTTTAAAACCATTTTTGTAATTATTATAATTTATTTTCTATTTTTACGTAATTTCTGAAAATTCAGAAATTAAAATAAATAGAAACCGTCGCTAAAGCCTATAGCGACACTTGTCTGTCGTCTTAGGTGTTCTTGGTGCTCAAGAACACTATCAGACAGTGATCAAGGTAGCTCGTTTGACTGCCTTTAATTTTCAACCCAAAATGTTTCTGGGCTACATTAGGGTTCCATATTATAGTACACAAGTAGTATTACAACTATCAATCCTCAACTTGGTTATAACACATCACAGATGCAAGATCCGAAGCCCAAAGTAGCTGTCAGAAGCTTCTGGGCTTTCTAGGTTACCCAGAAACCCGGACAGCTTCGACTGCCTACATTGTGGCTCGATTCGCTTCTAGTTCTGGTTATAATATGGATGTTATTAAGGTTCAAAACTATAGTATTAATGTCAAGGTACAGTTACATAACAACAACACAGTTAAACAACATCCAAATCACCAGATATGATCTGGTCAAACATGGTCAGAAACCTTGTTCATCCCAATTCTGGGTTTCCCAGAAACTTAAAATCAGTTCGGGTGGCCTAGTTTGACCATCCATAGAATCCCACAGGTTTGTTATTTAAGAGATCTAAAGGTATAGATCTCAAGTCCACATATCATACTACACACTTGTTATCATAACATTAACTTAATACGTAAAAACTGACAGATCAAAGCGTTTCAAAAACTGTAAGACTTGGTTTTTAAAATTTCTGGGTTACCCAGATTTCAGCCGGTCAAGCTCGGTCAACCGGTTTTGATCGTCTATAACACACGATCTAGACATCTAATGGCTATGCTACCACTTTCAGATGAAAGATCTCATATCAGACTACCAATCCAAAAGATCAAACAAGAAAAATCAAAAACAGACACGGATCTGTGGCTCCTGACATTTGCTTGTCAGACCACAAATAGTGTTCTTGACAGTTTTGGAAAAACTCAATTTTAAAGCATTTTGATGCTATGGATCTATGTTATATCAACATAGATCAACATAAAACATCATCTAACACTGATTTAAACACATAAACACAGAATTTTTCTTAGCATGCAAGATCAAATGGTGAGTTAGGGTTTATACCTCTTAGCCAAATCTTTGATCTTAGATCTCCAATATGATATTAGGTGACCTAGGGGCTGATTATATAACTTAGGAACTTTAAAAATTCAGTGGTTGAGAGAGAAAATGAGTTATGGAGAGCTTGAGAGCAAATGACAATTTTTTATGACTTTCTCCCTCTCCAATCTAATATATATTACTTGGATGCATTGTATGTTGCTTAGCTAGCTGCTGAAATAGGCTGATTTGCTGGATTTCTAGATGATACAAAGTCAAGAGTTGGTGAACAACTAAAAGTCTTGATAAATTCTACAAGTTACCAAATAAAGAAATGAAAAAGAGCATTTTGGTCATTCTCCATATATTTTTAATGGCACACTAGAAAATTTCCAAACCCTTAGGGTTTAACCCTAAGATTCTAACCCTTAGGTTTTAAATCATTAGTTTCCAAAAATTTTTAAATTAGGATTTTCAAGATAGAAAATTAGGATGATAAAATATAATTAGTGATTACTAATTATATTAAAGGTTATCAATCACATGAAGACTTACTAATTAGGATTATGGTTGCCTAATTAGGGTTTAGAAATCTCGAATATGAAATTAGAGTTTCCCGGCTTTCGATTAGGATTTCTAATTGCGCGTTAGGGTTTCTAATCCTGAGATCAGGGTTTCTAATATCTTATTAGGGTTTATTAATTTCAAACCTTATCCGATCAATCACGGTTCAAAATTCTAAACAGTACAAACACGTACTTATTAATATAATTATTTTAATTATATTTTCTATCGAATCCCTATCCAGAAATTAGGGTTAGGGTTTCTAAAGCTGTTAAGCTCAACTCTACTCTAAATTTGTTAGTGAATACACAAATTGACCAATTCTTGAGACTCGTATCACAGATACACAGTACAACATTAACAGTCAATGCCAAAAAAAAATTTATTCGCAAATTTTGGATTATTCAAAATCCCGGGTTATCACAGTCCATAACATATATACAAACTCATATAACATCATGATAGCAACTCACAATCTAATTATTAAGAATTTTATGAAAATTTCAAGAATTGTAGAACTTTGAAATGAAGAACATATACATGGACATTGCCTTCTTTGAAGCTTGAAACCACTAACTCTTGTATCCTAACTTCTGCCTACTCCTTAATCCAGCAACTCACTCAATATTTTATAGTTATCAGACAATTTAGCAACTAGATTGTTGAAGAGGGGAACTTCAATTTATTGCCATGTTATTACCCAAATTTTAGGTTTGTCCCTAGAAATTAAACGAAGATAAGGAAGGAAAAGCCATTGGGCAAGAAGAATTTGGTGAAAAGCATTCACCAACTCCTCATCCTCCATTCTTCTAACCATCATTACACTACTAGAAATTCGACATATAGCGACGAGCTATAGAGACGGTCGGCACGGAACTGTCACTATAGGGTATATATAGCGACGGTCGACACGGAACCATCTGTATAGAGGTTTTTTTTAAGAAAAAACCCTCCCATCTTCCCCTAGATCATTTCAGTATTTCACTCCAATTCCCCCCCCCCCCCAAATTATCTTAGTCCTCTCAAGTCATCTCCTTCCTTTCTAACCCTTTCTCTCTCGTTACTCTTCCTCTATAGTCCTCTCTAACCAGATCATATACTTACCTTCTCGCGCTTTCTTTGAAATTAAAACTAAGGAACGGTAAGCGATGAGTCAAATCCAGTACTCCGAAAAGTACTTTGATGATACCTACTAGTACATGTATTCAAATGTTTTTCTTCTTCTATTTTTATTGAATTGCTTAATTATTATTTGTTCTTTTCTTTTTTTTTGAATTTCTTTTTATATTAAGGAATTGTTTGACTGATGAATACAGGCATGTAGTTCTTCCTCCTGAAGTTGCCAAGTTACTCCCTAAGAATCTACTTCTTTCAAAGGTGAGTAGTAAATTTGGCTTCTAATTAGGGTTTTAGTAATTTTCCCTCATGATTTCTTGGTTTGGTTGTTGACAGAATCGATCAATTGATAAAAAACTGGAGCCCAGAATATAAACTATTTTCATCTCAATTTGTTGATTTTAATTATTTCAAAGTTAAACTCACAGTTTGCTTGATTACGAGTTTTTAATAATTTCATTTTTCTCTGAGACTTGTGCATAACAATATGCGTAAATGTGTGTGTGTGTGTTTATGTATGTATGATTGAGAAAATAGTGACATATGAAGTATGTGTTCTACTCATTTTCTTTGCAGCCAATTGTAGTAAAGATTCCATTAAAATATAAGTGAATCCGGATATTCTACTTTCTTTGTAATAACGAATAGGAATATATACAAGTCCGATACAGGACAGTGATATCTGACTCACTTATATTGGTGGCTTTATGGTACAATTTACAATAAGCTTCCATGTGAAACAACAGTGCACTCTGCATTTAGTTCTTAGAAACTATGGCAGAGATACTATATAACTATATACTAGTTTGATCAAAGATTTTAGGAAAGAGATTCCACTTTTTAAGATAGTAACTGATAATTGTAAGAAAATTACAATTTTTTTAATAGTAAGTTTGAGATTAGAAATAATTTTCGCAAGTTTCAGTCACATGAGTTTGAGGGGTACGATTTACTTAGAGTTCCTCTTCCTTAGTGTGATAACATGAAGGATTTCGCTCCTCTTATTGCAAAGCTTGAGAGACGAGATTTTTGTAGTGAGGAAGAGAAGGATACATAGCTATTTGCCATGGCAAGTGGACCAAATGGCATGGATGACATGCTTGATGAGGTCTTTGCAGCACCCTCAGTGTAATGCTTTTTCCTATTCTTTTTTTTGCTAAATAATTCTTTTTCCTTTTAACTCCTGTAGAATTTCAAATTACAGAATTATAAATTCTTTCTACTTCTGTATTCTTGATCCTTGTTTATTTCTAGAAGAAGATTTTGGAGGGTTGTTAAGAGACAAGAGAGTGAATTGAACGTTGTATGTAATTTTAGAAACTGCATTGCTACATGATCTGTGTTATCATGGGGCAGGCTCGAACATAACAGAAAACTTATTCCTATTTTCACTGTAAAAATGGTTCAGGACAGATCAAGAACACTGTAATATCTTGTATGATAGAGAATTGTGACTTATTTTATCAAAGTTTCCTTAAATTTTAGATTCAAAAATCGGGTTCAAGCATTCGCCAAGTATTTCGTTTTGAATCTTCTCTGTCTCTGTCTGAGTTATTCAACGTGATGTACTTTAGCTCAATTATATAGAATATATGGTGCAGGGACTTCTCCTAAGAATGAAGCACCTTATTAATCACTAACCTCTGAAGTCTCACTTGTTGGGACTATTTCTATATTTACACCATGGTATTTAGTTGAATTCAAAGTTATTAAATGAATTCCTCCATAACAATTTTACTGCACATTATTCATATGATTAGGACTTTGTTTTGGTTTATTAATTAGTTATTAGAATGTTAGTATGTTATATTTATCTTTTTAGTATGAATTGAATTGGGAGTAATGTGTTGTTATGTAAACTGACAGAGGCATTGCGGAAAAGCAAAAGGAAAATGTTTGTTGCCGCTAGAGGTAGTGTTACTTCGTTTGACCTTTTTTAAAGATTGCGACTTAGATTTAGGATTATCAGAGCTTTAATTGTTTATTTGTGATAGAAAACATAGTATATATTTTGGGGGAAATGAAAAATTTTGCTTTTCAAACATTTTTGTGGTTTTCAAGGCACAATTCATGTAGAAAAGACATAGTAATGCTTGGGGTTTTTGCAGCCCCAAGTGGTGGGAGAAATGACTGAGGCCTGAGAAATAACCTCAAGGTCGCTGGCTATAATCCCGATAGGGCTGATACTATGGGGCCAAAACTTACCTACCATTAAAAATATATACTTGAGGTTTCAGTGGCCAGAAATTTAACTATTATTCCATATTATGGTTTTGTAATTTATGGCAGGCATTGAACGTGAAATTGCATCTTTACAATTGGAGGTATGCTACTGCCTTCAATTTAATATGCTACCTTCCTGGAATGGTACCCCGTTTTGTTTTTACTTATAAGTTATAAGGCTTAAAATTATTTTGCCAGTTTTTATTTTTTTGGGATAGGTTTTTGTTTTGTTTTTTTATTATCATTGTTGATGTCCTTTCTTGTCAATGTTTAGGTGGGACTGAATAACATCAAAGTAACCGATTTTGTGAATGTCACAATTATCAGTTGGCTGCTCCGTGACTCTCAATTAATTAGAGTTGGTCCCTGAGTTACACATGAGGGATAAGGCATCTTCTTAGTCCTATGAATTTGAGATTATATTTTTCTCATTGCTGGATATCTACCTTCAACAAAGACATCTGCAATAATTATTGTTTGCTTTTGATTTGTCTTAATTTATAAACATTGTTGGAACTAAATTATTGTAACTTAATGTTTGATACAGTAGTTAGCCTTCTCTGAAGAAGATTGTAATTATTGTAATTGTAATGTGAATGATTTTAAATCATGTATACAATATTTTTTTTATGTTTTATTTTATATTGTATTTGTGTTTGATGGATAAATGTATACAATTAATTTTCTTTAAAATTTAAAAAGTCTATAACGACAGTCATCGATCGTAGCTATAGTGTTTTATAGCGACGGTCGCCGAGCGTCGCTATAGACATCAATAGCCACGGTCATGACCGTAGCTATAACTCTCAGCGGCCGTTGGTAAAGAGAAAATACACGATTTTGCCATGACCTATAGCTAGGGTCGGTAACCGTCGCTATAGGCCAAAAGACCGTCGCTATAGGCTTTACCGACGGGTTCTATGGCAACGGTCGACGACTGTCGCTAAAACCTTTAGCGACGGTCTTTTGGCCTATAGCGACCGTCGCCGACCGTCGCCGACCGTCGCTATAGGTTGATTTTCTAGTAGTGTTAGCAGTTATCTAGCCGTTTTTTGTTTCTTAGCAATGTAGAGATAGGCTAAATGCCTATACACGGTTGATACAAGCTAAAGGGATTATGATTTCGGGACAAGGAGTTATAATTTACTGCATTAGCAAAATGGGTACTAGTAGACTTAGGTTTATTTCCTTTTGGACAAACAAAGTCAAACTTTAATGTGTTATTATTATTACCTTATGCTAAGTTAGGGTCATACATACACCTAATCACATAATAATTAATATCAACATTTATTTCCTTCCATAAATCAAAATACCCATTTTATTTATTCTCCATGTACCATTATGCCACACAAGGCCCATTTATACAAGTTCAGTAGAATTACATAAATTAAGATTATTATTATATAGTCTCATGGAATAATATTCACTTTATAATATTACCCTTAACAACCCATCTTATATATTATACACGAAGCAACTTTATTTTATATGACCACACAATACATGTTATTGCACATTAACAAATAACTAATTAAAATAGTAACACTAATTAGTCCATCACATTATTTAACCATTTCCTCATTAATTTAATTAAAGAATTACTTAGTCCACAGTTATGCCACACTAGGCATATCATATAAGCTTAATTAAGCTTATCATCATTTCCACCACATTACTTACTCATCACATACTCGATTTAATTCAATTCGAATTAATTTATCACATTTCATGCCACAAAATATATATTTATATTCAAATAAATATTCAAACATTTTATTTCCACTATTAATGTTATTTATAAAATTTATGGGTATTACAAGCTCTGTCACCGTCTCCATTGCAAAAACCAACCGATTGTTAAGTTTTTATCAAGGACATCGTCGATGAAGACTGCAAAACCATCGCAGTAGTAGAAAGGGAAATAGGGAGCGATTGAAGTAATAACGAAAAAGGAGAAGTGAAATGTCAAATTGATTAAGGCAAAATCGTTTAGAGAAGTAATTGGAGTGAAGATGATTTAGTTGTTTGGACTAATTTGCAGAAAATCCATTCCAATACAAAGGGCCGAAAGAAGGAATGGAAAAATCTGGTGTGGCGCCCCACATGTAACGCCCCCAAATCTAGGTACTTGTTACCTTGGACCTGGCGCATTACGATCCAACATTCATCTGATTATTTATAACTTTTATTCATAAATTAATGAATACAACTTCGCTTTGATACCAATTAGTATACTAATTCGTTCCATTTCCAGGATCTGTATAACGACCCCAAAATTTTAATAAGATAACTCAACCATGGTTGTTAACCATTCCTGACTTTACATCGTATTTGCTAATAAATTTATTAAAAATATAGAATACTTAATTTTTTAAATCTTTTTTCTTTATTTTCTCTGAATCACAATCTTTATCAATTACATATCTTTGAATCAAATTTATGTTATGATTCGCTTCATCTGAAATACTGTATAAAATTTTACATCTTAATTCGATATCCTTTATATATCAAATAGTCTAACTTTACAACTCAACATGTATTAAACATCGTAAACTATTATCATGTACATCTTCTAGAACCTTAAACATGGTTCAAAGTAATAACTTCAACTAAATAATTAATCTTCTTGTGTTACTATTGATCTCTATCATTCAAGTAGCACGTAACGTTATCCTGAATCCTTAACCTGCAAAAATGGTTATTTGCAAGGATGAGCTCGACAACTCAAAAAATCTAATAGTTTTCATACATCACATAGCATATAATATCATGCTCAGTTTATACAATCATAATCATTTAAATTTACTACGCATGCTGCTTCTCACATAACAAGTATAGAGATTGGCTTCTTAAACATATAGTCATATATTGACTTTCAAATTTCTTATACATTTCATATGTAATTCCATATTCTCATAGCATAATATAATTCAACTAACAGTTATCATATTGATATAGCAAATAAGAACTGAAAGACTTGTCTGACTCGTAGATTATCAGCTACAACTTTACTGCTTATAACTATCTGCACTTCGTGTATTCCTAAATAATTGTACAATCATGAATTCATAATCATCAGTCATACACAGTCATACATTCTCAATGTAATAATAAAATTTTACATTGTCTCCTAACTTGGTTTTTAAAACATTCATTTCACCCCATCTTAGGATAGCTATGTTGTTAACCCATTACACCCTCATGCTTATTCTATTGAAATAATATTTATAACATGTATGGACTCAATTTAATTGGTCACTAATAATTCAATATCTCCTTAAAACTTTATTATTCCAATTAGACTCACCTATTAAAATAATTTGTAATTCTTTGATATAGTACATCTTTAATGTTCATACACATAATTGTCACATAAGCATTATTTATGTTACTTATAATTCCTTCCATTTTACTATATAATTTTATATATTATATAGTGACCTTAAAGTGTCACACTACACTTTCTTTTTAATGTAGGTACTATATATTATCTCATATCTTGCACACATCAATTAAATGAGTAAATATTATTCTAATTATGTGAATTATTTTGCTCATTATATTCTATTATTCACAATAACAATTAATTATATTAATTAATTATTCACTTATTAACTTATTCATTCCTTAATTAAATTAAACCACTTAAATTTCCATTCTCATGCCACATAAGGCATTTCACAAATCTCATCAAAAACTCCACATTTTTCTCAATTCTTAGAAATTCAATTTGAATTAATTGAATTACTCATCTCACAACACATAAATATTTATATTTAAATAAATTATTATTATTATTATTATTATTATTATTATTATTATTATTATTATTATTATTATTATTATTATTATTATTATTCGTAAAATTCACAGTTCTTACATCATCCCCTCCTTATAAAAATTCCGTCCTCGGAATTGATATAAGGTTACACAAATAGATGGGGATAGTCCATTCGCATCTTATCTTCTAATTCCCACGTGTCCTCCTCGGCGTCGTGGTTTCGCCAAAGTACTTTTACAGAAGATATAATTTTATTTCTTAGTGTCTGCTCTTTCCTATTTAATATCTGGACATGAATTTCTTCATATGCCAGATTCTTCTCCACTTGAATGGGCTCGTAGGAAATCATGTGTTTGTAGTCAGGCTTGTATGGATGCAACACGGAGATGTGAAACACGTTATAGATGTGTTCCAATTCAGGTGGTAATGTAACTTTGTACACCACTTCGACCCCTCACTTCAATATCTCAAATGGTCCTATGAACCTCGGACTCAATTTTCCCTTCTTGCCGAATCATATTTTTCCCTTCCAGGGGGATACTTTTCAGAAAACGTAACTTTCGACTTCAAAGTCGCGGTCCTGCCGATACAAATCTGCGTATTTCTTCTGGCGATCTTGTACAGCTACTAGTCTAGCTCTTATCACTGTCACCACATCTGTGGTTTGTTGCACTAACTCTGGTCCCAACATTTTTTGTTCCTCGACTTCAACCCAACACAATGGTGTTCTACACTTTCTCCCATAAAGAGCTTCATACGGTGGCATGCCTATACAAGCATGATAACTATTGTTATATGCAAATTTCACTAGGGGTAGGTGATCGTCCCAACTTCCTTTGAAGTCCATCACGCAAGTTCTAAGCATGTCCTCCAACGTTTGTATCGTTCGCTCACTTTGCCCGTCTGTCTGCGGATGATAAGCAGTACTCAACCTCAGCTGTGTTCCCATCCTTTCTTGTAAGCTTTTGCAGAATTTTGACGTGAAGCGCGAATCTCGGTCAGAGACAATCAATACAGGCACTCCATGTTGCGGAATAATTTCCTTTACGTATAGGTTTGCTAGCTGATTCAAACTATATCAGATTTTGATCGGTAGAAAATGAGCCGTCTTTGTTAGTCGATCTACGATAACCCAAATGATATTCAAACCTTTCTGTGTGACTGGAAGTCCCACCATAAAGTCCATCGTAATGTGCTCCCATTTCCACTCTGGTATTTCCAACGGTTGAAGTAAACCACTCGGCCTCTGGTGCTCTGCTTTGATCCGTTGACAAGTAAGACATCTACTAATGCACTCTGTGATTTCTCGTTTCATATTGGGCCACCAAAAATATTGCCTCAAATCTCGGTACATCTTTGTGCCTCCTGGATGAATGGAATACGTCATATTGTATGCCTCGTGCAAAATTTCTTCCTTCAACTCGGTTACCGCTGGCACTCATACTCTCCCTTCGAATATCAAAATACCGTCTTTATCCACCTTGAACTTTTCTTCCTCATTTTTTGTGATCCTTTTCTTGATTTTTCTTGCACTCTTCATCCTTCTCTTGTGATTCCTTTATTTTGTCCATCAAGGTTGGACGAGCTTCCACTACAAACAATTTTTCTTCAGACCTCTTCGGTCCCTTTACTTCTATCTCCAATTTCTCCATATCCCTTATTAACTCCTCCTGAGTTGTTAGTTGAAACAACTTCTCCCTTCCTTTCCTGCTTAGCACGTCGGCTAATATGTTTGCCTTTCTCGGGTGATAAAGAATATCGTAGTCGTAATCTTTGATTAATTCTAACCACATTCTCTGATGCATGTTCAATTCCTTCCATGTGAAGATATATTTCAAACTCTTATGGTCCATGTATATCTCACATTTCTCTCCGTACAAATAATGTCTCCAAATCTTTAACGCAAAAACTACTGCCGCTAACTCTAAGTCATGAGTAGGGTATCATTTTTTGTAATCTTTCAGTTGTCGTGATGCATACACAATGACCTTGCCATGTTGCATTAATTACACATCCAAGTCCTTTGTGCGACGCATCACTATACACCACAAATCCTCCCGTATCATCTGGTAATGATAATACAGGTGCTTCGCTTAGTCTCTTTTTCAGCTCTTGAAAACTTTCTTTGCACTTGTCCGTCCACACGAACTTCACCGTCTTCCTTGTTAGATTGGTCAACGGGGTTACTATATTAGAAAAATCCTTGATAAATCTTCGATAATACCCAGCTAACCTTAAGAAACTTCTTACTTTCGTTGGCGTCTTTGATTGCTCCCAATTACTCACTTCTTCTACCTTTGCAGGGTCTATTGAAATTCCATCCTTATCCACCACGTGTCCTAAGAATTGAACCTTCTCCATCCAAAATTCACACTTAGAAAACTTTGCGTACAACTTCTCCTTTCTTAGCGCCTCCAAAACCATCTTCAGATGTTCGACGTGTTCTTCTTCCATCTTTGAGTAGATCAAGATATCGTTGATGAAAATTACTACAAATTTATCTAAGAATGGCTTGAAGACTCGGTTCACCAAGTCCATAAATGCTGCCGGAGCATTTGTCAACCCGAATAACATCACCAAAAATTCGAAATGTTCGTAACGAGTTCAAAACGTTGTCTTTCATATGTCCTCCTCCCGTACCTTCAACTGGTGATAACTCGTCCGTAGATCTATCTTCGAGAAACACCTTGCTCCCTTCAGTTGATCGAAAAGGTCGTCTATCCTTGGTAGCGGATATCTATTCTTAATTATTATCCTGTTTAATTCTCGATAATCGATACAGAGCCTCATCGATCCGTCCTTCTTCTTTACAAACAATACCGGTGCTCCCCAAGGAGACACACTCAGTCGAATATAACCCGTATCTAGTAATTCTTGCAATTGTATCATCAATTCCTTCATTTTTACCGGCGTCATATGATATGGAGTTTTTGAAATCGGTGCCGTTCCCGGTGCTAAGTCTATTACGAATTCGATTTCGCTGTCTGGCGGAAGACCAGGCAGATCGTCCGGAAATACATCTTGGAATTATCTTACCACATATATATCCTTAATTTCTATTTCTTTTTTTCGAGTATCAACAACGTAAGCTAAGTAACCTACACATCCTTTCCTTAACATTTTCTTGGCCTGCATCATCATAAGGCAACACGACTACTTAAGCGATGAGCTACCATAAAACACTACCTTAGACTTATTCGGAGTCTGAAGGTTTACACTTTTATTCTGACAATCAATTATCGCAGCATGGTTATATAACCAATTCATTCCCAATATTACATCAAACTCTCCCAAACTTGTCGGGATTAAGTTTACACTTAGTTCATGATTTCTAATGTTTGCGCGACAATTTCGGTAAACATATTCTACAGGGATTACTTCCATATTGGAAACTTCTATGTTCAAGGGATTCCCTAATCATTCTCGGGGTAAATTTAGTCGACTAACAAATTCCTTAGATACAAAAGAATAGGTGGCACCCGAATCAAATAATACATAAGCATTTATATCAATGATCGGGATGATACCTGACACCACGTCCTTCGCAGCTACTGTGTCCTGGACAGTCATGTTAAATGTTCTGGCAGTTAGACGGTTGGATGGCGTCGGTCTGCTAATCATCAATTTGTTGCTTCCCCCTTGCTGGCCGCTTCCTCCGCCGCTTCCTTTCTTTGGGTAGTCTTTAATCAGGTGGTCCACCGAGCCACATGCATAACAACCTTTGACCTTTTTGGGCTTCGGGAAGTTGGGGAAAATATGTCCCTTTTGGCCACAGTTGTAGCAGATACTGCGCCCCTTCCAGCACTCACCTTGGTGATTTCTTCCACACTTTGGGCATCCCTCAACCCTCTTCTTAAAATCTCCACGAAATTTTCCACTTGATTGTTGTGATTTTTGTTGTTGTTATTATTCTTCCATTTTCCCTTTCCTAAATTACTTCCCCCACTACTGCTTCCTCCATGGCTATCTTCTCCCGTGTTCTTACCTTTCTTCTCCTTGTTATACATACTCAAGGCTTCACTACCTCCCTCTGCAATAATGGCATTCTCCAGCAATATCACAAAAGAATCGATTTGAAGAACTGACACCTTGTTGAACAACCAAGGCTTCAGTCCTTGTTCAAAACGCCTAGCTTTCCTCTCTTCAACTACTACTTGGTGTTTGCAAAACGAGCTAGTTCGTTGAACTTAGCCGCATATTGCGCCACCGTCATATCTCCCTGCTTAAGTTATAAGAACTTCTCCTCCATCCTATTCTTCATGCTTTTCGGGAAATAGTTCTCGAAAAACAGAGTCTTGAACCTCTCCCATGCTATTATCCCTTCTTCGGCTCTTTGCTGATTCGCCTCCCACCAGTAGTTCACCTCGCCTCTCATCATGTAGGTAGCAAACACCATCTTCTGGTCTTCACCCACACGAGCGATGGTGAAATCCTTCTCCATCTCTTTGATCCATGTCTGTGCCACGATCGGATCGGTAGTACCCATGAATTCCGGAGGTCCTACACTCCTAAAGTCCTTAAAATTTATAAATGGAACTGCTTGGGGAATGGGTGGTATTGGTTCGTTTCTTCCCCTAAGAGCTTGTGATGCCCCCAAATTCAGGTACTTCATTCCCTTAAGATTTGGTGTTCACTTAATAAAAATATTCATATCTAACTACCCAATCATAATAAATGTAATAATAAACCTTCCCATTAAAGGATTACATCAATAAGTTCAATAAAATCTCCCAGGTTATCAAACCTTTAAATACAAACATTCAAATGCAGAAAATTAAATAACTTCATTACAATAATTAAAATAAAGTCTGAAAATAAAAATGTCAACATGATTACAAGTCTTCAATACTTGTTCATCTTTCCTTTTCCTTTACTAGTGCTAGGTACATCGACCTTCTCAACTTTAGCTGTAATAGTTATATAAGCAAGAGTGAGCAAACAATACCCACTTGAAATGATAATGAATAAAACTTTACAACAACTGCCAAATAATAGGCTCAATAGAACTGCACAATATGTTCTATTAATGATAATCAAAATCATGAAATATTTATCTGAGGGTCATAAGACCACAAACTATGTCCATAGTTATAAGTAATCTTTCAACTTAAACTTTAACAGTCATAAGACTATAGAGACTCCTCGTACTTAGGGGGATCAACCCTTCGTACAATGTATTGTGCACAAACATTTCAACGCTATGAGTAAATTATCCCCTAATCATAGGGTTGTTCATCTCAGCATTTAGAATACAAGTCCACACCAAAGTAAGTTTGGTTTGGATATGTTTTCAAGGAAATTTAGAATTCAACGAACATCAACTAAGGATTAGTTGAATAAAAAGGTAATAACGTTATGCTATGGAATAAATCATAACTGAATCGACATTGTAAATTAAGGTCATGCTTTAGGAATAAACTAATAGCATAAGTATTGAATAACATAACATACTTTAGAAGTTAGTACTGAGCATACATAACAATAAGTAAATTGAACGATAAAACTTGTTCAACATCAATATAACAGAATGTAGAAACTTGCATGCTAAATAACAATTTACAGAGCTTCCCCTAACAAATCTACCTGCCTTTGTACTTGTCCTCTCTCATCATTGACCGACTCTTTCGGTGCAGTTAGTCTACATCTTGGTGGCATTTTTTTGCATCACAAAATTTTCATTATCTAATTATATTACTTAAACATTTTTCAAATGAAAAAGGAATAAAATTTTATAACGCATTTCTGAAATAAGATCATTTATATTCATATGCCAAATCATTGCATCACATGATTATCCCTAGCATACTTTTATAAATGGCAAAACATATCCCCTAATATCACAAAAGACGGGGACAACCACTAACATACTAACCCTCTAACATTTTTCAAAAGTTTGGGGTTTACAACTATCTCATATCTTACACAAAAGACTGAGATTATATTACGATTTATACATCACATAAATGAAATACTACAATTACTAAATTTCTAACACCTAGACCTCAATCTAACATTCTGCGCTCCACAGTGCTCTGGTACTCCTTCCGAGTGATGTGCGCCACCAAATCTCAGCTTATGGTGTACCGGATCTATCCCTGCTTTGCTGGGTAATGATATACCCCATTAATCAATCTCTCCATGGTCATGCACATAACATAGCCCATCTTATTCATCTTCCTCCTCTTGCATCTCACCTCATTTTCTAGATCATTAGCTCTATCATTGGCTTCCTCCCACTTTTCTTCAAAGTGAATCCTCTCCATCACTTCCATCTCTAGCTGTGTACGAAGAGTCTCCTTCTCAGCTTTCTCACTAAGCTCCCTCTGTTTAGACTCCTCTAGCTTACTTGCCAACTCCAAACAGTCTCATTTGTAGCTTCACTTATAACTATGTACTCTGCATCTATCACTGAAATAACAACTGTTTGCTTCTGTGAACTCTTTTAACTCATTGCGCCACCATTTAAGGTAAGCATATACCCCGAAATGGATTTATTGTCATCTTGGTCTGTTTGAAAACTTAAGTCTGTGTAGCCCTCTAGTTTCAATAAAGACCCACCGTAGACAAGAAATACAACCTTAGTTCTTCTTAAGTACTTTAGGATATTTTTCACCGCCTTCTAGTGCTCTTCTCTTAGATTCGACTAATATCTGCTTGTTACACTAAGTGCATGAGGGACATCTAGTCTAGGACATATCATAAGGAATCTTACTCATACGGTCTCTACTCAGGTGTCTTCGGGGCCTGTTTATTGGAGAGATGTATTCTATGGCTCATCGGCATGAGACCTCTCTTGGAATTTTCCACGCTAAACTTCTTTAGTATTGAGTCAATGTACGTTCCTTGGGACAAGCCAAGCATCCTTTTAGATCTATCTCTATAGATCTTTATCCTCAAAATATAGGATGCCTCACTCAAGTCCTTCATGGAGAAGTTTTTAGATAACCATATTTTGATCGACTGTAGCATAGGAATATCATTCCCTATTAGTAATATATCGTCAACATATAATATTAGGAATAAAATTAAACTCTTTGATTGTCTCATCAAAATAGATGTTCCACCTTCGAGAAGCTTGCTTGAATCTATAAATGGATCATTGTAGCTTACAGACTTGATTTGTTCCAACCGTTGAAACAAAACCCTCTTGCTGTGTCATATACACATCCTCCTCAAGTTTCCCATTGAGGAATGCCATTTTCACGTCCATCTGCAAGATTTTGTAGCTGTTGACCTTGGGATTTTTATTTGTTCCATTCTATTTTTGTCTTTTGGTGTTCTCATGTTAAGTGAGATTTGTTTGAAAATACAAGTTTGAAAAGGTCCGACATGTATATGTCGACGATTTGACTGTAAGAGTCGCCAGTTAGTTATTTTTAAATGGTTGCACCAACTCAACCGAGAAACGATTTGCACAAAAACCCAGTGATGTGACACTGTTTAACTGGTCTGCAAAACCAAAATTCGTTAGGGTCCGGGGCTTGATTAAGCGGAGGGAAGGTGTTAGGCACCCCCGGACTTCCGTGATAACACGGTTACCGCCACTTTCCAATTTAAACTTTTATCTGTGAATGTGTGTGTGAGTTAGGTCTATGTACAGTTGTTTGAAAGTAGTGCTATGTCTCGTTTGCACCTATATACAAAGGGTTTGACTTTTGTATAAAAGTTCAATTTTAACAAGATATAGCAGTGATGTTTTGTAAAACAGGTTTTTCAAACCCTTATGCTCAATTGTAATTGAGGCCTTTGATATTTCCATTTTATTGAGTGTTCGGCTGGATTGCTTTTATTTTTGAGATGCGGGGCATCTTCGAGAAAATAAAATATGTAGCAATGCCGAACTCCTTGTGGGCATGAAAGCCATCTAAGGATATTCAGGCATCATAAATAATTTACAAGCTGGCTGCTGCTGAAAATGTCCATCACGAGAACCGAATCTAGATTCAGAGACTAAATTTGTGATCACATGATTCCTAGGCTCACATATGAAAGCAATATGTACAAAACCTAGAAAACGAACTAGATTTGAGTAAATATAAGTATTCCAGCTTCAACAGTTCCAGTTTAGTCACCATGAACCGGTCAAAGTGAGAAATAGCCAGATTTAGGCAAATCAAGTCTGCAGGCTGATAAAAGCTAGAAAAAAAGAAGTAAATTTGAGTAAATCTAAACTATTCCAGCTTCAACGGTTCTAGTTTAGTCACCATAAATTGGTTAAAGTGAGAAATAGTCAGATTTAGGCAAATCTAGACCGTAGGTTGAATAACAGTTATATATGTATAAAAGTTGTAAATATATATATGAACTATCAATTGTCACGATGTAAACTCAAAACAGGACTTGAAATGTAAATATATATATATATATATATATATATATATATATATATATATTGTTATCGAACTCTATTCGATTGAGCCTGGGTGTATATATATATATATATATATATATAAAAGTTGCAAACGCACCGAATATCACACCCAGGCTCAATCGAATAGAGTTCAATAACATATATATATATATATATATATATATATATATATATATATATATATATATATATATATATATATATATACTGTCGACGTTGGGATTTTAATTTGTCCCTTTCCGTTCTTGTCTTTTGATGTTCTCATGTTAGGTGAAATTTGTTTGAAAAAACAAGTTTGAAAAGGTCCGACATGTATATGTCGACGAATTGACTGTAAGAGTCGCCAGTTGGTATTTTTAAATGGTTGCACCAACTCAACCGAGAAAAAGTTTGCACAAAGACCTAGTGGTGTGACACTGTTTAATTGGTCTGCAAAATCAAAATTCATTAGGGTCCGGGGGCTTGATTAAGCGGAGGGAAGGTGTTAGGCACTCCTCGACTTCCGTGATAACACGGTTACCGCCACTTTTCAATTTAAACTTTTATCTGAATGTGTGTGTGTAGGTCTATGTGCTGTTGTTTGGAAGTAGTGCTACGCCTTGTTTGCACCTATATACAAAGGGTTTGACTTTTGTATAAAAGTTAAATTTTAACAAGATATAGCAATGAAGTTTTGTAAAACAGGTTTTTCAAACCCTTATGCTTAATAGTAATTGAGGCCTTTGATACTTTCATTTTATTATGTGTTCGGCTTGATTGTTTTTATTTTCGAGATGCGAAGCATCTTCGAGAAAATAAGATACATAGCATTGCCAAATTCCTTGTGGGCATGAGAGCCATCTAAGAAAATTCAGACACCGTGAATAATTTACAAGCTGGTTACAGTTGAAAATGTCCATCACGGGAATCGAATCTAGATTCAGGAACTGAATCTGTAATCACATGATTCTTAGGCTCATATGACCAAACAATATGTACAAAAGCTAGAAAACGGTCTAAATTTGAATAAATCTAAGCATTCCAGCATCAACGGTTCTAGTTTAGTCACCATGAACCGGTTAAAGTGACAAATAGCCAAGTTTAGGCAAATCTAGCCCGCAGGTAAGTAAAATCTAGAAAAAGAACTATATTTGAATAAATCTAAACCATTCCAGCTTCAACGGTTCCAGTTTAGTCACCATGAACCGGTCAAAGTTAGAAATGGCCAAATTTAGGCGAATCTAGCCCGCAGGCTGATAAAACAGTTATATATATATATATATATATATATATATATATATATATATATATATATATATACAAAAGCTATAAACGCTCCTGATGTATATCTAAGCTCAATCAAAAAGAGTTTGATGACATGAAATATATATATATAAGTATTTATATATATACGAAAGTAGTAAACGCTCCGAATATTATATTCGGGCTCAATCGAAGCATAGTTCGATAATATATATATATATATATATATATATATATATATATATATATATATATATAGTAATAAAAAGCCACGGATCGACGATCCGGGTATACCCACACGGAGCGACTCTTAACGTAAGTAGATCTATATACACATAAGTGATAAAAAGCTTAAAAATCTAAAATATCTTACAGTGGATTGCCAAGAAGACTTCAGATAGCTTTTGACGCTTGAAAACTCGGTTTCCACCTGTTAAATTTCAGAATGTTATAAAACACGAGCTCACAAGTGTTTAGAAAAAAGAAGCACTCAATTTGGAGCACTATAGATGTGTGTACAGAGTGAAATGGACAAGGTTTCCTCGCTCTTTTTTTTTCTTGAAATTGCCAACCCAAGGCCTCTATTTATGGACCAGATGGCCACGGGTCTACCTGCTACAGTCGCTGGTCTACCTGCGGCTGCCCGGGTTACCCCGGGCCATGTGGATCCTTTCGTCTCGAAGTACTTGCAATCGTGCAACGCATTGTCTGCTTGAACCTTCATAACTTTCAATCTGGGCATCCGATTGAGGCTTGCTATATATTTCTGGAATGCTGTTGTCTAGAGCTACATAATGACATGGGATAAGAGGTTGTACGAAGTCGGGAAGATAGGTTAATGACCAGATCATCAAGTCTTCAAATTTTATCCGGTGTGCTATCTTGTGTAGTAGTCACTCGAGATTTTGAGCTATGGATCTTGTGGGACACTTCTGTATAAAATTTAGGTTGAAATGATGTTGAGACGACGTGAATGTAGTATTGAGGTGGCAAAATGATAAATTTTCCCCTCACCGGGGTTATCTTCAGTTCTTTGCAAATGTAGCAGTCGTTGCTCAGGGTTATCTCTGAGATTGGGCTGCTGTGAGTTCTGAATGTCCTCAGGGTTATCTCTGAGGTGTCTTAACCTCCCGGGGTTTTCTTTGGGGTTGGAACTGAGTGTCCCAGGGTTGAAACTAACTTCTTCGGGGTTATCTTCGGAACTGGAACTGCATCCCTCGGGGTTATCTTTGAGGTTGGAACTAAAACTCCTAGGGTTATCTCCGGAACTGCAACTGAGTATCTCGGGGTTGTCTCCAAGATTGAAAACTGAGTATCCCGGGGTTGTCTCCGGGATTGTGCTGATTTAACTTCTAGAGTTATTATTCTGGAAAACGATTTTGCCCTCCTGCAAGGTTAGTAATAGGAATACAAAATTTTGAGTGTCTATAGATGCCCCTCTTTATCATATTCATGCAGTGTAATGGCATGTATAGGATAAAGACCACTAGACACTTGAAATGTGATAAGATAATCATGATCCAAATGTAATGCAGCATGATGGGAATGTTATGCTGAGTGCATGATGGAATGGAGGTTGCTCCATGAATGAGACCAAAGGATGTTGACATTGGTGTTATTACCAAAGTCCTTAACCCTCAGTGTAGACTTTCCACTGTAGATGTCATTCTCATGTACAAGAGACTCTTGGGGAATTATGACCTGTCTTGTGAAAATCCAGAAAATCGGATTGTCTAGAATTTAAGTTTAAAGAATTATTTATTAATAAAATGAATTTTTATTAATAATAGTATGTGTTGTGTGTTTATTAATCGTTCTAGAACCTAGGATGATTATAAAATGGGAGGATTCTGGCTACGAACTAGATTGAGTAAGAATTTTCAAGACGAAAATAAAATTTTTCCGGGGACAAAAATATTTCTGTGGAAAAAGACGAAATATACACTACTCACCTGACGAAACTCTAAGAGTTAGTGTTTGAATAACCTAAACCTTTTTGAGAGTTCAGTTTGTCGAAATGACACCCCGTCGAAAGATTTGAAGATAAAATGTTGTGAAAAGTTAATTTAGCCGATAAAAGTTTTTCTCGAAAAACGTATAGAAATCAGACGAAATAAAAATGACGAAATGTATTGTTATGTACTTTTCATTCGTTTAACTACGTTAGGGGAAAATATGAAGGAAAACGCTTATCATCAAAAAGTGTTTTTCAATTTTTCAAAGTTTCAAAGAATGTGTAAAAGTTAATTTGTAAAAGAAAGACGAAATATCCAAAAATATTTGGATTCCGAGAATTGTAGTTTTTGAAACTGTCAGACGAATCCCGAAAGACGGAACCACGAAACTTCTAAGAGAAGCTTCGTGAATAGTAAGGAGGTGGGAATAATAACTTTAGGGCCAAAATGACTATTTTGCCCCTAGCCTTGGTTTTTTATATAAGAGAGCCTTAACTCATTTGTTGGTGATTTTGAAAATCACCAACACTTGAGAGAGAGAGAGAATTCAGATGAGGAGAGAAAGAATGAGAAAAAGCTAGCCCATGTGCAAACTTTGTCCAACGAGAGAAGATTAAAGAAGAAAGGTAATCCAAAACCTAGTCTAATCTAAATTTTCTTTAAGCTTTCTATGTCAATATACATATCTTAATGAAAATTAGAGAAGAAGATGTTAAGAATGATTTCATATGTTTGAAATCACAAGAAAATGAAGTATGAAGAAATAAATATTTATTTATAAAAGTTTTCTTAAGGAAGTATGAATTTCGTAATGAATTTGAACGATCTGAATGAATCATATGAACGATTCAGTGAAATAAGTAAGGAATGATGTTATATAACACTAAATTTTATGAAAAGGAGAAATCATAATCAAAGTATGGATTAAAAATGAAGAATGAACGAAGAACGCGAAGAACATTATTGATGGACAAATTTAAAACCATCGTAATTAGAACTTGTTGTTGATGGACAAGTTTAAAACCATCGCGTATAAGTTAGTTGCTTATTGCTTTGTTAGGAACGATAGAAACGTTCACGAAGATCGAATTAAACTTAGCTATAACGAAGTTATGGCGAAAATTTTGTAAAAGACGAACGAAAAGTAGAAAGCATGTAAATAAACCCGAATGTGTAGGGTTTCATAAGAATGTAAGAGAACATAGAAAACATGAGTCGTGGACTAAAGAACGAACGAATTTCGAGTTCGATTGACCGAATTATAGATGAACAAACGAAGAACGTTAATAACGTAAAACGAACGAATGATGAAATTTAAGCCAATTGAATGGCATGTTAAGAGATTCAGAACAAAATTCTGTCCAAGGAAAGTTGAAGTACATAATGAGATTAAGAAAATGGCTTTAGAACGACCTCGTTCTGAATTATAACGAAGAAGTTATGAGATTTCAAAAATAGGCATCTCAAACATGTTCAACACTTAGGACAAATTTTTGAGTTTTAGAACTGGCGCCGCAGTGTCAGTTATGCCTTGGGAAGCAGTGTTGCATTGCCAAACTGGGGAATAAGCTACTAGAGACTCGTGCTGTAGCGCTAGAAATAACAAAGGAAGTGACGCCGCAGCGCCGGTGCAGGGCAAAACCCGGAGAAGAGCTTTTAACTACTTAATTCTTAGGGAAAGTGTAAGGAAAGATAATGAACATATAGTTCACCAAATGTAACACTTAATCAAGTGATTTAAACCTTTAGTAAAGGTTAAACGGAAAGATTGAATGAGATTAAAAGACAAAGAATGTAAAGAATGTAAACACAATGTAGTTGCGATGAACGATCGGTCTTAGCATACAACGAATCGTATGGCTTCGACATTAAGAAAGAATAATGAACGTGGGGTCCATGTAATGGATAACGAATGAGAGTGATTAAAACCTTGGGTGAAGGTTGAATGTGAGTTTAAGAGCCGAGCAATATGAATGCAGAATACGTAAACTATTCTCGTGAATCGTATTCGCATCGGGCGAACGTTCTTAGTATACATTGGTTGTATGACTTAGACGTTGACGAATGTAGTAAGTAAGATATAAATTATCAAGAAAGCCATAATGAATGGTAACAAGATTAATGAAAGTCCGAATTTAAGTCAGATAGAGAATGTTAGAATGAAATGTAAGTGTTAAGCACTTTAGCCGATGTGAGGGTTGAGTGTACGCAAATATTAAACGGGCAGAACCTACAACCCGTGTATGGTTTGACCATAAGGTAATGAAGACCAATGATTAGACCTATGAACGGTGAAGAAACTGAATTAATGACAATGACATATAACGTTAAGAAACTGAATTAGTAATAATAATTAGGATGGCATTTTGGGTCGAATGAACCGGACGTTATAAGATATGAATAAGGTAATATAAAATGCTTAACGCTATGAACACATAGTATTAGCATAGAATGATCGCTCTTAACATACTAAAAACTGTATGGATTAGACGATAAGAAATAAATCTTGAGGTATGGCAATTAGTTGCCAAAAAGCCATAAGAAAAGAGAAATAAACATAACGAACGTTATAGTTTTAATGGTTCAGATAAGTTAAGCTAAGTTTAGGTTGTGGTACAATAGTAATCTTTAATGATTGACATATGGGAGTTGGGCTAAACAATTCCTTCAGAGAGCGGATGTATATACAAAACTGGCAATCGATCTAACTCACCGTAAAAGATTGTGTAGATGAGACGGGAAACTAGTTTGTTGGTTGTTTGTGGGAAACCACTCAGATTACCATATGGAATATTAGTAGAGATTCGATGTGTGCTAAGTCCTATAAAGGTTATAAGAAGAAGATAAGAATATAGATAATCAAAGATGATGATCATATGAGTTAAGACATCTCCGTATGTCGTAATGCCGTAAAACGGTAAAGAAAGTTGGTTGCGTAAACTTAAATTGCAAGAACGCAAACCCTAAAAAGTAAAGTTAATTTTAAACCATAACATAAGTCAAGTATATAACTAATTGGTGTATGTGTTATTTTCCTTATGTGTTATATAGGGATTAGAATGAGCAGTTCAACGTAAACTCTAAGTTATAGCTGTGCGTAAGGCAAGTTTCCTAACTTCATTCATATTTTAAATGAATGCTAGTTTCTTAAACTTCTCAGATGTTGAACATGAGAAGTTTTATCTATGTGCAAATATGTGATATTTGTACAAGGTGGTAAAACGTAGGAGGCCTTGTGCCACAATTTTAACACTCTGATGTTTCTATGAGATGAACTGTTCTGTGGTTGAATTGTTTAATATGAAAATGTTCTATCTATCTATGAACCGTTATTGTTAAGTCTGTGCTAATGATTCTAGCCGGACATGATGTATATGAAAAAGGTAGAGGAATGAAAGTATTTCAAAGTGAATGTGACTAATGTTTTAAAATGGTAGGAATCATGCTTATTCCAATTATTCAAGCTACTTCATAATTTTTGTTCAGTTATTGAAGTCTTAAAAGAATGTTTAAATTCTTGAGGTTGTTTATTCAACTTCTATGACTTGTTGAGCAATTGAATGCTCGCACTTGCTTTAATTGAAAAACATGTTCAGCGTATGAGTAGAAGAACTTAAGGATCCTGTAAAGATCAAGGTGACCGGTATCCAAACGAAGTGCCATTCAAGCCAAGACTTGAAATGTAGAATAGTTTAAATGAACTATCATGTATCCTTGGTGTTGGATGAATGTCACTCTTGTAAGATGTAAATAATAATGTAATTATCATTATTTATAATGAACAAGGTTATAAGATATTAGAACCTGAGATTTGAGAATGTATGTTGTTATATTTAACCATATAATGATGTATGTTTGGAAGAAGATGATACCGTGACATACGAAATTCGGGAGTGAAGATAGACCGGATTTCGGGGCGTTACATGTCTGATGAAGATTTGTTTAACAGATTCCATCATCGGTCCTCCCCGATGAGGGTGGTTTTCCATGGTTTGTATCACCAGGTCTTTCCAATGCTTTGTTAGAGTTACTGCCAATAATTTGTCAGGGCTGTCTGACCTTCATTAAAACGTCCTTCAACGGCTACCATAATCGGACCACCTCCGATGCTTCACTGGGTTTAATTACCAACGACGGATAACGTCAAGGCTGCTTGACCCTCGCTGAAATATGCTTCAACAACTACCATCATCGGAGCATCCCCGATGCTTCACTGGATTTACTTTCCAACGGCTGAATAATGTCAAGGCTGCTTGACCTTCGTTGAAATGTACTTCAACGGTGAATATCATCGGACCACCTCCGATGCTTCGCTGGGTTTAATTGCCAACGACTAATGACGTCAGGGCTGCCTGACCTTTGTTAAAATGTGCTTCAACGACTAAATATCATCAGACCACCTCCGATGCTTCGCTGGGATTAATTGCCAATGGCTGATAAAGTATGAAATCTCAGCTGGGGAGAAACTTTTGATGAAATGTATGTTTGTGATTGGAGTTACGACCCCAAGTTGATGGCATCAGACCTTCGCAAGGTATTGCCCAGTGTAACTTGCAACAACTGTGATCATCGGCTTTGTGAACCCTGTGTTTAGGCGAATACCAATGAGTGATTTATAGAACCGCAGTTTGGTATCTAAAAATTAGGATTCCAGTCTTTTCTGCTTAATCGCGTAGCGTCTTTTTCCTGATTTAACTTTTTAGCTTATGGGACCTCCTTTGTAACTCAAATTGGATCGAGCCGAAGGGGGTAGGGACCACCTGGGACAGCCGTAGGTAGACCCACGACCATCTGTGGGTCTATTTCAGGCAGCTTTCCCTTTCACAAGTCATTTTTAATTGAAGCCACACAGAGAATCCGAGAGTTCTTCTTTAGATCTGCTGAGTTCGGGCTGTTTTCTGCATAATCCGTCACCGTACAAGTGTTCGGCACTATCCTAGTAACGTATGCATGTCCTCTTTTCCAATTTTGTCCATTGGAAAATGAGTTATCACATGAAATGCTTCTAAACACATAGTAGTGAATATGCATGCTCATATAACTTGATAAAAAATATTTAACATAGTAAATGTTAGTATTTAACCATGCTGAACATATTGATGTGAATTTTTTTTACTTTTGAGTCAAATTGGCACCCTTTTTCTGCTATTTCTTATCCTATTTGAGGACAAATGAGCAAAGGTTGTAAAACAAAGTAATCCTGGTAATTAGGCTACCCTTATGGATTGTGACTTTGATATTTTTATGCATATAAGATGTTTATGACTGTAGATTGGTGTGCTACTGAATGGCCACCTAGTCATTCCTACGTGCATCTGGATAGTCCTTTTTACAAAGGAGACTCTGGCAAAATTTTTCCATAAGTCTAGGCATTGAATAAATATGCATTTTTAACTCTACTATAGGCGTATGTTAAAGTAATGCATGCATGCAAATAGATATAAAAAGTTTTCAATAAGCTCCAGGTTAGAATTTACCACACCCTTTCTGAGGTGATTTGGAGACTTGTGTCCAGATATATGTATCCAGACCAGCCGAGCAACTCCCGTAGGACCTCTTTAGGTGTGACGAGGAGAGCTTTTGATGTGCCTCGGCCTTGCCCAGCCCGACAGCCTCGTCGATTGATGAAGTCAGTAATTCATCTTGTCCAGGTTGAGGCACCAGATGTTGAGGACGAGGAGGAGGATGTACCAGTTACGGCTCCCGCTCCTGCTGCATCTATTCCCCGTTAGGATCTTCCAGTCATAAATGTGATGAATCTAGAGCTTCTTGATGATTTGAGTCGCCACCTCTCGATCTATTTGCATGCGAACGAGGTAAAAGCTGTGTTTGATCTTTCTTTTTCCTATTGCTGAGGAGCAAGGGTTCTGATGCTGATTTGCATTTGATGCAGGTTTCTGGCTTTACGCAGCCTTGAGGAAACTGGTTTAGTAATCACTCTCTATACCAGACTCTTCATCCAGAGTACCAAGAGATTGTGCATGCTTGGGGTTTCAAGGAGTTGTTTTCTATCCTCCCCCGCCGTTGTCCTTAGGGTTACCTCAGAGAATTATCTGAGTGCTAGTTTCACCAGACTTAGTCTCTCTATTTGCTGGATTGCGAGGTGATGATGACGCCGATGGGTTGGCGGTTTATCACCGGTATGGAGTTTTTCGGGGTGCTAGTGCCTTGTGTGGCTAACATTTCCTTGACCTCCATCAGATCCCTGCTAGGAGTCCAGGCTGAGGCGCTCAAAGGCAGGACAGTCCGCACTAGTCCTTTTAGTGTAGATTCTATGAGTGGGGCGTTGAGTGAGCCATTAATCGATGACAGGAGAGTCAGGGATCACATTCTTCGGTGATTGTTCCTGGTCATCTTCCGGGGTTGTTTCCTGGTGGATAACTCTTCCACGATGTTGTTCACTTTAGTTAGTGCCACACAAGAGGTGGACAGCATTGGAGAGTTTAATTGAGGCTCCTATACCTTTGCCTATTTCCTCAAGGGAATGTGTATGTTCGCAGGGCTTGACAGAGGCTTGGCAAGGATTTTACCCATTCCTGCTGGTGAGTATTTCTCTTTTGATTTCCCTTGTAAGGGTTAAGAGTGTTGACTAACTACAGATATTTGAGTTTGTGTTGACTATTTTGGGCCTATGAGAGGCTTCCATGTCTGCGTCCCATTAGCCTGTTAGGTTTAGACACCTATCCATGGGGACGACGATGGCATCACTTCACGCTGGTGGAGGTTCCTGTAGCTGAGGGTTTATCACATGGGTTCTTTACTCTGAGGACCATTTAATAGTTGGCTTTGAGGGTAGTTTCCCGACTAGCATCGAGTATGTGATGTCCACCCATTGGATTCCTCTATTCACAGATGGATGATGGGAGTTCTATTTAGGAGAACATGCTATCGGAGCATCACAAGAGAGATTCATATATCAATCTGTCCTCCTGCCAGGCATTATTGGCCTGTGTTGCAGCCGCCAATTAGTGATATCCCATTAGAGGGAGTTGATGGCTTTGCTTTGTCAAAGGGACCGTTAACTCATGAGGCATTCTACCGCTGGTGGTCCCCTCGCACCATTAGAGCCTAAACCCGCGCTACATAGTTTATGGGGGATATGATTTCTGGCTCCGTCATGATGGAGGATTGGATTGCCTGCGTCTGAAAGCCTACTCATTTAACGCAGATTGATAGCTTAACCCGTCAGTTGGACTCGGCTCATTTTTTCATCTGGCATTTGGACAGAGATCCTTCCGAGGCCGATACCTTTGATCCTTCCAACTCAGGGGATGGCCCTTCAGGTGGCCCATATTCAGATGGTTTTACCGGTGCAGATCCTCCGTTATAGCATCCTGATATCCATCTTGGCGAAGATCAGGTGACTCAGGAGGAGTTACATCTGATGGATAGGTTGGATGATGTAGACATCAACACTATTGACTTCTTCTGATGTATTTCTCGTTATATCTTTTGATAGGCCTCTGTTAGATATTGGGTGGTTGTGCCCCATTCTCGTTATATCTTATGATAGGCCTCTGTTAGTTGTTGGGCGATTGTGGCCCATTTTCCTGTATTTTATAGCTGTATATAGAGATGATATATTTAGATGATGATGTACTTAGGAATGTATGTATACTGTTTTCCATTCCCTACATCATATTGTCATCTATTTTTTATCATGCATGTATTATGTTATGCATATGTATTTCCATAGATGAGTTCAACATTGACCCCTAGATGGTCTTATGACACTGCCCTATAGATGTCTATATCGATAGTTAGCCGGATTGATCATACCCCACCAGTATTGGTGGCCTCCTGTTTGAGATCGTGGTATAATAGTTTGTCATCCCCAGATCGGGAGACTGTAGATCAGTTGTTGCGGCACTCTGTGACCCTCTTGATGTTCCAGGTTCCATTGGGTTTTATAGAAGGCATGCTAGAGCACTGGGTACCGGATAGGCAGGTTTTCTGATTTAAGACCCACGAGTTGACTCCTACCTTGGAGGAGTACGAGCGACTGAAATATTTTTCGTTGGACAGGCCTTATGCTCGAATGGTTGTAGGAGATATATGCCAATAGTTTATGACCTTCACTAGTTTGAAGGGCAGAGTTACCCTGGATAAGATCTCCTCAGGGCATGTAGTGTCCATGCATTTTTTGATTGACAGATTTGGCTCTTTGGATAGTTATGTACATCACTCCGGGGATTTCACCACGTTGGAGGATGATTGGCGTGTTTCTAGAGTAGATGTATTCTTGATGTGTGTAGTGGCTTATTTGTACATGCCACTGTATATGAACTATTTAGACATCAGCGTGATTATGGTAGTGTGAGCTCTCCGTGAAGGACATACCATTTTACCAATGATTGTGGTGGAGACCTTGAGGTCGGCAACGTATTGCCAGTCCCATTCTGCGGGGGTATTTACAAGCAGCTCAGTCTTGTTGTACGTGTGGTTCATAACACACTTGAGACTGTTTGGCACATTCTGACGCCATAGGTATTGTTTTTCCCATGAGATAGCCATGTCTTACTCCTTTCATCTAGCGGAGTGTACAGATGTTGCTTTTTGGTTGGTTTTCTTGGCATGGATCGAGGATCCATTTGATATTCTGCCGTGTTTAGGGCTTAGTTCTCCTTACAGCTTCATCACCCATGCATCTGGCATTAATTATCTTCCTCTGGCTGGTTTGAGGGGTGTGACCACTTATCATCCATTGACTGTGATGGCACAGTTTTACCAGTTTCAGGATGTTTATCCCTTCAACGGGACATTAGGTCGGCGTACGTCATCTCGACTTTTATCAGCAGAGAATTTGTCCAAGGTTTATGCATGTTGGGCCCAATGTGAGAGGGCTAATTTTACTACTAGCCATCCAGGTCGTTCTGTAGAGTATTCTGCATGGCTGGAGGCAGAGATTACATCGACTGGGGTTGTATCCATAGAGCCGGGGATTGATTCTAATAGTGGGGAGCCCATGGAGGACACTAATTCTCCCACTGAGGATGAGTTATTTGCTAGGTTGTCAGCAGCTCTTGTTGATTCGCCCAGTATTCCTTCTACTGTGACTCCACATTCGGCAGAGTATTTAGAATAGAGTCTGTATCTGATGACATTTGAGAGGGATCAGGCTAGGGCCTTGATGTTAACAACTCTTTCTGGTAGAGATGCCGTTCTAGTTGAGAGAGATGATGGTTTAGCTCATAGAGACAACGCTGTTGCTATGCGGGACGAGGCTATATCATCTAGAGATGTAGTTTTTATTGAGCAGGATGGTGCTATATCTGCCCGAGATGCCGCTATTACAGATAGTACTGCATTGAGGTCCCATATTGTTGATATCATTGTAGAGATGAGCACGTTCATTGATTAGCATATTGTCACCATGCAGATGGCTGTGGATCTCTTGGCCCATGTAGATACCCTTGGGCAGGAGCTCACAGAGTTACCCCCTTCTTCTGAGAGAGATGCCATGTTAGATTGGATAGCGCGCATATCCATTGATTTATAGATTGGCTTGGATTTTCCTGCACAGACTAGCTTAGCCATTTTTGTCATGTACAAGACACATTGTATATATCAAACTGTATTATATGGCAAGGAAATATATTTTGATTCACTTCCCTTTTAGTTATGCCTTGTTACTTGCTTGATATTTGCATGTCCTCTAGGGCTTGCGATCTTGATGTATGCTGCACTCCCTCTTGATGGATGGACATTGAGATGTCTCAGGATCTTTCAGAATGGATCGTTGATATATGTATTCCTTACCCTTTGGTGTCTTGGGACTGGTTTCTGTATGTGGTTATGGAGAGGATTGTGGCTTTCCTTTCTGAGGTTGACCGCCCCACAGATGGTCGTCGGTACTCCTTTGTATTGGGGAGCCCAGATAGTTCCATCTCTTATGGATTGGTGTTTCTCTTTGAGGACTCAACCGCAGCTTAGATGGTCGCCGATTCTCCCTTTGGCATGGGGAGACCAGGTAGTTCCATCCCTTTGGTCTAAGCCAATGAGGTGTCGTTTGAAGGATGATCCCAATACTGTTGACAAGTTATTGTGTTTTGGTAGGGGGTGAGACCGAACCATGAATGGCTGCCTACGTACTCCCATTGAGAAGGGGGAGATCAGGTCTGCCTAGTTCGAACCTAGTGGGAAAAGGTTCAAAGTTGTAAGTGGGGAAAAGGGTGTAGATATGTTTTTGTTTTTTATGTAGTTAGACCGGACCATAAAAATGGCCGCCTACGTACTCCTGTGTGTTGGGGAGATCAGGTCTGCGTAGTTCGCCCCTGATGGGACAGACTGTAGATGTGAAAAGTTTTATTCCTAGTGGGACAAACTGAAGGTGTGAAATATTTGATCCCTGGTGGAACAAACTGAAGGTGTGAAATGTTTTATCCCTAGTTGGACAAACTGAAGTTGTGAAAAGTTTGATCCTTGGTGGGACAAACTGAAGTTGTGGAAGGTTTAATCCCTAGTAGGACAAACTGAAGTTGTGAAAGGTTTTATCCCTAGTGGGATAAATTGAAGTGGTGAGGATTGTATGTAGTTAGAGAGGTTTTGAAAACATGAATTGACTGGGGATGTGGTGATCCAGAACCAGGGTACTGGTTTATTGGTAACCTCAGACATAGTACCGTTTCATGGTATCCGAGTTAACGAGTTGTGGAAATTCATCGCCATCCATCTCCTATAATTTGAGGGCTCTTCCTATTAATACCTCCTTGACAACAAACGAGCCTTCCCAGTTTGGGGCGAATTTTCCTTTAGATTGATCTTGGCTGTCAAGAACCTTTGTTTTAGTTGGATTTTTCTGTTGTAGGATATAGCAATCCTTTATTGGTATAACTGACCATGGAAGATGGCTGCAACACGCCTTTCATCTATTAGAGACAATTGGTGGTACCGATCTTGTAACCATTGCTCTTCATCTGGCTGAGCATCTATCAACACTCTAAGGGATTCCATTTCGACCTCTATGGGGAGCACTGCTTCCATTCTATAGGTTAATGAGTAGGGGGTTGCCCCAGTGGAAGCGCGCATTGACTTTCTATAGGCTAATAGAGTCAGAGACAACAAGTCAGGCCATCCTTTGTGATTGGCAGACATCTTTTGCATGATCTTTTTGATATTCTTATTATCCGCTTCGACAACACCATTCATCTTTGGACGATAGATGACGGAGTTGAGGTGTTTGATGTGGAATTTACTGCATAACTACTCCATCATTTGGTTGTTGAGATTTTTGGCATTGTTTGACACAATCACCTCTGGTTCTCCTTACCGACAAATGACATTGTTTCTGATGAAACCAATGATAACTTCTTCAGTAACCCAAGGGGAAGAGGCTACTTCTACCCACTTGGTGAAGTAGTCGATCATGGTGAAGATAAATCGATGACCATTGCTGGCTTTAGGCTAGATGGGTCCGATCAAGTCAATTCCCCACATTGATAAGGGCCAAGGCGAACTCATATTATGGAGCTCCCTTAGAGGGCCGTGGATAGCATTCCCATGAATTTGACATTGGTAATATCTCTTGAGAGAGAGCCAGGAATGCACTGTTCTTAGGATTTTCTTGACAAGTAGAGGGCCGCTCATGTGTGAGCCACACACTCCACCATGGATTTCATCCATGAGCCTCTGAGCTTGATCTTTGTCTAGACATCTGAGAAGGTCTAGTCCCGCATCTCTTTTTTAGAGTGCGTCTCCATTCAGGTAGAATTTTATGGCCATTCGATGGATCCGCTTTCTTTCAGGATGACTCGCCTCAGCGGGTGTAGATCCATCTCGCAGATATTCCTTGATATGCTGATACCAAGGGTGTTGGATGGGAGGCAGCTCATCCGATACTTCTCCAATGTAGTTCCCATAGGCTGGAGCCTTTTGTAGGGAAAATATAATATTTGGCATGTCTTCCTTATCAAGTATGTTGATCAAGGAGGCCAAAGTTGCTAGTGCATCCGCGAAGTCATTCCTATTCTGAGGAATGTGGAGGAAGGATATTTCTTCAAACTCCGAAGCCATCTGTATAACTTACCGATGGTAAGGCAACAAATGTAGTTCTTTGGTGTGATAGATCCCAGTGGTTTATCTGATTACCAATTCAGAATCTCCAAAGACAGTTAACCATCTGATGCCTATAGATTGGGCTAGTTTCAACCCCATGATACAGCCTTTATACTCAGTTGTGTTGTTGGTGCTGGCAAACTACAATTTGATGGCAACGGGATACTTCTCCCCCGAAATGGATACTAGAACTGCTCTGGCTCCAGAGCCTTCAATGTTTATAGCTCCATCAAAATACATCTTCCATGGTTGGTGTGTATCGTCTTGATGGTGTTGCTGAACTGTCATTACCCCTTTCATTAGGGAAGTATGTTTTCAAAGCTTTGAAATCTCCTGAAGGTGCGGCGGCCAGTTGATACGCAATTCCTTAACCTTTGATAGACTTTTGGGTCACGTAGATAATGCCAAATTGTTGTAGGATCAACTGCCATTTGGACAGTTGACAATTCAACATGGGTTTGCTGAACACGTACTTGAGAGGATCCATGCGGGATATGAGATGGATTGTGTGGCCATGGAGATAATGCTATAATCTCATGGAAGCCCATGCTAAAGCACAACAAGTTTTATCTATCAGAGTGTACCTGTATTCACTAATGCTAAATCTTTTGTTGAGGTAATAGATAACTCTTTCTTAGCCTCTATCATTTTTCTATCCCATCATGCAGCCCATGGCATTGTCATTGATTAACATGTACATAAATAGGGGAACACCATCCCTGGGAGGTACCAAAACAGGAGCTTTGATCAGTTTCTCTTTGATTATAAGAAAGGCCTTCTGACACTCGTCATTCCATTTCATGGAGGAGTTCTTCCTTAGCAACTTGAAGATAGGCTCACAGGTTGCTGTGAGTTAGGAGATGAATCGGCTGATGAAGTTGATTCTTCCTAAAAATCCCCGTATTTCCCTCTCTGTTTGAGGTATGACCATTTTCGTGATGGCCTGGATTTTTGTAGGATCTAGTTCAATGCCATTGTGGCTCATAAGGAATCCTAGCAACTTACCTGATTTAACGCCAAAGGCGCACTTGGCCAGGTTCAACATTAAGTTATACTTACGCAATCGGCTGAAGAGTTTTTTGAGATGATCTAGGTGGTCTTCCTCCCTTCGGGACTTGACAATGATGTCATCCACATAGATTTTTATCTCTTTGTACAATAGATCATTGAAAAGAGCCATCATGGCTCGCTGATAGGTAGCTCAGACATTGATGAGGCCGAATGACAACCGTCTGTAGCAAAAGGTTCCCCAAGGAATGATGAATGTAGTTTTCTGACGATCCTCTTCAGTAACCATGATTTGATGGTATCCCGCAAAGCAGTCAACAAAGGAGTAAATGTCATACTCAGCTGTATTGTCAATGAGTATGTGGATGAATGGTATGAGAATGCTATCTTTAAGATAAGCTTTGTTCAGATCCCTGTAATCCACACAAACTTGCACCTTCCCTCCTGGTTTAGGCATGGGGACTATGTTGGATAGCCATTTTGGGTATGTTGATACCATGATGATGCCGGCTTGAAATTGTTTCACAATTTCTTCTTTGACTTTCAAACTCCACTCATGTTTTAATCGCCTGAGTTTCTGTCTGACTGGCTAGAATCCTTCTTTGATGGGAAGGCGATGAATGACTATGTCAGTTGACAAACCGACCACGTCTTCATTAGACCATAAAAACACATCCTGGAATTGGGTCAGTAGAGTAACCATGTTAAGGTCCGTACCAATCTTGATTTGTTTGGGGTTTTCTGAGGTTTGGAGGTTAAAAGAGGTGGTTTGATCAAGATTTGGCTTGGGTTTGTCTTTGACCCATTCTTTGATCTCCTGAGGTATCTCATAGTCCTCTTGTTCAATCTCCATCAAGTTTGAGTCCAACTTTACATCAAAGTTATAGTCCTTGTGAAGAATAGGCACACCATCAGCAAGTTTAGGCATATCTAACTTTAGAGTCCTGAAACAAAATATTTTCACTTAATATATGAAACTGTTTAATCATACAAAGTGTTAGCATGAAATGACAAAAACTACTGCTAATACTGTGCTACAAAAGTAAGCAGTTATCGCTATCTACAGGGTAGAGGGATTTTCTTCCCTTTTTACCCTTGTCGGCAAATGCAAGGAATGCTGCTCCAATTGCCAAGGGTTAAGTCCTGGTGGACAGCTGTGATGAAGGGGCTGTTATCGTCCTCATTCTCTTGAATGATGACCATGATGTCCGGACAATCATCATCTGGGATGTCTCTGTTCATACCATCCATACCCTCCGTATGGATTAGGATGCGCATGTTTGACAAATGTCTATTTATCTCTTGTTTGCGCCTTTGATTCCTTTCCTCCACCTCTGGGTCTGGAATCAGGACTTCCTTTCCTTTAACCGGTATCGGCTCAGGAAACAATATAGCTACCATAGGGGTTGGAACTTTTAATGAAGGCCATACAGGATTATCACCTGTAGGTTTAGGCAACAACCTTGTAGATGAAGGAACTGGCTTATGCTTGTGTGGGTTCCTATGAGTGGACCCAGAGGAGTAGCCTAGTCCAGCTGTCCTTGTCTAGCTGAGAACTTGAATTGGGCATTTGATTCCCTGAAGATCCTTTCCTAACCCTTGTCCAGGTTGAAACCCCAATGATATCATCTCTTGACTTGCCGATATTACCTCGGCAGAAACTCTGGGTTTTAGAGGTGGCGCCCCAATGGGTTGATAATGAGTGTTGCTCACCTTAAGGGCTTGGAAGCTGACAAGCTTAACTTCTGCATTGAAACTGATAAGGGGTATATCACTTTGAACAAGACATTCTGGCTCAGCACTGACAATGACCAGATTACTGTTGATGATATACCTGAGCTGCTGATGAAGAGTGGATGGGACGGCTCCTACCATATGAATCCAAGGTCTTCCCAACAGTAAGTTGTATCCTGTAGTGATTTTGAGCACTTGGAAGGATACGTAGAATGTATGTGGACCAGTCTCCATGGGTAACTCAATCTCTCTGACAGCATTTCGTCGAGATCCATCAAAGGCTTTGATGATTATATGACTATTTTGAATCCTGTTGAGATTGATGTTCATTTTCTCCAATGTGGCATAGAGGCAGATGTTTAGGGATGACCCTCCATCTATTCGCACTCCTCCGACCACATATCCGTAAGACATAACCGCTATGTACAACGGTTTGCAATGACCCATCCCTTCGGGAAGTATGTCATCATCAGTGAAGGATATTACATTACTATTGAAGATGTGATCAACTAGATGGAATTTTTAAACATCCACTGTCTTTGGCATGTGGGCTTCTTCTAATACTTTCAGTAAGACCTTTCGGTGATCTTCTAAAGAGAAAACCAAGTCCAAAATAGAGATCTTTTGTGGAGCTTCTTTCAAGCTTTGAACCACCTTGGCTTCATTGTGTCCCATCTGACGGAGGAATTCTTCAATCTTCTCCTTGGGCACTTTCCCCTTAGATTTGATGATAGGCTTCATCACTCGTTGAGGAAGATACAGTGGATTTTTTTAGACACTGCAACAGTTATGTTGGATGTGGATCCTTCTGTCTCTCTATAGTTCCATGGCACTTTTTTAAGGCTGACGACAAGATAACTGTGGCCTGAACGACAATATGATTGGCTTTGGTGCAACCATTTTTAAAGGGTTTTCAACGCTTTTGATCTGAATTGGTTGAATTGTAAGTGGTGTGGCAGCCAAATCTCCTTCAGAGGATATAACTGCTACAACTTCCTTCCATCCTGGAGGAAATGTGTCCCCATTCTCAGATGATACATTGTCGTTATCTGCCATTAGCAAGTCACCGCTGTCAATCTTGTTTTGAATAAGATGGCGGAGTGCTCAACATTCCTCAGTGATGTGATCGCGAGAGTGGGAGTGGTATTGACATACTCCATTAGCATCAAACCGTTTTGAACGTGGGTTGACTGGAGGTAGCAATGCTGTGATTTTTCCTTTCTTAATTAGCATCTGCAAAATTTCTTCCATCGGTTGACCTAAATTGGTGAATTCTCTTTTGTTGGCGAAGTCCCGACGGGCTTTAGCTTTTACTTTTCTAGTAAGCTTTTCCTCCAATGTTTCACTTTCTCGAGTAAGTGGTGGAGTACTTGTGATAAGAGAAAGGAGACTAGCATGCTTCTAACTGAACAACTGACGTGTGACTTGGTGTTGATGAATAACCAGTTTTGCCAATTGATTGACTTGTTCACCAAGAGCCTTTAACTCCCGTTCCATCATAAACTAGAATTGTGAATAATCCCATATGTCGGAATTATCCTTGCTGATTTGGGATGAACCACCCACACATTTTGAGTATTTGGAGCTCTCTCCACTGCACCAGTTAATCATGTTAACCTCCTCTTCCTTATATTGAGGGAGAGGGTTGTTTTGAACATGTGGTTGGTCGGGCTTGGCCACTACGATCTCACCACAGTCAATTAAATCCTGGATCTTATGCTTAAAGGCCCAATAATCCTGAGTGTCATGGCCTGGAGCTCTGTTGGTGTGAATTCTAGATACGCTCAACACGTACGTATACGTGGTCAACAAGTAATATAGTGTAAGTAGAATATCGTTCCCACGAGGAATTATTAATACAAATTACCAAATACTAACTCTTAATCAAACTAATTTTATTTAAACAATCAATTTAAGATTATGAATTAAATTATTTAATTACACTAATTCTAATTACCACTAATTAAAAATCGGATTATGGAGATTAAAATCACTTCACTTATTGCTTCACTTAAATTAATACACTTCTTATCAATTATGCTCACTATTCTGAATTGTTAATCAATAACACAATAGTAAATATGACCATCTCTCAATGCATCATACTCAAATCAACTTAAATCCACAGATGATAGAAGAAGAACACCCTAATTAACTAATTCATTATATCTCTATGTGAATTACAATTAAAAACAATTTTAAGCACAAGTTCTTTATCTAATTACATGCGATGTATAGGTATATCTCTATCCTAGACATAAATTATGTATTCCAACACCATGCAGAAAACACAATCACATGCTATTATAATAAGATCTGAATCTATAATTCATCTCTCTAGTTCATATAGATTATCAAGGTAATTATTCGCTAGCTAGGCAATTAAGAAATTCTTTACAAATCATAATAGACAATCCAAGATTAATCACAATGATTAATAGAGAAGCATACTAAAATAAACTATGCAATACGATCCATTGTGATCTTAAATAAAAGATTTAGTTCATGATTAATGAATTAAAATTAAGAATCCATAATTGAATAAACATTAAAAGACAAAAATAGAAGAAGAGGAAAAGATAGAATATGTTGTCTGCAGATTTGATGCTCCCTCCTTGCTCCTACTTTGAATCTTCAATGGTGTCTAAGTTGCTTCAATCTCTAAATCTTATAAGAACTAGGGTTTTTCTCCTAATATACTCTAATCTAATCTAATGGAATCCTCCCTAATCCAAGTTATAATCAAGTATTTATAGTTCTAATGGAAACCCTAGCAAGTTAGGCAACTAACAATCCTATTCTAGCTCAAATTGGACAACATAACACCCAAATCAGTTCTCTCCCCGCCGACCGGCGTGCCCAGCACTGCTCCTAGGCCAATTTGGGCGTGCCCCGCGCTACAGTAGCAGAAATTCTGATGTTCTGGCGCGCCCCGCACCGCGCCAGTTTCTGCTGTGACGTCCTTTGGTAAAACAGGCATAACGTTTGATCTGCTAGGAGTTACGGGGCCTGCTACCTATCAAATCAAAGATATCGACGAGATCTACAACTTTCATTCTTTGAGAAGGTCGAATTTGCGCTTGAATTAGTAGCTATGTAAATTACAAACAGGACAACTTTGAGCTTTAATCTTTGTTGCTAAAAAGGCCATAACTCTCGCATTCGAGCTCCGATTTGGACGATTCAAGATGTTTCAGAAAGTTAAGAAGTAGATCTACAATGAAATCCAAGTTTCAAGCTAAGAAAATACATCCAACTTAGTATTAAAAGCCCTGCAGTCTTCCCTTCTTGCACTTACTTGTATATGTTAGTCCGAAAGATGTCCGAATTACTTTTCCTTATACCAATGTCGTGTCATAGCCTACAAAATAACATAAAATGTATGAAATGCACACATAACACTTAAAAACAAACCAAAAGATTAAGCTCAAATGCACTCAATTCTTGGGTATAAAACCCACTCATCAAATACCCCCAAACTTAAACATTTACTTGTCCTCAAGCAAAACAAAATGAAGAGAACATACTAAACACCAATGAAAGCACATATTAAGCAATCAACCCTGCAATTAGATACACATATACCTTAGCGATAACCCCGTAACTTGCATCCACTAACATATCATATATATTCAAAACCATGTACACCATCACCCTAATAACACATCCTTGGTGTCAATTTCCCTCTGTGTATGCCTAACATCATATCAGTAGCTATAAATTCATCTATGGGATCAAACTCATGCACTTATCCTTTCCACCACTTATTGACCAAACTTGTCATTCACAGAAATACAGGAGAAATCACTTTATTCATAGCGGGTGCATTTTGATGCTCCATCCCACCAATTATTTATTTTGCTTGACTCGTGCACTGTCCACTCCTTTAGGCTTTTCAATGTTACCTTAACGAGCTTTCAACCAACGACTCCCAAACCACCAGGCTTTAGGGTGCTAGGTGTAGAGACATCCCCTCGGGCGTAATTAGTCAAGTAACAAAGGCCACAAAGCAGAACTAAGTCAGTTTTTATTTCCATATACCATCATTGTGGTACTATTTTTTTTTCATTTTTCACATTTTCCCTTTTTTTTTCCTTTTTTTTTCTTTTTCACTTTTTTGTATGATTTCCCCCAAACTTATGTAAACACCAATGCTTCATCAACAACTTAGTGTCCAAGTGAATGTTCATGATTTGCTGCACATAAATTTCCTAATTGTTATTGATATTTAGTTAGTGTGCTTGAAATCTAAAAACAACCAATGGTATATTATGAAAATGACTATGTCAACAATTAATCAACACATGATATCTAGTTTAATGCACACAATAGGGTTATCCAATATCATCATAGGTCAATATCTAAGATACCAAGGCCTGAATGCTCAATCTTAATGCAAAGTGCTATATGCATGTTCCTATTAACACAATTCCTAAATGAATGCATTTTTTTATGATTTATATGTGTATGAATGAATGATACTAATCAAACAACGAATAAATAACACCAATGAACAAAGCTTATTAATTTCTCAAAAATAATTAAAAAAAACTAACAGAGATAAATAATATAAGCAATAACTAACCAATCAAATCCCCCCCCCCCAAACTTAATTCAAGTAATGTCCTCATTACGTTAATAAAAATAAAAGTTAAGTGTGAGGAATTCCCTGAAAATATAGCAATCTTCCTCCTTATTTGTTAAGTTTAGAGAATAGGCTAGGCACATTAAAATGAATCGGGCACCACACTTGGATTAGACTTGACGAACCTGTGAACACAATAGAAGCAAGTTTATTAAATCCTAATAAATGCAAATTTATTAACTACTAAAAATTAAAATTTAAACTTGGGTTGCCTCCTAAGCACTTATTTTAGAGTCGTCAACCAGACTTTGTCTGGTTAATGCTATCCAATTCCTCAACGAAAGTTGAGGAATTCTTTATCCATTAGAAGTAATGTAGCATCTGGGAGCTTCCCCAGAGTGATAGGCCTGAAATCAACCCTACCCAGCTTGCTTTTTGTAGATAGGATCCCATTTATAAACATCTAGCAACTAGGTGTTTTCTCCATTATGACTGTGATTTGAATGGGGTATTGAGGCTCGTTAATCATAATGGTCTCTTCCTTTACCATCTCCTTTTCATTACACCATGTCTTTAAAATTGCATTATCACTCATGTTATAAATAGTCTTGCCGACAACATTACTACCAAGTGGGCATGGTCTGGCAAATCTAATTGGATCTTTGGTCTTTGACAGAGAAGGTCCTTGGGGGACTAAAAACATCATCTCAACTTCGTTGGTACTCACAATTAGTTCTTCACCGACCTTGTTTTCATTATCCCCACTTGTCTCTTCTTTTTCATCATCTAATGGCTCATCCAGTTGTAGATTTGGTTCAACCTCATCGATTTCGAAATTCATGTCATTACACCAATTATTTTGAGGCCAGTTGTTCAAGGCTTTGAACATTCGATCTATCTGATTCTGAAGATTTTGAATTACCATATCTTTATTTTGAATTTCCATCTCTTGATTAATTCACCTATCCTCATTTAATGCTACAAACTTGGACAACAATTCCTCCAATCTTGAATTAGCTATTTCAGTTTCGGAATCCATGTGTTGACGACCATGGGTTGAAGTTATGATGAGTTGTTCCATCTGGTTCTGAAAATTATGGCTCAATATTTCTTGACTCATCATTCTCTCCTCTTGGTTTGCTATGAGCTTTGACATGAATTCCTCCAAGTTTGACTTTTCTTCTTGTGGCAATTGAGGTGGACATGAAAATTTCGGTGTGTATATTGGATTTGGAACGTAGTATTGGTCTTCATTATTGTAGCTCCATGAAGAATACGGGTGATACCCCTAACCTTAATGATAATTGGCATACGCATACTCTTTGAGGTAGTTATCACCGTACTGTACCGGCCCAAGACTGATAATGCAGTGATTACGCGGGTGATTGCCAACACAATAATTGTAAGTAGCTGCTATCCTTCGAATACGTTGGGCTGCAACAACGTTCAACCTCCTCGAAAGTGTCTTAAGCCGTGCTGATAATACAAAAATTCCATTGAGTTCATCAATCCATGTGTCCCTTGGCTGAGTCATATTCGAGTATGAACATTGATAGTTGCATCCAACCATGGTACCTGAAAAGAGAGAAAAAATTGGAAGAGATCTAAATAACAATAAAAAGAAAGAAAGAAAAGTTGTTTAAAGTAAGACTAATTTGATTAAAGCTAATATTGGCAAAAAAATATAAAACTAATTCCCCGGCAACGGCGCCAAAAACTTGTTGGTGTGAATTCTAGATACGCTCAACACACAAGTATACGTGGTCAACAAGTAATATAGTGTAAGTAGAGTATCATTCCCACAAAGAATTATTAATACAAATTACCAAATACGAACTCTTAATCAAACTAATTTTATTTAAACTATCAATTTAAGATTATGAATTAAATTATTTAATTACACTAATTCTAATTACCACAAATTAAAAATCAAATTATGGAGATTTAAGATCGCAACTTCACTTATTGTTTCACTTAAATTAATACACTTCTTATCAATTATGCCCACTATTCTGAATTGTTAATCAAGAACACATAAGTAAATATGACCAGCTCTCAATGCATCATACTTAAATCCACAGATGATAGAACTAAGAAGAACACCCTAATTAACTAATTCACTATATCTCTATGTGAATTACAATTAAAAAGGATTTTAAGCACATGTTTTTTTATCTAATTACATGCGATGTATAGGTATATCTCTATCCTAGATATAAATTGTGTATTCCAACGCCATGCAGAAAACACAATCACATGCTATTATGATCAGATCTAAATCTATAATTCATCCCTCGAGTTGATATAGGTTATCACGGTAATTGTTAGCCAGGCAATTAAGCAATTCATCACAAATAATAATAGACCATCCAAGAATAATTACAATGATTAATAGAGAAACATACTAAAATAAACTATGCAATACGATCCATATTAATTTTAAACAAAAGATTTAGTTCATGATTAATGAATTAAAACTAAGAATCCACAATTGAATAAACATTAAAAGACAAAAATAGAAGAAAAGAAAAAGATAGAATCTGTTGTCTGCAGATTTGATGCTCCCTCCTTGCTCCTACTATCTTCAATGGTGTCCAAGTTGCTTCAATATTTAAATCTCATACTAACTAGGGTTTTGCTCCTAATCTACTCTAATATAATCTAATGGAATCCTCCTCAATCCAATTTATAATCAAGTATTTATAGTTCTAATGGAAATTCTAGCAAGTTAGGCAACTAACAATCCTATTCTAGCTCAAATTGGATAACATAACACCCAAATCAGCTCTCTCCCCACTGACCAGCGCACCCAGCGCTGTTCCTAGGTAAATTTGGGCGCGTCCCGCGCTATTCTAGCAGAAATTCTGATGTTCTGGCGCACCCCGCGCTGCTCTGTTTTCTGCTGCATCATCGTTTGGTAAAACAAGCATAACGTTTGATCCGCTAGGAGTTACGGGGCCTGCCACCTATCAAATCGAATATATTGACGAGATCTAAAACTTTTATTCTTTGAGAATTGACATATTCTAATTGGAGCAAGGTCGAAATTGGGCTTGAAGTAGCAGCTATGTAAATTACAAGTAGGAAAACTTTGAGCTTTAATATTTGTTGCTAAAAAGGCCATAACTCTCGTATCCGAGCTCCGATTGGGATGATTCAAGATGTTTCGAAAAGCTAAGAAGTATATATATAATGAAATCCAAGTTCCAAGCTAAGAAAATGCATCCAACTTAGTATTAAAAGCCATGTAATCTTCCCTTCTTGTATTTGCTTGCATATTTTAGTCCAAAAGATGTCCGAATTGCTTTTCCTCATGTCGATGTCGTGTCATAGCCAACAAAATAACATAAAATGTATGAAATGCCCACACAACACTTAAAAACCAACCAAAAGATTAAGCTTAAATGCACTTAATTCTTGGGTATAAAACCCACTCATCAAGCTCCAGCATGGTAAGCAGACTTCTTGCTTGCATTGAAACCTTTTCCACTCGGGTTGGCTGGTGGAAGGAGATGCGTGTTTTTCTTTAAATTTGTCAGAAGTTTGAGAATGTTTTTGAGTGATTCCCCTAAGGTGTGAACACTCTTGTATATCTGACTTTTCCATTCTTTGGCAATGGAGAAGACTGTGCTTAAAAAGGGGAATAGTTTTTCCTCTGAATAGGCAAGTTTTGACTGCCCTTTTGTCCTTACAGTATCAAGGAAACATCTTCTTCCTTCTTTTTATGGACCCTTCGGGGGTTGTTCCCATAACTTCCAGATTGGATAAGCTCAGCTATGGCTTTTAAAGCGGCAAGGTCTTGAATCTTCCCTGATTTTAATCCCATTTCAGCCATTTGTCCATGCTTAATCATTTTTGAGAATGACTTTCCTATTCCAGCTAGGACCCTCTCATAAAATGGAGCTTCTTAAATATCTATGAAGGTCATCACCATTTCAGACTCGGTCATAGACGGAATAACTTGAGCAGCCAGACACCTCCATCTTTGGGCATATTATCTTAATGACTCATTGACTTGTTTCTTGACCTTGGTAATTTGATACTGGTCTGGAGTCATCCGAGTTTGAAAGCTGTATTGACTGAGGAAAGAATGAGCTAACTCCTCCTAGCTGTGAATTTTGGAGTTATTCAATCTGGTGTACCATGCTCTGGCTTCTCCACTCAGACTTTTCTAAAATAGCTGCATTCTGAGCTTTTCATTCTTAGCATAAGATCCGAGCTCTCCAATGAACACCTTTAAGTGAGTATAAGGATCTCCTAATCCATCATATTTCTCAAAATTGGGAGTCTAAAATTTCTCCGGATAATGAACCCTAGGGAAGATGTAAAGGTTTGAATATGAAACACTCCCATGTGTTCAAATTCCTTTGATGGACCGAATAGTATCTTCCATTTGTAGAACCTTATTCCGAATATCATCGGTGACTTGATTTTCTTTAAGATGAGAGATTTCAGGGGTTTTGTTGGTCTTATTAGACTAAGACTCAGTGTTGGTGTGACGCCCCCAAAATAGGTATACATTCCACCCAACCCATTCTGAGTCGCCAAATACATGGTACAGAAACAACTACAACTTTATCAATACATTTGTCGTGCAAAATACGACAACATATATACTGTGAGTTTAAATACAAATATTTTCTTCTAGACAATATCCACACTCAAATAAGTCCTCATTATTGATACACTATTTTACAAAATAGTGAGGACTAATAAAACAACTGTCTTGAACCATCACTCCACACCCCAATTAGTTCCCGCTATATTCTCACCTCCTGAGAAGAAAAATGGAACAAAAAGGAAAGGGTGAGCTCAACTAGCCCAGTAAAGAACATTATGACTAAGATAATACAGAACAAATTATCGTTAGTCTTCAACAGGGAAAAATCTAATAGAATACAATAGACACCAAGTTTTAAATCAATATTCGCAGCGAAAAATAATAATTCATAGAAGAGTTACGTAGAAAATGGAATCTACGATTATCTATGAATTTAAAAGTCCATCATCAACATTTTATCCCTGTAACATCAATCAATAAATATCTTGAATCAAATAGTCATCTTTGCACTACAGGCCAAAGATATTCATTAGTTGATCATGTTCATCTCAACACCTGTTCATCTTTGCACTACGGGCCAAAGATATTCATCAGAAATCATTCATCTTTGCACTACATGCCAAAGATATTCAGTTATATCATCATTTAAGACTGAGGATGATGAAAAATATTTAAAAAAAAACGAATCCAGTGAAACAAAAGAGTAAATATTAAGGATTCGTATTTCAGCTATTCTATGTCCAAAAATACCTCATAAATAATCATGGTGGAGTAAAATTCAAGAATGATCAAAATATGGATACAATCAAAGCTAGTATCAAGAATAGATATTTTGGATAAAAAGAAGAAAAATTATTTTCCGGTGAATAGTACCGTATTCGTAAATAGTGCCGTATACGTAAATAGTGTCGTATACGTGAATAGTAACTCCGACACCAAACGATAGAAATTTCACAAAAACATCATTATGCTTCGTGAATAGTACTCGTGAATAGTAACTAGTGAATAGAAACTCGTGAATAGTAAATCATGAATAGTAACTCATGAATAGTAACTCATGAATAGTAATCCCGACATAAAAAGTTCTAAATTTGATAAAAATTTCCAACTAATACTTCGGCATAATGATATTGAAGAAAATAATATCATTTAAGAAGAAATAACATCCCTTATCTCGTAAAGACAGTACTTCTAGTTGAAACATCGGATATAGGCTATGACTTGAACTTGCACCGTATAGCAACACTCAAAGTATTAAAATACTCACAAGAATACGCTCACTAATATAGAGAGAGAAATAGAGAGAAAACTTCAGTTTCTGGTGCGATTTTCAATTCTAACCTAAGCACCCTATTTATAAGAAAATGCTTAGAACACCAAAGTAGAAAATTTAATAAAATATTAATATATAATTAAATTTTCTTACGCCCACTTTCCTAGATCTGAATTCAGCAACTTTCATCACATGCAAGACCCACAATTAATGACAAAAACGTTTTTCATATTAAAATAATTAAAACTTTCAAAAATCAATTATTTCGGAACTTCGGAACTTCAATAATTCATAATAAATAGCCCTATTATCAGAAAATTTGAATCTCGCGTGTTTTTATAGGAAATTCAATTCTCTACAACTTTGCAAAAGAAAGTTTTTCTAAATTCCAAAAAAACATTGACCGAAATCCACAAACGGACGAAGTTACAGGCTATAATCAAATTTCAGTCAAGAAATGGGTCCACCGACACACAAAACATGTGTTAATCATTTAATGCAACAAAAATACTCTTTCTCCTCATATACTCATATATCCCACATTAATTGTAAAAATATCACCATTAAAATATTATTAAAATAATATGTTTAAATGAATTATTTTATCAGAAAAAGATAAAATATTAATTTTCAACAATTGTCACATTTAAAAAATTTCTCCATCTATATCCACATAAAATTAATATTTTTCTCATCATATAAATCAATAATTAATTATTCACAAATAATATTACAGAATCACAGTACTGGCAACCATGCCGTTCCTAGGAAAGAGGGGGCTTTCCAATAAGGATCTCTCCTTACTGGCGCGCAATTAGATGACCAAACCTCTCCTTAGACAGAACTTTCTAGACATTGTCAATAATGTTATCTAATAATATTATTCAGATAATATGAATTATTGCTCCGATAATAGAAAATATTGTGTAGTGACAATTATTAAAACAACAATAATATAAAATATCAACGCAGCAATTATTGAATCAATAAAATAAAATACTGAACAGTAATTACTGTAACCATTATTGAGTAGTGCTTTCTTACGTAAGAATCAATAATTGGTGCAATACCGTTTGCTACTGTGCAACAACGCGTATTACTGTGTTTTAACCACCGGGTATTCCAACATTATTAACGGTAACAACTACGCCGTTATTTATAAATAACTTGTTTTTGTCGTTTTCTTCATTCAATCGCTTTCTGTTATGGGGCACACACAAAGCTGCGCCGTCGTACGAATATTCCCCGACAGCAAGAATATTCTACGACCAAACAAATATTCTCCGACAACAATGAATATTTTATAACCACCTGCTTATTTGAAATATTTACGCATTTTACCCATAACTAACCTAATTAATCAATTTAACCCTTACTATTTCAAAATAATAAATAAAGGAAATTCAATTTTATTTATAATAAGTTGGGGTCTTACAACCTCCCCTCCTTATGAAATTTCTTCCTCGAAATTGACGTACGTACCTGGTGTTTCGAAAAGATGAGGATACATCGCTTTCATTTCCGTTTCCAACTCCCAGGTCATTTTTTTAATAGCATAGTTCCTCCACAAAACTTTAACTTGGGGTATGACCTTCGTGTGTAGGACATGCTCCTTCCTATCTAAGATCTTGACAGGTACCTCTTCGTACATTAAGTCTTCGACTATCTCGTCCGGTTCTAACTCAATAACGTGGTTTGGGTCCTTCACATATTTACGAAGCATAGATATGTGAAAAACCTTATGAACACGAGACATGCTTGGAGGTAACGCGAGTCTATAGTCCACAGTTCTAACTCGATCGAGCATTTCAAATGGACCAATAAATTGAAGGTTTGAGCTTTCCTCACATCGCCAATTCTCGCTTTTGGAATAACAACTTCTTGCACTTTCTTTTTCATACGCATCAGCCCCGGGTCTGTGGCTTAAGCAACTTTAACTTTATCGATTAAAGTTGATTCTACGCGTATACTTGACATCATCGCACTCGATCCTGCATATGATCTTCTACTCAATGTGTCAGCTACCACGTTTACTTTTCTAGGATGGTATTGGATGGTATGATCGAAATCTTTCAACAGCTCGAGCCAACATCGGTGTCGCATGTTAAATTCTTGGAAGCTCTTCTCGCATTCTTCGGTCCATTCGAAGTTTGTATCTTTTCGAGTCAGCTGAGTTAATGGAGTAGCGATTCGAGAAAATCCTTTTACGAATCTCCGATAATAACCAGAAAGCCACGTATTTCGATTACTAACTTAGGTTGCTCTCAACTGTGACTCATATCCCAATCTTGGATAGCACGTCACAATGACACCTATCAGTTTACTACCACATGAATATGGTGTCCCCTACGGAGAGTCTGGCTTCAATGCATTCCACAAAGGAAGTCACCAGATAGAGGCTCGGTTATCAACTTCTATAGTTGGGTTTTTAACTCCTGAAGTTTAATAGGAGCCATTCGATATGAGATTTTAGAAGTGAGTTTTGTACCAGATTCAAAGATGATACAAAATTCAATATCATGCTCTGGACGTAAGCCAAGAAATTCTTCAGGAAATACGTCAAAAATTTTACTAATAACAAAAATATCATTCAAATCTGACATATTTTTGTTCAAGTCCATAACATAGCTAAGAAAGCTTGACATCCATTTTTAAATAAACGAATGACTTTACGGCTTGATATAAAAGAGTTTGACTTCAATGGTTTGGTTGCTTGAATTCAAATAACAGGTTGCTTAGGAATATGAAAACTAACAACCTTACGAAAGCAATCATTTTGGCATGATGAGTAGTTAATCAATCAATCCCTAAAATTACATCAAAAGTAAGTATCTTTAAAGAAATAAGGTTAACAAGTAATGTGATGGTGCCAACTTAGATCAAACAAGATTTATAAACAGTGGATGTGATAAAAAATTTCTCCTAACGGAGTCTCCACAGATAAATAAAAGTCTAATTTCTCCGGAGTCAAGTTTAAACGTTGAGCACAAGCAGGAGAAATAAACGAATGGGTAGCACCGGTATCTAGTAAGGTATAGACTTCGTAAAAATTTATAATTAACTAACCCGTGCTAACTTTGTTCGGGTTCCTCGCATTTTGACCAGTCATGAAAAACGCTCTTCCAGGAACCGTTGACTCTGACTTTTCTGGGATAACTTTTTGAGTCACCACCCCCGTTGGACTTGGTTTCGCTACAGTGCAATCTCAAGCGATATGTCCTTTCTTTCCACAGTTATAACATACCTTAAACTGTTGTGGGCAGTTTGGGCTGATATGTCATTCTTTTCCGCACTTATAGCATATGACCGGTGGTCGTTCTCCTCCCTTGAAACCAGTTGCTGCTGGTGCTGACGTCTTTATATTATCATTGTTGAATCTACTCTTTTTAAAATCTCCTCCCGACTCGCTTCTTCTATTTTCATGGCCACGATTACCACCAGAGTGGTTGCCGTTCTTGTCTGTATTTTTCTTTCTCCGCTGGTTATCATTGTTCTGATAACTGTTGTCACTGGTATGATCCTGGTTGTGGTCCCTCGATTGACCGTGCTCGTTATCTCGCTCTAATAATTGAGCCCTGTTGGCAACATCTGTATAGAGAGAAAATTTATGAGAAATGAGATATTGACGTATGCCGGGTTTCAAACCTCTCAGAAACATCCGCGTCATACGTTCCTCATTCTCCACCAAATGAGGTGCAAACCTGGACAACTCTGTAAACTTCGCCTCGTACTGGGATACCGTCATGTTATTCTGCTCCAGTCTAATAAACTCTACCTCCTTTATATGGCGAATACTTTCAGGAAAGTATTTTTTGTTGAAAAGTTTCTTAAACGTATCCCAAGACATGCTGAGTGCGGCAGGCTGGGTCCGTTTCACAGCCTCCCACCAGTAGTCTGCCTCGCCACGAAACATAAAGGTGGCAAATGGAACCTTCAGTTCCTCCGTGCATCCCAAGACATCGAATATCTTGGTAATTTGCTTGACCCACGTTTCCACCATGATCGGATCCAGCTTTCCCTTAAATTCTGATGGTCTCAACTCTTTGAACTGCTTGGCCGTGACAAACCGTGAATTGCTATCATTTCCTCCTGTATTTTTAACACGAGTCTCCCTCTTCTGGTTTTGCATGAATTGCAAAAAGCTTCTAAACATCCCATCGTTCATCATCTGCTCATTGGTGTTGTTCACAGGAGGAACATTGCCAGCCTGTTGCACGTTCTCCTCGTTGGTGAGTACAGGCGTCTCCACGGTTTCATTTACTCCACTGTTAACATTCTCAGTCGACATTCTCAAATACTGCCATAAAACAAGGGTTAATTTAACAAATTAACAAATCACATAATATCCCTATATTATGACCGACCAACAGATAAGCTTAGGTAGGACACACTAGCGAAGGATTTACTCGTCTCTCCCCTCCTAGTTCTATTCCCCGATCTCTGCCACAGATCATATCCCTAAGCTCTGATACCAACTGTGACGCCCCCAAAATAGGTATACATTCCACCCAACCCATTCTGAGTCGCCAAATACATGGTACAGAAACAACTACAACTTTATCAATACATTTGTCGTGCAAAATACGACAACATATATACTGTGAGTTTAAATACAAATATTTTCTTCTAGACAATATCCACACTCAAATAAGTCCTCATTATTGATACACTATTTTACAAAATAGTGAGGACTAATAAAACAACTGTCTTGAACCATCACTCCACACCCCAATTAGTTCCCGCTATATTCTCACCTCCTGAGAAGAAAAATGGAACAAAAAGGAAAGGGTGAGCTCAACTAACCCAGTAAAGAACATTATGACTAAGATAATACAGAAAAAATTATCGTTAGTCTTCAACATGAAAAAATCTAATAGAATACAATAGACAACAAGTTTTAAATCAATATTTACAGCGAAAAATAATAATTCATAGAAGAGTTACATAGAGAATGAAATCTACGATTATCTATGAATTTAAAAGTCCATCATCAACATTTTATCCATGTAACATCAATCAATAAATATCTTGAATCAAATAGTCATCTTTGCACTACAGGCCAAAGATATTCATCAGTTGGTCATGTTCATCTCAACACCTGTTCATCTTTGCACTACGGGCCAAAGATATTCATCAGAAATCATTCATCTTTGCACTACAGGCCAAAGATATTCAGTTATATCATCATTTAAGACTGAGGATGATGAAAAATATTTTAAAAAAAATGAATCCAGTGAAACAAAAGAGTAAATATTAAGGATTCGTATTTCAGCTATTCCATGTCCAAAAATAGCTCATAAATAATCATGGTGGAGTAAAATTCAAGAATGATCAAAACATGGATACAATCAAAGCTAGTATCCAGAATAGATATTTTGGACAAAAAGAAGAAAAATCATTTTCTGGTGAATAGTGTCGTATTCGTGAATAGTGCCGTATACGTGAATAGTAACTCCGACGCCAAAAGATAAAAATTTCACAAAAACATCATTATGCTTCCTGAATAGTACTCGTGAATAGTAACTCGTGAATAGTAACTCATGAATAGTAAATCGTGAATAGTAATTCATGAATAGTAACTCATGAATAGTAATCCCGACATGAAAAGTTCCAAATTTGATAAAAATTTCCAACCAATACTTTGGCATAATGATATTGAAGAAAATAATATCATTTAAGAAGAAATAACATCCCTTACCTCGTAAAAACAGTACTTCTAGTTGAAACACCGGATATAGTCTATGACTTGAACTTGCACCGTATAGCAACACTCAAACTATTAAAATACTCACAAGAATACGCTCACTAATATAGAGAGAGAAATAGAGAGAAAACTTCAGTTTCTGGTGTGATTTTCAATTCTAACCTAAGCACCCTACTTATAAGAAAATGCTTAGAACACCAAAGCAGAAAATTTAATAAACTATTAATATATAATTAAATTTTCTTACGCCCAATTTTCTAGATCTGAATTCAGCAACTTTCATCACACGCAAGACCCACAATTAATGACAAAAACATTTTTCATATTAAAATAATTAAATATTTCAAAAATCAATTATTTCAAAACTTCGGAATTTCAATAATTCATAATAAATAGCCCTATTATCAGAAAATTTGAATCTCACGATTTTTTATAGGAAATTCAATTCTCTACAACTTTGCAGAAGAAAGTTTTTCCAAATTCCAAATAAAAATTGACCGAAATCCACAAACGGACGAATTTACAAGCTATAATCAAATTTCAGTCAAGAAATGGGTCCACCGACACACAAAACATGTGTTAATCATTTAATGCAACAAAAATACTCTTTCTCCTCATATACTTATATATTCCACATTAATTGTAAAAATATCACCATTAATATATTATTAAAATAATATATTTAAATGAATTATTTTATCAGAAAAAGATAAAATATTAATTTTCAACAATTGTCATATTTAAAAATTTTCTCCATCTATATCCACATAAAATCAATATTTTCCTTATCATATAAATCAATAATTAATTATTCATAAATAATATTACAGAATCACAGTACTGGCAACCAGGCCGTTCTCAGGAAAGATGTGGCTTTCCAATAAGGATCTCTCCTTACTGGCGCGTAATTAGATGACCAAACATCTCCTTAGACAGAACTTTCTAGATATTGCCAATAATGTCATCTAATAATATTATTCAGATAATATGAATTATTGCTCCGATAATAGAAAATACTGTGTAGTGACAATTATTAAAATAACAGTAATATAAAATATCAACGCAGCAATTATTGAATCAATAAAATAAAATACTGAACAGTAATTACTGTAACCATTATTGAGTAGTGTCTTCTTACGTAAGAATTAATAATTGGTGCAATACCGTGTGCTACTGTGTAACAACGCGTATTATTGTGTTTTAACCACCGGGTATTCCAACAGTATTAACGGTAACAACTACGCCATTATTTATAAACAACTTGTTTTTGTCATTTTCTTCATCCAATCGCTTTTTGTTATGTGGCCCACACAAAGCTGCGCCGTCGTACGAATATTCCCCGACAGCAAGAATATTCCATGACCAAACAAATATTCTCCGACAACAATGAATATTTTATAACCACCTGCTTATTTGAAATATTTACGCATTTTACCCATAACTAACCTCATTAATCAATTTAACCCTTACTATTTCAAAATAATAAATAAAGGAAATTTAATTTTATTTATAATAAGTTGGGGTCTTACAGTTGGAACTTCTTGGTTCTGTGTGGATGGGTATTTGTGGACCCTGAGTTGACTTGTGTAATTCTTTTAGCAGAACAACTAACTCTGTTATTTGATCGCTTAATCCTTCGAACTCCTCGAGAGACATGAGTAGGATTAGGCTGGCCAGATATAGCCATGTTTGGATGTAGGCTTATTGCCTTTTTGGACATTGAATGGGTAACAGGACCAATTATTTTCCTATAAAAAAACTTATGTAGTTTAGTCTCGGGAAACATGGCAATGTTGTATGCTATATAATGTGTCCGTTTTTTAGGAGTGTTATCCTGCAAAACGGAAGTCAGTTGTTTTAATGACAGGATAACATGACATGCTTTAATATGCATGTTCATATATCACATTATATTTTCATTTACATTGAGATTGACATGGAAATGAAATTACAAGTAATTGAAATGGGAAGGTATGAAGAGACTTTTCTTCGCATTTGGTTTATCAGAAGCTGACTTATCTTAGGCTACTCTCGCGACTTTTTGGCATGATGGTTCCCAGATTATCGCAATTTACTCGATGGGAAGTTAATCCGATCTTTCAACAGGAGCGAATCTGGGTGGTGCCTTTCCTGAGCCTCGTGGAATTAGTCTCCCGATGTGTCCAGTAATCAAACACCGACAGGATAGCCTCCTGGTGGAGGGACCACACAACATACATTCACATACATCGCGTCTCACCGTATGGAAATGATAACATGTGTAAAGCACTAATATCACAGGTAGATATGGTGCGAAGCACTAAGTGCAGTAAGTAAAGTATTAGTACACATTCATTCAAATGTAAATGCGACATCCACACACAAGCAGATAAAAGTTTTGAAATGCTTTGAATAACGGTTTAAGCCCTCTTACTGGTGTCCCCAGCAGAGTCGCCACCTGTCGACGTCGGAATTTTTATTTGTCCCTTTCTATTCTTGTCTTTTGGTGTTCTCATATTCGGCGAGATTTGTTTAAAAAAATAAGTTTGAAAAGGTTCAACATGTATATGTCGACGATTTAACTGCATGAGTCGCCAGTTAGTTATTTTTAAATGGTTGCACTAACTCAACCGAGAAAAGGTTTGCATAAAGACCTAGTGGTGTGACACTGATTAACTGGTCTGCAAAACTGAAATTCATTAGGGTCCGGGGGCTTGATTAAGTAGAGGGAAGGTGTTAGGTACCGCCCGACTTCCGTGATAACACAATTACCGCCACTTTTTAATTTAAACTTTTATCTGAATGTGTGTGTGTTTAGGTCTATGTGCAGTTGTTTGGAAGTAGTGCTATGCCTCGTTTGCACCTATATAAAAAGGGTTTGACTTTTGTATAAAAGTTCAATTTTAGCAAGATATAGCAGTGATGTTTTGTAAAACAGATTTTTCAAAACCTTATGCTCAATAGTAATTGAGGCCTTTGATACTTCCATTTTATTATGTGTTCGACTTGATTACTTTTATTTTCGAGATGTGAAGCATCTTTGAGAAAATAAGATACATAGCAGTGCCGAACTCCTTGTGGGCATGAGAGCTATCTAAGAAAATTTAGACACCGTGAATAATTTACAAGCTGACTGCCGCTAAAAATGTCCATCACGGGAACCGAATATAGATTCATGCACTAAATCTGTGATCACATGATTCTTAGGCTCACATGACAAAGCAATATATACAAAAGCTAGAAAACGGTCTAGATTTGAATAAATCTAAGCATTCCAGCTTCAACGATTCCAGTTTAGTCACCATGAACCGGTTAAAGTGAGAAATATCCATATTTAGCCAAATCTAGCCCGCAGGCAAATAAAAGCTAGAAAAAGAACTAGATTTGAATAAATCTAAACCATTCCAGCTTCAACGGTTCTAGTTTAGTCACCATGAACTGGTCAAAGTGAGAAATGGCCAAATTTAGGCGAATCTATCCCGCAGGCTGATAAAACAGTTATATATATATATATATATATATATATATATTATATTTTGTTTTACTGAAATCTACTTAAAACTTAAAACTTATCAAGAATGCTTATGATAATATTTCTATGAAAAGATATTGGATGAAGGGCAAATATCAATGATATTCTACTAATTTCATGGAGTATAGAAGCCAAAACTTTAACAAAACGAGTGTAGAATTCAAAATCTGAAACGAAATAATATTACTTATATACCATAGAGTATGGAAGAAAATATTATTTCATATGAATACTGAACAAAAATAATATCCCTTACCTTAAAAAGAAGAGTATTCCAACTAGTATAGCGGGGATATTCTTGAAGAAAGCTTTCACTGTTTTCTACGCTCAAAGCTTTATAAAACTCGAAAGAAATACGCTCAATATTATAGAGGAAGAATTCTCTGATTCTGGTGTGATTTTCAATTCTAACTAAGCATCCTATTTCTAGGAGAATGGAAAAGGTACTGTTTGATCACGGGTGCACCAAATGATAATTTCACGGATGAAATTTTAGCAGTCACAGATGTTATACGTAATAATCGAATTACAAATATCAAGTAAAACAAATATATATATATATATAGCACATGGTGCTTTGAAAAAAACATCTCCCTCCATGACAAATTTTGTAGGATTTTTCCCCCCCCCCATTTTTTTCTTCCAACATGGGCCCCACGTGTTCCCCTCCCACCAATATTTCAGCATCACAGGTAGGTCCCATTATATATATACTGAATAATTTTCTACTGATTATTTTAAAAATGGGTAAATGGGGGTCCAAATAATACGCCAATATTTACAACAAATTCTTCATAAAAATGACCTCAATATTTTTAACAACATTTATTCATCATTATTATAACTCGCAATATTAACAACCAGATCGTTCCCCGGAAAGAGGGGGCTTTTCGATAAGGATTTCTCTCTATTGGCGCGCAATTAGGTGACCAACCCTCTCCTCGACAGAACTTTCTAGACATTGTTAATTATGCAAATACTTATATGAATAACTTGCCATCTCAATTATTGATTTAATAATATAAAAATTAGTGTGACAATAATTGAATCAAATAACGTGAGATACTACGCAGCAACTACTATGGTAATAATTAAAGACAACTGAGTGACTTCTCACGTAAGCATCAATAATCAATATTATGTGCTACTATACAACCACGTGTATTACTGTACTTTTATCACCGGGTATTTCAACAGTTAACGGTAAAACTTCCGCCGTTATTTTCATGAAAAGATATTTCTGTCGTTTTCTCATTTCGACAATAATTCCGTTGTGGGGTCCACCAATGATTGTGTCGTCGTACGAATATTCCCTGTTAAAACGAATATTCTTCGACCAATCGAATATAATATAACAACTTGCGTACTTTGTAAAATTTATAAATTTTACCCACAACTATAACATTATATCACATTCACTCCTTAATATTCAAAAATGATATTTATAGAAAATTCATCTTTATTCATAAATGTTGGGGTCTTACAACTTGATGAAATGATATATATATATATATATATATATATATATATATATATATATATAAGTAGTAAAAAGGTACAGATTGACAATTCGGGCATACCCACACAACTTGACTCTCAACGTTAGTAGATATATATGTATGCAGAAGTGATAAAAAGCTTAAAAATCTGAAATATCTTAAAGTAGGCTGCCAAGAAGACTTTCGATAGCTTTTGATGCCTGAAAGCTCGTTTTCCACCAGTTAAATTTTAGTATGTAGCAAAACACGAGTTTACAAGTGTTTAAAAAGAAAAATCACTCTTTTTAGAGCTATATAAAAGTGTTTAGAGGCTGAATGGATAGAGTTTTCTCTCCTTTTTCTATTTTTCTTCCTCTTTTAAACTGAGCAACCCGAGGCTCATATTTATAAATCGGGGAGCTGTGGGTCTAAATACGGTAGCCGCGGGTCTACCTGTGACTGCCCGGGGTGTCCTGGGCTCCGTGGGTCCTATCGTCTCGAAGTACGTGCACCCATGCAACGTGATGTCCGCTCAAACCTTCATAACTTTTGATCTGGGCATCCGATAGAGGCGTACTATACCTTTTTAGAACGTTGATGTCGAGAGATACACAATGATATGGGATTAGAGGTTGTACGAAGCTCGGAAGATAGGTCTATGACTAGATCTTCAAGTCTTCAAAATATATCTGTTGTGATGTCTTGTGTAGTAGTCACTCGGGATTTGAGCTATGGTTCTTATGGGACACTTCTGTATAAAATGTGGGTTAAAATGGTGTTGAGACGGCGTGAATGTAGTATCAAAGTGGAAATATAATGATTTTGCCCCTCACCGGGGTTATCTACGGCTTTGCACAGATGTAGCAGTCGTTGCTTAGGGTTATCTCTTAGATTGGGCTACTGTGAATGCTGAATGTCCTTAGGGTTATCTCTAAGATGCGCTTGACCTCCCGAGGTTATCTCTAGGGTGGGAACCGAGTGTCTCGATGTTGAAACTAACTTCTGTGGTGTTATCTCCGAATTTTGAACTGCATCCCTCGGGGTTATCTCTGAGGTTGGAACTAAGTGTCCCAAGGTTGTTTCTGAAATTGAAACTGAGTATCCCGGGGTTGTCTCCGGGATTGAAAATTTCTTCTGTCGGGGTTCTCTCCGAGGTTGGAACTGAATCTCCCTGGATTGTCTCCGGGATTGAGCTGATTTAGCTTCTAGGGTTATCTCTGGAAGACGATTTTGCCCTCCTACAAGGTTAGTAATAGGAATGCAAAATTTTGAGTGTCTACATATGTTCCTCTTTATCATATTCATGCAATATAATGGCATGGATATGATAAAGATCACTAGACACTTGAAATATGACAGATAATCATGTTATAAATGTAATGCCGCATGATGCGAATGTTGATGCTGAGTGTGTGAAGGAATGGAGGATGCTCCCTGCATAATACCAGAGGATGTTGACATTTGGGGTTATCACCAAAGTCCTTAACCCTCATTATAGACTTTCTACCGCAGATGTTCTTCTCATATTCGCGAGACTCTTAGAGAATTGTGTGATGTCTGCTGAAGATCTGCATAATAGATTCCATCATCGGTCCTCCCCGAGGAGTATGGTTTTCCATGGTTTGCATCGCCAGGTGTTTCTGACGCTTTTTTGGAGTTATTGCCAATGATTTGCACTGTCAAGGCTGCCTGACCTTCGTTGAAATGTCCTTCCACGGCTATTATCATCGGATCATATCCGATGCTTTGCTGGATTTACTTGCCAACGACTGAAAATGTCAAGGCTTCTTGACCTTCGTTGAAATGTCCTTCAATGGTTGAGATCATCGGACCACCTCCGATGCTTCGCTGGATTTACTTGCTAATAACTAATGATATCAGGGCTGTCATCATCGGACCACCTCTGATGCTTCACTAGATTTACTTGCCAATGACTGATGATATATGGGTTACCTGATCTTCCCTGAAATGTCCTTTCAACGGCTGAAGATGTATGAAATCTCTGCTAGGGAATAGATTTCTGATGAGATGCATGGTTTTGATTGTAATTACAACAAGGTTAATGGCATTGGACCTTCGCGAGGTATTGCCACATGTAGATTTCAGTATTTGTGATCATCAGCTTTGTGAACCTCGTGTTTGGATAAATACCAATGATTGATATATAGACTAGTAGTTTGGTGTCTAAAAATTAGGATTTCAGGCTGTTCTGCTTAATCATGTAGCGTCGTTTTTATTAATTTGACTTTTTAGCTTGTGGTACCTCCTTTGCAACTTGAATTAGTTATATCAAGCTGAAGGGGGTGGAGACCACCCAGGATAGCCACAGGTAGACCCGCGACCATCTGTGGGTTCTATTTCAAGGCATTTCCCTTTCACAAGTCATTTTCACTTGAAGCCACATAGAGAATCTGAGAGTTCTTCTTCAGATCTACTGAGTTCAGGCTATTTTTTGCAAAATCCATCACCGTACAAGTGTTCTGCACTATCCTGATAACGTATGAATGTCTTCTTTTCCAGTTTTGACAGTTGAAAAGTGAGTTATCACATGAAATGCTTCTAAACACATAGAAGTGATTATGTATGCTCATATGACTTGATAACAAATATTTAACATAGTAAATGTTAGTATTTAACCATGCTAAACGTATTGATGTGAAAAAAATTGACTTTTAAAACAGTCAATTTGGCACCTTTTTATGCTATTTTTCATCCTATTTGAGGATAAATGAGCAAAGGTTGTGAAGCAAAGTAATCCTGGTAATTAGGCTACCCTTATGGATTATGACTTTGATATTTTTCATGCATATAAGATGTCTATGACTGTGAGTTGGTGTGCTACTGAATGACCACCTAGTCATGCCTACTCGCATGTGGATAGTCCTTTTTACAAAGGAGACTCTGACAAATTTTCTTTTATGAGTCTATGCATTGAATGAACATACAATTTTAACTCTACTTAGACGGATGTTAAAGTAATGTGTTAGTTCCTAGTAGGCACATAATAGATCTAGAAGAGGGGGTTGAATAGATCCATTTTTCTTTCAAATACTTTTCTCGTTTATTTTGTATTGCTAATGAATTAGCATATGACAAACATAAGAATCTTTTTAAGCACAACAAAATAGTAAAAGATCCCCTTCATTGATATATTCATGAACACACATACATTGTTCGTAGAGTTGGTCTAGTTATAAGCAGTTAATACATACATAGCATTTATAGCAGTTAGGTACATTATGTAAATGACTGAATGTAAAAGACACAAGGGATTTTAAGTGGTTCAGAGACTCAAGCTCCTAATCCACTCTTCTGCTCTAACTAGCAGGAATTCCACTAAGGAAGGGTAGCACAATGAATCACTAAGATTCCTTCAAGGCCAGCAGCCTTGGAACTTCAGTTTAGTAAGAACACTTAAAGCCCAACAGGCTTGGAATTCCTCTAGTTCCCTAGGAACTCTTCAAGCCCAGTAGGCTTGAAACTTTATTTAGTCCATCCGGACAAGGACCCCTTAGGCCCTGGAAACTTGTTGGTGTAGTTGTTGTTGTTGGTGCCTTGCTGCTAAGATGTCTTTATGCTTGAACATCTTCTATTCTTAGTAGCTTGGCATGGTCCTCTTTGCATTATGCGTAGAGTCTGGACCACATATTCTCTGGTGCAACTGATCTTCATTCTGTTATACTCATCTTCATCCGATGTCAGCTGTGCGCCACCACTATTTAGGTTTGCTAAATGTTTGAGCTTTTGGTAGACTTCGTTTGGCACTTAGCATTCCCTAAACCCTTCTTGAGTGGTTTTCATACATGGTTCTGCATCTATTCTATTTTAACTTTTGGTTCATGGTGATTCGTAGAGTGGTTCTCTAGATCTTCTTTGTGCTCTACCACTTTTATGAATGCTATCTTCTTGGTCTTCTCGGCTTTCAGCTTAGCTGCCATTTTCAGTGGCATTCTCATCTTTGTTGAGTGAAGCTTTAGTCTATTTAAGTCCTTCAAAGCTGCTTCACTTCTACCTTTGTAGTCTCACTGTCACTAAGACTTGTTTTGTTTAGCTTTGGTGGAACTCGTAGAGTCAATAATGTAGCATTCTAACAACTCTATGATCCTTCAACTTAGCAACATTAGCAACTCTTAATATTTGAAGCTCTGGCTGATATATACTCCTTCCCAATATTCTCGTTGGAATATTACCGTTGAAAGCTATTTGAATTGCTTCTCAGATCTTAAGTTATTTGATGTAGACTACAGATGTGATATGACATCCCCTTTTTCATCTTCGTGACACTGTAGTCTACTGTTTCACCTACCTCATTAGAGATGTCACTTTGATGTCACGGGCAGGTAGTCAACTTTATTTCTCCTTCCTGATTTCTTGATTAGAACGTCAGGAGGTGTCCTTTTGCATCGATGCTCTCAACTAGCAATGTTCAAATATCAGTCTTCAGATTGAACTGTTGCCAATGCTTCAATCTTTAGATGACCGAACTCTACGATTCTGATGCAAATGTTCTTGGGCCTGATCTTAGTGTGTCTTGTTGAATGTTGCTCATTAACAGGTTTGAGAAAACACTACGATCCTGAAAAGTGTTCATTGGATCTTCAATGTAGAACACCTCTTCCTTGTCTCGTGTAGTTCTTCATCACTATTGTTTGCCTCGACTGATCTTAGGAACTGTTAGCTTGACTCCTTATTCTAGTCTCTTTTGAATAGCAAGACACATCCAATTTGTGGCATGTCCAGCTCGCTTTCTCCTTGTGATCTCCCATTCACTTATCATCAATGGACTGACCCGTGCTTAATCACTTTAGCCTTGTTCTTCAGAAGCTGGCCAATATCTCTATGTAAACTTCATCAGTTCCTACTTTGTTTGGCAAACACTACGATCCTGGTTGACCCCAAGACCTGTCTTCTATTCTCTTGACAACTAATGCACTTGTTGACTTTCCTTAGTCAGTCCTTTTACTGAAGTCTTCTTCTGATCAACTTGTGGAAGACTTCATCTTGAATGGCTTCACAACTCAATCTGGATGTTGATTGGGTTGGTGCTTGGATCTTCTGTTAGTTTTCATGCTATTCGTTGAGTGCTCTCTTGTTTCCTTTAGGTGGAATGAATATTTGCAACTCAGACCATATGCTTTATACTTTGGATATTCTGGGAGTTCTCATTTGTTGAGAATCATGTTTACTCTATGATTTTTTCCTTGGCGTTGTGAGCACCTCTGTTGAAGCCTTAGTTATGGACTCAACGGTTTAGCTTTGGTTCTGCAGACACTACGACTCCGAGATCAGATTCTGACAATCTTCATCTGATCTGGCTCGACTACGATCTGTACATCTGATATGATCAGTAGATTCTATGACTCTGAGTGTGGTCTACGATTATTGACTTGGCTTTGGTAGATGCTCATTCGGCTCTTAGACAGGCTGTCTCTACGATTTTGAGCATGACTTTCTCAGCAGGCTATGGCTCTGAGGAAGTTCTTCTCGACTCACTACGATCCTTCCTCGTCTCTCCTAGTAGTCTACGAACTCCGACATCTACTATCTTGTAGACTACGATTTGGCCTTGATAGTTCTTGAGTTTTCCTTGACTCTCCTGGTAGAATTTGATTTCTGGTGCAGTGGTCGACGATCAGACAAGCCTATCTATTACATTATAGGATCAACCCAACAAGCTTGATCTTTCAATATTTATAGTCCTTGTACATCATTTCTTTTCAAGGACTTTACAAAGCTATTTTGCTTATGTAGGATCAACCTAATATATTTGATCAATTCATTCTAAGTCCTGTACATACGTTCATATTATCTATCAAAGGACTTTACAGCATTTCTTAATGTAAGCATACTTGCATATTCATTCATTTATATCATAATAAAATCATATATAAATAGGAATATCATTCACATGCTTATTCCTAACTATCTCCCCTATTTGATTATGCCAAAAATAATTAGTGCATATGCATAAGATGAATGAATCTTATATACAGTGAGTAGCTGTATTTCTAAAACAAGTAATCATGAATGTCATTGATAATAATATGGAATTACATAAACTATGACACTTTACATCTTGGATCCAGAACATACCTAATTAGATAGAGATGTACCTTTTTGGCTCCATGTGTGTTTGCAGGATGTCTGTTGATCAGCTACTTATCTACTCATCTTTTTACTCCTGCTCCCCCTAGGATGGTGACTTCATTTTTTTTTCTTTGCTCCCCCTCAGATTCTATGTTCATATCATCATCTTTTGGCTCCCCCCTCAGATGATGCTTCTACTTCTGCTGCTATTGTCTTCTTCTTCTGTTCCTTTGCCTTTCTCTTGGTCTTTGTTTCTTCCTTCATTCTTTTCTCCTTGCTCTTCCTTGAGTGCCTCTTTCTATATCTCTTTTCTCCCCCTTTTTGTCATTAATCACTCGTGAAAGCTGCTCCAAGTTTGACATAAGTTGCTCCATGAGGTAAGATGAGTTACTAACCTTAATCTTGAGTTCTTGTATGCTCAGCTCAAGTTGTAGACAAAGAGATTGATTCAGATTGTCAATCTTATCAGAGAGGGATAAGATTTTCTCTTCATTTGCCTTCTATGCTCGTAGAGCTTCTTCCTTCTGATCATTCATAGCCTTCAGATAAATTTGATCTCTCTCTTTGATTTTGAGAGATATATCAGACATAGTGTCTTGGAGTCTATCTTGAACCGCATTATCTCCTGCTTTTGTCAACATCTTTGCCTCTTCAATGATGATAGATATCTTCTTTACCAACTCATCAGAATTCTTCAGTAACTCCTGCTTCGTATGAGTTTGGTCATTTGATTGGGCATACTCTTGTTGAACGTCAGATTGGACTCAACGATTTTTATTCTTGGATAGATTTTCAAAAGCCGTGAGAATCTGGTAAAACATTGAGTGCCAATCACTGTTGGATGATGAAGGAATTTCAGACAATTGTGCCTGGATAGAGGGAAGCTTCTCAAATTGAACTTGATCATCTTTAATGGTAGAGTGAATGGACTCTACGATCATATATTTGGGCATAACCCTTCTGCCATCTGAACCCACTCTACAATCGTAGGGAATGTAGTGGTTACCAGCATGTCGGTAGACTTTGAAGTGAGACTGGTCTTTGATCATCTTGGTTGCAAACTTCTTTACCCTTGGAAAGTTCTGTGACACTAGCTCCAAGTTTAAAAACTGTGAGTAACACCAGCTGAAGTAACTTCCATCTCTTTCAGTATATGCCTTTAACTAGGGCATCCATGGGAAGAACCATCTCATCAGAAGATCATCAGGATTGTAGAGAATTATAGTGCAGTCTAGCTCTATGTTTTTTTAGTTGTTAAACACATCGTCTGTAGTCATCCTTACAACCTTGAGTTGTTCATTTCAATAGTTTCTCCATCTTTCTGGTGGTACATCTGATAGCTCATCAAAAACTTCCACCACTATTCTTCTACAAACTCTTGCTAGAGAGAGAACATGATAATCTGCTGATTCCTCTTATTCCTGATTTGTAGAACTAGAATTTTTTTCCATGTCTTCACCTTCTGAGCTTGAATCATGCTAACTTCTTTCATCTGATTCATCAGTAAATCCTTCATGCTGATTTTCATTACTTGTACCTTTTTCAGTGTCTTCTCCCTTGGATTTAGACTTATCATCACTTAATTCAATGATAGTAGTAGAATATTATCCTTTCTTCTTTAGGATAGATTTAGCAAGCAGTTTGTTGCTCTTTCTTTTCCTTGGAGGGTTAACTATAGGAGAGTCAAACTTTTCTTCTTTTTCAGAATTTGAAGCCTCTATATCATTAGATAAGCTTCCTTGATGTTCAGCAACAATAGGGGTATGTCCTTCTTCTTTGGACTCAACATCTTTTGAATCATTAGATTGACTTATTTGGACTTTAGCAGTAGGGGATGTAGTTGTTTCAGCTTTCAAACTTTCTTCAGCAGCAGAGTTGCTGCTCTGAGGGTTAGCCATAGGACTTGTACATTCTTCTTCACCATCGAATTTAGATATTCCTTTCATAGATTCAACTTCTTCTTTACTGCTGGACTTGCTCTTTGAGGGTTCATTCTTGAGGCTTTCAGTTCCCTTCTCATCTTTTAACTCTACGTTTTCTTCTTTGGTAGATAGACTTTCTTGGGGAACTGAGGCTGACTTCTTCATCACCTTTGTTTTTTTCTTGGATGGCCCTTGGAGTAATCTATTACTCCTTCTTCCTTTTGGGGTTTCTGCAGTTGATGCTTTTTCTTCTCCTGCTCCAGTCTCTTTTTGTTAATGGAGAGACTGCATGGTGGAGCCTCTGTATTCTTCAACCTCTTAAATTTTTTCTTTGCTTGAGTGGCTGCTATAGGCACAGAGTCATCAGATTGAGATAGCTTGCTTTCCATCTCTTTTGCCTTTCTTTTCTTTATCGAGACCTTGCTGCTGCTGCCAGAACTTATTAACCTCTTGTTTTCCTTAGGATTTTTCTTCCAATATTCAAACAGCTGTGGGGACATCACTTTATGAACATTCAGTGGTTCTTACTCATCATCCTTTATCATGCTTTTTAATTTCTTCTTTAGTACAGTGCTTAAGAGTCTTTCATGAAAAATTTTTGTGAGTGGTTTATCTGTAGACTTCTTCATCTCAGTCTTTTCCAGCCATTTGGTCAATTATAAGGGCTCCAAAGTTTATTTGCTGCTTCATGATGATTGTAGTCATAACTCTTAATTGCAGATCACTGACAGTATCATGTGCAGTGTCCTTGCACAAGATACATTTTCCTATAATCTCAGCCAAAAATTCAAACTCTTCAAGAAACTCCTTCTTCTTCATATCCTTCAAATTAATGTTCCTCTTGTAACACATTAACTTCTTGCCTTCTTCAATGTCAACTTCTTCGAGGTTTATCAGACCTTGGTTGGGAAACCCTAGACATTGGTTGATGTCTGATGCCTTTATCTTCAGGCTTACTCCTTTGACCTTTGTAGACAGAAGCCCAGATTCTATCGATGCATTGGAGTAGAATTACTTCACTAGCTCGGTATAGACGGGAGTGTTAGCTTTCAAGCATTCAGAAAACCCAGCATTCTTTACAAGCTCAAGTATGTCCTTGAACTTCTTTTTTGATCTTTCGAATTTCTTGAAACCGAGTTGGATTTCGGTTATAACACTCCATTCTTACTTTTTGAGGGTTCAAAATATATGGGTATTTAGCTTCAAACCTTCTATGAGAGATAGTTGACTGCGATTTGGGCGATTCTAGAGGTTTAATGGATTCAGGCTTTGAAGAGGATTTTAGGGTTTAAAATAGGGAGGGAGAGAGATTCGATAGCTTCTAATAACTGTTTGGAGATTTTGAATTTTTCTTTTTGACAGATCCTTCTGATTCTGCATAAGCTCTGATGTGTCAACTAGTCATTGGTTGCACGATGCCCAGTAAGGAACTGTAACTCCCCATAAATTGAATACTTTTTTAGTTTTAATTTTCTTTTAAGAAAATAAGCATTGCTGACTTAGTTTGACCGTTGACCTTTTCAGTACGTAGAGTAGATTGGTTAGGTAACTATGGACTTTACGATTTTCTTTGTTGACTCAACGATCGTCTTCTGAGAGATGCTTTAGTGGATGATTTGACACTGATCCTCATCTTGAAGTTGCATGACTTAACCACTGATGTACTCCGAGATAGTTCGGGTACTAAAATTTTGAGGTGAGTTTGCAGGGCATCTTTCCAAACTGTATTCGAGCTTATCTCCACACGATCTGAATAGTTGAGCATGTGCCAATTTATGCTGAGCTCCCAATGAGCTAGTATATCCTTTGGGAAGACTGCGATCGTCGAGTTTGCTCTACGATCATTGAGGTTGCACTACGATCGTCGAGTTCATTTCAGAATCTACTCTACGAACGTTATCTATTCTGGTCCTTGAGATGAACTTGATAAAGCATTCCTTCTGGGTTAAGGTAGCTCAGGAAGGGCCAACCTCTTATAGTGAACTAAGGGTCAGGTTTGTCTCATTTGACCTTTTTTATCGGGGAGTTCCTCTACCCACTCTTAGACATTTGCATTGGCTGTAATCGTGGTGTCCTCCTGCTCTCACACTATGATCAGATGTTTGATCGTAGGCGCTCCATGATTTTGGGTTAGGTGGTTGACAAGGTTATCAGTGGCATATTTTGAGACGTTCCAACTGACTATGGATCTTCATTTGGTTCATCAGCCACAAAGTTTTGGGACTTTATAACTGGTATATTGCTTCATAGTGTATTTTTGATACTTTTAGTGCTACTGTTCTTTAACATATCACTGCTCCCTCATAGTTAATTCTATCTTCTCAGAGATGTATGAGTACTTCTTCTTCATGTTCATTAGAAGGCAACCTTGCATATCTCCTTCTGACTGAAGTCATCACTATCATTTAAACCTCCTTTGATCATAGAAATAAATATCTTCAGGATTGATCACTTTACGATAGTTTGACAGAACTACGAACGTAGTCTTCTTTGACAGTTTGCACTTGTGGAGTTCTACTTCTATAATGAGTTCCTCTAGGGTTCTTCTCAGATGATATGCTCTGTATGATTGAGCATATAAGACCCTTTTTATCTAAGGATGAATGGTCTGCTTTTATATGGAGACCAACAATCATATGAGCTTCATTCATGTTAGCTCAGCAAGTCTTCAAGGACATGCTTTGACAAATAAGGATTTTGTCAGAAACATTTTTTAAATGTCTTAAGCCTCTAGCTGGTTGAATCTTCTCTACTGAAGTCATCTGCTTCAGCATTCCTTAGTGTGGTCAGATAGACCAAATACCTGTAGGTTAGATAAATTTCTATTTTTGGTACCCATGGTTAAATGGGTTCTGCCAGGTTAGTTATCAAAATCCCTATTCCTCATATATTTGAATTTTCATTACATTGTTCACCAACAATCATATTCATGCATATATCCAAATTAGATATGTCATTTTAAGATGCATGATGATGAGTGTGTGTAAGATTAACCACTTTAATAAAACACTTTTTTCAGTGATGCTTTCGTCATTTGTTTGATTATGTTCACAGAGTGAGAATCAACTCTATCACTTATTTGTTTCTGGTTGATTCATGGAGGTGATCAGTTTCTACGAATCTTCAAGATACTCTTGTTGAACTGATCATACTCTATGTGTTATCAAAAACCTAGAACATGGGTTTGTACATACATACTAACCCGTCAGCAAAGATTACTCCACTTGAGATTAATTAAACCTTGATATGCTTGTGACCTATTTCAGACTTCTTTCAAGATGTTATCTTCAACCTAAAACTTGGATGGAGAGAAAGTTTGTTAGCATTTGATTTTCCAACCTCAATGTACTTTCTCTATTCCCCCTTTTTAGGTAGAGTATGGTCTCTTGATAGAATACTATTATAGTGCATAAGGTGATGCAACATGATGTACACATTTGTATTAATGAGGAACCATACCTTTCCACTATCATTTTCTTGATAGTCATTTATCTTGATATAACAAGGTTAGGAATTGATGTGCATATCTTTACATTCATTTCTGACAGCTTGTTGCTCCAATTGTCCTTTGATCCATCAGTCATAATCTTGAAGATGTAAGCTAAGAAAATCTTGACATCTTTTAGTTCTTTGACAACCTTGAGTCCTCAAGGTTCACATCCAGCTGCTGGTTAGCCAAATTCATAATTGACAGACTCTTCTTTCTTCTCTGGATAAGTACTTCTTAGCATATATGGCCATCTCATCTTTCAAACTGGTGGATGCTTGACTCTTTGCTATTGATGCCTCATGAGCTTCCATATCTGGTCTTCAACCTACAAGATTGACTGTGGGCAAGGATTGGACTTATTGTTATGGCGTTTAAGAATATGGACCAATCTGAGAAGCTTCAGGTGTATATACACATTTACCTGTACACAATATTTCCAACATGTGAGCTCATCTGCATTTACAAGTGACTCACTACTAAACTAAATTTAGAATAATGTTTGTGCCTAGGATCAGACTTAAAGTGATTAGCTTTTGAATATAGCATGGGAACCTGCTCTGATACAAATTGTTAGTTCCCAGTAGGCACATAATAAATCTAGAAGGGGGGTTGAATAGATCCTTTTTTATTTCAAATACCTTTCTCGTTTATTTTGTATTGCTAATTGTGACGCCCCCAAATCTGGGTTACCTAACCCCCGAGTTTGGTGCTCACGATCCACAATATAATAACATCTAACTACCCATTCATATAGAAATAGTAATACATAAGTCATTAGCAAAGATTGTTAATACATTAGTCCCAGGTCATCTAACCTTAACATTACAAACATACCCTTTAGATATACAAAAAGGGTTTACAAATACAACATAATAATAAGTTCATTATACTAATTTATCACTATGTCTTTTCCTTTGTTCTTCTTCACAGCACCTTCTGTAACTTCGTCCCTAGCTGAAAAGTTTTATTTAGCAAGGGTGAGCAACAACTTTGCCTCGCAAGTTAAGACATACAATAAAGGTATAGAAATAAATATCAAGTCTTCTCACATTCTACACAACAATAATCTGATAATGAAAGAGTACAACGCTTTTAAGGTTTTCTACGATATTCAAATGAATAATTAAGAATTTATTCTACGAAATAGCAAAGTGGAATGTTTTCCAGATTTATATTGAGCGATCCGTTGGATCTTGAACTTCTCTTCTCGGGTATATATTAAAGTTTTACTTTAACATATATGCAGGTATATCAGATAACCATAAAGATTGAATAACACCACTCTGCAAGTACTTAGAGCCGGCTAACTCTTTGTACCCTATATTATGCATAATACTTAAGTCGCGCAATGGTCGAATATACGACTAAAAGTGTTCCCTTTATATAAAAGGTTGTTCTTCTCAGTCTCAGAATTAAGATTTGATTTAACAACGAAATTCAATGATTTTAATTTCTATTTACTTATCGATCTAGCTGAAATAATTGGCATCGATCTGTCAATAACAATTGAATTCTCTTCTCGAATCTATCAAGTTTTAATAAATGTTCGTCTAGCCAGAATAATTAGCTAAGACATTTCTCAACATAATTTGACAATAAACAGGAATTATCTGTATTGTCAATATTAGCTTCTACGGATATGAATATCCAACAACAGTTATTCTACGAATGTATATTTTACGAATCAGTAATTCAATTTGAATTATTAAACATCAACTAACTACGAATAATCAACAATAATTAACCACTATAACATTTAAACAATATTAACTTAAGGTTGAGTTAGGAAACTTGCCTCTTTCGCTGTTTACAGCTACACAATAAACTTATCTGCGTTTGAAAGACCTATAACCAATAATATCGGTCTCACAATTAGCACAATATTTCATAACATGTAACACTGTAATTCACAGTCAATCTGTCTCCTAGGCACATTACCACATAGCCACATTAGTGTTTATAACATATATAAACACTTATCAAGTCTAACTAGTTCGGTCTCGTTGGATTTCAGTCCATTCTCGGTATTCTAGTCACCTTATTCGACAATTTACACATTGATTGTCAATTTAATCTTGGTCTCTAAGCTTCAATATTATTTAAGATAAGTCAAATATCGTTTATAATATTTTTTAGAAGCTTTTAATAATTTATAAATAATTATTATAATTTATAATAATTTTTCAAACACTTAAATCATTTTTAAATGATTTAATTATCAAATAATCTTATTATCATTAATATAATAATATAAAAATATTAATAACATACTTGTCAAAATATTAAAGTTATTATTAATAACTTAAAATATTTTTAAATCATCAATATTCTACTTAAATAATTTTTAAAATAATTAAAATTATTTTTAAATCATCACCATTAATATTTAAATATTAATGAAATTATTATCAAAATATTAAAAGTCATTAATTATAACTTAAAATGTTTTTAAAATATTTTTCTCATTTTTTAAATGATTTTTAATCAATAAAACTATTTTTAATTCATTTATTTAATTTAATAATTAAATAAATCTAATATCATTAATATTAATTTATTAATGAAAATTCTTCAAAAATATTAAAAGTTACATTTTATAACTCAAAATATTTTTAAACACATTATTCTTATTTAAAATAATTTTTCATAATATTAAATTATTTTTTTCTAATTTATTTAATATACTAATTAAATAAATTAAATATCATTATTCAAATAATTATAATTATCAATGAAAAATATTCCAAATAGCCAGAAAGTATTTTTCATAATTTAAAATCATTTTTAAAATCATTTTTGTTAATTTTTATAATTTATTTCTATTTTTAAATAATTTATGGAATATTCAAAAATTAGAAAATAATAAAACCGTCGCTAAAGCCCTTTAGTGACACAAAGCGTAGCTGTTGGTGATCTTGAGCTCAAGAACACTGACAGCTTCGTGTTTAAGGGTCATCGTTTGACCACGATTGATTCTTTGTGTAATAATGTTCTGGGCTAGCTTGAAATGTGGTCGTGTAGTTCTTATGACACACTACAACATCCAACCTACATCGTGATAATACAACCAAACAACACGAAGATCTGATCTTCCAAACCTTCTGTCAAACCGAATCTGTGTTTTTTAGGTAACCCAGAAACCCAGCAGCTTCGAGAGTCTATTTTGGGGCTCGATTAATATAGTGTTCTGGTAACATGTTAAGTGGTTTCTTGGTTCATACCCGTAGTATACATGACAAGGAACAACACTAAATCCACAGATCAAATAAACAACAACAAAATCACAAGTTACAGCTTGGTCAAAGTCTGTCAGAAACATTGCTTCAACCGTTTCTGGGTTTTCCAGAAAAATCAATCCGTGACCGTGGGGCCGGGTTTGACCACTCACTATGTTCGATCACTTGATGTTTTAAGAGATATAAAGGCAAGAATATATAGTCAACATTGCAGGCTACAACATGGTTACCATAACATTATCATATCACATAAACAATGTCAGATCCAGGCCTTGTAAAAATTTGTCAGACGCCATATTACACTTTCTGGGTTACCCATAAAGTTCATGGTCAACGTCGGTCAACGGTGTTTTACCATGAATAACTTCAAATCTAGACAACAACTGACTGTGATACCACTTACAGATTAAAGACAACATACCAGGCTACAAATCCAAAACTTAAAAGAACAAAAATCTTAAACGAGCAATGATCTGTGGCCACTGAATTTCTTGTCAGACCACAAAAATTGCTCAAGAACAGTTTTTTTAAAACTTCATTTTTAAAGCACTTAGATGCTATGGATCTATGATATATCACCATAGATCATCATAAAACACCTTCTAGAAAACATCTAATCACATAAACACAAAAGTTGTCTTAGCATACAAGATCAAAATAGGTTTTAAGGTTTATACCTTTTATTGAATATGATTTGATCTTGCCTTAACAATCTGATCTATATGTTTTAAAGGGCTAAAATATGACTGATCTACTTGATAATTTCGGAGCTTTGAGAGAGAATAAGAGTTGGTGAGAGCTTGTGTACAAAATGACTAAGTTTTGTGACTTTTTCTCTCTCATTCTCTTATATAATTGATTTAATGAATGCTCCAATGCTAGCTGTCAGTTTTGATCAGTAAATGGCTGAGATATAAGTCAAAATGATCAAGCAATTAGGTCACCAACTAAAGGTATTACCAATTTTACAAGTTAGCTCATTAAGAATGTAAAAAGGGTATTTTTGTCATTTGCACTTTAATTTAATGGCATGATGGTCAATTGCCCAAACCCTTAGGGTTTAACCCTAAGGTTCTAACCCTTAGGTTTTAAACTTTAGTTTCCAAAATTTCCAATTAGGGTTTTAATTAGAAAAATAAAAGTTTTAAATTACAATTTAGGGTTTGTAAAATAGAAATTAAAATAACTAAAATATAATTAGGGTTTTCTAATCATATTTTAAGTTTAATAAACACCTTATGCTTGCCCATTAAGATTAGGATTTCCTAATTAGGGTTTAGGATTCTTAAATATGAAATTAGGGTTTCTCGGCGTACAATTAGGGTTTTTAACTGTACATTTAGTTTTCTAAATTTGAGATTAGGGTTTCTAATCGCTTATTAGGGTTTATAATTACAAACCATATCCGATCAATCATTGATCATAATTCTAAACAGTACAAACACGTATTCATTAATATAATTATTTTAATTATATTTTCTATCGAATTCCCATCCAGAAATTAAGGTTAGGATTTCTAAAGTCTTTAAGCACAACTCTACACTAATTTTATTAGTCAATACACAAATTAACCTTCTCGAGACTCGTATCACATAAACTTTTCACAAAATTAATAATCAATATTAATATTAATTAAAAAAAATTTATTCAAAAAATTTTGATTATTCGAAATCCTGGGTTATCACACTAATGAATTAGCATATGAAAACCATAAGAATCTTTTTAAGCACAGCGGAATAAGTAAAATGTCCCCTTCACTGATATATTCATGAACATATATATATTATTCGTAGAGTTAGTCTAGTTGTAAGCAGTTAATACATAAAGAACATTTATAGCAGTTAGGTACATTATGTAAATGACAGAAAGTAAATGACTGAATGTAAAAGACACAAGGTATTTTAAGTGGTTCAGAGACTCAAGCTCCTAATCCACTCTTCTGCTTTAACTAGCAGGAATTCCACTAAGGAAGGGCAGCACCCTGAATCACTAAGATTCTTCAAGGCCAACAGCCTTGAAACTTCAGTTCACTAAGAACTCTTCAAGCCCAACAGGCTTGGAACTCCTCTAGTTCCCTAGAAACTCTTCAAGCCCAGCAGGCTTGGAACTTTATTTAGTCTCTTCGGACAAGGACCCCTCAGGCCCTGGCTACTTGTTGGTGTAGTTATTGTTGGTGGTGCCTTGCTATTAAGATGTCTTTAAGCTTGAATATCTTTTGTTCTTAGCAGCTTGGCATGGTCCTCTTTGCATTCTACGTAGAGTCTGGACCACATCTTCTTTGGTGAAGTTGATCTTCATTCTGTTATGCTCATCTTCATCCGATGTCAGCTGTGCACCACCACCATTTAGGTTTGCTAAGTGTTTGAGCTTTTGGAAGACTTCGTCTGACACTTAGCATTCCCTGAACACTTCTTGAGTGGTTTGCAGACATGGTTCTGCATCTGTTCTATTTCAGGTTTTGGTTCATGGTGATTCGTAGGTGGCTCTCTAGATCTTCTTTGTGCTCTGTAACTTTTTTGAATGCTATCTTCTTGGCCGTCTCGGCTCTCAACTTAGCTACCATTTTCAGTGGCATTCTCATCTTTGTTAAGTGAAGCTTTAGTCTGTTTAAGTTCTTCTTCAAAGCTGCTTCACTTCCACCTTCGTAGTCTCATTGTCATTGAGACTTGTTCTGTTTAGCTTTGGTGGAACTCGTAGAGTCAACAATGTATCATACCAACAACTCTACGATCCTTCAACTCAACAACATTAATAACTCTTGATCTTTGAAGCTCTGGCTGATATATACTCCTTCCCAATCTTTCCGTTGGAATATAGCCATTGAAAGCTATTTGAATTGCTTCACAGATCTCGAGTTATTTGATGTAGACTGTAGATGTGACACGACATCCCCTTTTTCATCTTTCTTACACTGCTGTCTACTGTTTACCTACCCCGTCAGAGATGTCACTTTGATGTCGTGGGCAGGTAGTCAACTTTATTTCTCCTTGCTGATTTCTCGATTAGAACGTCAGAAGTTGTCCTTTTTCACTGATGCTCTCAACTAGCAATGTTCGAATATCATTCTTCAGATTGAACCATTGCCAATGCTTCAATCTTCAGATGACCGAACTCTACGATTCTGATGCAGATGTTCTTAGACCTGATCGTAGTGTGTCTTGTTGAATGTTACTCATTGACAGATTTGAGACAACACTACGATCCTTAAGAGTGTTTAGTAGATCTTCAATGTAGAACATATCTTCCTTTTCTCGTGCAGTGCTTCATCACTTCTATTTGCCTCGACTGATCTCAGGAACTGATAGCTTGACTCCTTGTTCTAGTCTCGTATGAATAGCAAGACACGTCAGATTTTCGACATGCCTAGCTCGCTTTCTCCATGTGATCTACCATTCACTTATCATCAATGGACTGACCCATGCTTAATCACTTTAGTCTTGTTCTTCAGAAACTGGCCAATATCTCTGTGTAAACTTCATCAGTTCCTACTTTGTTTGGCAAACACAACGATCCTAGTTGACCCCAAGACCGTTGTCTTCTGTTTTGTATACAGCTACTGCACTTGCTGACTTTCTTTAGTCAGTCCTTTTACTAAAGTCTTCTTTTGATAAACTTGTGGAAGACTTCATCTTGAATAGCTTCACAACTCAATCTGGATGTTGATTGGGTTGGTGCTTGGATCTTCTGTTAGTTTTAATGCTATTCGTTGAGTGCTCTCTAGTTTCCTTTAGGTGGAATGTATATTTGCAACTCAGACCAGAGGCTTTATACTTTGGATATTCTGGGAGTGCTCATTTGTTGAGAATCATGTTTACTCTACGATTCTGCCTTGGCATTGTGAGCACCTCTGTTGAAGCCTTAGTTCTGCACTCTACGGTTTAGCTTTAGTTCTGCAGACATTACGACTCCAAGATCAGATTCTGACACTCTACGATTTTTGACCTTAAGCTTGTTGTCTTCATCTGATCTGGCTCGACTATGATCTCTGCCTCTTATATAATCAGTAGACTCTATGACTCTGAATGTGGTCTACGATTCTTGACTTGGCTTTGGTAGATGCTCTTTTGGCTCTTAGACAGGCTGTCTCTACGATTCTGAGCATGACCTCCTCAGCAGGCTAAGGCTCCGAGGAAGTTCTTCTCGACACACTACGATCCTTCCTCGTCTCTCCTAGTAGTCTATGAACTCCGAGATGTACTATCTTGCAGACAATAATTTCGCCTTGATAGTTATTAAGTTTTTCTTGACTCTCCTGGCAGACTTCAATTTCTGGTGCGGTGCTCGATGATCAAACAAACCTATCTATTACATTATAAGATCAACCTAACAAGCTTGATCTTTCTATATTTATAGTCCTTGTACAACATTTCTTTTTAAGGACTTTGCAAAGCTATTTTGCTTATTTAGGATTAACCTAAAATATTTGATCAATTCATTCTAAGTCCTTGTACATATGTTCCTACTATCTATCAAAGGACTTTACATCTTTTCTTAATGCAAGCATACTTGCATATTCATTCATTTATATCATAATCAAATCATATATAAATAGAAATATCATTCACATGCTTATTCCTAACATAATGCATGCATGCATATAGACGTAAAATGCATTTAATGAGCTCCAGGTTTGAATTTACCATACCCTTTCTGAGGTGATTTGGAGACTCTTATCCACATATATGGATTTAGACCAGCCGAGCAGCTCCCGTAGGACCTCTTCAGGTGTAAAAAGGAGAGCTTCTGATGTGCCTCGGTATCGCCTAGCCCGATAGCCTCGTCGGTTGATGGAGTCTGTGATTTATCCTATCTGGGTTATTGTACCAGATGTTGAGGATGAGGAGGAAGATGTACAGATCGCGGATCTTGCTCCTTCTGCTTCTATTCCCCGCAGAGAACTCCCAACAATAAATGTGATGATTCAAGAACTTTTGGATGATTTGAGTTGCCACCCCTCGATTTGTTTGCATGTGAACAAGGTAAAATGCGTGTTTGATCTTCCTTTTTCCTATTGATGATGAGTAAGGGTTTTGATGTTGATTTGCATTGTAATGCAGGTTTCTGGCTTTACGCAGCCTCGAGGGAACTGGTTCAGCATTCATTCTCTGTACTAGACTCTTCACCTAGAGTACCTAGAGATTGTGTATGCTTGGGGTTTTAAGGCATTCTTTTCCATCCTCCCCTGTTATTGTCCCTGGGGTTACCTCATGACGTTGTCTGAGTGCTGGTTTCACCTGACTCAATCTCTCTATTTGCTGGATTACGAGGTGATGATGACGCCGATGGATTGGCAGTTTATCACAGGTATGGAGTTTTTCGGGGTGTTAGTGCCTTGTGTGGCTGACATTCCCCTACTGCTATTAGATCCTTCCTAGGAGTCCAGGCTACGACGCTCAACGGCAGGATAGTCCGTATTGGTCCTTTATGTTTAGACGCCGTGAGTGAGGCTTTGACTGAGCCATTACCCGATGATTGGCGAGTCAGAGATAGCATTCTTTGGTGATTGTTCCTGATCATCCTCCGGGGTTGTTTCCTGGCGGATAACTCCTCCACGATGTCGTTCGCTTTAGTTAGCGCCACACGGGAGGTGGACCGTATTAGAGAGTTTGATTGGGCCTCCTATACCTTTGCTTACTTCCTCAGGGGAATGCGTCTGTGCTCGCAGGGCTTGACGGAGGCTTGGCTAGGATTTTACCCATTCCTGCTAGTGAATATTTCACTTTTGATTTCATTTGTTCGGGTTAAAAGTGTTGACTGACCGTAGATATTTGATCTTGTATTGGCAGTTTTGGGCATATGAGAGGCTCCCATGTCTTCATCCCGTTAGTTTGTTAGGTTTAGACACCTAACCATGAGGACGACGATGGCATCACTCCACTTTGACGGAGGTTCCTATAGCTGATGGTTTCACCCATTCTCGCTTATAATTGAAGCTATTGACAGCCGATGTCATTACATGGGTTCCTTACTCTGAGGACCATATGACAGTTGACTTTGAGGGTGGTTTCCCGACTAGTGTCGAGTATGTGATGTCCACCCGTCATCTTCCTCTCTTCACAGATAGAGGTTGGCATCTCTATTTAGAAGAGCGTGCTATTAGGAGCACCACATGAGAGATCCGTATATCAATCTATCCTCCTGCCAGGCGTTATTGGCCTGTGTCGTAGTCGTCGATCAGTGTTATCCCGTTGGTGGGAGTTGATGGCTTTGCTTTGTCAGAGGGTCCGTTCACTCTGGAGGCATTCTACCGCTGGTGGTTCCCTCGCACCATGGGAGCTCAAACCTGTGCCACACAGTTTATGGAGGATATGGTTCCTGGCTCCGTCATGATGGCAGATTGGATTTCCTGCATCGGAGAGCCTATTCATCTGACGCAGATTGATAGCTTGACCTAGCAGTTGGACCAAACACATTTCTTTATCCGGTATTTGGGCAGAGATCCTTCTGAGGCAGATTCTTTTGATCTTTCCAGCTCAGGGGATGGCCGTTCAGGTGGCCCATATTCAGATGGTTTTGACGATGCAGATCCTCCGTTGTATCAGCCTGATATCCCTACTGGAAGAGATTTAGTGACTCGGGAGGAGTTACATCAGATGGATAAGTTGGATAATGTAGATATCAACATTATTGACTTCTTCTAATGCATTTCTCACTATATCTTTTGATAGGCCTCTGTTAGATATTGGGCGACTATGCCCCATTCTCGTTATATCTTTTGATAGGCCTCTGTTAGTTGTTGGGCGGCTGTGCTCCATTTCCCTTTATTTTCAGCTGTATATAGAGATGATGTATTTAGATGATGATGTACTTAGGAATGTATGTATACTATTTTTCATTCCCTACATCATATTGTCATCTATTTTTTATCATGCATGTATTATGTTATGCATATGTATTTCCATAGATGAGTTCAGCATTGAGCCTTGGCTGGTCCTATGACACTGCCCTACAGATGTCTTCATCGATAATTAGATGGATTGATCATACCCCACTAGTATTGATGGTATCTTCATTGAGATTGTGGTATGACAACTTGTCCTCCCTAGATCCAGTGACAGTTGACCAGCGGATGCGCCACTCCATGACCCTCCTAACATTCCAGGTTCCATCGGGCTTTGTAGAGGGCATGCTGGAGCATTGGGTACATGATAGGCAGGTTTTTTGGTTTGAGACCCATGAATTGACTCCTACCTTGGAGGAGTATAAGCGTCTAACAAATTTGCCATTGGATAGGCCCTGCGCTCAGACGGCTGTCGGTGATATGAGCCAGCAGTTTATGACCCTCACAAGTTAGAGGCGTAGAGTTGCCCTGGATGAGATTTCCTCGGGGCATGTAGTGTCCATGAGTTTTCTGATAGACAGATTTGAGTCTTTGGACAGTTATCGGCGGCACTCCGTGGATTTCACCACTTTGGAGAATGATTGGCGTGTTGCCTGAGTAAATGCACTCTTGGTGTGTATGGTGGCATATCTATACATGCCATTGTACATGGACCACTTGGACATCGGTGTGATTATGGTAGTGCATGCTCTCTGGGAGGGACATACCATTCTACTGATGATTTTGGCAAAGACCTTGAGGTCAGCCACGCATTGCCATACCCATTCTGTGGGGACATTTATAGGAAGTTCGGTCTTACTGTGCGTGTGGTTTATGACACACTTGAGACCGATTGGCACTTTTCGACGCCATGAGCATTACTTTTCCCATGAAATAGTCATGTCTTACTCCTTTCAACCTGCAGAGTGTACAGACGCTGCTTCTTGGTCGATTTTCTTATCAGGGATCGAGGATCCGTTTGATATTCTGTCGTGTTCAGGGCTTAGCTCTCCTTACAACTTTATCACTTATGCATCTAGCGTGGATTATCTCCCCCTAGTTAGTTTGAGGGGTGTGACCACTTGCCATTCATTGGCTGTTATGGCACAGTTTGACCAGTTTCACGATGTTCATCCCTTTAACGGGGTATTGGATCAATGTTTGTCAACTCGGCTTCAGTCAGCAGAGGATTTGTCCAGGGTTTATGACTGTTAGACCCAGCGTAAGAGGGATGATTTTACTATTAGCCATCCAGGCCGTTCTATAAAGTATTCTGCATGGTTGGAGGCTGAGATTGAATCAGCTAGGGTTGTATCCTTAGAGCCAAAAATTGGTTTTGACAGTGGGGAGGGAGCCTATGCAGGACCCTGATTCTCCCACTGAGGTTGGGTTGTTTGTTGGGTTGTTAGCATCTCTGGTTGATTCCCCTAGTATTCCAATTGTTGTGACTCCACATTTTGCAGAGTATTTAGAGCAGAGTCTGTATTTGATGACGTTTGAGAGGGATCGGGCTATGGCCTTGACGTTGATGGCTCTTTCTAGTTGAGATGCCATCCTAGTTGAGAGGGATGATGCTCTAGCTCGTAGGGACACCGCTGTTCCTGAGTAGGACGAGGCTCGATCATCTAGGGATGCAGCTGTTATTGAGTGGGATGGTTCTCTGTCTGCCCGAGATGCTGCCACTACAGATAGTACTGCACTAAGATCTCACGCTACTGATATCATTGTAGAGATGAGTACATTCGTTGATGAGCATAGTGTCACCATGCAGATTACTATAGATATCTTGGCTTGTGTGGATACCCTAGGGTAGGAGCTCATAGAGTTACCCCCATCTTCTGAGAGGGATACTATTTTAGATTTGATGGCACACTTATCCACTGGTTTGTAGATTACCTTTGATTTTCCTGCATAGACTAGCTTAGCCATTTTTATTATGTACATGACACATTGTATATATCAAACAGTATTATATGGCAAGGAAAAATGTTTTGATTCACTTCCCTTTTAGTTATGCCTTGTTACTTGCTTGATAGTTGCTTGTTCTCCAGGGCTTATGATCTTGATGTATTCTGAACTCCTCCTTGATGGATGGACATTGAGATGTCTCTGGATCTTTCAGAATGGATCATTTATCTTTGTATTCCCCTACCCTTTGGTGTCTTGGGACTGGTTTCTGAATGTGGTTATGGAGAGGATTGTGGCTTTCTTCTCTGAGGTTGACCGCTCCACAAATGGTCCCTAGTACTCCTTTGTATTGGGGAGCCCAGGTAGTTCTATCTCTTATGGAATAATGTTTCTCTTCGAGGACTTAACCGCAACTTAGATGGTCGCCGATTCTCCATTTTGTGTGGGGAGACCAGATAATTCCATCCCTTTGGTCTAAGCTGATGAGGTGTGGTTTAAAAGTTTGAAGGATGATCCCAGTACCATTGACAAGTTTTTGTCATTTGGTAGGGGGAAAGACCGCACCGTGAATGGCTGCCTACGTACTCCCACTGATGAGGGGAGATCAGGTCTGTATAGTTCCAACCTAGCGTGAAAAGGTTGAAAGTTGTGGGGGGTAAATTGGGTGTAGAGATTTTTTTTTCTGTAGTTAGACCGGACCATAAAAATGGCTGCCTACATACTCCCGTGTATTGGAGAGATAAGGTCTGCGTAGTTCGCTCCTGATGGGACAAACTGAAGTTGTGAAAAGTTTTATCCCTAGTGGAACAAACTGAAGTTGTGAAAGGTTTTATCCCTAGCGGGACAAATTGAAGTTGTGAAAGTTGGAATGAGAAAGGTTTTGAAAACCTGAATTGAGTGATGGAACTAATGATCCAGAACTAGGCTACTGGTTTGAAGATATGTTCGTCCCTGATGGGCCAAACTGATCTGATGAAGGGCTGTAGTGAAAGATTTTGAAAACTTGAATTGACTGATGGATCTGATGATCCAGAACCATGATGTCAGTCTGCAGGTAACTTCAGACATAGTACAGTTTCACGGTGTCTGAGTTGATGAGTTGGGGAAATTCCTCTCCATCTATCTCTTATAATCTGAGGGCTCCTCCTGTCAATACCTCCTTGACAACAAATGGGCCTTCCCAGTTTGGGGCAAAATTTCCTTTGGATAGATCATGGTTGTCAAGAAACTTCTTCAAGACCAAGTCGTGTTCTTTGAATTGTCGTAGCTGGACTTTCTTGTTGTAGGATCGAGCGATCCTCTATATGTATAACTGATCATGGAAGATGGTTGTGGCCCTCCGTTCATCTATTAGAGACAACTGGTGGTACCGATCTTATAACCATTGGTCTTCATCCAGCTAAGCATCTATCAACACTCTGAGGGATTCGATTTCCACCTCTATGGGGAGCACTGCTTCCATTCCATAGGTTAATAAGTAGGGGGTTGCCCCAATGTAAGTACGCATTGACGTTCTGTAGGCTAATAGAGTCAAAGGCAATAAGTCAGGCCATCCTTTGTGATTAGCGGACATCTTTTGCAAGATCTTTTTGATATTCTTATTTTTCGCTTCAACAACAGCATTCGTCTTTTTGATGTTTGATGTGGAATTTACTGCATAACTCTTCCATCATTTGGTTGTTGAGGTTTTTAGGATTATCTGATACAATCACCTCTGGTTGTCCATATCGACAAATGACATTGTTTTTGATGAAACCAATGATCACCTCTCTAGTAATCCTGGGGGAAGAGGCTGCTTCTACCCATTTGGTGAAGTAATCGTTCATGGTAAAGATAAATCGATGACCATTGATGGCTTTGAGCTTGATGGGCCCGATCATGTCCATTCCCCACATTGAGAAGGGCAAGGGTGAACTCATATTGTGGAGCTCCATTGGAGAGGCGTGGATAGCATTCCTATGAATTTGGCATTGATAACATCTCTTGACGTGATCATTACAGTCAGCTTTGAGAGAGAGCTAAAATTGCCCTGTTCTTAGGATTTTCTTGACAAGTAGAAGGCTGCTCATGTGTGGGCCGCATACTCCACCATGGATTTCATCCATGAGTCTTTGAGCTTGATCTTTGTCTAGGCATCTAAGAAGGCCTAGTCCTTCATCTCTTTTGTAGAGTGCATCTCCGCTCTAGTAGAATTTCATGGCCATTCTACGGATCCACTTTCTTTCAGCTTGACTCACCTCGGCGGGTGTAGATCCATCTCGCAGATGCTCTTTGATATGCTAATGCCAAGGGTGTTGGATAGGAGGCAGTTCATCTGATACTTCTCCAATGTATTTCCCGTAGGCTGATGCCTTTTGCCGGGCAAATGTGATATTTGGCATGTCTTCCATATCAAGTATGTTGATCTAGGAGGCCAAAGTTCCTAGTGCATCCGCAAAGTCATTCCTGTTCTGAGGAATGTGGAGGAAGGATATTTCTTCAAACTTCGATGCCATCTGGATAACTTCACGATGGTAAGGCAGCAAATGTAGTTCTTTGGTGTGATAGATCCGCGTGGTTTGCCTGATTACCAGTTTGAAATCTCCAAAGACAGTTAACCGTCTGACGCTCATGGCTTGAGCTAGTTTCAACCCCATGATACAACCTTCATACTTAGCTGTGTTGTTCGTGTTGATAAATTGCAATTTGATGGCAACGGGATACTGCTCTCCCGAAATGGATACTAGAACTGCTCCAGCTCCTAATCCTTCAGTGTTTATGGCTCCATCAAAATATATCTTCCATGGTTGGTGTGTATTGTCTGATGGTATTTCTGAATTGCATTACCCCTTCATTTGGGAAGTATATTTCCAAAGGTTTGAAATCCCCTAAAGCTGCGACGACCAGTTGATCCAGCCTCCGACAGACTTTTGAGTCACACAGATGATGTCAAATTGCTGGATGATCAACTGCCATTTGGACAGTCGACAATTTAACATAGGCTTGCTAAACACGTACTTGAGAGGATCCACGCGGGACATGAGATGGGTTGTGTGACCATGGAGATAATGTTGTAATCTCATGGAAGCCCATGCTAAAGCACATCAAGTTTTCTCAATCAGAGTGTACTTGCGCTCACTGATGTTAAATCTTTTGCTGAGGTAATAGATAGCTCTTTCTTGTCCTCTATCATCTTTCTGTCCCAGTATGCAGCCCATGGCATTGTCATTAATTGACAGGTATATAAACAGGGGAACACCATCTGTAGGACCCCAACTTTTATGAATAAAGACTTAATTTTCTCAATATATTTTTTTGAATATTATGGTGTGGATTTGATATAATGTTATAGTTGTGGATAATATTTACAAATTTGTAAAGTATGCAAGTTGTTATAAAATATTCGGTTGGTCAGGAAATATTCGTTTTATCAGGGAATATTTATACGACGACACAATCATTGGTGGACCCCACAACGGAATTACTATCGGAGTTAGAAAATGACATAAATACCTTTTTATAAAAATAACGGTGAAAGTTTTACCGTTAACTGTTGAAATTCCCGGTGATAAAAGTACAATAATACGCGTGGTTGCATAGTAGCACATGGTATTGATTATTGATGCTTACGTGAGAAGTCACTCAGTTATATTCAATTATTGCTACAGTAATTGTTGCATAGTATCTCACATTATTGATTCTATTATTGTCACAGGATCATCTACATAATATTTGATATTGTTAAATAAATAATTGAGATGACATGTTATTCATATTATTATTTGTATTATTGACATTGTCTAAAAAGTTCTGTCGATGAAAGGAGTTTGGTCCTAATTGCGAGCTAATAGTGAGAAATCCTTATCGGAAAGCCCCCTCTTTTCTGGGAATGATCTGGTTGTTAATATTGCAAGTTATATTATTGATGAATAAATATTGTTAAAAATATTGAGAGGATTTTTATGAAGTATTTGTGGTAATTTTACTTATTATTTGGACCCCCACTTACCCATTTTTAAAAACTATCGATAGAAAGTTATCTCAGTTTTGTTTATATATATTAAATTTTGGTGGGTGGGTGGGTGGGTGGGTGGGGGGGGTGGTGACTTTGTCGGGAGGGAGTAACTTATTATATATATATATATATATATATATATATATATATATATATATATATATATATATATTATACTAAATTTTGTTTTTTATGAAAAATAAAATATATTATATTTTATTATGCATAGTATTTGTATAGTATCTGCATAGTGTTTGCATAGTAAATTAAAAAAAATTTCTTCAGCCGATCGGTTTCACCCGTGAATGATTCCCTGTGCAGTCCGTGATTTTCTAATTCAAATAGTACCCTTCCATTCTTCTATAAATAGGATGCTCAGTTTAGAAATGAAAATCACACCAAAATCAGAGAATTCTTCTTCTATAATATTGAGCGTATTTCTTTAGAGTTTAAGAAAGCTTAGAGTGTAGAAAATAGTGAAAATTTTCTTCAAGAATCTATTCGCTATACCTATCGGATTTTGAGGTAAGGGGTATTATTTATTTCATATTCGCTTACGATATTATTTTTCGTATTCGTAAGAAATTTTATTTCATTCAATATTCGCAAAAAATATTATCTTCGTTTAATATTCGTAAGGAATATTATCTTCATTCAATATTCGTAAGGAATATTATTTTCGTTCAATAGTTGTAAGAGATGTTATTTTTGTTCAATATTCGTAAGAAATAATATTTTCTTCCATACTCTGTAATATGTAAGTAATATTATTTCGTTTCAGATTTCGAATTCTACACTCATTTTGTTAAGTATTGCTTCTATACTCCTTAAAATTTGTAGAATATCCTTGAAATTGTGCTTCATCTAGTATCGTTTAACAAATATATTTTTTATGAACATTCTTATTCATTTTTAGTTTTTCATGCCGGAGTACTATTCATGGATACTACTCATTTATACGACACTATTTATATGTACGGGCACTATTCACGAAGTACTATTTATGGAATACTATTCACTTGGGTACTATTCACCTGGGGTATTATTCATGAAAAAAAATTAATTTCTTTTCTGTCCAAATCAATTTTTATACAATATTATTCTTGAATTTTACTCCACAAAGCAGTTATCATATTGACAATTTGGACATTTTTAAACTCTGGATAAATTTAAAGTTTTTAACATGTATCCTTGATTTCGTTTGATTAATGCTTATATCATTGTCATCATCCTCATGCTTATATTGTGATAAAAGTCATCTTTGGCCCGTAGTGCATAGATAGACTGTTGATTGGTATGATTATGACCATGGATTATTCGGTATAATCATGACCTGTAATGTTACAAGTGATGTGGATTATTTATTGAGCTGAGTCTCAGCGACAGTTGTTGATATGATCATGACCATGGGTTCTCTTTGGCCAAAGGTGCAAAGATGAATTGTTGTTTGGCATGATCATGACCATTGATGATAACACGAATATCCTTGGCCCGTAGTGCATGGATAATTTGTGGACGTGATACTAATAAATATCCTTGGCCCGTAGTGCATGAATAATTCAGTGATGTGAATTAGTTATTAAGTTGAGTCTTAGTGATAAAATTAATGATAAACTTTTTAAATTGTAGAAGATAGTAGATATCATGCTCTACTTGACTCTTCTAGTGGAATGTTATTTCTGCTGCAGTTGTTGATCTAAAACATGTTGTCTATTGTATTCTATCAGTTGTTATACTGTTGAAGGCTAACGATAATTTATTATGCATTATCTTAGTCATAATATTTCTTACTGGGCTAGTTGAGCTCACCCTTTTCTTTCACCATTCTCTTTAGGAAATGAGAATATAGCTAGGACTAGTCGGGGAATGGAGTGACGGTCTGAGATGGTTGCTATAGTAGTCTTCACTATTCTATAAAATAGTGTGATAATACTTGTAATGGGGACTTATTTTAAGTTTGGATATTGTCTAGGAGACAATATTTGTATTAAAACTCACATCTTATGTTTTGCGTATTCTGCACGACACTTAACAATTGTATAAATTAAGTTTGTATTTGAATTATGTACCATGTATTTGGCGACTAAGAATGGGTGATGTATACCTATTTTGGAGGCAACACAGTTGGTATCAAAGCTTAGAGATATGATCCCTGGCTGAGATGTGAGGCTAGAACTAGGAAGGGAGAGACGGGTAAATCCTTCGTTAGTATGACCTACCTAAGCTTATTTGTTATTTAATTGTCGGTCAGAATATAGGGGTAATATATGGCATGTCAATTAACCCTTATTTTGTGACAGTAAAATGGCATATGAAAATGTTAAGATAAGCAAAGGAGCACATGAGACCGTTGAGTCACTGACGATCAATAACCATGAAAATGTGCATCAGAAAGGCAATAATCCTCCTGTAAACAACAACACCGACCAAATGACGAACGATGGTACGTTTAGGAGTTTTCTAGAATTTATACAAAACCAAACGAGAGAGATTCTTGTTCATAATGCAGGTGGAAACACTGGCAACTCATGGCTGGTCACTGCTAAGCAGTTCAAGGAGCTGGGACCATAGGAGTTTTTGGGAAAGCCAGAATCACTTAAGGCAGAAACGTGGATTAAGTAGATCACCAAGATATTTGATGTCTTGGGATGCTCAGAGGAGTAAAAGGTTCCCTTTGCCACCTTCATGTTGCGTGAAGAAGCAAATTACTTGTGGAAATCTACAAAATGTACTCAACCTTTCGTACTAAAGATGTATTGGGAGAAGTTCCAATAATTGTTCAACGACAAGTACTTTCCCGAAAGTATTCGTCACATGAAGGAGGTGGAATTCATCAAGTTGGAGCAAAACAATATGACCGTGTCACAGAACGAGGCTAAGTTTGCGGAGTTATCCCTGTTTGCATCCCATTTGGTTGATAATGAGGAGCGAATGACACGAATGTTTCTAAGAGGTTTGAAACCCGAAATACGTCAATACCTCATTTCCCACAAACTTTGTTTATATTCAGATGTTATGAATAGGGCTCAGTTAGTGAAGTGCGATAATGAGTTGGCTCAACCAAAAGGTAACAACTAACAACACGATAATAATCATATCGGTGGCAACGACCATCGAAATAATGATAACCAACATGGAGGAAATTATCATGCCAGAAATGGTAACCACTTCGGTGGTAATCATGGCCAAGATAATAGGAATGGTGAACTAAGTGGGAATAATTTTAAGAAGAGAAGATTCAACAATGACAGAAAGACGTCGGTAGCAGCACCAGCATCCGCTTCAAAAAAAGAAGAACAATCACCGGTCGTATGTTTCAAATGAGGACAGGAGGGACACATCTGCCCAAACTGTACGCAGCAACCCAAAGTGTGTTTCAATTACAGAAGAGAAGGTCACCTAGCTCGATTTTGTCATGTAGTGAAGTCAAGTCCAGCTGGAAAGGTGACGCCAAAGTATATCCCAGATAAATCAAAACCGGTAGTTTAAGTGAGAGCTTTTGTCGAGGAACCCGAACGAAGTTATCACGGGTAAGTTAATCACAAACTCTTAGGAAGTCTATAACTTGTTAGATACCGATTCTACCCACTATTTTATTTCTCCTACTTTCGCTTAATGTTTAAATTTGACTCTAGAGAAATTAGACTTTGACTTATCTATTGAAACTCCGTTAGGAGAAACCTTCATTACATCCAATATTTATAAATCTTTTTTGATTCAAATCGGTACCCTCACGTTACCTGTCGATCTCATCTCTTTGAAAATACTTGTCTTTGATGTGATTTTAGGAATCGACTGGTTAACTACTCATCATGCAAAAATTGATTATTTTCGTAAGGTTGTTAGCTTTCATTTTCTTAACAAACTTGTTATGCGAATTCAAGCAACCAAACCACTAAAGTCAATCACTATCATATCAAGCCACAAGTAAAGAGCCCTAAGCCTTTCGTTGGTGAATTCCTTGTGTGGGATGCACCAAAGCTAGACTTCCGTAGGGGATGCCGTAAATAACGGTGGCAAGTTAATAGGTATCAATGTGAGGTGTTATCCAAGTCTTGGATGAGAGTTACAGTTTTGAATGATATTTCTATTGTTAATAAATTTCCTGATGTATTCCCCAAAGAACTTCCTAGCCTACCCCCAAAGCGTAAAATTGAATTTGTATCGACCTTGAACCCGGTACAAAACCCGCAAATATTTATTCACCCAAAACGAACGTAACATGCACCAAAGACGTTGGCTCGAGCTGTTTAAGATTATGACCTTACCATTCAATACTATCATAGAAAAGCGAACATAGTAGCTAACGCGTTGATTAGAAGATCGTATGCAGTTAAGCGTGCGACGTTGTTAACACAAAGACCCATTTCGTATAACGTACAAAAGATGGAGATAGAGTTAAAGACTCTAGGAACCTACGTGAAGATAGCGAATATACGATTAGAATAGACTTTAATCGATAAAGTTAAAACTGCTCAAGCTACACAACCGAAGCTGATGAATATGAAGAAGAAGGTGTAAGAAGGAGTTATTCTAGAAGCAAGAATCGACGAAAAGAGAAAATCTCACCCCTCGATTTAATTTATCCATTTGAAATCCTCGATTGAATAGGAACTATGGCCTATAGACTCGCTTTACCACCATGCATGTCTCGTGTTCATAACTTTGTCATATATATATATATATATATATATATATATATATGTGTGTGTGTGTGTGTGTGTGTGTGTGTGTGTGTGTTACGTAAATGTGTGGACTACCCGAACCACATTATTGAATTAGAACTAGACGAGATACCGGAAGATTTAACGTATGAAGAGGTACCTGTTAAAATCTTGGATAAGAAGGAACATATTCCTTCTTGTACCATAAAATGACACTTTTCCCAATTCAATACCAAGTTTGTCTCAACGCATCTTCTCAAAACCATCACCAAATTTTCAAGACATAAATCAAATGAATCTCCAAATACTGAGAAATCATCCATAAATACCTCCACATTCTGCTCCACCATATCCAAAAAAATAGCCATCATACATCTCTCAAAGGTGGCTGGAGCATTGCACAAACCAAAAGACATCCTTCTGAAAGTGAAAGTACCATATGGACATGTAAAGGTTGTCTTTTCTTGGTCCTCTGGAGCTATAACAATATGATTGTAACCTGAATACCCATCCAGAAGACAATAAAACTCATGACCTGCTAGTCTATCCAACATCTGATCTATAAATGGCAGTGGAAAATGATCTTTCCTTGTAGCTTTGTTAAGCCTGTGGTAGTCTATGCAGACTCTCTACCCCGTTACTGTTCTTGTTGGAATCAACTCATTGTTCTCATTAGAAACGACGGTCATACCACCCTTTTTCGGTACACATTGTACTGGGCTCACCCACAAACTATCTGAAATTGGATATATAATGCCTGCATCTAACCATTTCAACACTTCCTTCTTTATCACTTCCTTCATGATCAGATTAAGTCTTCTTTGATGTTCCACTGAAGGCTTGCTATCATCTTCCAGGAGGATCTTGTGCATACAGAAAGATGGGCTGATCCCTTTTATATCTGTTAATAGTCCATCCAATAGGTGACTTAAACTCTCTGAGTACTCTTAGCAATTTTTATTCCTGAAAAGATGTTAGTGCAGAAGAAATAATCACAGGTAATTTTGAATTTTCATTTTAAAATGCATACCTCAAATGATCCGGAAGTGGTTTTAACTCAAGTTCTGGAGGTGTCTCAAGAGATGGCTTCAATTTCACTGATGACTCTCTAGCTTTCTTTAATGGCTCAACCGAAGTCTTGAATTTTTTGAATTGTGGAGTTGTATCAAGAAAATGCACAAGTTCTTCAATCTCCTCATCATCTATTTCTGAATTTCCAGCAATTGCACTTCTCAATGGTTCTTGATTCACCATGTTCTCTACTTCATCATTTAAAACCTTGTCCACTAAATCAACCCTGAAGCATTCCTCATCATCTATCAGAAATTTTATTGCCTTGAATACGTTGAAAATGACTTCTTGATCATGAACTCGCATTGCCAGCTCCCCTTTTTGAACGTCTATCAAGGTTCTTCCTGTAGCTAAAAATGGTCTTCCAAGTATGATCGATATATTCCTATCTTCTTCATAATCTAGAATGATGAAATTAGCAGAAAAGATGAATTTATCCACTTTTACCAAAACATCTTCAATAATTCCCCATGGATAAGTGATCGACCTGTCAGCTAACTGTAACGAAATATTTGTCGGCCTTGGAGCCGGCAATCCCAATTGATTAAATACTGACAAGGGCATCAAATTGATACTTGCCCCAAGATCACACAAACATTTACTAAAGCTCATCTTTCTAATTATGCATGGTATTGTTAAACTACCTGGGTCTTTCAGCTTTGGAGGTAATTTGCGTTGAAGCACTGTACTGCATTCCTCCATCAAGGCCACTATTTCAAATTCTTCTAATCTCTTCTTCCTTGACAAGATGCCCTTCATGAACTTTGCATAACTAGGCATCTGTTCCAATGCCTCAGCGAAGGGTATGTTGATCTGAAGCTTTTTAAATACCTCTAAGAACTTACTAAATTGTTTGTCTGCCCTCTGCTTATGTAATCTCTGTGGATAAGGAACGAGAGGTTGGACTATTGGTATCTGATTCACAGGCTTGTCAAAAGAACCTTCTTTATTTCTCTCTTCTTGCTGTTGTTCAGAACCTTCATTATTCACTTTCTCCTTAGACAAGATTTCTGGATCGTACGGCCGCGCGTCTTTTCTTTATAAAAATGGCGCGGGTGCACCATGCTGATTTTCTGCATCCTATTTTCCAGACCTATGTGTAATCTCTTGACATTGTTCCTTCCCTTCCCTTCTTGGATTTGCCTCTGTGGTACTTGGCAATGAACCTTGTGGTCTGTTGTTAAGCATGCTCGCCATCTGACCCATTTGATTTTCCAGATTTTTAATAGCCACTACTTGGCTTTTAATCATCACTTTCGTATTTACCATATACTTCATCATCATTTCCTCCATCTCTGACTTCTTTTCTTGCTGAGGTGCTGATGGTGTATGATGTTGTTGTTAAGAAAATCCAGGTGGGTAGGGTGGTCTTGGTGCAAACTATTGCTGAACTGACTGTGACTGAAATTGTCTTTGTGGTTGAAACTGACTTTGTTGATTGCCTTGGTTATTTGACCAACTGAAATTTGGATGGTTGCAATTGTTGGAGTTGTATGTGCTCTGAAATTGACCTTGATCCTTTTGATAGTTACTCACATATTGTACAGACTCCGAACTAATAACACATTGGTCGGTTGCATGTGACCCTGCACAAATCTCACACACAAATGCAACTGTCTTCGCCTTGGTCTCTGTCAACGAATCAATCTTCTTTGCCATGGATGCCATCTGTGCTGATAATTAAGTGATAGCATCCATTTCCAACAAATCTGCAACTTTGGGCTGTGGCATCCTGGTTGTAGGATTTTGAAAATCATTTATTGTCATCATCTTAATGAGATTATAGGCCTCTTCATAGCTCTTCGTCCATAAAGCTCCTCCTGCGGCTGCATCTACAATAGGCCTGGACTGCCATCCCAATCCATTATAAAATGTGTTAATCACCATCCAATCCAGTATGCCATGATGTGGACACTTCCTTAGCATCTCTTTGTATCTTTCCCAAGCTTCATATAGTGATTCACCCTGTTGCTGCTCAAACTGGGAAATTGATGTCCTCATTTTAGCAGTCTTAGCCATTGGAAAGATTTTGGCTAAGAATTTCTATGCTAGGTCCTCCCATGTGGTGATAGATCCCGAAGGTAAAGAGTGAAGCCAACTTCTAGCTTTATCCTGCAATGAAAATGGAAATAGTTTAAGTCTGATTGCATCCTCTGTCACCCCGTTGTATCTGAAGGTATCACATATTTCACTGAAACTCAACAGGTGCTCATTTGGATCGTCTATAGCAGCACCCCCAAACTGTACCGAATTTTGCACCATTTGAATAGTGCCCAGCTTAAACTTGAAGGTGTTGGCTGCTATAGCTAGTCTGACTATACTTGACTGCAATCCATTAATATTCGGCATCGAATAATCTCTCAAAGCCCTATGCTCCTCTCTTTGCTCTTCTGTCGCCATATTAGATGTTGTGGTCTCTAACTCTACTTGTATATTTCTACGCGCTCTCGATTTCCAACCTCTTCCTTTAATATTATCCTGAGAAGGTGCCAATTCGGAGTTGGATGACCGCGTGTGCATAAAAATATATACAAGTACCTGAAATACAAACAAAAACAAAAATAGAAATGAGACAAGATTAGATTTGTCTAAGTCATACAATTTAGCTTAAAATTGATGATAATAATTAAATTAAACGCCTTTCCCCGGCAACGGCGCCAAAAACTTGTTGCCTCCTTTTTAGTCTTACCAAAAGGACTCTAACTCATGCAAGTATATATGGGTCAACATGTAGTACAGAGTAAGAAAAGTATCGATACACAAAGAAAGGTTTTAAAATCTAAATTATCATACACCAATTGTATCACTATTTTTTATATGCTTAAACGAATAACTCACAATTTCAAATAATTCTAAAATCAACTAGTACTTAAAAACACAATTCTACGTTAATGAAATAAAATTTGGAATTAAGGGGATTCTAACTTTATTTCATATTTCATCTAAATATTACCATCATGCAAGATTATACAAGTATCATGGAAAATTAGCCAAGAGCACAAACTTAGATATAACTATTTTTCAATGTATTATGACTTGCTTACATAACCTCCACATGCAATAGAAATCATGTAATCATCAATAAAACCAAAATCACTAATTTCTATGTGAAATTGCAGCAATATTGAATTGAAGCACAAGCTTTTATATTACTACACACGGTGAAATAGTATATTTCTATTTGGTTCACAAAATATAAAGCTAAACATTTCAGCCTCATAAACGCATGCTATCATGATTACAGCCATACTCACATGTCATTTTTCAATTCCATATAAGCATCTAAAATGAATGGTGATCAGACATTCATGCAATACAATCAATCATAATAGATATTCCAATGATAAATGATCAATCAAGCAATCAAGCAAATAATTATAGACTACATATCAAAATCCGTTAGAATCCCATAATGGAGTTTAGTTCATTTCTGAACCTAAAATCATTATGGGATTATAGTAACACATTGAAAATAAATATAACAATTGAGAGAGAAAATAAAATTGATCAAACCCAATTACAGAATTCGTTCCAAAATGCTATCCAAATCTCCAATAATTTCCAGCAAAAATGAAATGAATAAATTTTCCAATGACTAGATTCAAAAGAAGATGTATAAAATCTAAAATTTATGCTCAAATCCTCTCTAGAATTAGTTCAAACCTTAGAACCGTAATTTCTTTTAAATGAATAATGATAAAAACCAACATACTCCACATCTGGTACCAACCAGAATAGTTTTTAGATAAGACCACGCTCAAATTTTAAATTCAAAAACATAAGTCAACAAACAACATCAGATAACTTGCGCGGCCGAGCGTGATCGCAATACAAAACGGGCGCTGGCGCGCGACTCCAGTGTGGGCACGTGATGATTACTTTGTCAAGAAGCGCGGCTGCGCTACTTCTATCTGCTGCATACTGATGTTTGCTGCTGCTGATGCTTATTGTTTGTCCTTCACCAATGCTCAGTTCCTTGTCAACACACATTCAATTTGCCAAGCCTTAGTTAGTCTCATACCACATTGCCAATACCAAGATTATGTCATTTCCTGCATTTCCATACTAGAGGATATCTAATTACGAATAATGCAAAATAAATGTAAAATGCAACTTAAAACATACTAAAGTCTACTTGAGATGAGAATAATTCTCGTGAATTGTTATCCAATAAGTAGGTATAAAACCTACTTATCAGTTTGGTCAACTAATTGCGCGCCAATAGGGAGAAATCCTTATCGAAAAGCCCCATCTTTCTTGGGAATGATCTGGTTGTTAATATTGCAAGTTATATTATTGATGAATAAATGTTGTTAACAATATTGAAGGGATTTTTATGAATTATTTGTGGTAATTTTGCTTATTATTTAGACCCGTCACTTACTCATTTTTCAAAATTATCAGTAGAAAGTTATCTCAATTTTGTTATATATATATATATATATATATATATATATATATATGTATATATATTAAATTTTGGTGGGGGGGGGAGTGGTGACTTTGTCGGGATGGAGTAACTATATATATATATATATATATATATATATATATATATATATATATATATATATATTATAATAAATTTTGTTTTTTTATATGAAAAATAGAATATATTATATTTTATTATGCATACTGTTTACATAGTAAATTAGAAATTTTTTTTCAGCCGACAGTGCAGTCCATGATTTTCTAATTCAAATAGTATCCTTCCATTCTATTATAAATAGGATGCTCAGTTTAGAAATAAAAATCACACCAGAATCAAAGAATTCTTCTTCTATAATATTGAATGTATTTCTTTAGAGTTTAAGGAAGCTTTGAGTGTAGAAAATAGTGAAAGTTTTCTTCAAGAATATATCCGCTATACTAGTCAAAATTGCTCTCTTTTTGAGGTAAGGGATATTATTTATTTCATATTCGCTTACGATATTATTTTTCGTATTCATAAGAAATTTTATTTCGTTCAATCGCAAGAAATATTATATTCGTTTAATATTCGTAAGGAATATTATCTCCGTTCAATATTCGTAAGGAATATTATTTTCGTTCAACAATTGTAAATGATGTCATTTTTGTTCAATATTCGTAAGAAATATTATTTTCTTCCATACTCTATATAATATGTAAGTAATATTATTTCATTTCAGATTCTGAATTCTACACTCATTTTGTTAAGTATTGCTTCTATACTTCTTGAAATTAATAGAATATCCTTGACATTTGCGCTTTATCTAGTATCGTTTCACAAGGTTATTTTTTCTGAATATTCTTGTTCATTTTTAAGCTTTTCATGTCGGAGTACTATTTATTTATACAGTACTATTCATATGTACGACACTATTCATACATACGATACTATTCACGAAATACTATTTATGGGGTACTATTTACTCGAGTACTATTCACCTAAGGTACTATTCATGACAAAAATTAATTTTTTTCTGACCAAATCATTTTTGATACAATATTATTCTTAAATTTTACTCCACAAAGAAGTTATCGTATTGACAATTTGGACATTTTTAAACTTTGGATAAATTTAAAGTCTTTAATATTTGTTCTTGATTTCGTTTGATTAATGCTTATATCATTGTCATTATCTTCATGCTTATATTGTGATAAAAGTCATTTTTGGCCCATAGTGTATAGATGGACTGTTGATTGGTATGATTATGACTAGGGATTATTTGGTATAATCATGACATGTAATGATACAAGTGATGTGGATTATTTATTTAACTGAGTCTCAGCGACAGTTGTTGGTATGATCATGACCATGGGTTCTCTTCGGCCAAGGGTGCAAAGATGAATTGTTGTTTGGCATGATCATGACCATTAATGATAACACGAATATCCTTGGCCCATAGTGCATGGATAATTCGTGGACGTGATACTAATGAATATCCTTGGCCCGTAGTGCATGGATAATTCAAGGATGTGAATTGTTTATTAAGCTAAGTCTTAGCGATAAAATTGATGATAAACTCTTTAAATCATTGAAGATAGTTGATATCATGCTCTACTTGACTCTTCTAATGGATTGTTATTTCTGCTGCAGTTGTTGATCTAAAACTTGTTGTCTATTGTATTCTATCAGTTGTTATACTGTTGAAGGCTAACGATAATTTATTTTGCATTATCTTAGTCATAATATTTCTTACTGGGCTAGTTGAGCTCACCGTTTTCTTTCACTATTCTCTTTAGGAAATGAGAATATAGCTAGGACTAGTCGGGGAATGGAGTGACGGTCCGAGATAGTTGCAATAGTAGTCCTCACTATTTTATAAAATAGTGTGATAGTAATTGTAATGGGGGCTTATTTTGAGTTTGGATATTGTCTAGGAGACAATATTTGTATTAAAACTCACAGCTTATATTTTGTCGTATTCTGTACGACACTTAACAGTTGTATAAAGTAAGTTGGCATTTGAATTCTGTACCATGTATTTGGCGACTAAGAATGGGTGATGTATACCTATTTTGGGGGCATCACAGTTGGTATCAAAGCTTAGGGATATGATACCTGACTGAGATGTGAGGCTATAACTAGGAGGGGAGAGACGTGTAAATCCTTCACTAGTATGACCTACCTAAGCTTATTTGTTATTTAATTGGTCGGTCAGAATATAGGGATAATATGTGGCATGTCAATTAACTCTTGTTTTGTGACAGTAAAATGGCATCTGAAAATGTTGAGATAAGCAATGGAGCACATGAAACCGTTGAGTCACTGACGATCAATAACCATGATAATGTGCATCAAGAAGGCAATAATCCTCCTGTAAATAATAACACCGACCAAATGACAAATGATGGTACATTTAGGAGCTTTCTAGAATTTATACAAAACCAAACGAGAGAGACACCTGTTAATAATGCAGGTGGAAACACTGGCAACTCACGGCTGGTCACTGCTAAGCAGTTCAAGGAGCTGGGACCACCGGAGTTTTTGGGAAAGCCAGAACCACTTAAGGCAGAAATGTGGATTAAGCAGATCACCAAGCTATTTGATATCTTGGGATGCTCAGAGGAGCAAAAGGTTCCCTTTGCCTCCTTTATATTGCGTGAAGAAGCAGATTACTGGTGGGAATCTGTAAAACGTACTCAACCTTCCATACTAAAGATATATTGGGAGAAGTTCCCAGAATTGTTCAACGAAAGTACTTTCCAGAAAGTATTCGTCACATGAAGGAGGTGGAATTCATCAAGCTGGAGCAAAACAATATGACCGTGTCGCAGTACGAAGCTAAGTTTACAGAGTTATCCCAGTTTGCATCCCATTTGGTTGATAATGAGGAGCGAATGATGTGAATGTTTCTAAGATGTTTGAAACCCGAAATACGTCAATACCTCATTTCTCACAAATTTTGTTTATATTCAGATGTTGTGAATAGGGCTCAGTTAGTGGAGCACGATAATGAGTCAGCTCAACCAAAAGGTAACAATAAACAACACGATAATAATCATACCGGTGGCAACAGCCATCGGAACAATGATAACCATCGTGGAGGAAATTATCATGCCAAAAATGATAACCACTTTGGTGGTAATCATGGCCAAGATAAAAGAAAAGGTGAACTACGTGGGAACAATTTTAAGAAGAGAAGATTCAACAATGACGAAAAGACATCGGCAGCGGCACCCACACCAGCTTCAAAGCAAGAAGAACGACCACCGGTCGTATGTTTTAAATACGGACAGGAGGGACACATCCGTCCAAACTATACGCAGCAACCAAAAGCGTGTTTCAATTGCAAAGTGAAGGTCACCTAGCTCGATTTTGTCGTGTAGTGAAGTCAAGTCCAGCTGGGATGGTAATGCCAAAGGATGTCCCAGACAAGTCAAAGCTGGTTTTTTAAGTAAGAGCTTTTATCGAGGAACCCGAACGAAGTTATCACGGGTAAGTTAATCATAAACTCTTAGGAAGTCTATACCTTGTTAGATACTGATTCTACCCACTCTTTTATTTCTCCTACTTGTGCTTAACGTTTAAATTTGACTCCATGACAATTAGACTTTGACTTATCTGTTGAAACTCTGTTAGGAGAAACCTTCATTACATCCACTATTTATAAATCTTGTTTGATTCAAATCGGTACCCTCACGTTACCTGTCAATCTCATCTCTTTGAAAATACTTACCTTTGATGTGATTTTAGGAATCGACTGGTTAACTATTCATCACGCAAAAATTAATTATTTTCGTAAGGTTGTTAACTTTCGTTTTCCTAACAAACTTGTTATGCGAATTCAAGCAACCAAACCACTAAAGTCAATCACTATCATGTCAAGCCATAAGTAAAGAGCCCCGAGCCTTTCGCTGGTGACTTCCTTGTGTGGGATGCACCGAAGCCAGACTTCAGTTGGGGACACCATGAATAACGGTGGCAAGTTGATAGGTATCAATGTGAGGTGCTATCTAAGTCTTGGATGAGAGTTATATTTTTGAATGATATTTCTAATGTTAATAAATTTTCTTACGTATTCCCTGGAGAACTTCCTAGCCTACCCCTAGAGCATGAAATTGAATTTTGTATTGACCTTGAACCCGATACAAAACCCTCAAATATTTATTCACCCAAAACAAACGTAACATGCACCAAACACGTTGGCCTCAGCTGTTTAAGATTACGACCATATCATTCTATACCATCCTTAAAAAGCAAACGTGGTAGCTAACGCGTTGAGTAGAAGATCGTATGCAGTTACGAGTGCAACGTTGTTAACACAAAGACCCATTTCGTATGATGTGCAAAAGATGGAGATAGATTTAAAGACTCTAGGAACCTACATGAAGATAACGAATATACGATTAGAACCGACTTTAATTGATAAAGTTAATGCCGCTCAAGCTACGCACCCGAAGATGATGAATATGAAGAAGAAGGAGCAAGAAAGCGTTATTCTAGAAGCAAGAATCGACGAAGAGAGGAAATCTCAACCCTTGATTTAATTGGTCCATTTAAAATCCTCGATTGAATAGGAACTATGGTCTATAGACTCGTTTTACCGTCAAATATGTCTCGTGTTCATAATGTTTTATATATATATATATATATATATATATATATATATATATATATATATATATATATGTTACGTAAATGTGTGGACGTCCCGAACCACATTATTGAATTAGAACTAGATGAGACAGCGAAAGATTTAACATATGAAGAGGTGCCTGTTTAAATCTTGAATAAGAAGGAACATATTCTACGCTCAAAGGTTATACTTCAAGAGTTAAAATCTGAAATGAAAATGAGGTTTCCTCATCTATTCGACATACAAGGTACGTACGTCAATTTCGAGGACGAAATTTCATAAGAAGGGGAGGTTGTAAGACTCCAACTTTTATGAATAAAGGTTTAATTTTCTCAAAATATTTTTTTGAATATTATGGTGTAGATTCGATATAATGTTATAGTTGTAGGTAATATTTACAAATTTGCAAAGTATGCAAGTTGTTATAAAATATTCGGTTGGTCGAGGAATATTCATTTTATCAGGGAATATTCATATGACGGCACAATCATTGGTGGACCCCATAACAGAATTACTGTCGGAGTTAGAAAACGACAGAAATACATTTTTATAAAAATAACGGTGCAAGTTTTACCGTTAACTGTTGAAATACCCGGTGATAAAAGTACAATAATACGCGTGGTTGCATGGTTGGACACGGTATTGATTATTGATGCTTATGTGAGAAGTTACTCAGTTATACTCAATTATTGCTACAGTAATTGTTGCATAGTATCTCACATTATTGATTAAATTATTGTAACAATATCATCTGTACAATATTTTATATTATTAACTTAATAATTGAGATGACAAGTTATTCATATTATTATTTACATTATTGATAATGTCTAGAAAGTTCTGTCGAGGAAAGGGGTTTGGTCACCTAATTGCGGACCAATATGGAGAAATCCTTATCGAAAAGCCCCCTCTTTCCTGAGAATGATCTGGTTGTTAATATTACAAGTTATATTATTGATGATTAAATGTTGTTAAAAATATTGAGGGGATTTTTATGAAGTATTTGTGGTAAATTTTGCTTATTATTTGTACCCCCACTTACCCATTTTTTAAAATTATCGATAGAAAATTATCTCAGTTTATATATATATATATATATATATATATATATATATATATATATATATATATATATATATATATTATAATAATAACAATAAGTTACTCCCTCCCGACAAAGACACCACTCCTCCCCCCCCCAACCAACAAAATTTAATATATATATATATATATATATATATATATATATATATATATATAAGTTTTGTTTTTTATGAAAAATAGAATATATTATATTTTATTATGCATAGTGTTTGCATAATGTCTGCATAGTATTTGCATAGTAAATCAGGATCTTTTTTTTCAGCCGATCGATTTCGCCCGTGAATGATTCCCTGTGCAGTCCGTGATTTTCTAATTCAAATAGTATCCTTCCATTCTTCTATAAATAGGATGCTTAGTTTAGAAATGAAAATCACACCAGAATCGGAGAATTCTTCTTCTATAATATTAAGTGTATTTCTTTAGAGTTTAAGGAAGCTTTGAGTGTAGAAAATAGTGAAAGTTTTCTTCAAGAATATATCCGCTATACCAGTCAGAATTGCTATCTTTTTGAGGTAAGGGGTATTATTTATTTCATATTAGCTTACGATATTATTTTTTGTATTCGTAAGAAATTTTATTTCGTTCAATATTCGCAAAAAATATTATCTTCGTTTAATATTCGTAAGGAATATTATCTTCGTTCAATATTCGTAAGAAATATTATTTTCGTTTAACAGTTGTAAGGGATGTTATTTTTATTCAATATTCGTAAGAAATAGTATTTTCTTCCATACTCTGTAGTATGTAAGTAATATTATTTCGTTTCAGATTCTGAATTCTACACTCATTTTGTTTAGTATTACTTCTATACTCCTTGAAATTAGTTGAATATCCTTGAAATTTGTGCTTCATCTAGTATCGTTTCACAAGGATATTTTTTCTAAACATTCTTGTTCATTTTTAAGCTTTTCATGCCGGAGTACTATTCATGGGTACTATTTATTTATACGGCACTATTCATACGTACAACACTATTTATACGTATGGATACTATTCACGGGATACTATTCACTCAGTTACTATTCACCTGGGGTACTATTCATGATAAAAATTAATTTCATTTCTGTCCAAATTATTTTTGATACAATATTATTCTTGAATTTTACTCCACAAAGCAGTTATCATATTGACAATTTGGACATTTTTAAACTCTGGATAAATTTAAAGTCTTTAATATTTATCCTCGATTTCGTTTGATAAAGGCTTATATCATTGTCATCATCCTCATGCTTAAATTGTGATAAAAGTCATCTTTGGCCCGTAGTGCATAGATGGACTGTTGATTGGTATGATTATGACCACTGATTATTCGGTATAATCATGACCTGTAATGTTACAAGTGATATGAATTATTTATTGAGCTGAGTCTCAGCGACAGTTGTTGGTATGATCATGACCATGAGTTCTCTTCGGCCAAGGGTTCAAAGATGAATTGTTGTTTGGCAAGATCATGACCATTGATGATAACACAAATATCCTTGGCCCGTAGTGCATAGATAATTCGTGGACGTGATACTAATGAATATCCTTGGCCCGTAGTGCATGGATAATTCAGTGATGTGAATTATTTATTAAGTTGAGTCTCAACGATAAAATTGATGATAAACTTTTAAATCATAGAATATAGTAGATATCATGCTTTACTTGACTCTTCTAATGGATAGTTATTTTCGCTGTAGTTGTTGATCTAAAACTTGTTTTCTATTGTATTCTATTAGTTGTTATATTGTTGAAGGCTAACGATAATTCATTCTGCATTATCTTAGTCATAATATTTCTTATTAGGCTAGTTGAGCTCACCCTTTTCTTTCATTGTTCTCTTCAGGAAATGAGAATATAGCTGGAACTAGTCAGCGAATGGAGTGACGGTCCGAGATGGTTGCTATAGTAGTCATCACTATTCTATAAAATAGTGTGATAGTAATTATAATGGGGACTTATTTTGAGTTTGGATATTGTCTAGGAGATAATATTTGTATTAAAACTCACAGCTTATGTTTTGTCGTATTCTGCATAACACTTAACCGGTGTATAAATTAAGTTTGTATTTAAATTCTATACCATATATTTCACGACTCAGAATGGGTGATGTATACCTATTTTGGGGGCATCACACCATCCCTGGGGGGTTCCAATACATTAGCTTTTATCAGCTGCACTTTGATGGAAAGGAAGGCTTTTTAACACTCTTTGTTCCACTTCTTGGAGGAGTTTTTCCTCAAAAACGTGAAGATGGGTTCATAGGTTGCTGTGAGTTAGGAGATGAATCGATTGATGAAGTTGATTCTTCCCAAAAATCCCCGTATTTCCCTCTTTGTCTGGGGTATGGGCAGCTCTGTGATGCCCTGGATTTTTGTAGGATCCAGTTCAATGCCTTTCTGGCTTACTAGGAATCCTAGCAATTTTCCTGATTTGACACCAAAGGCGCACTTGGCCGGATTTAGCTTCAAGTTATACTTACGCAACCGGTTGAAGAGCTTTTTGAGATGATCTAGGTGATCTTCCTCCCTTCGGAACTTGACAATGATTTCATCCACATAGACTTCTATCTCTTTATGCATTAGATCGTGGAAAAGAGCCATCATGGCTCGCTGATAGGTATGTCCAGAATTGATGAGGCCGAATGACAATCGTCTGTAGCAAAAGGTTCCCTAAAGAGTGATGAATGCAGTTTTCTCACGATCCTCTTCAGCAACCATGATTTGATGGTACCTAGCAAAGCATTTAGCAAAGGAGTATATGGCATACTAAGCTGTATTGTCAATGAGTATCTGGATGAATGGTACGGGAAAGCTGTCTTTGAGACAAGCTTTGTTCAGATCCCTGTAATCCACACAAACTCGCACCTTCCCTTCGGGTTTAGGTACGGGAACTATATTGGATAGTCACTCAAGGTATTTTGATACCATGATGATGCCGGCTTGAAATTGTTTCACAATTTCTACTTTGACTTTCAAACTCCACTCAGGTTTTAATCACCTGAGTTTCTGTCTGACTGGCTTGAATCCTTTTTTGATAGGAAGGCGATGAATGACAATATCAGTTGACAAACTGGCCATGTGTTCATGAGACCATGCAAACACATCCTGAAATTGGGTCAATAGAGTAACCATGTCATCCCTTTGGCTTGGAGTAAGGTCCGTACCAATCTGGATTTGTTTGGGGATTTCTGAGGTTCCGAGGTTAAAAGAGGTGGTTTGATCAAGATTTGGCTTGGGTTTATCTTCGACCCATTTTTTGATCTCCTGAGGTATCTCATAGTCATCCATTTCAATCTCCATCAAGTCAGAGTTCAACTTTACATCAAAGTTGTAGTCCTTGTGAAGAATAGGCACATCATCAACAAGTTTAAGCATATCAAACTTTAGAGTCCTAAAATAAAATGCTTTCACTTAATATATTAAACTGTTTAATCATACAAAGTGTTAGCATGAAATGACAAAAACCTCTACTAATTCTATGCAACAAAAGTAACCAGTTATTGCTATCTACAGGGCAGAGGGAGTTTCTGCCCTTTTTACCCTTTTTGACAAATGCAAGGAGTGCTGCTCTAATTGCCAAAGGTTAAGTCCTAGTGGACCGCTGTGATAAAGGGGTTGTTATCGTCCTCCTTCTCTTGAATGATGACCATGACAACTGAGCAGTCGTCATCTAAGATATCCTTGTTCATACTCTCGTTATGTGCCAGGAAGTACATCTTTGATAACTGCCTTTTAATGTCTTGTTTGTGCCTTTGATTCCTTTCCTCCATGTTTGGGTCTGGAATCAGGACTTCCTTTCCTTTAACCGGTATTGGCTTAGGAAATAACATAGCTACCACAGAAGCAGGAACTTTCAGTGAAGGCCGTACAGAATCAGCATATATAGGTTTAGGCAATAGCCTTGTAGATGAAAGAACCGGTATATGCTTGTACAGGTTCTTGTGAATGGACCCATAGGAATAGGCTAATCTAGCTATCCCTATCTGGCTGGGAATTTAAATTGGGGCTTTGATTCCCTGCTGATTCTTTTCTAACCCTTGTCCAGGTTGGAAACCCAAGGATGTCATTTCTTGACTTGCCGACATTACCTCGACAGAAACTCTGGGTTTCAAAGGTGGAGCTTCAATGGGTTGATAGTGAGTGTTGCTCACCTCAAGGGCTTGGAAGCTGACAGGCTCAACTTCTTCATTGAAACTGATGAAAGGTATATCACTTTGTACAGGATACTCTAGCTCAACATTGACAGTGATCAGATTACTGTTGATGATATACTTGAGTTGTTGATGAAAAGTGGATGGGACGGCTCCCGCCATATGACAAGCTTTAGCTTTTATTTTTCTGGCAAGCTTTTCCTCCAAGGTTTCAATTTTTTGGGTAAGTGTTGGAGTATTTGTGATAAGAGAAAGAAGGCTAGCATGCTCCTGACTGAACAACTGACGTGTGACTTGGTGTCGATGAATCACCAGTTCTGCTAATTGATTGACCTGTTCGCCAAGAGACTTTAACTCCCGTTACATCATGAACTGGAACTCTAAATAATCCCACTTGTCGAAATTATCCTTACTGATTTGTGATGAACCACCCACATATTTGAGGTATTTGGAGCTCGCTCCACTGCCCCTGTTGATCATATTAATATCCTCTTCCTTATGTTGAGGGAGAGGGTTCTCTTGAATATGCGGTTGGTCGAGCTTGGTCACCATGATCTCACCACCATCAATTAAATCCTACATCTTATGCGTAAGGGCCCAACAATCATGAGTGTTACGGCCTAGAGCTCCAGCATGATAAGCATACTTCTTGCTTTCATTGAAGCCCTTTCCACTCGGGTTGGCTGGTGGAAGGAGATGAGTGATTTTCTTCAGTACTGTCAGAAGTTTGAGAATGTTTCCAAGTGAGCCCCTTAAGGGTGTGACCACTCTTGTGCGTTTGACTTCTCCACTCTTTGGCAAGGGAGGATTTGAAGACTGTGCTTGAAAAGGGGAGTAGTTTTTCCTTTGAATAGGCAAGTTTTGATTGCCTTTTTGTCCTTGTAGTATCAAGGAAATATCCTCTTCTTTCTTCTTATGGACCATCCGGGGGTTGTTCCTATAACTTTCGGATTGGATATGCTCAGCTACGACTTTTAACGCAGTGAGGTCTTCAATCTACCCTGATTTCAATCCCATTTCTCTTTGCTTATTCATTTTTGAGAATGGCTTTCCTATTCCAGCTAGGACCCTCTCATAAAATGGAGCTTCTTGAATATCTATGAAGGTCATCACCATTTCAGACTCTATCATAGATGGGATAACTTGAGCAGCCAGATGCCTCCATCTTTGGGCATACTCTCTGAATAACTCATTGACTTGGTTCTTAACCTTGGTAATTTGATACCGGTCTGGAGCCATCTGAGTTTGAAAGCTGTATTAACAGAGGAAAGTAAGGGCTAACTCCTCCCAGCTATGAATTTTGGAGTTATCTAATATGGTGTACCATGCTCTGGCTTCTCCAATCAGACTATTCTGAAATAGCTGCATTCTAAGCTTTTCATTCTCGGCATAATATCTGAGCTCTCCAGTGAACACTTTTAAATGGGTATAAGGATCTCCCAATTCATCATATTTCTCAAAATCGGGTGTTTTGAATTTCTCAAGATAATGAAGCCCATGGAAGATGTAAATGTCTGAATATGAAACACTTCCATGTGTTCTAATCCCTTTGATGAACCGAATGGTCTCTTCCATTTGTAGAACCTTCTTCCGAATATCACCGGTATCTTGATCTTCTTTAAGATTGGTGATTTCAGGGGTTTTGTTGGTCTTCTTAGACTGAGACTCAGGTACTGGAACTTCTTTGTCCGAACCCTGAATTCCTCCATGTGCAGAGGGTTTGGTGTGGATGGATATTTGTGGACCCTGAGTTGATTTGTGTAATTCTTTGAGTAGAACATCCAACTCTGCTATTTAATTGCTTAATCCATCGAACACCTCACGAGAGATAGGAGTAGGATTAGGCTGGCCACTTGTAGCCATGTCGGACTGTAGGCTTATTGCCTTTTTGGACTTTGAACGGGTAATGAGGCCAATCGTTTCCCTACAAAAAAGACTTATATAGTTTAGTCCGGGGAAACGTGGTAATGTTACATGCTATGCAATGCATCCATTTTTTAGGAGTGTTATCTTGCAAAACGGATGTCAGTTATTTTAATGACAGGTCAACATGACAGGTTTTGATATGCATGTTCACATATTATATTTTCCATTACATTGAGATTGACATGGAAATGAAATTACAAGTAATTAAAATTACAAGTAATTGAAATGGGAAGGTATGAAGAGACTTCCCTCCGCGTTTGGTTTATCAAAAGCTGACCAATCTTAGGCTACTCTCGCGGATTTTTGGCATGAAGGTCCCCGGATCATCGCAATTTACTCGATGGGAAGTTAATCTGATCTTTCAACTGGAGCGAATCTGGGTGGTACCTTTCCTGAGCCTCATGGAATTAGTCTCTTGATGACTCCAGTAATCAAACACCGACAGGATATCCTCCTGGTGGAGGGACCACACAACATACATTCACATACATCGCGTCTCACTGTATGGAAATGATGACATGTGTGAAGCACTAATATCACAGGCAGATATGGTGCGAAGCACTAAGTGCAGTAAATAAAGCATTAGTACACATTCATTCAAATGTAAATGCAGCATTCACACATATATAGATAAAAGTTTTGAAAAGCTTGAATAACGGCTTAAGCCCTCTTACTGGAGTCCCCAACAGAGTCGCCACCTGTCGACGTCGGGATTTTTATTTGTCCCTTTCTGTTCTTGTCTTTTGGTGTTCTCATGTTAGGTGAGATTTGTTTGAAAAAGCACGTTTGAAAAGGTTCGACATGTATATGTCAACGATTTGACTGTAAGAGTTTCCAGTTGGTTATTTTTAAATGGTTTCACCAACTCAACCGAGAAAAGGTTTGCACAAAGACCTAGTGATGTGACACTGTTTAACTGGTCTACAAAACCAAAATTCGTTAGGGTCCGGGGGCTTTATTAAGTAGAGGGAAGGTGTTAGGAACCCCCTAACTTCCGTGATAACACAGTTACCACCACTTTTCATTAAACTTTTATCTGTGAATGTGTGTGTGAGAGTTAGGTCTATGTGCAATTGTTTGGAAGTAGTGCTATGCCTCGTTTGTACCTATATACAAAGAGTTTGACTTTTGTATAAAAGTTCAATTTTAACAAGATATTGCAGTGATGTTTTGTAAAACATGTTTTTCAAAACCTTGTGCTCAATAGTAATTGAGGCATTTGATACTTTCATTTTATTGAGTGTTCGGCTAGATTACTTTTATTTTCGAGATGCAAGGCATCTTTGAGAAAATAAGATATATAGCAATGCCGAACTCCTTGTGGGCATGAAAGCCATCTATGGATATTCAGGCACTGTGAATAATTTACAAGCTGGCTGCAGCTGAAAATGTCCATCACAGGAACTGAATCTAGATTCAGAGACTGAATCTGTGATCACATGATTCATGGGCTCATATGTAAAAACAATATGTACAAAAGCTAGAAAATGAACTAGATTCGAGTAAATCTAAGTATTCCAGCTTCAACAGTTCCAGTTTAGTCACCATGAACCAGTCAAAGTGAGAAATAGCCAAGTTTAGGCAAATCTAGCCTGCAGACTGATAAAATCTAGACAAAAAGAACTAGATTTGAGTAAATCTAAACTATTTCAGCTTCAATGGTTCTTGTTTAGTCACCATGAACCGGTTAAAGTGAGAAATAGCCAAATTAAAGCAAATATAGCCCGCAGGTTGAATAACAGTTATATATGTATAACAGCTGTAAATATATATATATATATATATATATATATATATATATATATATATATATATATATATATATATATATATCTGTGTGTGTGTGTGTGACGCCCCCAAAATAGGTATACATCACCCATTCTGAGTCGCCAAATACATGGTACAGAATTTAAATACGAACTTAATTATACAAATGTCGTGTAAAAATACAACAAAACATAGCTGAGAGTTTTGACACGAATATTGTCTTCTATACAATATCAAAACTCAAATGGAGTCCTCATTACAATTATTATCACATTATTTTATAAAATAGTGAGGACTACTACAGCCACCATCTCGGACCGTTACTCCATTCTCTGACTAGTCCCGGCTACGTTCTCATTTCCCGAAGAGAACAATGAAAGCAAAAGGGTGAGCTCAACTAGCCAAGTAAGAAATATTCTGACTAAGATAATGCAGAATAAATTATCGTTAGCCTTCAACTGTGTTAAACTGATAGAATACAATAAACAACAAGTTTAACTGCAACGGAACAAGCAATCTATTAGAAGAGTCAAGTAGAGTATGATATCTACTATCTTCTATGATTTAAAAAGTTTATTATCAATTTTATCGCTGAGACTCGGTTCAATAAATAATCCACATCACTGAATTATCCATGCACTACAGGCCAAGGATATTCATTAGTATCACATCCACGAGTTATCCATGCACAACAGGCCAAGGATAATCTTGTTATCACCAATGGTCATGATCATGCCAACAACTGTCCATCAATGCACTACGGGCCAATGAGGACTTTTACCGCATCATTTAAAATATTACAGGTCATGATTATACCAAATAATCCCTGGTCATAATCATGCCATTCAACAGTTAATCTAATGCACTACGAGCCAAAGATGACTTTCATCACAATATAAGCATGAAAATGATGACAATGATATAAGAATTCAATTAAATGAAAGCAAGGATAAATTTTAAAGATTTATAATTCAATTTATCCAGAATTTAATAATGTTCAAATTGTCAATATGATACTGCTTTGTGGAGTAAAATTCAAGAATAATATTGTATCAAAAATGACTTGGACTGAAAAGAAATTAATTTTTTGTCATGAATAGTACCCTGGGTGAATATTACCTGAGTGAATAGTATCTCGCAAATAGTACTTCAGGAATAGTATCTCGACATGAAAAGATTAAAAATTATCAAGAATGCTTAGAATAATATTTTCATAAAAAGATACTAGATGAAACGCAAATTTCAAGGATATTCTACTAATTTCAAAGAGTATAGAAGCAATACTTTAACAAAATGAGTGTAGAATTCAGAATCTAAAATGAAATAATATTACTTATATACTACAGAGTATGGAAGAAAATATTATTTCTTACGAATATTGAACAAAAATAATATCCCTTATCTTAAAAAAAAGAGTATTCTAACTTGTAAGACCCCAACTTTTATAAATAAAGATGAATTTTTTATAAATATCATTTTTGAATATTATGGAGTTAATTTGATATAATGTTATAGTTGTGGATAATATTTATAAATTTTATAAAGTACGCAAGTTGTTATATAATATTCGATTGGTCGGGGAATATTCGTTTTAACAGGGAATATTCATACAACGACACAATCATTGGTGGACCCCACAACGGAATTATTGTCGGATTGAGAAAACGACAAAAATATTTTATTAAAAATAACGGCGGAAGTTTTACCATTGTTACTGTTGAACTACTTGGTAGTAAAAGTACAGTAATACGTGTGGTTGCATAGTAACACACGGTATTGATTATTAATTCTTATGTGAGAAGTCACTCAGTTTGATTCAATTATTGTCAGTTAATAATATGAATTATTTAGCGATAATGAAGTTTTGTTTTATTCGTATTATTAACGTAATAAAACAGAAACATCTTTTTATATAAAACAGAATACTTTATTAAAGATATTCTATAAATAGAATATATTATATTTTATTTAAAAGATTTTTCTTTAAATATGGACCGTCAGATTAAAGTAATCAATCTGGACCGTTCACGGATTAGTTACTATGCATTCCATTTTTCTATAAATAGCAGCTCATTCCTTCATTATTTCTTACGAATTCACTGAACTCTAGAGAGAGAAAAGAAAAGTATTCTGCTACTTAACTACTTCCTTATTTCAGTTCTTCTTTAAAATGGTAAGGGGTGTTATTCTTTCTTATTCATGAAGAGAACTGTTGTTATTCCATTTCTTATTATTCTGTTGGAATAACCTGTATACGCGGTCTACCCTATACTTGGTGACATTCTTCTGTTATTCTGTTGGAACATCCTGTCTGTGTGTTTTACACCGGATCTGGTTTCGTCTTGTTATTATTCTGTTGGAACATCATGTCTATGTGTTTTACACCGGACCTGGTTCCATTATTTATTATTATTCTGTCGGAATATCATGTCTGTGCGTTTACGCCGGACCTGGTTCCATTATTTATTATTCTATCGGAATATCCTGTCTGTGCGTTTACGCCGGACCTGGTTCCATTATTTATTATTCTGTTAGAATAACCTATCTGTGCGGTCTATCGCATGCATGGTGATTTCTTTTGTTATTCCATTCGTTATTATACTCAGTTGGTTAAGTTTTAACTTCTATACTTCATGAAATTAGTGAAATATCCTTGATAATTGCGGTTTATCCAGTATCTTTTTATGAAAATATTCTTCTAAGTATTCTTGAATTTTACTCCACAAAGCAGTATCATGTTGACAATTTGGACGTTGTTAATTCTTCGATAAATTAATTCTTGAACTTATTTTATTGAATTCTTATATCATTGTCATCATCCTCATGTTTATAAAATGTTGAAAGTCATCTGTGGCCTGTAGTGCATAGATGGACTTGGTATGATTATGACCAGGGATTATTCGGTATAATCATGACCGTAATGTTACAAATGATGTGGTAAAAGTTCTCATTGGCCCGTAGTGCATTGATGGACAGTTGTTGGCATGATCATGACCATTACTGAATACACGAATATCCTTGGCCGTAGTGCAGGGGTGATTCGATGATGTGGATTATTTTATTAAGCTGAGTCCCAGCGATAACAGTGTTGAAAAACCTTTTAAATCATAAAAGATAGTAGAGTTTATTTTCTACTTGACTCTTTTAATGGATTGCTTGTTTCGCTGCAGTTAAACTTGATGTCTATTATATTTTATCAGTGTAACACTGTTGAAGGCTAATGATAATTTATTCTGCATTATCTTAGTCATAATATTTCTTACTGGGCTTGTTGAGCTCACCCTTTCTTTCAGTGTTCTCTTCAGGAAATGAGAATATAGCGGGGACGAGTCGGGGAACGGAGTGATGGTCCAGATGATAGCATTAGTAGTCCTCACTATTCTGTGAAATAGTGTGATAATAATTGTAATGAGGACTCCTTTTGAGTATGAATACTCTCTAGAAGACAATATTTATATTCAAACTCACAGATTATGTTTGGTCGTATTGTACACGACAGTTGTATTATTAAGTTGTATTTGTATTCAGTACTAGGTATCTGGCGACCCAAGATGGGTGATGTATACCTAATTTTGGGGGCGTCACATAACTGGTATAGCGGGGATATTCTTAAAGAAAACTTGCACTGTTTTCTACACTCAAAGCTTCCTTAAACTCTAAAAAAACACGCTCAATATTATAGAAGAATAATTCTCTGATTCTGGTGTGATTTTCAATTCTAAACTAAGCATCCTATTTATAAGAGAATGAAAGAATACTATATGGATGCACAGTAAAAAAAATCACGAACTGCACAGTAAGGAATCACAGGTTTCGGCTGAAATTTTTAATTTTACTATGCAGTTACTATGCAGACACTATACAAATACTATGAATAATAAAATAAAATATATTCTATTTTTCATAAAAAAATAAAACTTATTATAATATATATATAATAATAAAAACTTATCCCCTCCCGACAAATCCATTATCCCCCCCCCCCCACCAAAATCATTATATATATATATATAACAAAACTAAGATAACTTCTACGGACAGTTTTGAAAAATGGGTAAGTGGGGGTCCAAATAATAAGCCAAATTTATAACAAATATTTCATAAAAATCCCCTCTATTTATCTCAATTCACTTGGCTTCACAAAACACATTTTTGAGCAACAATTATTCATTATTAATATAACTTGAAATATTAACAACCAGATCATTCCCAAGAAAGAGGGGGCTTTCCGATAAGGATTTCTCCCTATCGGCGCACAATTAGGTGACCAAACCCCTTTCCTCGATAGAACTTTCTAGACATTATCAATGATAAAAATAATGAAATGAATAACTTTGTCGTCTCAATTATTGATTTAATAATATAAAATATTGTGCAAATGATATTATGATAATAATAGAATCAATAATGTGAGATACTATGTAGCAAATACTGTAGCAATAATTGACTATAACTGAGTGACTTCTCACGTAAGCATCAAATATCGTGTGCTACTATTCAACCACGCGCATTACTGTACTTTTACCACCGGGTATTTCAACAGTTAACGGTAAAACTTTCGCCGTTATTTCTATAAAAAGATATTTCTTTCGTTTTCTAACTCAGACAGTAATTCCGTTGTAGGGTCCACCAATGATTGTGCCGACGTACGAATATTCCTTGTTGAAACAAATATTCCTCCACCAATCGAATATTTTATAACAACTTGCTTACTTTAAAAAATTTATAAATATTACTCACAACTATAACATTATATCAAATCCACACCATAGTATTCAAAAATATATTTCGAGAAAAATATTAATATTTATTCATGAAAGTTGGAGTCTTACATATATATATATATATATATATATATATATATATATATATATATATGGAGAGGATCAAGAGTAGAACTCTTAAGTAATAGAACTCCCTTAAATAATAAAATTGTATCAAAACGACGTAGTTTTGATAAGATGCGGTGGCATTTTTGTAAATACGCGGTGGCATGGTATTTACAAAAATGCCACCGCGTCTTATCAAAACTACGTCGTTTTGATACAATTCTATTATTTAAGGTAGTTCTACTACTTAAGAGTTCTACTCTTGATCTTTTCTGTATGTATATATATATATATATATATATATATATATATATATATATACAAAAGTAGTAAACACACCAGATATTATATACAGGCTCAATCAAATAGAATTTGATGAAAAGATATATATAAGTATTTATATATATACAAAAGTAGTAAACGCGCCGAATATTATATTCGGGCTCAATCGAAGCATAGCTCGTATATATATATATATATATATATATATATATATATATATATATATATATAAGCAGTAAAAAGCCACGGATCGACGATCCGGGCATACCCACACAATGCGACTCTCAACGTTAGTAGATATGTATATATACAGAAGTAGTAAAAAGCTTTAAAATCTAAAATATCTTACAGTGGGTTGCCAAGAAGACTTCAAATAGCTTTTGATACCTGAAAGATCGGTTTCCACTAGTTAAATTTCAGTATGTAGCAAAACACGAGCTTACAAGTGTTTAGAGAGAAGAATCACTCAGTTTAGAGTACTATAGAAGTGTTTACAAGCTGAAATGGACAGAGTTTGCTCTCATTTTTTTTATTTTCTTGCTCTTTTAAAATGACCAATCCAAGGCTCATATTTATAGATCGGGGAGCCACAGGTCTAACTGCAGCAGCCGCGGGTCTAGCTGCAGCTGCCCGGGGTGGCCTGAGCTCCACGGGTCCCGTCGTCTCAAAGTACGTGCACTCAGGCAACGCATTGTCCGCTCGAACCTTCATAACTTTCAATCTAGGCATCCGATAAAGGCATGTTGTACCTTTTTGAAATGTTGTTATCGAGAGCTACACAATGACATGAGATTAAAGGTTGTACGAACCTGGGAAGATAGGTCCATGACCAGATCTTCAAGTCTTCAAATTCTATTCGGTGTGCTGTCTTGTGTAATAGTCACTCAGGATTTGAGCTATGGTTCTTGTGGGACACTTCTGTATGCAGTGTGGGTTTGAATGATGTTGAGACGACGTGAATGTAGTATCGAGGTGGAAAAATGATGATTTTGCCCCTCACCGGAGTTATCTCCGGCTTTGCGAAGATGGAGCAGTCGTTGCTCAGAGTTATCTCTGAGATTAGGTTGTTGTGAATGCTGAATGTCCTAAGGGTTATCTCTGAGGTGCGCTTGACCTCCCGATGTAAGATCCCGAATTTTATGAAATAAAATTCTAATTTAATTTATGATTATTATTCTAAAACTGTAAAATATTAATTTGATAAATGGTCAAACAGACATTTAATCGGAAAAATGAGCTAATAAAAGAGGAGAAAACTTAACTATAATTGGTGTTGGCTCCATGGGCGGCTGAGTAATGAATATTAAGGGGGACAAGGAGATTCGGGAGGAAAAGAGAAATGAAAAGAAGGAGAATGAAACAAAAAGAAAGGAAGAAAAAGTGGAAAAGAAAGGAAGAGAAAGAAAAGGAAAAGAGAGGAATAAAGAGATAACATTCTCACCCATTTCCACTCACGGAAAAATTAGAAAAATTAGAGAAAGAAGGAAGAGAAGAGAGAGATAAAAAGAGAAGAAGAAGAAGAAATGAAGAAGGAAAGAAAAAGAATTTGATAAAGATGTAATTTTAAAATTCTTAATTTATTTTCAGATTTAAGTTTTCATGAAGAGATTTTGTTTATACTTGATTTAGATCATTTAAACTTGCATAAACATGAATCAAATGAGAGAAATCAAGAAATCAAATGAAAAACAAAATCTAAAATTTGTCAAAAAAAATTAGTTTACTACTTGATTTTGTAAAATCCATAACTCTTGTGTATAATGAGTTAAGAGATGAGTCTTGTGTCAAAAGAAAGCCTGGGAAGTAAGCTAAACATAGAAATTAGTGTTCTTAAGCTCTATTGCGTGAGTTATAATTTTTAATCTGACCGTTGGATGATTGTAATTTTTGGATATGTTTTACATATATAAGTTGAGTATATATCCACAAATTTTAAACCGTTAAAGATTAACGTATGATTTGTTATGAATTTTAAGAGATGACTGATTTAGAATTTTTGTAGTAGAATTTTTTTGGTGAGCCTATTTCTCTATCTTAGATGTTGAATTTGGAAAAACGTTCTTCTACAAAGTTGTCGAGAATTACATTTCACATGGAAAGGACATAAGATCCGTAATTTTTTGATAAAAGGGCATATTATTATAAATTATTGAAGTTTCTGAATTTTGGAATTTATAATTAAATTATCAAAAAAAATATTTGGGCTGAAATATTTTTACAGAATTCTTATAATATCAGCTTAGAATTTCTGTAAATTTTTGATGAATTATTGAAAAGCAGAAGTAATTATTGTATTTTTAAACTATTTATAGTTAGTTTGAAAATAGAAGAAATTCATAGAAAATTCTATGAATGATGAAAAATTATGAAACTTAGTAAAAAATCTTATAATATTATTTTATAATTTCTGGATAGTTTTGAAATATTATTGAATAATATAAAAATTTATTTTATTTTTAAACAATTTATAGTTAGTTTAAACATAGAGGAAACTTATAGAAAATTCTATGAATGATGGAAAATGATGAAATTTACTGAAAAATATTATAAATTTAATATTGATGATGTTTTAAAGATATAAAAGTATGTGGAGTTAGTATTTCTATTTTGAAGCTATTAAATGATAGTTTTTATAAATAGAAATAATTATAGAAAATTGTCGGATAATCCAAAAAATGTGAAAAATATATGAAATGAACAGTTGTCAAGAAATATTCGTTTGGTCGGGGAATACTCTTTTTGTCAGGGAATATTCGTACAACGGTGCAATCATTGGTGGACATGGTATTCCACAGTAACACACGGTATTGCACAGTGGTTCATATTATTGATTCTTACGTAAGAAGTCACTCAGTATTTATTTCAATAATTGTCACAGTAGTTATTACACAGTAATTCATATTAGTTGATATGATATAATTAGACCAGTTGGCAGTATTGTAAGTCTATGTTGATAATTATGAATAATAGTTCAAAGAATGAAAAGGGTGTTGATTAAAGATAAGTATGATATGCATATGTTTGTTCAATTTTTTTCTTTTTATAAAAATAAGTTTGGCAGGACTTGCCGACACTCTACTTTTTCTAAAGTAATATGGACCATAACTCTATTATTGAGCAAATTTTGTTAAAACGTGTACACGTTGGTTTAATTTTTTATGTGGGACCATAAATTCCACTACCATTATTTTATACAGCTCATTTGGTTATTTTGTCAAAGTATGTATGCTAATTGTTTCATCAATTTTCTTTATAAATAGGTTGCCCGGTTGAACAACTAAGCACACACCATCACTACACTAAAAATATTAAATTATTTTACTACAATATTGCGAGTATACTATTGTGAGTATTTATGTTGAGTGTAAGGTTACTCCAAGTGTAGATAAGGAATGCAAGCATTGTTTAAGTTGATCAATTTCATATAAAGCAGAATCAAATCGCATGCTAAGGTAAGGGGTATCATTTTTATGGTAAAAGGGATATCTTTTTCTTTCATACTCCATATTATGGTAAGATATTATTATTATTTCTTCAGCTTATCATTAAATGGTGAAAAGTTTTGAAATGATTAGAATATCCTTAATAGTTTGTGCTTCATCTAATATCTTGACCTGAATCTTTCTATTCAGTTTAAGTTATTATATTTCAGCTGGGAACTTCACATTTACTTGAACTTTATATTCTATCAGGAATTCTAATCGATTTTCTGGATATCATGTTGGCAATTTGGACTCTGGATAATTAAATTGAAAATCACTAAAATTTATTTTATCTTATTATTCTGATTATTTCTGTCCATTCATTATATATATCATTGTCATCATCCCCATGCTTATATTGTGGTGAAAGTCATCTTTGGCCCGTAGTGCATAGATGGACTGTTGATTGGTATGATTATGACCAGGAATTGTGTATTAGTATAATTATGACCTGTAATGTACAGATAAATGGTATGGTAAAAGTCACCTTTGGCCCGTAGTGCAAAGATGGACTGTTGATTATTGGTGCTACAGTTGTATATCTTTGGCCCGTAGTGCAAAGATGGACTGTTGATTTATAGACAAATGATGAGGTAAAAGTCATCATTGACCCGTAGTGCAAAGATGGACTGTTGATGATTGATTTTGCAGTTGTATATTTTTGGCCCGTAGTGCAAAGTTGGACTGCTGATTATTGGTTTTGCAATTGTATATTTTTGGCCCGTAGTGCAAAGATGGAATGTTAATTATTGGTTCTACAGTTGTATATCTTTGTCCCATAGTGCAAATATGAACTGTTGATTATTGGTTTTACAGTTGTATGTCTTTGGCCGTAGTGCAAAGATGAATTTAATGGCATAATTATAAACATAAACTGTGAATTTGTATAACCATGAGCTTTGTGTTTCAGGTAAAAATATGTGATGAAAGTTCTCTTTGTCTTGGGTACAACGAAGAACTATTGATTGGCGTTATAGGAATAAAATATTGATGATGGACTTTTAATTTGGAGAAGATAGTATACATTATGTTCTACTTGACTCTTCTAATGGATTGTTGATTCCGCTGCAATTATGGTTGAAAACTTTTATCATCTACCATATGTTCTAAATATCTGATTTATTACTGATTAAGGCTATTGATAATTTAATTATCTTAAGTCATGATATTCTTTACTGGGCTATTTGTGCTCACCCTTTTTGCTTCACAATTCCTTTTAGGTAATAAAAGTGTAGTTGGGACTAGCATAGAGAACATAGGTATAAAGTGGTGTTTCAAATTAGTCGAAATCCTAGTCAAGTTATGAAACGGTGTGGCATAATAATTGTACTGAGGACTTAAAATGTGTGTGTCATATTTTATTCATAATTTAATATTTGATTTTGGTGAACAATAGTAGGATGATTAGGACCCGACTTTGAAAGCGTCAAAAATACACCGCATTAGAATGAAGAGGACATAAATCTTCTCATGTTCCTTTGGGGACTTGAAATATTTGCTGCTGTATTTTATATGGCATTGTAATAATTTGAGTATGAATATTATCGTATTATATAGGTTTTAATATTTGTATTGAAACTCACAGCTTATGTTTTGTCATATTTTACATGATAATTTAATTGTAGTAATAGGAAAGTTCGCGTTAGTAGTGTTGTTTCTGGTGACCCAAGATGGGTTGTGTGAACCTATTTTGGGGGCGTCATACCCGGGGTTATCTACGGGGTTGAAACTGAGTGTCTCGGGGTTGGAACTGACTTCTTCAGGGTTATTTCTAGATTTGGAACTGCACCCCTCGTGGTTATCTACGAGGTTGGAACTGAGTGTCCGAGGGTTATCTCCGGGATTGAAACTGAGTATCCCGGGGTTGTCTCTGTGATTGAAAAATGCTTCCCTCGGGGTTATCTCTGAGATTGGAACTGAATCTCCCGGGGTTGTCTCCGAGATTGAGTTGATTTGACTTCCAAGGTTATCTCTGGAAGGCGATTTTGCCCTCCTGCAAGGTTAGTAACAAGAATGAAAAATTTTGAGTGTCTACAGTAGTCAGAATAAGTTAAAATCAGAAGCAAAATATGAGAAGGTTTCATCATAGTCAACTGCTTGTCTTTATTTGAAACCTTTTACAACTAGTAGGGCCTTATAGGTCTCCACCTTACCGTCTGCTTCTGTCTTTCTCTTAAAGACCCATTTACACCCAATAAGCTTAATACCTTTAGGTGATGAAACCAAAGTCCATACTTGGTTTTTATGCATTGAGTCCATCTCGAATTTCATGACTTCTATCCATTTCTCTAGGTCTTTACTACTCATAGCCTATTCGTAAGTCAATGGATCATCATCATCTATGATGCGTACCTCATCTTCATCCTCTATGTCCAAAAAGGTACGATTTCTCCATTCAGATATGTCAGGAATAAGCATGTGAATGTTATTCCTATTTACATATGATTTGATTGTGATATATATGAATGAATATGCAAGTATGCTTGCATTAAGAAAAGCTGTAAAGTCCTTTGATAGATAATAGGAACATATGTACAAGGACTTAGAATGAATTGATCAAATATGTTAGGTTGATCCTACATAAGCAAAACAGCTGTGTAAAGTCTTTAAAAAGAAATGATGTACAAGGACTATAAATATAGAAAGATCAAGCTTGTTAGGTTGCTTATAATGTAATAGATAGGCTTGTCTGATCGTCGAGCAATGCACCAAAAATCGTAGTCTGCCAAGAGAGTCAAGGAAAACTCGAGAGCTATCAAGGCAGAATCGTAGTCTGCAAGATAGTAGATCTCGGAGTTCGTCGACTACCAGGAGAGACGAGGAAGGATCGTAGTGTGTCGAGAAGAACTTTCTCAGAGCCGTAGACTGCTGAGGAAGTCATGTTCAGAATAGTAAAGACAGGCTGTCTCGAGCCGACTGAGCATCTGCCGAAGCCAAGTCAAGAATCGTAGACTACACTCGGAGTCGTAGAGTCTACTGATCATATCAGAGGCAGAGATCGTAGTCGAGCAAGATCAGATGAAGACAACGAGCATAAAGACAGAAATCATAGAATGTCAAGATCTGATCTCAGAGTCGTAGTGTCTGCACAACCCAAGCTGAATCGTAAAGTGCAGAACTAAGACTTCAACAGATGTGCTCATAACGCCAAGGTAGAATCGTAGAGCAAACATGATTCCCAAACAAATGAGCACTCCTAGAATATCCAAAGTATGAAGCCTCTGGTCCAAGCTGCAGAGATACATCCCACCTGAAGGAAACCAGAGAGCACTCAATGAATGGCATGCAAAGCTAACAGAAGATCTAAGCACCAACTCAGTCAACATCCTGATTGAGTTGTGAAGTCATTAGAGATGAAGTCTTCCACAAGTTGATCATAAGAAGACTTCAGTAACTGACTAAGGAAAGTCAACAAATGTAGTAGCTGTCAAGTAAACAGAAGACAACGATCTTGGAAGCAACCAGGATCGTAGTGTTTGCCAAACCAAGAAAGAACTGATGGAGTATACACAAAGATACTGGTCAGCCTATGAAGAGCAAGGCTAAAGTGATTAAGCATTGGGTTAGTCCATTGATGATAAGTGAGCAGGAGATCACAAGGAGAAAGCGAGCTGGACATGCCACAAATCTGAAGTGTCTTGCTATTTAGAAGGGACTAGAACAAGGAGTCAAGCCATCAGTATCTGAGAGCAGTTAAGGCAAGTAGAAGTATTGAAGCACTGCACAGAAGAAGGAAGAGGTGTTCTACATTGAAGATCCAGTAAACACTCTTCAAGATCGTAGTGTTGTCTCTACCAGTCAATGAGCAACATTCAACAAGACACTATGATCAGGTCCAAGAAGATATGCATCATAATCGTAGAGTTCGGCCATCTGAAGGTTGAAGCATTGGCAATGGTTCAATCTGAAGATTGATATTCGATCAGAGCTTATTGAGAGCATCCATGCAAAAGGACAACCCCTGATCGAGAAATCAGAAGAAGGAAATAAAGTTGACTACCTGCCTGACATGGAAAGGTGACAACTCTAAGGCAGTAGGTAAGGTGGCAGACTGCAGTGTCCGACAGTAATAAAGAAAATGTCACGTCACATTAAGTAGTCTATACTAAATAACTCGAGATCTGCGAAGCAATTTAAAAAGCTCCCAACAGTTACATTCCAATGGGAGGACTGTGAAGGAGTATAAATCAACAAGAGCTTCAAAGATCAAAAATTACTGAAGTTGTTGAGGTTGGAAAGACGGTGGACTGATCAAAATAATATAAAATAGTGAGTGACCAATGAAGGTCCGAAAACTCACTCTACGATCCACCAATAACACTTGGAGATAAACAGAGTAAGAAGTAGAAGTGAGAGTTCTACTACAAGAAGAGTATTCTAAACTACCAAGAGAAAGAAGAGCATCAATATCATCTTGATGTCTATAATGGGAAGACTCTAAATACCAGAGAGAAGAGCTTACAGTCATCTTAGCAAGTCCATCTTGAGAAGGCATCAAGTATCAAGGAAGAAGATCACCAACGTCATCATGATGTCAAGCATGAGAAAGTTTCTAAGTACCTAACAGAAGAGCCTACAGTCATCTTAGAAACTCATCATGTACAACCATCAAGTATCAAGAAGAATGATCTTCACTGCAGTTCAACAAAGGATCATTAGAAGATGTTAAGTATCTGAAGAAGCTGAGCATCATGTAACACTCAACTGCACCTCAAGGATGATTACATCAAGCTGCTAAGCATTCAGAGATGAAGAGTTTAAAGGACATCTTAGCAGCACCAACAACAAAAATTAACAACAAGAAGCCAGGGCCTGAGGGGTCCATGTCTGGATGGACTAAATGAAGTTTCAAGCCTGCTGGGCTTGAAGAGTTCTTAGGGAACTAGAGAAGTTTCAAGGCTGCTGGTCTTGAAAAGTTCTTAGTGAACTGAAGTCCCAAGGTTGCTGGCCTTGAAGGAATCTTAGTGATTCAGGGTGCTGCCCTTCCTTAGTGAAAATCCTGCTAGTTGAAAGCAGAAGAGTGGATTAGGAGCTTGAGTCTCTGAACCACTTAAAATTCCTTGTGTCTTTTATCTTATGTCATTTACATTATGTACCTAACTGTTATAACTGATGTGTATGTTTTAACTGCTTACAACTAAACTAACTCTACGAATAATGTATGTATGTTCATGATTAAATTAATGAAGGGGATCTTTTACTTATTTCACTGTGCTGAAAAGATTCATATGTTTGTCATATGCTAAGTCATTAGCATTACAAAATAAAAAAGAAAAAAAATTGAAAATAAAAAGGATCTATTCAACCCCCCTTCTAGATCTATTGTGTGCCTACTGGGAACTAACAATTTGTATCAGAGCAGGTTCTCATGCTATATTCAAAAGCTAATCACTTTGAGTCTGATCCCATGCAAACATTGTTCTAAACTAGTTTAGTAGTAAGTCACTTGTAAATGCAGATAAGCTCACACGTTCAAAATATTGTGTACAGGTAGGTGTGTATATACACCTGAAGCTGCTCAAATTGGTCCATGCTCTTAATTGCCATTACAACAAGACCGATCCTTGGCCGCAGTCAATCTTGTAGTCTGAAGACTAAGCTAAGAAGCTCAAGGGACATCAACAGCAAAGAGTCAAACATCCACCAGCCTGAAAGATGAAAAGGTCATACATGCTAAGAAATGCTTATCTAGAGAAGAAAGAAGAATTTCTCAAATACGTATTGGCCAACCAGTAGCTGGATGTGAACCTTATGGACTCTAGGATGTCAAATAACTAAAGATGCTAAGATTACCTTAGCTTACATCTTCAAGACCATGACTGATTGATTGAAGGTCAACTGGAGCAATAAGTTGTCAGTAGCAAATGAAAAACTATGCACATCAATGCCAAACCTCAGTATATCTAAGTTAAATGACTATTAAGAAACTTACAATAGAAAGGTACGATTTCTCATCAATATAAATGTGTACATCATGCTGTATCACCTTATACACTACAAAAGTATTCTATCAAGAGACCATACTCTACCTAAAAAGGGGAAGAGAGAAAGTACACTGAGATTGGAAAAACAATTGATAACAAACTTTCTCTCCAATCTAAGTTTTAGGCTGAAGATTACATCTTGAAAGAAGTCTGAAATATGTCATTAGCATATCATGATTTAATTAATCTTAAGTGGAGAAATCATTGTTGTTGGGTTAGTATGTATGTACAAACCTATGTTCTAGGTTTTTGATAATACATAGAGTATGATCAGTTCTACAAGAGTATCTTGAAGATTCATAGAAACTGATCACCTCCATGAATCAACCAGATACAAATAAGTGATAGTATTGATTCTCACTCTGTGAACATTTAAACTCTGTGAACATAACCAAGCAAATGATGAAACCATCAAAGAAAAAGAGTGTTTTATTTAAATGGTTAATCTTACACACACTCATCATCATGCATCTTAAAATGTAATATCTATTAGATGTATGCATGAATATGATTGTTGGTGATCAATATGATGAAAATCCAAACATATGAGGAACAAGAATTTTGAAAACTAACCTAGCAGGACCCATTTAACTAAGGGTACCAAAAATAGAAATGTATCTAACCCGCAGGTATTTGGTCCATCTAACCACACTAAGGAATGTTGAAGCAAAAGACTTCAGTCAAGAAGATTCAACTAGCAGAAGGCTTAAGACTATTCAGAAATAATTCTAATAAAATTCCTATATGTCAAAGCCTGTTCTTGAAGACCTATTGAGCTAACCTGATTGAAGCTCATATGACTGCTGATCTTTATATGGAAACAGGCCATTCAACCTAAGATGAAAAGGGTCTTATATGCTCAATCATGCAAATAATATCATATGAGAAGGATCCTCAAGAAAGTTCTCATCAGAAGATCATCTAGCATTAATCATGAGGAACTCATTACGGAAGAAGAACTCCATAAACACAAAACTGTAAAAGAAGACTACGTTCATAGAATTGTCAGATGATCGTAGAGTCTTTTCACTCTACCATTGAAAATGATCAAGTTCAGTTTGACAAGCTTCCCTCTGCCCAAGCATAGTTGTCTGATATTCCTTCATCGTCCATCATTGATTGGCACTCAACGATTTATTAGATTCTTACTGCTTTCAAAAATCTGTTCAAGAATGGAAATCGTGGAGTCCAGTCTAGTGCTCAACAAGAAGCTGCCCAATCAAATGACCAAACTCCTATGGAGCAGGAGTTAGTAAAGAGTTGGAGCAAGAGTTAGTAAAGAGTACTGGTGAATTGGCTGAGAAGATATCTATGATCACTGAAGAGTTAAAGGTGTTGACAGAAGCAGGAGACAATGCAGTTCAAAATAGAATTCAAGCCACTATATCTGATATATCTCTCAAAATTAAAGAGAGAGATCAAATCTATCTGAAGGCTATAAATGATCAGAAGGCAGAAGCTCTACGAGCTCAAAAGGCAAATGAAGAGCAAATCATATCCCTCTCTGACAAGATTGATATTCTTAATCAGTCTCTCTCCCTGTAAATTGAGCTGAGCCAACAAGAACTTAAGATTGAGGTCGGTAACTCATCTCACCTGATGGAGCAACTAATGTCCAACATGGAGCAGCTTTCACAAGTGATTAATGACAAAAAGGAGGAGAAAAAGAGACATAGGAAGAATCAGTCTTTTCCCTTTCACAAGTCATTTTCAAGTTCCGCCACATAGAGAATCAGAGAGTTCTTCTTCAGATCTACTGAGTTCGGGTTATTTTCTACAAAATTCGTCACCGTACAAGTGTTCTACACTATCCTGGTAACGTATGCATGTCTTCTTTTCCAGTTTTTATCCGTTGAAAAATGAGTTATCACATGAAATGCTTCTAATCACATAGTAGTGAATATGCATGCTCATATGACTTGATAAAAAATATTCAACATAGTAAATGTTAGTATTTAACCATGCTGAACTTAATGATATGAAAAAATTTGACTTTTGAAATAGACAAATTTGCACCTTTTTCTACTATTTCTTATCTTATTTGAGGACAAATGAGCAAAGGTTGTAAAGCAAAGTAATCCTGGTAATTAGACTACCCCTATGGATTATGTAAGACCCCAACTTTTTATAAATGAAATTAAATTTTCTTATTTATTATTTTAAAATAATAAGGGTTGATTTGATTAATGTGGCAAGTTATGGGTAAAATGCGCAAATATCTTAAATAAGCAAGTGGTTATAAAATATTCTTGTTCTCGGGGAATATTCATTTGGTCGTGGAATATTCTTACTATCTAGAAATATTCGTACGACGGCACAGCCTGGTGTGGGCCCCATAACGAAAAGCTATTGGATGAAGATAATGACAAGTATAAGTTGTTTATAAATAACAGCGTAGTTGTTACCGTTAATACTATTAGAATACTCAGTGGTTAAAACACAGTAGCACACGGTATTGCACCAATTATTGATTCTTATGTAAGAAGGCACTACTCAATAATTATTACAGTAATTACTGTTTAATATTTTATTTTATTGATTCAATAATTGCTACGTTGATATTTTATATTATTGTTGTTTCAATAATTGTCACTACACAGTATTTCCTATTATCAGATCAATAATTCATATTATTTGAATAATATTATTAGATAGCATTATTGACAATGTCTATAAAGTTCTGTTTAAGGAGAGATATTGTCACCTAATTGCGCGCCAGTAAGGAGAAATTCTTATTGGAAAACCCCCTCTTTCCTACGAACGACCTGGTTGTCAGTATTGTGATTCTATAATGTTATTTGTGAATAATTAATTATTGATTTATATGATAAAAAAAATATTCATTTTATGTGGATATAGATGGAGAAAATTTTTAATGTGACAATTGTTGAAAATTGATATTTTATCTTTTATGATAAAATAATTAATTTAAATATATTATTATATTATAATAATATAATAATGGTGATATTTTATAATGAATGTGTGATATATGAATAAATGAGAAGGATGAGTATTTTTGTTACAAAAAAATGTTTAACACATATTTTGTGTATTGATGGACCCCATTTTTGACTGAAATTTGATTATAGCCTACAAAATCGTCCGTATGTGGATTTCAGTCAATTTCTATTTAGAATTTGGAAAAACTTTCTTCTGCAAAGTTGTAGAGAATTAAATTTCCTATAGAATGGACATAAGATTTGAATTTTTCTGATAAAAGGGCTATTTATTATGAATTATTGAAGTTTCAGAATAATTGATTTTTGAAGTTTTAAATATTTTTTAAAAGGAAAATGTTTTTAATAAGTTGGTGGGCCCTACTAGTATGTAAAATGAGCTAAAATCAGTTATTCAAAGTGGGCGTAGGAATTTAAAAAAATAATAATAATATTTTATTAAATTTTTTGCTTTGGTGTTCTAAGCATTGTTCTATAAATAGGTTATTTAGGTTAGAATAGAAAATCACAACAGAAACTGAAGTTTTCTCTCTATATTATCGAGCGTATTTTTGTGAGTATTTAGATACTTTGAGTGTTGCTATACGGTGCAAGTTCCTTCAGTATTATATCTAGTATTCCAGTCAGAGGTACTGTTCTTTTGAGGTAAGAGATGTTATTTTATTTATAAATGATATTATTTATTTCAATATCATTATACCAGAATATTGGTAAAAATTTTCTTGTGAAATTCTTATCTTTTCATGTCGGGGTTACTATTCATGAGCTACTATTCACGAGTTACTATTCACGAGTTACTATTCTCGAGTTACTATTCATGAAGTGTGATAATTTTTTTTTGTTAAATTTCTACCTTTTAGTGTCAGAGTTACTATTCACGTATACGGCACTATTCACGTATACGGCACTATTCACAAATACGACACTATTAACAGAAAAAATAAATTTTCTTTTTCGTGTTCAAGATTATCTGTTATGGTTCCTATCTTTGATTGGATCTATGTTTTTATCTTCATTTTTGAATTCTACTCCACAATAGTTTATTATGAAGTATTTTTGAACATGGATAAACCGATGTACGAATCTTTACTATTTATTCTTTTGTCTCACTGGATTCATTTTTATTAAAATATATTTTTCATCATCCTAAATCCTAATTGATGATATTACTGAATATCTTTAGTCTGCAGTGCAAAGATGAATGATTTCTTGATGAATATCTTTGGCCCGTAGTGTAAAGATAAACAGGTGTTGAGATGAACATGACTGACTGATTAATATTTTTGGCCTGTAGTGCAAAGATGACTATTTGATTCAAGATGTATATTGATTGATGTTACAGGGATAAAATATCGATGATAGACTTTTAAATTCATAGATGATAGTAGATTTCATTCTCTACTTAACTCTTCTAATGAATTATTGTTTCCGCTGCAGTTGTTGATCTAAAACTTGTTGTCTATTGTATTCTATCAAATTTTTCCCTGTTGAAGACTAAGGATAATTTTTTGTACATTATCTTAGTCATAATATTCTTTACTGGGCTAGTTGAGCTCACCCTTTTCCTTTTTGTTCTATTTTTCTTCTCAGGAGGCGACAATATATCGGGAACTAGTCAGTGTGTGGAATGATGGTCCGAGATAGTTATTTTAGTAGTCCTCACTATTTTGTAGGATACTGTATCAATAATTGTAATGAGGACTCCATTTGAGTTTTAATACTGTCTAGATGACAATATTTGTGTTGTCGTATTTTGCACAACAATTGTAATAATAAAGTTGTAGTTATTTTCTGTACCATGTATTTGCCGACTCAGAATGGGTTAGGTGAAATGGACCTATTTTGGGGCCGTCACTGATTATGACTTTGATATTTTTATGCATATAGGATGTTTATGACTTTGGCTTGGTGTGCTACTGAATGGCCACCTAGTCATGCCTACGTGCATGTGGATAGTCTTTTTTACAAAGGAGACTCTGGCAGAAAAATTCCACGAGTATAGGCATTGAATGAGCATGCATTTTTAACTCTACTGTAGCATATGTTAAAGTAGTGCATGCATATAGACATAAAATGCATTAAAAAAGCTCGAGGTTAGAATTTACCAGACCTTTTTTGAGGTGATTTGGAGACTTTTGTCCAGATACATGGATCCAGACCAGCCAAGTAGCTCCCGTAAGACCTCTTTAGGTGTGAGGAGGAGAGCTTCTAATGTGCCTCGGCCTCGTGTAGCCCGACAGCCTCATCGGTTGGTGGAGGCAGTGATTCGTCCTATCCAGGTTGAGGTACTGGATGTTGAGGATGAGGAGTAGGAAGTACCGGTCGCGGCTCCCACTCCTACTACTTATATTCCTCGTAGTGAATTGCTAGCCATAAATGTGACGAATCCAGAGCTGCTGGATGATTTGAGTCGCCACCCCTCGATCTATTTGCATGGGAAAGAGGTAAAGGCTATGTTTGATCTTCCTTTTTACTATTGATGAGGAGCAAGGGTTCTGATGTTGATTTACATTTATGGTGCAGGTTCCCGGCTTTATGCAGCCTCAAGGGAACTGGTTCAGTATACACTCTCTGTACCAGACTCTTCACCTATAGTACAGAGAAATTATGCATGCTTGGGGTTTTGAGGTGTTCTTTTCCATCCTCCCCCGTCGTTGTCCCTGGGGTTACATCAGGGCGTTGTCTGAGCACTGATTGCACCAGACTCAGTCTCTCCATTTGCTGGATTGTGAGGTGATGATGATGCCAATGGATTGGTGGTTTATCACCGGTATGAAGTTTGGAGGGGCGTCAGTGCCTTGTGTGGCGAACATTACCCCGACAGTCGTCAGATCCTTGGTAGGAGTCTTGGCTGAGACGCTCAAAGGCAGGACAGTCTGCACTGGTCCGTTGAGTGTAGATGCTATGAGTGGGGCATTGAGTGAGCCTTTGCCCGATGATGAGAGAGTCAGGGATCACATTTCTTGGCGATTGTTCCTAGTCATCCTCCGGGTTGTTATATAGCAGATAACTCTTCCACAGTGTCGTTCGCTTTAGTCAAGGCTACACAAGAGGTGGACCGCATTGGAGAGTATGATTGGGGCTCCTATACCTTTGCCTATTTCCTCAGGGGAATGCGCATGCGTTCGCAGGGCTTGACAGAGGCTTGGTTAGGATTTTACCCATTTCTGCTGGTGAGTATTTCTCTTTTGATTTCCCATGTATAGGTTAAGAGTATTGACTGACAACATATGTTTGCCCTTGTATTAGCAGTTTTGGGCCTATGAGAAGCTTCCATGCTTACGTCCCATTAGTCTGTTAGGTCTAGACACCTATCCACGGGGACGACGATGGCATCACTGCATGTTGGCGAAGGTTCCTGTAGCTGAGGGTTTCACCCATTGTCGCATAGTGTTAGAGTTATTGACAGTCGATGTCATTACATGGGTTCCCTATTTTGGGGACCATTTGACAGTTGGCTTTGAGGATGGTTTCCCGACTGGTGTCGAGAATGTGATGTCCACCCGTCGAATTCTTCTCTTCACAGATGGAGGATGGGAGCTCTATTTAGGAGAGCATGCTATCAAGAGCATCACAAGAGAGATCCATATACCAATCTGTCCTCCTTCCAGGCGTTATTAGTCCGTGTCGTAGTTGCCGATCAGTGATGTCTCATTGATGGGAGATGATGGCTTTGATTTGTCAAAGGGACCGTTCACTCAGGAGGCATTCTACCACTGGTGGTCTCCTCGTACCATCAGAGCCCAGACCTACACCACTCAGTTCATGGGGGATATGGTTCCTAGATCCGTGATGATGACATATTAGATTGCCTGCATCCGAGAGCCTACTCATTTGACTCAAATTGATAGCTTTACCCAACAGTTGGACCGAGCACATTTTTTCATCTGGCATTTGGGTATAGATCTTTCAAAGGCAGATTCTTTTAATCCTTCCAGCTCAGGGGCTGGCCCTTCAGGTGGCCCATATTCAGATAGTTTTGTCGGTGTAGATCCTCTATTGTATCAACATAATATCCCTTTTGGCGGAGATCCAATGACTCAGGAGGAGTTACATCAAATGGATAGGTTAGATGATGTAGACATCAACACTATTGACTTCTTCTGATGTATTTGTCGCTATATCTTTTGATAGGCCTCTGTTAGATACTGGGTGGCTATGACCCATTCTCGTTATATTTGTTGATAGGCCTTTGTTAGTTGTTGGGCGATTGTGGCACATTTCCCTGTATTTTCCAGCTGTATATAGAGATGATGTATTAGATGATGATGTACTTAGGAATGTATGTATATTATTTTCCATTACCTACATCATATTGCCATCTATTGTTTATCATGTATGTATTATAATATGCATATGTATGTCCAGAGATGCTCAACATTGACCCCTGGATGGTCTTATGATACTACCCACACTTATTTCTTCCTCGACAGTTAGCCGCATTGATCACACCCCACCAGTATTGGTAGCCTCATGTTTGAGATCGTGGTATGATAGTTTGTCACCCCCAGATCGGGTAATCGTAAATCAGCTGTTGCGACACTCTATGACTCTCTTAATGTTCCAGGTTCCATTGGTCTTTGTAGAGGGCATCCTGGAGCACTGGGTACTAGTTAGGTAGGTGTTCCGGTTTGAGACCCAGGAGTTGACCCCTACTTTAGAGGAATATGAGCGACTGATAGGTTTGCAATTAGACAGGCCTTGCGCTCGGATGGCTGTAGGAGATATGAGCCGTCAGTTCATGACCCTTATTGGTTTGAGGCATAGAGTAGCCCAGGATGAGTTCACCTCTGCGCATGAAGTGTCCATGTATTTTCTGATTGACAGATTTGGCTCCTTGTACAGTTATGTATAGCATTCCGGGGATTTCACCACGTCAGAGGATGAGTTACGTGTTGCTAGAGTAGATGTACTTTTGATGCGTGTAGTGGCTTATCTGTACATGCCACTATACATGGATCATTTAGACATCGGTGTAGTTATGGCAGTGCGGGCTCTCCGGGAGGGACATACCATTACACCGATGATTACGGCAGAAACCTTGAAGTCAACCACGTATTGGCACAACCATTCTGCGGGGGTATTTACAGACAGTTCGGTCTTGCTGTATGTGTGGTTCATGTCACACCTGAGACCGATTGGCACATTCTGATGCCATGGGTACTGCTTTTCCCATTAGATAGCCATGTCTTACTCCTTTTAGTCGGCTGAGTGTACAAACGCTACTTCGTGGTTGGTGTTCTTGACAGGGATCGAGGATCCATTTGACATTATGCCGTGTTCAGGGCTTAAGGCTTAGTTCTCCCTACAGTTTTATTACTCATGCATCTGGTATGGATTATCTTCCTCTGGCTGGTTTGAGGGGCATGACCATGTATCACTCACTGGCTGTGATGGCACAGTTCGACCAGTTTCAGGATGTTCATCCTTTTGAGGGGGCATTGGGTCAGTGTTTAGCTTCTCGGCTTTTATCTGTAGAGGACAGATCCAGGGTTTATGCCTATTAGGCCCATCGTGAAAGGACTGATTTTACTACTAGCCATCCAGGTCATTCTACAGAGTATTCTACATGGATAGAGGCAGAGATTACATCGGCTGGGGTTGTATCCACAGAGTCGGGGATTGATTCTGATAATTGGGTTAACAGCAGCTCTAATTGATTATCTCAGTGCTGCTACTGTGACTCCACATTAGGAAGAGTACTTAGAGCAGAGTCTGCATCTGATGACATATGAGAGGGATCAGGCTAGGGCCTTGATGTTGACAGCTCTTTCTGGGAGAGATGTCACTCTAGTTGAGAGAGATGATGCTTTAGCTCATAGAGATACCGTTATTGCTGAGCGCAATGAGGCCAGATCATCTAGCGATGCAGTTGTTACTAAGAGGGATGGCGTTATATCTTCCCGAGACGCCGCTATTGCAGATAGTACTGCATTGAGGACTCATATTATTGATATCATTGCAGAGATAAGCACGTTCATTGATGAGTATATTGTTACCATGTAGATGGCCGTGGATCTCTTGGCTCATGTTGATACCATAGGGCAAGAGCTCACAAAGTTACCTCCTTCTTCCAAGAGGGATGCCATGTTTGATTTGATACCGCACATATACACTGATTTGTAGATGGGCTTGGATTTTCCTGCACATACTAGCTTAGCTATTTTTGTCATGTATAGTACATATTGTGTATATCAAATAATATTATATATGGCAGGGAAATATATTTTGATTCAGTTCTCTTTTAGTTATACCTTGTTACTTGCTTGATATTTTCCTGTTCTCTAGGGCTTGTGATCTTGTTGTATTCTGAACTCCTCCTTGATGGATGGACATTAAGATGTCTCAGGATCTTTCAGAATGGATCATTGATCTATGTGTATTCCCTACCCATTGGTGTCTTGGGACTGGTTTATGTATGTGGTTATAGAGAGGAGTGTGGCTTTCCTCTTTGTGGTTGACCGCCCCACAGATGGTCACCGATACTCCTTTATACAGGGGAGCGTAGATAGTTCCATCTCTTATGGATTGGTGTTTTTCTTTGACGACTCAACCATAGCTTAGATGGTCATCGATTCTCCCATTGGCATGAGGAGACCAGATAGTTCCATCCCTTTGGTTTAAGCTGTTGATGCGTGGTTTGGAGATTGATCCGAGTACCATTTGACAAGTTTTTGTGTTTTGGTAGGGGGTAAGACTGTACCATGAATGGTTACCTACGTACTCCCATTAAGAATGGGAGATCAGGTCTGCGTAGTTGAACCTAGCATGAAAAGGTTCAAAGTTGTATGTGGCAAAGAGGGTGTAGAGATGTTTTTTTTAGTTAGACCGAACCATAAAAATGGCTGCCTATATACTCCCGTGTATTGGGGAGATCAGGTCTGCGTAGTTCGCCCAATGTACATGACAGACTACAGATGTGAAAAGTTTTATCCCTAGTGGGACAAACTGAAGGTGTGAAATGTTTGATCCCTGATGGGACAAATTAAAGATGTGAAAAGTTTTATCCCTGGAGGGACAAAACTGAAAGTGTGAAAGGTTTTGAAAAACCTGAGTTGAGTGAAGGATCTGATGATCCGAAACCAGGCTGCTAGTTGGGAAGTGTGTTTGTCCCTGATGGGGTAAACTGATATTAAGAAAGGTTGTATATAGTGAAGGGTTTGAAAACCTGAACTGACTAGGGATCTTGTGATCCCGAACTAGGATGTTGGTTTGTAGGTAGCTTCAGACATAGTACCGTTTCACAGTGTCTGAGTTAATGAGCTGTGGGAATTCATCGCCATCCATTTCTTGTAATCTGAGGGCTCCTCCTGTCAATACCGCCTTGACAACAAACGGGCCTTCCCAATTTGGGGTGAACTTTCCTTTGGATTGATCTTGGTTGTCAAGAACCTTCTTCAATACTAAGTCATATTCTTTGAATTATCGTAGCCAGACTTTTCTGCTGTAGGATCTAGAGATCCTTTATTGGTATAACTGACCATAGAAGATGGCAGCGGCCCGCCTTTCATCTATTAGAGACAATTGGTGGTACCTATCTTGTAACCATTGGTCATCATCTAGCTGAGCGTGTATCAACACCCTGAGGGATTCCATTTCCACCTCAATGGGGGGACATTGCTTCCATGCCATAGGTTAATGAGTAGGGGGTTGCCCCAGTGGAAGTGCGCATTGACATTCTGTAGGCTAATAGAGTCAGAGGTAACAAGTCAGGCCATCCTTTGTGATTGGCGGACATCTTTGCATTATCTTTTTGATATTCTTATTAGCCACTTCAACAACACCATTCATCTTTGGACGGTAGATGACGGAGTTGAGATGTTTGATGTGGAATTTACTGCATAACTCCTCCATCATTTGATTGTTGAGGTTTTTGGCATTGTCTGACACAATCACCTCTAGTTGTCCATATCGACAAATGATATTATTTCTGATGAAACCAATGAAAACTTCTTTAGTAACCCTGGGGAAGGAGGATGCTTCTACCCATTTGGTGAAATAGTCGATCATGGTCAAGATAAACTGATGCCCATTACTCGATTTGGGCTCAATGGGCCCGATCACGTCCATTCCCCGCATTGAGAAGGGCCAGGGCAAACTCATATTATGGAGCTCCCTTTGAGGGGCATGGATAGCATACCCATGAATTTGGCACTGATAACATCTCTTGTTGTGATCATCACAGTCAGTCTTAAGAGAGAGCCAGTAATGGCCTGTTCTTAGAATTTTCTTGACAAGTAGAGGGCCGCTCATGTGTGGGCTACATACTCCACTATGGATTTCATCCATGAGCCTCTGAGCTTGGTCTTTGTCTAGACATCTGAGAAGACCTAGTCCTGCATCTTTTTTGTAGAGTGCGTCTCCGCTCAGGTAAAATTTCATAGCCATTCGATGAATCAGCTTTCTTTTAGCCTGACTCGCCTCAGCGGGTGTAGATCCATCTTGCAGATACTTATTGATATGCTAATACAAAGGGTGTTGGATGGGAGGCAGTTCATCTGATACTTCTCCAATGTAGTTCCCGTAGGCTAGTGCCTTTTACCGGGCAAATGTGATGTTTGATATTGATCAAGGAAGCCAAAGTTGCTAGTGCATCTGCAAAGTCATTCCTATTCTGAGGAATGCGGAGGAAGGATATTTCTTCAAACTCTGAAGCCATCTGTATAACCTGTCGATGGTAAGGCAGCAAATGTAGTTTTTTGGTGTGATAGATCCCATATGTTTGTCTGATTACCAATTTGGAATCTCCAAAGACAGTTAACCATCTGATGCCCATGGATTGGGCTAATTTTAACCCCATGATACAACCTTCATACTCATCTGTGTTGTTGGTGTTGGCAAACTGTAATTTGACGGCAACAGGATACTGCTCCCCCGCAATGGATACTAGAACTGCTCCAGCTCCAGAGCCTTCTATGTTTACAGCTCCATCAAAATACATCTTCCATGGTTGGTGTGTATCGTCATAATGGTGTTGCTGAACTGTCATTACCCCTTCACCGGGAAAGTATGTTTTTAAGGGTTTGAAATCCCCTGAAGGTGCGGAGGCCAGTTGATCTGTAATTCCTAGATCTTTGATAGACTTTTAAGTCACGTAGACGATGTCAAATTGATGTAGGATCAACCGCCATTTGGACAGTAGACAATTCAACATGGGTTTGCTAAACACGTACTTGAGAGGATCCACGCAAGATATGAGATGGGTTGTGTGACCATGGAGGTAATGTTGTAACCTCATGGAAGCCTATGCTAAAGCACAACAAGTTTTCTCAATCAGAGTGTACTTGTGTTCACTACTGCTAAATCTTTCACTGAGGTAATAGATAGCTTATTCTTGGCCTCTATCGTCTTGCTGTCCCAACATGCAGCCCATGGCATTATCATTGATTGACAGGTACATGAACAAGGGAACACCATCCCTGGGAGGTACCAAAATATGAGCTTTGATTAGTTATTCTTTGATTGTAAGGAAGGGTTTCTGACACTCATCATTCCATTTCATGGAGGAGTTCTTCCTTAACAACTTGAAGATGGGCTCACAGGTTGCTTTGAGTTAGGAGATGAATCGGCTGATGAAGTTGATTCTTCCCAAAAATCCCTGTATTAGCATTTCCGTGATGGCCTGGATTTTGGTAGGATCCGGCTTAATCCCTTTATGGCTGACTAGGAATCCTAGCAACTTGCCTGATTTAACACCAAAGGTGCACTTGGCGGGATTCAGCTTCAAGTTGTACTTATACAACCGGTTGAAGAGCTTTTTGAGAAGATCTAGGTGGTCTTCTTCCCTTCAGGACCTGACCATGATGTCATCAACATAGACTTCTATCTCTTTGTGCATTAGATCATGAAAAATAGCCATCATGGCTAGCTGATAGGTAGCTCTGGCACTGATGAGGCTGAATGACATTCGTCTGTAGCAAAAGGTTCCCCAAGGAGTGATGAATGTAGTTTTCTCATGATCCTCTTCAGCAACCATGATTTGATGGTACCCCACAAAACAATCATCAAAGGAGTACATGTCATATTGAGGAGTATTGTCAATAAGTATGTGGATGAATGGCACGAGAAAGCTATCTTTGAGATAGGCTTTGTTCAGATCCCTGTAGTCTATGCAAACTCGCACCTTTCCTCTAGGTTTAGGCACGGGGACTATGTTGGATAGCCACTCAGGGTATGTTGACACCATGATGATGCCGGCTTAAAATTATTTCACAATTTCTTCTTTAACTTTCAAACTCCACTCAGGTTTTAATCGCCTAAGTTTTTGCCTGACTGGCTTGAATCCCTCTTTGATTGGAAGGCGATGAAGGACTATGTCAGTTGTCAAATCGACCATGTCTTCATAAGACCATGCAAACACATCTTGGAATTGGGTCAATAGGGTAACCATGTCATTCCTTTGGTTTGGAGTAAGGTCCGTACCAATCCGGATTTATTTGGGGTTTTTTGAGGTTCCGAGGTTAAAAGAGGTGGTTTGATCAAGATTTAGCTTGGGTTTATCTTTGACCCATTCTTTGGTCGTACCTCATAGTCCTGTTATTCAATCTCCATCAAGTCTGAGTCCAACTTTACATCAAAGTTACAGTCCTTGTGAAGAATATGCATCTCATCAGCATAAGTTTAGGCACATCTATCTTTAGAGTCCTGAAAAAAAATGCTTTCACTTAATATATGAAATTGTTCAATCATACAAAATGTTAGCATGTAATGACAAAACAACAACTAATACTGTACAACAAAAATAAGCAGTTATTGCAATTTACAGGGCAGAGGGAGTTTCTGCCCTTTTTACCCTTGTTGGCAAATGCAAGGAGTGCTGCTCCAATTACCAAGGGTGAAGTCCTGGTGGACAGCTGTGACGAAGGGGATGTTATCATCCTCCTTCTCTTGCATGATGACCATAATGTCTAGACAATCATCATCTGGGATGTCTCTGTTCATACCCTCCGTATGGACCAGGACGCGTATTTTTGACATATGTCTCTCTATCTCTTGTTTGCGCCTTCGATTCCTTTCTTCCACTTCTAGGTCTGGAATCGGGACTTCCTTTCCTTTAACCGGTATCGATTTAGGAAACAGCATGGCTACCACATGGGTAAGAACCTTTGATAAAGGTCGTACAGGATTATCACATGTAGGTTTAGGCAGACGCCTTGTAGATGAAGGAACCTGTTTGTGCTTGTGAGGGTTCCTGTGACTGGACCTAGGAGAATAGCCTAGTCCGACTGTCCCTATCTGACTGGGAACTTGAATTGGGCACTTGATACCCTGATGATCCTTTCCTAACCCTTGTCCATGTTGAAAGTCCAAGGAGATCACCTCTTGACTTGGCGACATTACCTTGACAAAAACTCTGGGAATCAGAGGTGGTGCCCCAATGGGTTGATAGTGAGTGTTGCTCACCTCAAGGGCTTGGAAGCTGACAGGCTCAACTTCTGCACTTAAACTGATAAGGGGTATGTCACTTTGAACAGGACATTTTGGCTCAGCACTAACAGTGACCAGACTACTGTTGATGATATATTTGAATTTTTTATGAAGAGTGCATCGGACGGCTCCTGCCATATGAATCCACGGTCTTCCCAAAAGTAGGTTATATCTTGTAATGATCTTAAGCACTTGGAAGGATATGTAGAATGTATGTGGACCAATTTCCATGGACAATTCAATCTCTCTGATAACATTTTGCCGAGATCCATCAAAGGCTTTGATGATTGTATGGCTACTTCGAATCCTGTTGAGATTGATGTTCATTTTCTCTAATGTGGCATAGGGGCAGATGTTTAAGGATGATCCTCTATCTATTAGCACTTCTCCAACCACATATTTCGGAAGACATAACCGCTATGTGCAACGATTTGCAATGACCCATCCTTTCGGGAGGTATGTCATCATCGGTGAAGGATATCACATTGCTATTGAAAATGTGATCAACCAGATGATGGAACTTTTTAACATCCACTGTCTTTGGCAAGTGGGCTTCCTCTAATACTTTCAGTAAGACCTTCCAGTGATCTTCTGAAGAAAAAACAAAGTCTAGAATAGAAATCTGTTATGGAGCTTCTTTCAAGCTTTGAATCACCTTGGCTTCATTGTGCCCCATCTTGTGGAGGAATTCTTCAATATTCTCCATGGGCATTTTCCACTTAGATTTGATGATAAGCTTCATCACTCGTTGAGGAAGATATAGGGGATTTTCTTTAGACACTGCAGTAGTTGTGTGTGATGTGGATCCTTCAGCTTTTCCATAGTTCCACGGCACTTCCTTAAGGCTGATAACAGGATATTGTGGCCTAAATAGCAATATGATTGGCTTTGGTGCTGCCACTTTCAAAGGGTTTTCAACGCCTTTGAGCTGAATTGGTTGAATTATAAGTGGTGTGGCAGTCGAATCTCCCTCAGTGGATATAACTGCTATGACTTCCTTCCATCCCGGAGGAAATGTGTTCCCACTGGCAGATGATACATCATTGTTATCTGCCATTTGCAGGTCACCACTGTCAATCATATTTTGAATAAGATGGCGGAGTGCCCAACATTCCTCAATGTTGTGACCGCGAGAGTGGGAATGGTATTGACATACTCCATTAGCATCAAACCGCTTTGAGCGTGGGTTGACTGGAGGTAGCAATGCTATGATTTTTCCCTCATTAATCAGCATATGCAATATCTCTTCCATCGGTTGGCCTTAATAGTTGAATTCCCTTTTGTTGGCAAAGTCCCGAAGGGCTTTAGCTTTTTCTTTTCTAGCAATCTTTTCCTCCAATGTTTCACTTTCTAGAATAAGTGGTGGAGTACTTGTGATGAGAGAAAGGAGGCTAGCATGCTCCTAATTGAACAACTGACGTGTGACTTGGTGTTGATGAATCACCAGTTCTGCCAATTGATTGACTTGTTCGCCAAGAGCCTTTAACTCTCGTTCCATTCTGAATTAGAACTGTTAATAATCCCATCTGTCAAAATTATCCTTGCTGATCTGGGATACACCACCCACATAGCTGGAGCTTTTGTACACTGCCCCAGTTAATCATGTTAACCTCCTCTTCCTTGTGTTGAGGGAGAGGGTTGTTTTGAACATGTGGTTGGTCGGGCTTGGTCACCACGATCTCACCATTGTCAATTAAATCATGGATCTTATGCTTAAGGGCCCAACAATGTTGAGTGTCATGGCTTAGAGCTCCAGCATGATAAACACACTTCTTGCTTGCATTGAAACCCTTTCTACTCGGGTTGGCTGGTGGAAGGAGATGAGTAATTTTCTTATAATCTGTCAGAAGTTTGAGAATGTTTTTGAGTCAATCCCCTAAGGGTGTGAACATTTGTGTACGTCTGACTTCTCCACTTTTTGGCAAGGGAGGATTTGAAGACTGAGCTTGAAAAGGGGAGTAGTTTCTCCTCTGAATAGGCAAGTTTTGATTGTCTTTTTGTCCTTGCAGTATCAAGGAAACATCCTCCTCTTTCTTCTTATGGACCCTCCCAGGGCTGTTCCCATAACTTCCAGATTTGATGTGCTCAGCTACAGCTTTTAAAGCGATAAGGTCTTGAATCTTTCCTGATTTTAATCCCATTTCAGCCATTTCTCCGTGCTTAATCATTTCTGAGAAAGGCTTGCCTATTCCAGCCAGTGCCCTCTCATAAAAGGGAGCTTCTTGAATATCTATGAAGGTCATTACCATTTCAGACTCAGTCATAGATGGGATAACTTGAGCAGCCAGACGCCTCCATCTTTGGGCATACTCCCTTGATAGGTATATTTTATTTTATATATTTTGATGATAACAATTATGTTTTAAATATGTAATTATTTAATTATTTTTCCTTATTATTTTATTTTAACTATTTTCTGTTTTTACTTGAATTAATTTTTATTGACCTTGATAAATTATATGTCAAGTGTTAAATAAATTAATTTCTATAAAATTCAAAGGCAAGGAAATCCTGTGACGAATGAATTTATCGAGTTGTGATTCTGGGAACAAAATCCTTTTAAGGAGGGAAGGATGTAACGATCGAGAAATTTATAATTTAATTTAAATATTTATTGAATTAAATAAATATTTTAAATAATTTATTTATTGAGGGAAATAGATAATTGATGAATTTTGGTGCATTAATTTAGTAATGAAATTGAATAATGGTAATTTTATTTGAAGATTTAATTTAATGAAATAATTAAATTAAATGAATTGTTTTATATTAAAGAAAATAAGTAAATTAAATAAAGTGATGTTTAAGTCTAATTTATTAATTAAATTAGATATATAATTATTTATTAATCATAAGTATTATTATAATGAAAATTGTAATTATTATAACTAGTATTGTAAATTATTTAAGTTAACTAAAGTGTGACAAATGAAAACCATATAATAACAATAATATAAAAATAATATAGTAGAGGAGAATTGTGGTTAGCCAAACAAGGCCCTGTGGTCTTTGGCTTATTATAACTGACGCATACTTTTGGGTTGTGACCTGACGTACGTGAGTGAAAGCCGTATCAGTTTATTTCTACGCATATTATTTCTTTCCCTTAGGTTAGATATCAGTGAAGAACAGAGAGCTTGGAGAGAGAGCAAGAGAGGAAACACAGTGAGTTTGAATTCTCTGTGATTGTCAAGGAGATGGATTTCTAAACCTAGTCACCACTTTTTGCTAGCAAACAATCAAAGGAATAAGGTATAACTCTAATTTTAACTTTATTTTTGGAATTTCTATTGATAATTATGTTGGATTGATACATATACATGTATGTAGAGTTTATAATCTGTCAATCATTATATGTGAGTGCTATTTGATTTCCAAACACGTGAAATTGGTTTGTAAGAAGAAAAAAATAAATAACAGTGTTTATGTTTGAAAAATGACTTGTTTAAGTACAAAATTTAATGCTCAATATGTGATATAATCTGTGAATTGATGTTGGATTGCGTTAGTATGTTAAGAAACGAAAGCGCCGTAGTTTGAATCGTGTCAATTAGTTAAGAAACGAAGTCGTGGCGATCGAATTTGCTAAAAGTGTTAAAAGTGAAGAAATTGAGAAATGGTGGTTTTAATTCTTCAAAATTGAATATATATAATGTTTATGTAGTTGGAATGGTGAATAGCATGTTTTGTGATGTTATTACAAAGTTTTAGTTGCTAGGTTTCATGAATTTATGTGGAATTGGGATTTTTGGCCTAGAACAGAGTCTGATTTCGTGTTTTGCAAAAACTATTTCTGGAGCCGAGCGCGGGCGTGTCGGACTCTAAGCTAACCATGGCGCGGCTGCGCCAATGGTCAGTCAGACCCGGAATTGAATTGTTAACAGTATAGCTTGGAAATTGTTAACCTAACTTATTTTAATGATTGTAGAGGAACCTAAAACGTGTTATAAGATATAACAACATGTTGTAATCACAACGTTGAAACTATAGATTATGAATTAGTAAGTTATGTAATGAACCAAATGTGATGTTTTCAAAAGTTAAAGATAAATGATAAGGTTTATGTTAGTTTGTAGTGAGGTTTCAGATTCGTTAAGGATGTTAATCAACATGATTAGACATTAAGATAAAGTTATGGCTTAAATGGTGGGTTAAACCCCTAAAGCTAATATTAATACAACTAATTGTTATTGCGATTTCAATGATATGTGTAGGGTAATTGGCGAACATTATTATACTTGTGTAGCTTACATACAAGGCAAGTTTCCTAACTTCATTCTCTTTAATAATGAATGCAAGTTTCCTAATTTCATTCTCTTTATTAATGAATGCAAGTTTCTAATCCTAAACTTTTATTGAGCAAGTTTTATAGCTATGCTATCTTTATGTCAACAAGCTTTCAATTTCTAAATTTTACAGTAAAGTTGAGCAAGCCTATTGATTCTATCTCGTGTATGATTGTGCAAGCTCTTGTAATCTAGTTCGTTACATCGAGCGAGTTTTATTTTTCTAAATCTTGATATTATTATTCAAAGTATATATTGTTCTAATGCATTGATTCAAATGAGATTGTTCTAGTTCTTTTGAATATGGTACTTTGCACATATACTATGTCTATTCAATTATACATTATTTTTAATCGGTCTTTAACTTTGATAACCTTGTCCAATTTTATATTGTTGTATTAAACCTTCAAGTAGTAATCAAAACTCTTATTGATTGAACTAGTCTATTATGGAATAGTCTTCTAAAATTCTAGAACCACTGATAAGTTAGTTACGAGCTAAACTTTCTTTAGTGCAGATATTCTAAATTCAAACTGAGACGAACAACCCTAACATAGGGGATTTTGTATGTGTAACGTTTAGATGTTTGTGCACAATACATGGTACAAAGGGTTGATCCCCCTAAGTACGTTAAGAAGGGTCTGTATAGTCTAAATAATTGTTAAGGTTGGGGTAGTAATACCTAATCACCGGGGACATAGTTCGTGGTCTTAAGTCCCTCAAATATTTAATTCGAATTTGTTTTCTATTTTTGATTCATGGATCAAGTTCATTATTGTTCAACATTCGTTGTTCACTCTCATGTTGTTATCATTACTACTCTTTATATCAGTGAGCAATTGTTTGCTCACTTTTGTAATTAACACTGCAGCTAAAGTTGAAAGAGTCGATGAGCCATCTACTAGCAAAGGAAAGGGCAAGATGTCCAAGTGTTGAAGATTTATGAGAATTTATTTAAATGAATTATGTTATAAAACTTGTTTTATTTTATGATATATTCTGCAAACTGATGTAATAACTTAAGGTTAGATTACCTGGGATTGTTTATGAGATGATGTAACCCTTTAATGGGAAAGATTATTGCTTAAATTAATTGATGTTTTTATCCTTTATTACGGGTAGTTAGATGTAATTATTTTGATAGTGAGCACCAAATTCTATGGAAATAAAGTACCCGAATTTGGGGGTGTTACAAATCCTATTTCTTTTTGAAAACCAAAGTTGGGCAAAATGATGTTTTATACATACATCATAAGCACTATATATATATATATATATATATATATATATATATATATATATATATATAAACTAAAATCATGTGCCAAGTGTGACGGCCCCAAATTCAGGTGCTTGAAAACTGAATTCAGTGCTTCACGATACCATTTCTTTGAGCGAAATAATAATAATAATGTCATAAATATCAAACTTAATTTACATATCAGAGTTGTCTAAATCCCAGGTACGCGACCTTTAAAACATTCCATTACATGATAGATAATAAATATCATCATCTTATTTAAGTCTAGCTATTACATAAGATAACACAAACTTATTCTGCTAGCTTTCCTTTCCCTGTGGTCTTGGTTGAACCTTCAGGTCGATCATACTTAGCTGAAAACATTTAAATTAAGCAAGAATGAGCATTTGAGTGCCCAGCAAGTAATAGCAAACAATAAACATTAGCTGAAAGGATTAAATATTTTCTTCGAACGACACTTCTACAACGAAGCAATAGTTGTGAAGTAAACTAAAGTAACACTAAACAACAAATCAAATCTTATTTTAAATTTTAAAACTACGTACTGACTATAATTGGTGAGAAGTCGACAGACTATGAACTTTGTTTTTAATTTTTGATAAGGTTTAACAGAACTTCATCTGCAAACCACCATAACTTATAGGCACGGGGGGTGATCAGCCCGTTATGCCCTGTATTAATCAATACTACATACCAGAACGATATTCTCGTTCATCATATTAGCCTTAGACGCACAAAAGTTTTTCCATGTTCGGGATGTTCATACTTAGTTGGGAATCCAAACCAACAATTCGGTTAGATATCAATAAGGTTCTATCATATTCAAAGATATTTTTAAATTTGTGTCTAGCCGAGACAAATAGCTTAGACGACTTTCAATTAAGATATACATATTGGAAATCAATAAGTATGTATCAACATGTTCAATAATTATCCAAGTGAGGACACTTGTATAACCAATCTTAGGAATTTACGAATAGAATAGATATATCTGAATGTAATAGTAATACTGTACTAATAAATAATGTACGAATAAAGTTCGAGAACTTGCATGAATACGAATATTTGAGTACATAATCAATAGCAATAGAGTTAATAATCTGACACAATGATAATATAATTCTGAAACTTTCTTACTCATGTCTATTGCATAAAGTAAATGCAAAGTTAGAATACTTGTCTGGTTTGCTGCTTAGACAACTTAGTTCTATCTTTAATTCAACGACCTATCATTTATAAGATTGTTCTATTGATTAGAATAACATATCATAACACATAGTACTGTTATTTACAGTCAACAGATAATTTAATCACATTTTTACATAGTTATATCGGTCATTGGATCATAAACAAACATTTATATAGTCAAACTATATAGTTTCAGATCAATTTCGGTAACATTTCGGTGTACCGACGACTTTATCATGTAATTATTGAGTTTAAAACTCTATCATGTAGTTCAATATTATCCTGGATATTTTAAATACCAGTCATATTATTTTTAAATGACTTATAATAATTTTTAAATAATTATTATAATTTATCTTAATTTTTCAAACTCTAGAATCATTATTAAATGATTTAAATATTCGATAATTCTATTATCATTAATATTTAAATAATATTCAAATATTAATGCAACCATTGCCAAAATATCAAAGTTACTTATAATAACTCAAAAATATTTTTAAAGTATTAATATTACCCTTAAATTATTTTTAAAATATTTAACATTATTTTTAAAAAATTACCATTAATATTAAAATATTAAGGTATTATTCACTAAAATATTAAAAGTCATTTATAATAACTTAAAATATTTTTAAACCATTTATATCCTTTTTAAATGATTTTTAAATTAATAAAATCATTTTTAATCTATTTATTTAATATAATTATTAAATAAATCTAATGTCATTAAAATTAAATAATTAAAGAAATTTACTTTAAAATATTGATAATTACATTTTATAACTTAAAATATTATTAAATACCTTATTATCATTTAAAAAGATTTTTAATATAATAAAATCATTTTTAGTTAATTTATTTAATGTATTTATTAAATAAATTAAATATCAATAATATTCAAATAATTACTAATATTTATGGAAAATATGCCAAATTATTAAAAGTTAATTTCTATTACTTATAATAATTTTTAAAACTAATTTTATAATTTTTAGAAATTATTTTCTATTTTTAAATAATTTTTAGAAATTAAAATAGTTAAAATAAATAAGTCTGTCGCTAAAGCTTTTAGCTCCAGAAAGTGTCGCCTATTGTGTTTTTGAGCACAAAGAACATTCAAAGTCAATTAACAAGTGGTCACGTTTGACCAAGTGTAATTCGCTGTGTAAATTGTTTCTAGGCAATCTATAACATGGACCTTGTAGTGTTAATATAACACCACAAGTATCAACTAACATCTGGGTCAGATCATAACAAACGAGCAAGTTATAAAGACTCAAACTAACTGTCAGACATGTTATGGGTTTTCTGGGTTACCCAGAAACCCAGACAGTCTCAAGTGGTCTCCTTGTGGTTCATTTAATCAAGGGTTCTGGTTAATGTGTTCTAATGGTTCAAGATTATAGTCCACGTGTCAAGGTACAATTATCAATCATCAGGTCAATCAAACTACAACAGAATTACAATATAGCATTTGGTCAAACCTTGTCAAAAATAACGTTCATCAGTTTTCTGGGTTACCCAGAAAACAGAGTTCGTGCTCGTCCAGGTTAGTTTGACCATCGATTAATTTCATTCTATTTGTTATCTAAGTGATATAGGTGCATGAATCTGTAATACACCTACAAGAGTATAACTTTAATACACTAACACAAACAAATATACAAACGCATGCAAAATATGGGCCCATGAACTTGTTGTCAGACACTGATGAACAAGTTCTGGGTTACCCAGAAAATGCAAAGTCATGGTCGGTCAACGCAGTTTGACCTTCCATAACTTAAAATCTACATGTGATCTAAGCATGATTTCAAGTCCAGATCAAAGTCCTTCTAGCATACTACATGTTCAAACATTTAAACAACAAAAATTATAACTAGATAAAGATCTATGTGGTCTGACATTCGGTTGTCAGACCACTTTTGAAAATTTTCCAGATTTTAAAAAAACTTAAATTCGAGCATATAAATGTTATGGATCCACTATTTAGCAACCCAGATCACTGATTCACTGTTGGGTAAAATCTAATTACGCACAACACGAAAGTATACGTGGTCAACAAGTAATAAAGTGAAAGTAGAGTATCATTCCCACAAAGAATTATTTAACAAAAATCACCAAGTACTAACCCGTAACCAACTCAATCTTATTTAAACGAATGAATTTCAAATTATATAAATTAAACTACTATTAAATTCCACTAGTTAAATTAAGATAACGGAGATTTAAGATGACAACTTCACTTATTGCTTCATTTAAGTTAACGCACTTCTCATCAATTATTCTCTATCCTGAATTGTTAATTAAGAACATTAAAGCAGATAAAACCACCTCTCGATGCATAATACCCATATTAACGTCAATCCACAATTAAGATAGAAGTCCGTTAAACACCTTAATCAACTAACCCACTATATCTCTATGTGAATTACAATTGAAGAAGGTTGAAGAATAAGTTCTCTATCCGATTACATGCGATGTCAAGCATATCTCTGCCTTAACATTCATCAAGATTAAGCTATTCACAAAATCATGAACACATGCTATCATGATAAGATCTAAATCAATACTTCATCTCTCGAGTTCATATAGATTATCACGGTAATTGATGGCCAATCAATTAAACAATTACGTCCAAATCATAATAGACAATCCTCATAATATAACTTAATAATTGATAGCGAAGCATATTAAAATAAACAACACAATAAGATCCATTGTAATCTCAAACAAAGAATTAGTTCATTATTATTGAATTAAAATTAAGAATCCACAATTGAATAATCATTAAAAGACAAAGATAGAAGAAGATAAGAAGATAGAATCTATTGTCTGTAGATTTGACGCTCCCTCCTTGCCCCTACGTTGATTCTTCAATGGTCTCCAAGTTGCTCCAATCTCCAAATCTAATTAGAACTAGTGTTTTCCTATTCTACTCTAATCTAATCTAATGGAATCCTCTCTAATCTCTCTAATCTCCAAACCTTGTTATTCTCCTCCTTTTATAAGCCTTTTTACATGTCTTTAAGTCCTCTTGGAAGTCCTTGAGTCAATTGGATCGAAACAATCCTTCCCGAACTCAAATTTGGCCAAAAAATAACTTTTCGCGCATTTTCTGGGCATACCCCCTCCCCGGCGGGGGTCTAGGCTTGTTTTGGGCCCGCCCCTGCGGGCTAGGAGCCTGTCTTGTGACTTGCATGCCCGCCCCGGCGGCGGTTTTGTGAAGAAAAATTTTCTGCTCGAACGTCCTTTGGGAAAACAGAGATAACTTTTGATCCGGGAAGAGTTACGAGGCCTGTCACCTATCAAACCGAAGATATCGACGAGATCTACAACTTTCATTCTTTAAGATTTTATAAATAACGGACGGATGAAGGTCGAAATTGGCCTGGAAGTGACTGCTATTCAAATGACCACCCAAAACAATGACATTCGATGTCCGTTGGTACAAATGTCATAACTCTTGCATTCGAACTCCGATTTGAATGATTCAAGATGTTCCGAAAAGCTACTAAGATGCTCTACAATGTAAGCCAAGTTCTATGCCAAAACATGAAATGAACATGAATGCCCAAACGATGTTCGGATTGCTTTTCTTTGCGTTTTCATACCAATTCTTTGCGATTTCAACTCCCAAGCATATAATCTACAAAACGAACACAAAATGCATGAAAAATAACTAAAAAACATGAGATTAAGCAAATAATTCAAGTAACATATACCGAATAAGTATGTATAAAACCTACTTATCAAATACCCCCAAACTTAAACTTTTGATTGTCCTCAAGCAAAAACACAAAACCATAATGCAATGCAACTAATCTACATGCCTACGAATCCAGCAGTAATGATAGAAACAAGTCTATTCAACCGGCCTTAGAGAAATAAAGTAAACATGATAATACATCATATCAAAACCAATCAACAATTTCCTAGTCAATCATCAAATCTTAAACTGTTGTCACTGATATAATGCGTTTGTGGTCAACAACTATGTTAACTGATATAAAATCAAATTTAACACATAACAAGTCTCTTCGAAGGCATCATACAGTGTAAACTCAAGAAATCCAAAAATAAGCTAGATCTAACTAAAATTAAACAATTACCAATATCGAGGGTCAACATGGGATACTTATGCTTTATTTTTTTCATCCACGGGGGCTTTTTGCTCTTATTTTTCGTTTTATTCATTTTTTTTCCTTTTTTTATATACACATAGCTATGCAATGTCTTATTCCCTTAGGCTTTTCAATGCTACCTTAATGGGCTTTCGACCAACGACTCCCAGACCATTAAGACCTTAGGGCGCTAGGTGTAAAGACAATCCCCTCGGGCTTACTTACTCAAGTAACAAAGGCCACAAAACTAGACAAGCACGCCACGGTGTTTATTCATACTTTTTTTTTCTTTCTTTTTGTTTCTTTTTTTTCTTTTATAGCTTATATACCCCAAATATTCTCCCAAACTTAGGTTCTTGTCTAACTTTATCCATCACTACTTATTCTTGTCATTCTTTCATTCAAACTAGCATTATCCTTTAGAATCCCATTATGTATCAATTTAAACTCAATCAATCAACAAGTTATTTTTACTGTGTTATCCTTATTATACCAGTTTCAAACAGAAAAAGACTTAATTCATAACAAGAAATCACATCAAAGCTCTAATAGTCAGTACTATACTTGTCTACCCAATTCCAATTTCATCATTGGCCAAAATAAACTTCAACTATCTAACAACTGGATTCATGCAAATGAACATAGTAACTAACTAATATTTTTGAATTTTTTAATTTTTTTTTCTTTCAAGAAACTAAATATAATGTTATTCAAACTATACTACTATGTAACTACTTATACAGTTGTACTACATGAATGCACACCTAATGAACCTAATATATCAAAAATAACATAACATAAACATGAAACTAAACATGCAATAACAAACTAAACTAAACTTCCCCAAACTTAGCAATTACAATGTCCTCATTGTAAAATAAAGCATGAAGTGGACGAGGACTTCCCTGTAATCATTTAAGCTTGTGCCATTGGCGGCAACGATCATTTTCCTATCCATTGAACCTCCAATACCTGTAATAAAGATAGACAATATTGATTAAAATAACACTCGGATTCCTATCTACTAAATAAACTAGTAAAGCATATAAATATAAAAATTCCTGGGTTGCCTCCCAGTCAGCGCTTGATTTATAGTCTTTCAGCCTGACTTTGTCTGGCCAACGCTATCCAATTCCTCTTCGATAGTTGAGGAAACCTCCATCCATCGGAAATAATATAGCTTTTGGTAGGTTCCCATTTACGATGGCCAATGCATCAAAGTCACCTAGCATGCTCTGATTTGGTATGATCTCAATCAAGAACGTCCCACAACTAGGTGTTTTCTCCATTGTGTACATGATCACTTTGGGGCATGGAAGCTTGTCACACACAATGGGCTCTTCGTCTATCTTCTCTTTCTCTTCCCACCATGGATTGAAAATTGTACTCACTCTTATGTCAACAAGAGCTTTGCCGACGACATGACTACCAAGTGGGCATGATTTTGCAAATTTGACTGACTCTTTGATCTTTGGTGGAGACCCATTTAGATCTTCGTCGACCTCTATTTCATTATCCCCAATTGTCTCCACACTTTCGATATCTTGTGGCTCATCCAATCACAGATTTGGTTCGGGTTCTCCGTCAATTTCGAAATCCTCGTCATAACACCAATTATTTTGAGGACAGTTGTTCAAGGCTTTGAGCATTTGATCTATCTAGTTCTGCAGATTGTGACGTGATATCTCTTGATTCTAAATTGACCGCTCTTAATTTATCCTCCTCTCCTCATTTGATGCCATGAACTTGGACAACAATTCCTCCAACTTTGACTTTTCTTCTTTTAATGGAGGTTGATAAGAGAAATCTGGCGTGTATGTTGGATCTGGAATAGAGTATTGGTCTTGATAGTTGTAGCTCCATGAAGAATCTGGGTGATACCCCCAAACTTGATCATAATTATCATATGTATACCGATTGAGGTAGTTACCACCATACTGTACCGGCCCAAGATTGATGGTGCATTGATTACTCGGGTGATTGCCAGCACAATAGTCACAAATAACTGCAATCCTTCGACTCCTTTGGGCTGTAAAAATGTCCAACTTTCTCGAAAGTTCTTCAATATGTGCTGACATTGCAGAAAGTTTCACGAGTCTGTCAATCTCCGCTCCCTTTGGCTGAGTCATTCTTACCATCCTTCGACTCCGTTGGGCTCGAATAACCTCTAGCGTCTTTGAAGTTGCCTTAATTTGTATTGGCTCTATATAAGATGTATTAAGTCCATCAATCCCTGTTTCCCTTAGTTGAGTCATGTTCGTGTATGGCCATTGATACGCAAAGTCATCCATTGTACCTGAAAAGAGAGAAATATAGGAAGAGAATTAAAAATAAAAATAAAAATATTTAAATTAGGACTAATTTGATTGAAATTAATATTGGCAAAGAGATATTAAACTAATTCCCCGGCAACGGCGCCAAAAACTTGTTGGGTAAAATCTAATTACGCACAACACGTAAGTATAAGTGGTCAACAAGTAATAAATTGAAAGTAGAGTATCGTTCCCACAGATAATTATTTAACAAAAATCACCAAGTACTAACCCGTAACCAACTCAATCTTATTTAAACGAATGAATTTCAAATTATATAAATTAAACTACTATTAAATTCCACTAGTTAAATTATGATAACGGAGATTTAAGATCACAACTTCACTTATTGCTTCATTTAAGTTAACACACTTCTCATCAATTATTCTCTATCCTGAATTGTTAATCAAAAACACTAAAGCAGATAAAACCACATCTCGATGCATAATACCCATATTAACGTCAATCCACAAATAAGATAGAAATCTGTTAAACACCTTAATCAACTAACCCACTATATCTCTATGTGAATTATAATTGAAGAAGGTTGAAGAATAAGTTCTGTACCCGATTACATGCGATGTCAAGCATATCTCTACCTTAACATTCATCAAGATTAAGCTATTCACAAAATCATGAACACATGCTAGCATGATAAGATCTAAACCAATATTTCATCTCTCGAGTTCATATAGATTATCACGGTAATTGAGGGCCAATCAATTAAATAATTAAGTCTAAATCATAATAGACAATCCTCATAATAAAACTTAATAATTGATAGCGAAGCATATTAAAATAAACTACACAATAAGATCCATTATAATCTCAAACAAAAAATTAGTTCATGATTATTGAATTAAAACTAAGAATCCACAATTGAATAATCATTAAAAGACAAAGATAGAAGAAGATAAGAAGATAGAATCTATTGTCTGTAGATTTGACGCTCCCTCCTTGCTCTTACGTTGATTCTTCAATGGTCTCCAAGTTGCTTCAATCTCCAAATCTAATTAGAACTAGTTTTTTCCTATTCTACTCTAATCAAATCTAATGGAATCCTCTCTAATCTCTCTAATCTCCAAACCTTGTTATTCTCCTCCTTTTTATAAGCCTTTTTACATGTCTTTAAGTCCTCTTGGAAGTCTTTGAGTCAATTGGATCGAAACAATCCTTCCCGAACTCAAATTTGGCCAAAAAATGACTTTTCGCGCATTTTCTGGGTATACCCCCGCCCCGGCGGAGGTCTAGGCTTGTTTTGGGTCCGCCCCGGTGGGCTAGGGGCCTGTCTTATGACTTGCATGCCTGCCCCGGCGGCGGTTTTGTGAAGGAAAATTTTCTGCTTGGACATCCTTTGGGAAAACAGCCATAACTTTTGATCCGGGAAGAGTTACGAGGTCTGCCACCTATCAAATCGAAGATATCGACGAGATCTACAACTTTCATTCTTTAAGATGTTAGAAATAACGGATGGATGAAGGTGGAAATTGGCCTGGAAGTGACTGCTATGCAAATGACCACCCAAAACAATGACATTCGATGTCCGTTGGTACAAATGTCATAACTCTTGCATCCGAACTCCGATTTGAATGATTCAAGATGTTCCGGAAAGCTAATAAGATGCTCTACAATATAAGCCAAGTTCCACGTGAAAAATATGAAATGAACATGAAAGCCCAAACGATGTCCGAATTGCTTTTCTTTGCATTTTCATACCAATTCTTTGCGATTTCAACTCCCAAGCATATAATCTACAAAACGAACACAAAATGCATGAAAAGTAACTAAGAAACATGAGATTAAGCAAATAATTTAAGTAACAAATATCGAATAAGTAGGTATAAAACCTACTTATCATTCACACCTTATATAACATATTTAAACATTCATACACCAAATCCAACATAGCATACACTACTACAAAACAGTAAATAGACAACGCGAAAAAAAACGTTGTGGTTTCAGTCAGAAAAACGTCGTGGTTAAGGGTGTTGTCTATTTGACACCCTTACACAACGTTTTTAAAACATTGTAGTTAAGCACAATACACAACGTTTTTTTAGGAAAAAAACGTTATAGATTTGTTTTTCAAAAATTAGCAAATGCTTAAAAATGTTGTAGAAGGTATGATTCCACAACGTTTTCTGGATAAAAATGTTGTTGTTTAGTATATCAGACAACGTTTATGCACATTTACACAACGTTTTTAAAATGTTGTAGATTACAAAAAAAGAAAAAAAATATAATTCACCTACATTACCAATACACCTGCAATATACTAATGACATGATATATAGCTAAAAGGTCTAAATTCTCATTTAAATTTAAAGCCAAAATGTATCAATCATTCAAAATACATCCCAATAATACCATTCGTTTATAATTTCAAATTACTACATCCACAAAACATATACCAAACTATCCATAGCTCCATTGGGCTAGTGCCAACCTTCTAAGGTTTATAGATAGCTCCATTATTTTGCATTAGCTAGCACAACTTCAACTTCTTCTGCCTGGTCGAAAAGAAGAAAGTATAAACTGAGTTGCTTTGTTACTTTTGAACCAATCAAAATTACTAATCAACACCAGTACTAATTACCTAAGTGAGACATGATGAATCCACATTCTATACTCATGGTATATCAAAAAATTAGTAACAATGAAAAGGGCAATTCATCAAAGCAATAGACACATAACCTCATTCAAATTGATGTAACCAAGTGGCAAATTTCCAATTGAATTAGCAGGACAAGGCAAACCGAGAAGAGTTGACTGCCAAAACAAAGACACAGTGACACCATATTAGTGACTGCCGAAACACCATATCACAAAGATACAGTGACTGCCAAAACAAGTGTACTGTAATATATGTGATTTCTTTATGCAAGTATATTGTAATACTTTGCTTAAGAACTTTCAAATATTGTATCAAGAGAGTTCATCAAAAAGAATTTTACTGCATCAACATTACTTGTTTCAATAGCTCCCATATGATTAAATTAAGCAGAAGATACACGCAATTGAGACTAAATACTGGCACTACTATGTGAAAGTTTACACAGCCTAGAATTATTCAATTAATAGCTAAAGTACCTGACTCTGCAACTGAATGTTTCTTTCCTTTCCAGATGACCATAACCTTATATCTTCATCCAGTAATGCCATTTCCCTCTGTACTTCACCACAAGAAAAAGTATTCTTATTATTTTTTTATTGAAATGTTATTTTCTTAATCCAAAATATGAAAGAAGGAAAAAACGATGCGAGTGTCTGAGAGCAAGTAGCAATTCTTTTCAGATGTCTAACATGTGGAAAAAATATTCTGCAAATTGGAACAAGTAGACAAGTCTCGATTGACATTATAATTTGAATAATGAGAAATTGTTATTAGGATTTAGGAACATGACATTGTAATAGTTTTCCAGTCACTATATAAATTAAAGTGAATATTGATTAGCATTAAGCACAAAACAATTGACATGGGGGTAGCACATGTGCACACATACTCATGTTGATCAGTAGAGGTTCATTCTTTGTTATGGTTATAGAAAGTTAGTGGGGATATGTTGTTAGGAATCATCATACATTGATTTAGCTGTAGTATATAGGTATCTGTTTAGTAGCATCTTAGATGCTTACATGTCCCATTCCTATGTCATAGCCCAATTATAGGGATTATAATTCATTACAAAGGCTTGATTAGTTGATTCTGATGTACATAACTGTTTCTTTCGAGCAACGAACAACAACAAAATATTATAAGTATTTATTTAGTAAAAGGTTAGAGACTTTACATATTCATCCATGCTTCTTACATGTAAATATTAGTTCAGTTGTAAGACAATAAACCACAGTACCTGCAACTTCTGCATATAGTTCTTTCTCATGTTGTTTCATGCTCCAGTCTTCTAGTGAGCTATGTGACTGAAACTTCTCTTTAGCCCATGTAATTGCTTCATCCAGACCTTGTGCTTCAGCTGTCCCTTCCAAGTATTAGCAGGGTTCTTCTTTAGCTGGTTGCAAGACATAACTGCAGAGCTGTGACCACCTTCAAAGTATGTTGAGTATGGGAAGTACTCACTACATCGCATTGTTTAGCATTTACAAACTATAAAGAGGCTCTCTTTAGAAATACACAAAAAAGAAGAAAAAAAACAGAATTACTGCTAATTGTAAAAATACTCTGCATCATAATGTCCCAGTGAAATAAACCGACCGATTCAAATAAACTTGATCAATTTTCGTATGTGAAATGCCTACCAGAAAACATAGCATTGAAGAGCAATGAGGTTTTTCTTATTGTATTACATAGATCACTTTTTTACATTTACATACATGTTTCTGCATATTCTTCCATACGCAACACATTTACTTGGTTTCAGTACCTTCTGAGCATTATTGCAGTCTAAGTAATTAATTAAGAACTTCATTACCAGCAAAAGTAGAGGTCACGATCAATGCCCAATATAGATTTGAACATCACGATCAATGCCCAATGCAGTTAATATTAGGGCAGTTTCTTCATGTGTTAAAGGACACAAACCTTCTTTCCTTTTGAAGTCCGAATCTATAAAAAATCTGTTTACAAAAAAATTAGATCAGTAGTTGATTACGGTTTGCAAGTGCTAGACATGAAGAATAGAAAATGCCACTGTTAGCATCGTATAGCAAACCAACGAGTAGAACAGTCCAAGCTCAACTCTTCAGATATCTTGCAATAGCAACCATGTCACAAATATGCAGAGCAAATAATCACGTAAACAAAATTTCATATGGACCCTAATTGCAGAAGCAAAATTCATGACAGTATTAATCGTCAAAGTTAAGAAATTCATATGGACCCTAATCAGAAGCAAAATTCATGACAAAATTTTTTCAATCGGCAAAGCTAACTTGACATGAGCTAAAACTAAGAGAAGTTAAGAAGTTTACTGTAGATAGGAGTAACTTGTGCAAAATCAAAGAAGCTACAGAAATCGAACCTAATAAAATCTACCAAGAAAAAACCCCTAAATTTATTTATATATACAAACATTTTGGATCCAAACTTTTTCTCTATGCCCCACTAGAAGTCCATGTGCCACACCATATACTTCATTATCAAATAATCGAAGTTCCTCCAATAACAACGAAGCTTCTTTAAATGAACTGAGATTACCCATTATTTAGTGAGAATTGTTAGACGCACATGCTACCTACAAAGTTTTGTATTAAAAACAGGCAAACAGAATCACATAAGCAAAAGTTAAATGCCATTCTATATATTAAAGAAAAATATTCTGTCAATTATTTTGACATTGAATCCCCATGACAACAATAGCTTACAACTGGAAAGTGCCTAAATTTTGACCATGTCTAGAAAGCCTGTCAAGATATGTTTCACGGTTTAGTGGGAGCCATTTAGGGAACTGATCCAATATCCAGGATACTGCAAACCAGATCTCACAAATTACAGATAACAGCCACAATGGATAGGCATTTTTCATAGGATTTTTATCCGGTAATGCAAGAATATACAGAGAACATATAGATCACATCAACATATTTATTTTTAATAATCATTTTCAAGGTTCAATCAGTAAGTTATCCTGAAGTGTCTATGTTCCTTTTACAGCCTAAAAGAGAATGAAAATGAGAGAATGCATGCACATATTAGTGAAATAGATGACAAAAATAGAAGAGAAAAGTTCTAGTAGAATTTAGAAAATTAAAACGCAAATGAGAGAGCTTTCCAGAACAGACCTTGTGGACTTCAGTTGGGAGCATCAATGGTTGAGGAAGCCACCATTGATTCAACCATGGATACATGATCGTGTACAAGGCCCAGAAAAACTTTCCCAGTAGAAGAGCATGAGGAACAGCTAGTGATGCCTTTGGCATGTCGTATTCCAAACTTTGGAGTAGTGGGCGTAAAAATTCAAAAGTGTTTACTGGTGACCCATTTAATTAAAGATCAATCATTCAAAAACAGTATGACAAGGTAGAGCTCAGTAAGCAATAGGATTTTAATGAGATAACTTGCTCTATTTTATCCATTCTACTTCTGTGTAGTTACCGGAGAACAGAAGTCAAAGTATATAAAGTTAAACTTCTTGCTCAAATAATAAAAATAAGAATGAGCATCATAATAATTTTACCATCTGATATGAAGTATGGTTGACCAGCAGCAACTGGCTGACTTCTTTTTCCTGAAATGTCATCCAAAAGTCCCATACTCGCCATTATGAGGGCCAGTACCAGGTTATCTTTTTCAAAATGACCTGTTAGAGCCAAACCCAAATCTTAGTAGCACAACAGAGTTTTATTTTTTCAAAATAAGCAACTTCCACAACAGAAAAATTGATAAAAAGAATAAAAATAAAAGGTCCAACGCTAGTGGCAGTTCCAGTAATATGGTCAAAATTTTCTACATATCATTACAAGTCTAGAGAATATATGGCAGAAAAGAAACAGGTGTCTCCTTGATCAATGTGAGAAACTAGTGTGCTAGGAGAGATCTTCTGCTCAAATATACAGTAAAGGTCTCAGCACATGTGAAAAAATTCCAATTTCCCCACTGATAATGGTCCAATACTGCAGGCAGTAGCAATAGAATACAAAACTTATTACTTCAATTAGTAGACCAATTAAATGATCAAGGGTCATTTGCAAGATAATACCAATCAAAATCTAATGAGCTTCTTTTCAGGAAACAAAAAGTAACAACCATCCTTCAAAGTTGGAATAGTATATAAAATATTTGAAGTCATTATAAAAGCAAAAGTTAAAATATAAAACAGTAAATTAACACAACACCATTCCAAAGCTAATACATATAGTTCTCTCTAGCAAGTAGCAAGACTCGAAAATTGAAGATATCAAACATTTTTATGTTTCCAGGACACAAGTAAATTATAATTGAGGACTCAATTTTACTATTCAATCTCATTAAATAGTACTTGTCTCATGCAAATTTAAGGTAATCTCGGTCCAGACTCCATATTTGGGTTTTATGACGGGTCTTCTTGGATTAATTAGTTCAACTAAATATGCTTTCTACAAAACTAGATGATTTAAATTGAATAAATAGACCAATATTACAATATTCACTAGATGTCTATTTAAAGCTATCAGTAAATTGCCCAAACATTATCAACCAATAATCTTACGAAAAATCACCCGAAAAAGAATTTTATCTTTATAGAGAGACGGTCTCTGCCTAAACTTATCATATTGCTTACATTATCTAAAGAATTAACAAAAACATTAAGACGGCCGATTTTTTTATCTCACCTCAAGTAACCTAGACTGAATAATTTTAACTTCTCGCTAAAAAATGTGTACTTGTATGATGTGTTAACTCTTTAGTAGAACAAGGTCCCTTCTTCACTACATTAATCTCTAGTTTGCGTAATCATATTGATGATACGAAAAACTTTTCTTTCTTAACTGCGGATTAAGAATTACCTACATTCAAAGAGAAAGATATCTTATGGAGGAAACTTATGTTGAATTTAAATTAAATAGTTCCGATTTGATGTTCACATACCAAGAGATCAAAAGGGTGCCTATCATGTTCTTCAGTCTCTTCCCTTGGAGCATAACCAATATATTCTTTAGTGTTTTCCAAAACAATTATCTGTCATAAATGGAAAGGGCAAAGATACATTCATATTGCATAAAGCTTGCTTCGCCCTATCTGATAAAAAGTTACAAAAAAAAAATCAGCACTGAAATATCAAGCCTCAATAGTTCATAAAACTGATTTAAAAATGTTACCTACATTTTATCAACAAATAATTAAAATTTTTAGTACATTTAAATGTTTCCAACTTCGAATACGTTATTAATATATACTTGCCACCAATTTTTTTGTAACCTATTTTCCAAATTTTCTTTCAATTTCTCTTCAGTAATAAATCTGTATATATTTTTCTTTGAAAAAGCTAACTGTTCGGGAGTGTTACACCGATCCCCTGTTGGGCTGAAGGCCGGGACCGGAACCAAGGAGGTCGAGCTCGTATGTTCGGATATAGGAGATCGGGGTCGGGTGACCGCGTCTAATAGGCCAAGGCCCAGTTGTCATCGTAAGGGTCGAGATCGGATCTTTGCGTCTTCTAGGCCGAGGCCCAGACCGGTGTTTATGCTTGGCCATTGGGTTGGGCCTGAACATGTGAGCAGCCCACATGTAGAGTTGGAGTGACAAGGAGTTTACGTGATTAAGGGTATTAACCCTAATCATATGCTAACAAGGCAACTCCAAAGGTAGTGATGGAAAGAGATTTCACTTGCACCTTTTAAGGAGATTGTGTTGGACCCAAATATGGTTACTAACATATTTAGGAGTCCTACCCTAATTCGGAGGAGGATACCGAGGTGATGGGACCTCTATAAATACAAGGCCAAGGTTACAATTAACAGGTAATACTTACTTTGAGCACTAAACACATAACCTCCATTGTTAAACCTTGTGAACGGCCTGTACTTATTCTCACATCGGAGCTATCCCCCGGCGGCACGGCCGTCAAGCTTCTGTGTGATATGTTATTGTGCAGGTTTCAGCGCGTAGATTTTGTGATTGGACGCGCAGACGAAACTTGGCGTTAACACTAACCTTTAGAAGAAAAGAATGAAAATAATAGCAATCAATTTTACCTTAATGACAATATCGGCTGATATCAATAGTAAAAGTTCGCCACCGCTGCGTGATTTCTAAATCAAGATTGAGCTCCCGGGCACGATAAGCGGCGGAATCGGCAATGGCGGATAGCCGACGAGAGACAGAGTATCGACGGTCGAATAGATGACACCACTTGTGAAGAAGTCCAATGGGTGAAAACCCATATACCCAATTTAACACTGCTAACTATGAGGGGAAGTAAGTAAAGAATAAGAATAATAGGCGGTACTACCAACAAAAGTAAAAAGGAGAGACAAAAACAGAGAAATAGATTCCAGAGATGAGAGACAGGAATCAGATGTTATCCTCAAAGCATGACCCATAACAAACCTGCCGTTGGATAGAAGGTAGAGATCTAGAAGTAGCTGAGAGTTGAGATACAGAAGATTCAGATGGGTCAGGTGGGTTTTGTGGTCTGAACCCTAGATTATCAGAGACGCTCATAAAAGCCCTAGATTTATTCAAATTTCTCAAACCAAAACCTCGAATTCCATGCTTGAAACCCGTGAAACAAACCGAATTAAAGCTCCTCAACTATGCTGAAGCTTCAAAAATAACGAGATTTTGAGGAGAAATGGAAGGGAAAAGGAGAAAGGAACTTATTTGCATAAAACAAACATCGCAGAACAAGAAAGTACATAGATAGAAACCTTGTTTTAATTTCAAATTTTAGCTTCAGTGTTTTTTTTCTCCATGTTTTTTAGATAGACAACGTTTTAAAAAAACGTTATCTAGTTAAAATCAAAAAAATGTCCTTTGAAATAGATAATGTTTTTGCATATATATCTACAACGTTTTATTTAAAAACGTTGTGGAAAAAAATACCACAACGTTTTTATAAAAAACGTTGTGGTTTAAGCGTTGTCTATTTAGTATTTTGTACTAGTGATACAAGATTAAAATTTTGGTTTAGGGTTATACCTTTCTATGAACAAAATCTTGAATCTGACTTCTGATCTACTATATGTGATAGTGGGGCTTGATTAGGGACTAGTTCAACACTAAAATTCGGAGGTTTGGAGTTAAAAGAGTATTGGTGTATAAATGAGCTAATTAATGAAACTTCTCTCTTTGATCTTATATAATACTTGAATCTAATGTAATTGTGATGCAAGATGGCTGAGATATTTGGTTTATAGGCACATGGCTAGCTAGAGTTGGTCACCAACTAAAGTTATGGCAAGTTCTACAAGTTATCTATTAAATAATGCAATAAGGGCAATTATGTCATTTAACTTTTACTTTTAGTGGCAAAATCGGCAATTTATTCTGACCCTTAGAGTTTGACCATTAGGGTTTAACCTTAAGGTTCCATAAGTCCAACTTCTAGGATTTTGTAATTAGGGCTAAAATGGGAATCTTAGTTTCTAAAAATATGAATTAGGGTTCCCTAATTAAATTAGGTTTACTAATCACCTAGGACTTGTAAATTAGGCTTAATAATTTACTAATCACCATTAGGCTTGCTAAATTAATAATTAGGGTTTATAACTTAGTTAGGGTTCTAATTTAGTAATTAGGATTTCTAAATATTAATTAGGGTTTATCTAATTAACATTAAATCTATAATAATTATCATTAATTACATAACATAACAACTTAACAAATCTTAATGACTTATGTACTATAGTTTATCAGTAATACTAGGGTTTTGTACTGTTTTACTATAACTGTTCCACAAATTAACATTACACACATATCAGGCGTGTTTATATCACTGAAATACAAATAATATTATATTAATATTCTCATTCCTTATTCAAAATCCAGATTTAGGGTTTTGAATCCATATCCGACATAACCTTTATATATACCATCATTAATTAACTTAAAATAATTAACTTAACTAATATAATGAAATACATATCATAATAATCCTCATAATCATATCATATATATAAAAATCATATTTTCATGAAAAATAAATAATAAATATTTTTTTATTACAAAATTAATTTATTATAAGAATGTAATTTATAAAGTTCAATAATTCTTAAAAAGAAATTATTTACAATTATTCATGTAATAAATAAGTTTTATTTATCACATATATACATATACTTTGCTTTGCACATATTTCTACCTTTATATATATATATATATATATATATATATATATATATATATATATATTATATGAAAAATTTATTATTTAATTATATTGAAAATATTAGGTTATTACATTCACCCTCTCTTATAAGGATTTCGTCCCCGGAATCACCGTTTCAAAACTTATAGATACAAGGGAAAATAGCATACATAGTCATTTCAAGTAGATCTTGATCAGATCCGATCGAACTAATCCTTAACTATTCAGTATAAAACTTGTCTACCTGATCATACGAAAATTTAATTTCTAACAGAACTCAAATTTCTCCTTCAAAAATTTCTTTATAAAAAAAATAAAATCATATATAAGAAAGTAAAATTTATTCGAATAATACCTGGAGTTCCATCCCCGGCTGCTACGGTATCCTGAACCGTCATGTTGAAGACTCTTACGGTTGATTTTGTTGAAGTTGGTCCCATTATCGCCTGTGCCCCACTGCCTCACTGCCTTTCCTCGTATTCATGCTTCCTGCATCCATTCTCCTTTTCGGACAATCCTTTACCTTATGCTCCGTTGATCCACACAAAAAACACCCATTGTTCGTCCTAGGATTGGGGCAGTTAAGAGAGATATGTCCCTCCTGCCCACACTTATAGCACACGAACTTACCACTAAGACACTCTCCTGAATGATTCTTTCCACAATTTTTACACTACACAGCCTGCTTCCTCACACCTTCTTGTTTGACTTGGACATTTCAAAAATTGTTCAACTTTATTTTTCCATTCCCACTACCACTACTTGCTTCTACCTTCCTAGCTCCCTCAACCTTACCCTTGTTCTTTTTTTCCTTATTGTAGAGGCTCATGGCCTCACTTCCCCCTTCGACTATGATAGCCTTCTCCAAAAGTGCTGCAAAAGTATTTATCTGCAATACTGCCACCTTATTGTAGAGCCAGGGTTTTAAGCCCAGCTCAAACCTCCTTTCCTTCCTTGCCTCCATATCAACTTGATGCGGAGCAAACCTAGCTAATTCATTGAACTTTGCACCATACTCCACAACTATCATGTTCTCCTACTTCAACTCCAAAAACTTCACCTCCATCTTAGCCTGCACACTGGACGAGAAATAGTTCTCAAAGAATAGCATCTTAAACCTAGTCCATGCTATCACTCCTTCTCCTGCCCTAGCTTGATTTGCATCCCACCAGAAATTTGCCTCTATTTTCATCATATAGGTGGCAAAAGTTGTCTTTTGCCCCTTAGCTACCCTAGCGACTACAAACACTTTTTTTATTTCCTTAACCCAAGTTTGGGCTTCTATTAGGTCAGTGGTACCTCTAAATTCTGGCGGTCCTACAACCTTAAAATATTTGAAGTTTGCAAATTGATTGCCTAGTTGATTTCCTGCGGCCGACATTCCATTCTGCATGGCTTGAGCTACCATGTTTGCGAAGTTCTGCATCAGGTTTGGTTATTGTCCTCCAGCATTGTTGACAAATTCTTCTGCCCTTTGGTTCCAAGTTTGACGTCTTGGCGACATTATCTGGTTAAATAAAACATACTCTATATTTTATTAACTTACATTCTAAACCTTATCATATAAGTTTAATATTTTAAACTTGTTTCATTAACCAAACATAAATTCATATTCATTCAACTATTTCATAGTACATAACATAGCACATACTGTTTTAAACATCCAATATCCCTTTGTGACCACAAAAGTCGGGAATCGCTGCTACAACTTATACAAAAGTTGGAAATATTACATTACATAGACATACTTGTCATAGAACACATATATTCAAATAGTACTTATACTACTTATTCACTACGCCTTTTCCTAATCCTAGACAACCTTTCGCTCGATGACCTTCCATCCCAAAAATAAAACATGCACCTAGCTTAAAGTCGGGACAATGATGAGAGATATATCCCTCATGTCCGCAAATGAAACATATATTTTCCCTTTCCTGCATACGCCTTCATGTTTCTTGCCACAGTTTGTACACTTTCCTATTTTGTTAGCGTCCTCTTGGTTATTATCAAAATTTCCTATTTTGCGGTCTTTTATCTTTCATTTCCCTTTCTTGCTCGGAGCTGCACATGATATGTTGCTTTTGGCTCCCATCTAATCAATTTAGATTTTAAGCTTATCTTGTTCTTCCATTGTTTTGATTAATGCCTTTCGCAATTGACTATTTAGTAGCTTTTTTATTTCCCATAACTTTTCCAGAGAACAAACCTTGTTCCTCAAATTCTGCACTTCGGTTGATGCTTGATCAGCTCCAACTTCGGTGTCTGAATCACTATCTGTTAGTTCCACCATTTCTGGGTCCGATACTATATTTTCCAAAATGATCACCTCATTAAGGTTATCTTCAATGTGAGCCTCTATTTCAGCTATTGGCTTTGACATTGGCTCGGTTATGGAGATTGACTCCTCCTTTATGATCCGAAGGTATCCTAATCCTTTTCCACCTGATATCTACACATAATTTATCTAGATTAGTATATAATATATATACACATAACAAATAATAATTTTACATAGGTTATTTTTATTCTTGTTTTACGATGAATTTAGTTAATTCATCTCCTTTAAAACTCTATACGAGTTATTTGTATTTTCAACGTTTCCATCTGTCCTAAGGTTATAGCCTAAGGTCTATCCCACCTATGGTTTCTAACCCTAAAGCTCTAATACCAACCTGTGACGCCCCCAAATTCAGGTGCTTAAAACCCGAATTCAGTGTTTCACGATACCATTTCTTTTAGCGGAATAATAATAATAATGTCATAAATATCAAACTTAATATACATATCAGAGTTATTTAAATCCCAGGTACGCGACCTTTAAAACATTCCATTACATGATAGATAATAAATATCATCATCTTATTTAAGTTTAGCTATTACATAAGATAACACAAACTTATTCTGCTAGCTTTCCTTTCCTTGTGTTCTTGCCTGAACCTTCAGGTCGATCATACTTAGCTGAAAACATTTAAATTAAGTAAGAATGAGCATTTGAGTGCCCAACAAGTAATAACAAACAATAAACATTAGCTGAAAGGATTAAATATTTTCTTTGAACAACACTACTACAACGAAGCAATAGTTATGAAGTAAACTGAAGCAACACTACACAACATAACAAATCTTATTTCAAATCTTAAAACTACGTACTGACTATAATTGGTGAGCAGTCGACAGACTATGAACTTTGTTTTTAATTTTCGATAAGGTTTAATAGAACTTCATCTGCAAACCGTCATAACTTACAGGCACGGGGGGTGATCAGCCTGTTATGCCCTGTATTGATCAATACTACATACCAGAACGATATTCTCGTTCATCATATCCGCCTTAGGCGCACAAAAGTTTTCCCATGTTCGGGATGTTCATACTTAGTCTGGAATCCAAACCAACAATTCAGTTGGATATCAATAAGGTTCTATCATATTCAAAGATATTTTTAAATTTGTGTCTAGCCGAGACAAATAGCTTAGACGACTTTGAATTAAGATATACATATTGGAAATCAATAAGTATGTATCAACATGTTCAATAATTATCCAAGTGAGGACACTTGTATAACCAATCTTATGAATTTACGAACATAATAGATATATCTAAATCTAATAGTAATATTGTACTGATAAACAATGTACGAATAAAGTTCGAGAACTTACATGAATACGAATATTTGAGTACATAATCAATAGCAATAGAGTTAATAATCTGATACAATGATAATATAATTCTGAAACTTTCTTACTCATGTCCATTGCATAAAGTAAATGCAAAGTTAGAATACTTGCCTGGTCTGCTGCTTACACAACTTAGTTCTATCTTTAATTCAACGACCTATCATTTATAAGATTATTCTATTGATTAGAATAACATATCATAATACATAGTACTGTTATTTATAGTCAACACATAACCTAATCATATTGTGACATAGTTATATCGGTCATTGAATCATAAATAGACATTTATATAGTCAAACTATATAGTTTCGGATCAATTTCTCTAACATTTCGGTGTACCGACGGCTTTATCGGGTAATTATCGAGTTTAAAACTCTATCATGTAGTTCAATATTAACTTTTATATTTTAAATACCAGTCATATTATTTTTAAATGACCTATAATAATTTTTAAAACTGATTTTATAATTTTCAGAAATTGTTTTCTATTTTTAAATGAGTTTTAGAAATTAAAATAGTTAAAATAAATAAGTCTGTCGCTAAAGCTTTTAGCGACAGAAAGTGTCGCCTATTGTGTTCTTGAGCACCAAGAACATTCGAAGGCAGTTAACAAGTGGCCACGTTTGACCAAGTGTAATTTGCTGTGTAAATTGTTTCTAGGCAATCTATAACATGGACCTTGTAGTGTTAATGTAACACTACAAGTATCAACTAACATCTGGGTCAGATCATAACAAACGAGCAAGTTATAAAGACTCAAACTAACTGTCAGACATGTTATGGGTTTTCTGGGTTACCCAGAAACCCAGACAGTCTCAGGTGGTCTCCTTGTGGTTCATTTAATCAAGGGTTCTGGTTAATGTGTTCTAATGGTTCAAGATTATAGTCCACGTGTCAAGGTACAATTATCAATCATCAAGTCAATCAAACTACAGCAGAATTACAATATAGCATTTGGTCAAACCTTGTCAAAAATAACGTTCATCAGTTTTCTGGGTTACCCAGAAAACAGAGTTCGTGCTCGTCCAGGTTAGTTTGACCATCGATTAATTTCATTCTATTTGTTATCTAAGTGATATAGGAGCATGAATCTGTAATACACCTACAAGAGTATAACTTTAGTACACTAACACAAACAAATATACAAACGCATGCAAGATCTGGGCCCATGAACTTGTTGTCAGACACTGATGAACAAGTTCTGGGTTACCCAGAAAATGCAAAGTCATGGTCGGTCAATGCTGTTTGACCTTCCATAACTTAAAATCTACATGTGATCTAAGCATGATTTCAAGTCCAGATCAAAGTCCTTCTAGCATACTACATGTTCAAACATTTAAACAACAAAAATTATAACCAGATAAAGATCTGTGTGGTCTGACATTCGGTTGTCAGACCACTTTTGAAAATTTCTCAGATTTTAAAAAAACTTAAATTCGAGCATATAAATGTTATGGATCCACTATTTAGCAACCCAGATCACTGGTTCACACCTTATATAACATATTTAAACATTCATATACCAAATCCAACATAGCATAGATGATTAAAATTTTGGTTTAGGGTTATACCTTTCTAAGAACAAAATCTTGAATCTGACTTCTGATCTACTATATATGATAGTGGGGCTTGATTAAGGACTGGTTCAACACTAAAATTAGGAGGTTTGGAGTTGAGAGAGTGTTGGTTGAGTGTTGGTGTATAAATGAGCTAATTAATGAAACTTCTCTCTCTTTGATCTTACATAATACTTGAATCTAATGTAATTGCGATGCAAGATGGCTGAGATATTTGGTTTATAGGCACATTGCTAGCTAGAGTTGGTCACCAACTAAAGTTATGGCAAGTTCTACAAGTTATCTATTAAATAATGCAATAAGGGCAATTATGTCATTTGGCTTTTTCTTTTAGTGGCAAAGTTGGCAATTTATTCTAATCCTTAGGGTTTGACCCTTAGGGTTTAACCCTAAGGTTCTATAAGTCCAATTTCTAGGATTTTGTAATTAGGGCTAAAATGGGAATCTTAGTTTCTAAAAATATGAATTAGGCTTCCCTAATTAAATTAGGTTTACTAATCACCTAGGACTTATAAATTAGGCTTTATAATTTATAAATCACCATTAAGCTTGCTAAATTAATAATTAGGATTTATAACTTAGCAATTAGGATTCTAATTTAGTAATTAAGGTTTCTTAATATTAATTAGGGTTTACCTAATTAACATTAAATCTATAATAATTGTCATTAATTACATAACCTAACAACTTAACAAATCTTATAGTCGTAATTGACTTATGTACTATAGTTTATCAATAATGCTAGGGTTTTGTACTGTTTTACTATAACTGATCCACAAATTAACATTACACATATATCAGGCGTGTTTATATAACTGAAATACAAATAATATTATATTAATATTCTCATTCCTTATTCAAAATCCAGATTTTGGGTTTTGAATCCATATCCGACATAACCTTTATATATACCATCATTGATTAAATTAAAATAATTAACTTAACTAATATAATAAAATACAGATCATATTAATCCTTATAATCATATCATATATATAATAATCATATTTTCATGGAAAATAAATAATAAATATTTTTTTATTACAAAATTAATTTATTGTAAGAATATAATTTATAACGATCAATAATTCTTAAAAAGAAATTATTTACAATTAGTCATGTAATAAATAAGTTTTATTTATCACATATATACATATACTTTGCTTTGCATATATTTCCACCTATATATATATATATATATATATATATATATATATATATATATAAATTATATAAAAAATTTATTATTTAATTATATTAAAAATATTGGGTTATTACAACAAGTATACTTACTATATTTATATAAAGAAACCGGATGCATATATATATATATATATATATATATATATATATATATATATTACATATATTATTAAAATAATATAGCTAATATAAACTGTCGACGTCGGAATTTTTTATTTATCCCTTTTCGTTACTTATTTTTTGGTGTTCTCATGTTTTGTGAGATTTGTTTGAAAAACTAAGTGAAAAAGGTCTAACATGTGTAATGTCGACGATGGACTGTTAAGAGTAGCCAGTTGGTTTTTTAACTGGTTGTACCAACACAACCGAGAAAAGATTTACACATTGACCCAGTGATGTAACACTGCTAAACGGGTTTGTGAAACCGAGATTCATTAGGGTTCGGAGACTTGCTTATGCGGAGGGAAGGTGTTAGGCACCCCCTGACATCCGTGTTGCCACGGTGACCGCCACTTTTCAAGAAACTATTATATGAATGTGTGTGTGTGTGGGTCAATGTGCTGTTATTTAGAAGTAGTGCGAGGCCTCGTTCGCACCTATATACACATGATTTGAATTTATGTAAAAATTGAATTTTAAGCAAGATATAGCAATGATGTTTTGGAAAAGAGGATTTTCAAACCCTTGTGCTCAATAGTAATTGAGGCATTTGATACTTCCATTTTATTAAATGTTCGGCTTGATTACTTTTATTTTCGAGATGCGAAGCATCTTCGAGAAAATAGTATACAAAATAGTGCCGAACTCCTCGTGGGCATGAAAACCATTTGAGGAAATCCAACACCGTGAATAAATTTACAAGATGCTTATAGCTGTAAATGTCCATCACGGGAACCGAATCTAGATTCAATAGACTGAATCCGTGATCACATGATTCCTAGGCTCACAAGATGCCGCAATTGATATAAAAGCATTAATTAAGTATATATATAAAAGCTGTAAATACACACACACACACACACACACACACACACACATATATATATATATATATATATATATGTATATACAGACATGATAAACAACCACGAAGCACCTCTATGGGGGGTCAGAAATGTAAATAAAGCTGTAAAAGCGATCAACTGCCACAGAGGAAAATCCAGGTGGGAAGAAATGTACAAAAAGCAGTAAAAACGGTCAACCACCACGAAGTAAACTCCATACGGGACAAAATGTATATATATATATATATATATATATATATATATAATCATGTAAACGCACCAGATATAAAATTCAGGCTCATCGAACAAAATTCGACAACAGTTCATATATATAAGTATATATATATTAAAGCAGTAAACGCACCGGATGTAAAATTCAGGCTCATCAAATAAAGTCTGACACACTTTATATATATATATATATATATATATATATATATATATATATATATATATATATACGAAAACATTTAAACACACCAGACGTAAGTCTAGGCTAATCGAACAGAGTTCAACACATAATTCATATATATATATATATATATATATATATACAAACTGAAATGAAACCACGGACTGAAGTCCGGGCATACACATGCAACACGACTCTCAACGTGAAGAATAGTGTGTGCAAAGATGAAGAGAAAGAATTTAAAGTGTGTAAAAAGGCTTACAGTGGGCTGCCAAAGAAGACTTCTATAGCTTTAAGTGCATGAACACTTGGCTCCCGCCGGTAAAAAGTAGCTATATATGAGCTTACAAGTGTTTAAATGAGAAAACACTCAGTTTAGGGTGTGTACATAGCAAATTGGACAGGGGTTCCTCGCCTTTTTCTCTTATAAAATGGCCACCCCAAGCCCTCTATTTATAGTGGGGGGAGCCTTAGGTGTACCTACGGCTAGGCCACAAATGTACCTGCGATTGCCCGGGGTGCCCCGGGATTCGCGGGTCTCGCCTTCTCGAAGTACGTGCACGCGTGCAACGTGATGTCCGTTCAAACTTTCAGAATTGCAATTCGGGCATCCGACTGAGGTATGTAAGACCTATTTCGGACCGCCGTTGTCGAGAGTTACGCAATGACATGGGATTAGAGGTTGTACAAAGTCAGGAAGATGGGACTATGCCCTCCGGTCTTCATGCTTCAAATTCTATCCGTTACCCTGCCTAATAGTCACTCAGGATTGGACTTCCTTGGCTCTTGTGGGACATTGTTGTGTAGAAATGTTTGTCTGAAATGTTTAGATAACGTGATATGGCGTCAAGTTGGCAAGATGACGACTTTTCCCCTCACCGGGGTTATCTCCAGCTTGGGCTGATAAAGCAAACGTTGCTCAGGGTTTATCTCTGAGATTGGACTACTGCAAGTGTTGAAGGTCCTTAGTGTCATCTCTGAGGTGTGCATGTCTTCCCGGTGTTATTGTCTGGTCTTGTACTGAGTGGCTCGGTGTAAGCGCCGAGGTTGAAGATGATTGCATGCATTTGAAACAAGCATTTTCGGGGTTATCTCCGGAACTGCAACTGCCTTCCTTGGGGTTATCTCCAAGGTTGGAATTTCTCTGGGATGAATCGGTCTTCTCCGGTGGAATTTCTGGTATTAGAACTGCAGGCCTCGGGGTTATCTCCGAGGTTGGAACTGATGCTCCCGGTGTGTGTTCTGGGATTGAGACTGATACTCCCGGTGTGTGTTCCGGGGTTGAGACTGATGCTCCCAGTGTGTGTTCCAGGATTGAAACTGATACTCCAGGTGTGTGTTCCGGGGTTGAAACTGAGCTTCCGGTAGTATCTGGACTGGATATGAGCTGTCTTCCAGGGTTATGTCTGAAAGACAAATATGCCTTCCTGTAATGTCAGTAACAGGTGTGCAGAAAATTTTGAGTGTCTATAGATGCCCCTCTTTATCATATTCATACAATGTAATGGCATGGATAGGATAAAGAATCCTACACATTTGAAATGCAAGAAGATAAACATGATGCTATATGGAGCAACATGATGCAAGTGTATGATGCATATAGGTTGCTTTCCCATATGCTAGGGATGATTGCCGGCTCCCTGTTGCTTCTACCGGTGATGGTAATGATGGCAAGCATGGATGTGTGATCCAAACATATTAAGATGTTGACGTTGGGGCTATTACCAAAGTCTTGAATCCTTGATACAAACTTTACTCCAAAGATGTACCTATCGTGTACAAGAGATATGTGGGGATAAAACTGTCTGTTTTGAGGATGTGCATACCATATTCCATCATCGATCCTCCTCGATGATATTGATCCTCCCTGGTTTGTATCGCCGGGACATATCAATGTTCTGTTGGATTTACTGCCAACAATATGTGTTGTCAGGGCTGCCTGACCTTCGTTGACGTGTGAATCAACGGTTGACCACGCGTTGTAACCCCCGCTGGGGATCCATTTGATCCTCCGCTGACGTGTATATCAACGGATGAACTCCCTGCTAGGGATGAATGCCAAGGCTGCTTGGCCTTTGTTGATGTGTGCATCAACTGATGAAATCATCAGATGGCTTCTGATGCGACGTTGGGTTTACCTGCCAATGGCTGAACTGATGTTAAGGTTGCTTAACCTTCATTGACATGTGCATCAACAAAAAATATGAGTTGTAACCCCCGCCGGGGATCTGTTGGATCATCGCTGATGTGTACAAGGATACCCGTACATGCTGAATCCTCCGCATAAGAAGGAACCCAAGGTCCGTATACTACTAGTTCCAGTCGCTGGAGTCCTCATAAGCACAAACAGATTCCTTTAGCTTCTACCACACGACGATTATCTCCACCTACAGTTCCTTAACCTGTACAATCTCTGGTAAAGGTGCCTACACATGTAATGACTATGTTATTTTCTAAACCGATACCGGTGAGGGAAAAAGAAATCATAGTTCCAGATTCCGCATTGGAAGAAGAGGAACAAAGAATTAAACAAGACATCGTCAAAATGATGTCCAACGTACGTATTATTGTCCATGATGAATATACAAACAGATACACCCTAGACGATGATTGCCCAGACATAATGGTCATTATTCGGGAAAAGGAGGACGATGACAGCCCCTCCATCACTGCAGTCCACCAGGACTTTGCCCTCGACAATTGGAGCAGCACTCCTTACATTGGTCGACAAGGGTAAAACGGGTAGAAACTCATTCTGCCCTATAGATAGCAATAACTGCTTACTTTTTCTGTACAGTATTAGCAGTTACTTTTGTCATTACATGCTAACACTTTGTGTGATTGAACAGTTTCATATATTAGGCGAAAACATTTTGTTTCAGGACTCTAAAGTTAGATGTGCCTGTACTTGCTGATAAGATGCCTCTTCTCCACAAGGACTGTAACTTTGATGTAAAGTTGGACTTAGACTTGATGGAAATACAAGAGGACTATGAGATACCTCAAGAGATCAAAGAATGGGTCGAAGACAAACCTAAGCCAAATCTTGATCAAACTACCTCTTTTGAACCTCGGAACCTTAGAAAACCCCAAACAAATCCCGATTGGTACGGACCTCACTCCAAACCAAAGGAATGACATGGTTACTCTATCGACCCTATTCCAGGATGTGTTTGCATGGTCTCACAAAAACATGGTCGGTTTATCCATTAACATTGTCATTCATTGCCTTCCCATCAAAGGGGGATTCAAGCCAGTCAGGCAGAAGCTCAGGCGATTAAACCCTGAGTGGAGGTTAAAAGTTAAAGAAGAAATTGTGAAACAATTTCAAGTCGGCATCATCATGGTGTCAACATACCCTGAATGGCTATCTAACATAGTCCCCGTGCCAAAACGGGGAGGGAAGATGCGAGTTTGCGTGGACTACAAGGAGCGGAATAATTCTTGCCTCAAAGATAGCTTTCCCGTGCCATTCATCCACATACTCATTGATAATACTGCTCAATACGACATGTACTCCTTTGCGAACTGCTTTGCGGGGTACCATCAAATCATGGTTGATGAGGAGGATCGTGAGAAAACTGCATTCATTACTCCTTGGGGAACCTTTTGCTATAGACGATTGTCATTCGGCCTCATCAATATCGGAGCTACCTATCAGTGAGCCATATGACTCTTTTCCATGATCTAATGCATAAAAAAAGAAAAAATAAAATATAAAAAAATTAAAAAAAAATAAAAAATAAAAAATAAAAAGAAAAAGAAAAAAGCTCTTCTACAGGTTCTACATTTGCTGCCTTACCATCGGCAGGTTCTACAGATGGCTTCAAAGTTTGAAGAAAAATCCTTCCTTCACATTCCTCGGAATAGGAATGATTTTACGAATGCGTTAGCAACCTTGACCTCCTTGATCAACATACATGATAAGTTCCGGATGACCTACCTCCCATCCAGCATCCTTGGTATCTACACCTTTAGGCGAGCCCGATTGAGAAAAGGTGGATCCATCGACTTGCTAAGAAATTCTACCTGAGCGGAGATGTACTCTACAAAAGAGATGCAGAACGAGGTCTCCTTAGATGGCTGGACGAGGACCAAGCTTAGAGACTCGTGGATGAAATCGATGGGGGAATATGTGGCCCACACATGAGTGGCCCTCTACTTGTAAAGAAGATTCTACAACAGAAAAGTCCGACTACGGTAGTTTAAACGACACGCCTTGGTTTTGAAGAAGATTGTTGACAACCAAGCTCAGTCTAAAGGAAAATTCTCCCCGAACTGGGAAGGCCAATTTATTGTCAAGGAGGTATTGACAGGAGGCGCTCTCAGATTGCAGGAAATGGATGGCGATAAATTTTTGCAACTCATCAACTCGGACACCGTGAAACGGTACTATGTCTGAAGTTACCATCAAGCAAATATCCTAGTGCTGGATCATCAGATCACCAGTCATCTCGGTTCTTTAACCCTTCACTATATACCACTCTTTTCCACACTGCGCCCCTCAGGGAAACACATTTTTCAAGCCAGCAACCTAGTTTTCAGATTATCAAATCCTTTCCTCTTCACTTGGTTTTTAAACCTTACTCAACTTCGGTTATCCCACTAGGGATTGAACCTTTCGCACTTGCAGTTTGTCCCCAAACATGGGATCAAACTTTTCGCACCTGCAGTTTATCCTGAACTTAGGATTAAACTTTCTTCACCCCGCAGTTTGTCCTCCACATAAGATCAAACTTTTTGTTGGCTACCAATCGCCCTGAGGGGCGAACTACATCGACCTAATCTCCCCAATACACAGGAGTACATAGGCAGCCATCTTTATGGTTCGGTCCCACCACAGAAAAAATAAAAACAAACACACTCTTATCCATAACCACATACAGAAACCAGTCCCAAGACACCAAAGATGGCAGGGAAATACAAAGATCAATGATCCATTCTGAAAGATCCTGAGACATCTTAATGTCCATCCATCAAGGAAGAGTTCAAAATACATCAAGATCACAAGCCCTAGAGGGCAGGCAATTATCAAGCCAGTAACAAGGCATAACTAAAAGGGAAGTGAATCAAAACATATTTCCCTGCCATATAATACTGTTTGATATATACAATGTGTCCTGTACATGACAAAAATGGCTAAGCTAGTCTATGCAGGAAAATCAAAGCTAATCTACAAACCAGTGGATAAGCGAGCCACTAAATCTAACGTGGCATCCCTCTCGAAAGAAGGAGGTAACGCTGTGATCTCCTGGCCAATTGTCTCTACACGAGTCAACAGATCTACAGCCAACTACAGGCGATATCTCAGGTAGATATAGGGTTATCCCGCTCAACAACAGCGGTATCCCTATGAGTTAGAGCATCATCTCTCTCAACCAGAGCGACATCTCTACCAAAAAAGCTGTCAACCTCAAAACCCGCATTCACTACCTGTTTATCCTATGGTACAGAGGTAAAAGCTTCTCGCGATCTCGGCATCTTATTAGCCTATCTGTCAAAGCAACTACCCTAGACAACAAGTAAGGCTGGGGCAATTTTAAAATTGACGACAATCGGATATTGGGTCCCTTACAACAAGATTGGGCAATCTCAGAAGCAGCGATAACTCAACACTGGGGCATTTATCAACCATCCTAAAGTGGAAAATGCGCCAGTCAGCACCATCAGCATGGTCCGTCATCATCTCAATGGTAATTCAGATATTATTCACTCGCGACTTGGTCAACAAAGAGAGTTTCTCATATGAATCCCTGACAACAACATGAAAAAGGACTGGGGCATTTTGTGATTCCAAGGAATGGAAAGAGTTTAAGGCGGGATAAGCCTCACATCAAAAGAAAGGGGAGAACTCCTAAAAGAAATCATGGCGACATTAGCTTGCCCCTACAAAAGAAGGGGAAAATTCTCAAAAGAGTCATTAACTCAAAAGTAGAGGCCCAATGACAAAAGGTTTAGAGAATGAAATTCTCACCATCAAATGCGTTAACCTACGTCAAGTCCTCACAAGTTGAGGCCTCTACACCGAAGTGCAAATCTGGGCAGCGAAAGAACGAGCTGCACCCTCAAGGGATGTCAATGATATTCAGGTTATAAGTTTAGCCGGGTTGCGAATCAAATGCTCAAGGAAATGGGACACAAGGACACAACAGCAAAAGAAAACTTCAAATCACCTTAAAAAGGGTGAGCATAATATCACGGAGTCTGGCGAAGTAATTCGTGGAATATTACTTCAGCGAAGGTATCGAAAGATTTGGTATTCTAAACCATTGGCATCCATCTAGTGCAACATCAAGACAGTTCAGCGATGAAAGCTTTGTATATCACCGTTCGAGTGGGGACCGAAATAGTTTAGCGATCAGCAGGGTAGGCACCGTTGCAAAGTACGAGTGTATACATCAAGAAGGTCTGGTGATCTCAGAATGTCAGAGATGTGGAAAACATCTCAACTTATCTTCATCAAACAAGCGTCAGCGACACCGACAAAAAGCTAAACCATTGGAGTCATCACCAGCATAGGCATTAGCAATGATCGATAAAGGTAAAGCGATTTGCAAAAACATTTTAACATTAATTCATTATAACATTAATTACATTGCGATATGCAATTTGTGATTTGTGATATGCGAAATGCGATGTGCGAGTTGCGAAGTGCGATTGGCCAAATGCAAAAAGCAAATTGTGAAGTGCGCAATGTGATGTGCGATTTGCGAACTGCAATTTGCGAAAACATTTTTAACATTTATTACATTGTGATTTGAATAATTAATAATACCTTGTCATATTTTAAGTGTCTACTAATCTTTATCATGTCCATTCCATTACATTGCATGAACATGATAAAGAGGGGAATCTGTAGACACTCGAAATTTTCTTTTCCTGTTACTAACTATGCAGGAGGACAAAAACATCTTTTTCTAACTCTAGAGGACCACAACATCAATTCCAACCCCGAAGATAGCCCCGAAAGATCCAGTTTCCAACCCCGAAGATAACCCCGAGAAATCAGTTTTCAACCCCAGGGATAACTTCGGGAAAATCAGTTCCAACCTCAGAGATAACCCCGGAGGATCAAGTTCAAAGCCTGGAGATAACCCAAGGAGGTCAAGCCAACATCAGAGATAACCTTGATGATAGTCAAAGTCAACATCAAGTCAACCTCAGAGATAACCTTGAGAAAATACTACTACAACTGCACGAAAACCGGAGATAACCCCGGGAGGGGCAAAATGGTCATTTTGCCAACTCAACTTTAACTAAAATCAAATTAACACATGTAAACTCAAATTGCTTTAATAGAAGTCCCATAAGAACCATATCTTAACTTCCAACCGTAAACTACGCAAAACGGCTCAACGGACTACTTGACGGAAACCCATAAATGCCATTTCAGTTATGGACCCATCTTCCCAGAATCAAAAAAGGGCAAATCATATGTCATTGCGTAGCTCTCGAAAAGAACTTTCTGGAATGGTAAGGCACACTTCTATCGGACTCTCGGATTGAAAGTTATGAAGGTTCAAGCAAATAGCGCATTGTCCGAGTGCACGTACGTCGAGACTGATGGACCCACATTGCCCACGGCACCCTGGGTAGCCGTAGGTACACCTATTGCTGCCACAGGTACACCTGCTATTGCCGTAGGTACACCTGCGGCTCCCCCATCTATAAATAGAGGGATTGGGGTGGCCATATTTGCAAGAGAAAATGCGAGGAAGCCCTGTCCAATTTGCTTTGTACACACTATAAACTGAGTGCTTTCTCATTTTAAACACTTGTAAGCTCATATATAGCTACTTTTCTACCGACAAGAGCCGAGTGTTCATCCACTTAAAGCTATAGAAGTCTTCTTTGGTAGTCCACTGTAAGCCTTCTTACACAATTTAAAGCCTTTCTCTTCATCTTTGCACACACCGTTCTTCACATTGAGAGTCGTGTTGCATGTGTTTACCCGGACTTCGGTCCGCGACTTTTATTTCTTTTCTATATATATATATATAGTTATATCTCGTCCCGCCTGAAGTTTACTTCGTGGCGGTTGACCGTTTTTACTACTTTCTTTACATTTCGCCCCGCCTAGAGTTTACTTCGTGGCGGTTGACTGTTTTTACTACTTTATTTACATTTCGTCCCGCCTGGAGTTTACTTCACGGCGGTTGATTACTTTTATAGCATTATTTATATTTCTGATCCCCCGTGGAGGTGCTTCGTGGCAGTTGATCATGTCAATATATATATTTACCACTTTTATATATTTACATTTTCGATCTCCCATGGAGGTGCTTCTTGGTTGGCGATCATGTCTGTATATATATATTTACAGCTTTTATATATATAACTGCTTACAGTTTTTCATACAAATTGCGGCATCATGTGAGCCTAGGAATCATGTGATCACAGATTCAGTTTACTGAATCTAGATTCGGTTCCCGTAATGGACATTTTCAGCTGTAAGCAGCTTGTAAATTATTCACGGTGTTTGGATGTCCTCAGATGGTTTTCATGCCCATGAGGAATTCAGCACTACTTTGTACATCATTTTCTCGAATATGCTTCGCATCTCGAAAATAAAAGCAATCAAGCTGAACATTTTAATAAAATGGAAGTATCAAAGGCCTCAATTACGATTGAGCACAGTGTTTGAAAAACCTCTTTTTATAAAATATCATTGCTATATCTTCTTTAAAACTGAATTTTTACACAAATTCAAACCCTTTGTATATAGGTGCAAACGAGGCATATCACTACTTCCAAATAACAGCACATTGACCCACACACACACATTCATATAACAATTTCTTATAAAGTGGCGGTCACCGTGGCAACACGGATGTCGGGGGGTGCCTAACACCTTCCCTCTGCATAAGCAAGTCCTCGGACCCTAATGAATCTCAGTTTTACAGACCCGTTTAGCAGTACCACATCACTGGGTCAATGTTGAAACCTTTTCTCGGTTGTGTTGGTACAACCAGTTAAAAAACCAACTGGCGACTCTTATAGTCCAATCGTCGACATATACATGTCGGACCTTTTTCGCTTATTTTTTCAAATAAATCTCACCTAACATGAGAACACAAAAGAACAATAACAAAAAAGGGACAAATAAAAATCCTGACGTCGACACGGAGGTCAGTTAATTCCATCCCTTTGGTTTGAAGCCAATGAAATGTAGAGGATTGAAGTTTGATCCCAGTACCGCTGACAAGTATTTGTGTTTTGGTAGGGGGTTAGACCGAACCATAAATGGCTGTCTACGTACTCCTGTTAAAGAGGAGATTAGGTCTGCGTAGTTCGAACCTGGTGTAAAAGGTTCAACGGTGTTTGGCAAAATAGGGTGTAGGAATATTTTTATTGTTTTTATTTTTGTAAGGAAAAGGGTGTGGAAGTGTTTTTGTTATTTTTGTTTTATTACGACCGAGCCATATAAAATATGGTTGCCTACGTACTTCTGTGTATCAAGGAGATCATGTCGACGTAGTTCGCCCGTCAGGATGAATTGAAAAGCTTGATCCCATGTGCAGGTCAGACTGCGGGGGAAGAAAGTTTAATCCTAAGTTTAGAATAAACTGCAAAAGTTTAAACCCATGTTTGGGGACAAACTGAAAGTGTGAAAGGTTTAATCCCTAGTGGGATAACTGAAGTTGAGTAAGGGTTAAAAAACCAAGTGAAGAGGAAGGGATCTGATGATTCAAAAACCAGGCTGCTGGTTTAAAAAGTGTGTTTCCTTGAGGGGCGCAGTGTGGAGAAAAGTTGTATGTAATGAAGGGTTAAAGAACCAAAATGACTGGTGATCTGATGATCCAATACCAGTGTGTTTGCTTGATGGTAACTTTAGACATAGTACCGTTTCACGGTGTCCGAGTTGATAAGCTGTGGAAATTCATTGACGTCCATTTCCTGCAATCTAAGAGCACTTCCTGTCAATACCTCCTTGACAATAAACGGGCCTTCCCAGTTAGGGGCAAATTTTCCTTTAGACTAATCTTGGTTGTCGATGATCTTCTTTAAAACCAAGTCATTTTGTTTAAACTGCCGTAGCCGGACTTTTCTATTGTAGGATCGGGCAATCATGTGTTGATATAACTGACCATAGAAGATAGACGCGGTTCGCCTTTCGTCTATTAGAGACAATTGGTGATACCTGTCTTGTATCTATTGATCTTCATCCAGCTGAGCATCCGTCAACACTCTGAGGGATTCTATTTCTACTTCTATGGGGAGCACTACTTCCATCCCATAGGTTAATGCGTAAGGGGTTGCCCCAGTTGAAGTGCGCATTGATGTTCTGTAGGTTAACAGAGTAAGAGGAAATAAGTCAGGCCAGTCTTTGTGGTTGGCGGACATCTTTTGTATGATCTTCTTGATATTTTTGTTAGCCGCTTCAACAGCACCATTCATCTTTGGACGGTAGATGACGGAGTTAAGGTGTTTGATATGAAATTTACTGCATAACTCCTCCATCATTTTGTTGTTGAGGTTCTTAGCATTGTCTGATACAATTACCTCTAGTTATCCATATCGACAAATGACATTATTTCTGATAAAAAATGATGACTTCTTTAGTAACCCTGGGAAGGAAGCTGCTTCTACCCACTTGGTAAAGTAGTCGATTATGGTGAAGATAAAGCGATGTCCATTACTGGCTTTAGGCTCGATGGGCCCGATCACGTCCATTCCCCACATTGAGAAGGGCCAAGGTGAGCTCATATTGTGGAGCTCCCGTGGAGGGTCGTGGATAGCATTCCCATGAATTTGGCACTGATAACATCTCTTGATGTGGTCATTACAGTCAGCTTTGAGAGAGAGCCAGTAATGTCATGTTCTAAGGATCTTCTTTACAAGTAAAGGGCCGCTCATGTGTGGGCCACATACTCCATCATAGATCTCATCCATGAGTCTCTAAGCTTGATCCTTATCCAGGCATCTGAGGAGACCTAGTCCTGCAACTCTCTTGTAGAGTGCATCTCCGCTCAGGTAAAATTTCATAGCTAGTCGATGAATCCGCCTTTGCTTAGTCAGGCTCGCCTTAGCGGGTGTAGATCCATCTCGCAAGTACTCCTTGATATGCTGATACCAAGGTTGTTGGATGGGAGGTAGCTCATCCGATACTTCTCCAACATAGTTCCCATAGGCTGGTGCCTTTTGCAGGGCTAATGTGACGCTTGGCATGTGTTCCTTGTCAGGTATATGAATTAAGGAGGCCAAAGTTGCTAATGCGTCTGCAAAATTATTCCTATTACGAGGAATGTGTAGAAAGGAGATCTCTTCAAACTCCGAAGCCATCTGTAAAACTTGCCGATGGTAAGGCAACAAATATAGCTCTTTGGTTTGATAGATTCTCGTGGATTGTTTGATTACCAACTCTGAATCCCCAAAGACAGTTAACTGCCTGATGCCCATTGAACGGGCAAGTTTTAGCCCCATGATATTGCCTTCATACTCAGCTGTGTTGTTGGTGCTGACAAACTATAATTTAACGGTGACGGGATACTGCTCCCCCATACCGGATACTAGAACTGCTCCAGCTCCAGAACCTTCCATATTAATAGCTCTATCAAAATACATGTTCCATGTTTAACGTGCATCGTACTGATGGTGTTGCTGAATTGTCATTACCCCTTCATTGGGGAAGTATTTTTTCAAGAGTTTGAAGTTCCTTGAAGGTGTAGCGGCCAGTTGATCCGCAATTCCTTGGCCTTTAATGGACTTTTGCATCACGTAAACAATGTCAAATTGTTGTAGAATCAACTGCCATATGGACAACTGACAATTCAATATGGGTTTGCTGAACACATACTTGAGAGGATCCACACGGGATATAAGATGGGTTCTGTGCCCATGGAGGTAATGTTGTAACCTTTTGGCAGCCAATGCTAAAGTACAACAAGTCTTCTCAATCAGAGTGTACTTGTGTTCACTGCTGCTAAATCTTTGGCTGAGGTAATAGATAGCTTTTTCACGGCCTCTATCATCTTTCTGACCCAGCATGCAGCCCATGGCATTGTCACTTATGGATAGGTACATGAACAGGGGAACATCATCCCTGGGTGGTACCAAAATAGGAGCTTTGACTAGCTGCTCTTTGATTGTAAGGAAAGCCTTCTTGCACTCATCATTCCATTTCATGGAGGAGTTCTTCCTTAACAGATTGAAGATAGGCTCACAGGTTGCTGTGAGTTGAGAAATGAACCTACTAATAAAGTTGACTCTTCCCAAAAATCCCCGTATTTTCCGCTCTGTCTGAGGAATGGGCATTTCCGTAATTGCTTAGATTTTGGTGGGATCCAGCTCAATCCCTTTATGGCTGACTAGAAATCCTAGCAACTTGCCTGATTTAACGCTAAATGGCTGGATTCAACTTCACGTTGTACTTACGCAACCTGTTGAAGAGCTTTTTGAGATGGTCTAAGTGGTCTTCTTCCCTTCGAGACATGACGATGATGTCATCCACGTAGATCTCTATCTCTTTATGCATTAAGTCGTGGAAAAGAGCCATCATAGCTCTCTGATAGGTAGCTTCGGCATTGATGAGGCTGAAAGACAACCGTCTGTAGAAAAAGGTTCCCCAAGGCGTATCCTCCTCAGCAACCATGATCTGATGGTACCCCGCAAAGCAATCAGCGAAGGAGTACATGTCGTATTGAGCAGTATTGTCAATGAGAATGTGGATAAATGGCACGAGAAAGCTATCTTTAAGGTAAGCTTTATTCAGATCTCGATAATCCACGTAAACTCGCACATTTCCTCCAGGCTTAGGCACGAGAACGATGTTGGATATCCATTCAGGATATGTGAATACCATGATAATACCAGCTTGAAATTGTTTCACAATTTCATCTTTCACCTTTAAACTCCACTCAGGTTTCAATTGCCTGAGTTTCTGCTTAACTGGCTTGAATCCCTCCTTGATGCGAAGGTGATGAAGGACAATGTCAGTGGACAAACCCACCATGTCTTTATGAGACCATGCAAACACATCCTGGAATTGAGTTAGTAGTGTAACCATGTCATTCCTCTGGTTTGGGGTAAGGTATGAACCAATCTGGATTAACTTAGGGTTTTCTAAGGTTTCAAAATTGAAAGAGGTGGTTTGATCAAGGTTAGGTTTAGGTTTGTCTTTGACCTATTCTTTGATCTCCGGAGGCACCTCAATGTCCTCTTGTATTTCCATCAAGTCGAAGTTCAACTTTTCATCAAAGTTACAATCCTTGTGGAGAAGAGGCATCTTATCAGCAAGTACATGCACATATAAGTTCAGAGTCCTAAAACAAAGCATGCTTTCACTTAATATATATGAAACTGTTTAATCATACAAAGTGTTAGCATGTACGGACAAAATAACTACTAATACTATACAAAAAAGTAAGCAGTTATGATATCTGCAGGGCAGAAAGAAGTCCTGCCCATTTTACCCTTGTCGACCAATGCAAGGAGTGCTGCTCCAATTGACAAGGGCAAAGTTCTGGTGGACCGCAGTGATGGAGGGGCTGTCATCGTCCTCCTTCTCCAGAATGATGACCATCACGTCTGGGCAATCATCGTGTGGGGTGTATTTGTTTGTATGTTCATCATGGACAATGATGCGTATGCCTGACATCATTTGAACAATGTCTTGCTTAATTCTCTGTTCCTCTTCTTCCACCTTGGGATCTGGAACAAAGATTTCCTTCTCCTTTACCGGTATCGGCTTAGGAAATAACATAGCCATTACATTGGCTGGCACCTTTACCAGAGATTGTGTGGACTCTGAATTTACAGGTGGAGATAATCGTCGTGTGGCTGAAGTGGAAGGAATCTACTTATGCTTATATGGATTCCTGTAACTGGAACTGGCAGAATAGCCTAGTTTGGCTGTCCCAGTTTGATTGGACAATTGAATCGGGTGCTTAATACCCTGATGTTTTTTACCCAGCCCTTGTCTCGACTGGTGTCCTAATGACATCATTTCTTGAGTGGCTGCCATAACTTTGACAGAAATCTTGGGTACGGGAAATGGCGTCTTAATAGAATGGTATTGAGTGTTGCTTACTTCCAAAGCGTGAAAACTGACCAGCTCAACATCTGAATTTATATTGATGAGTGGAAGGTCACCATGTTGAGGATATTCTAGTTCAGCGTTGACTGTGACTAGGTTATCGTTGATAATGTATTTAAGTTGCTGATGAAGAATGGAGGGGACTGCCCCAGCCATATGAATCCATGGTCTCCCTAGAAGCAGGTTGTATCCTATATCTATTTTGAGCACGTGAAAAAAAACACAAAATGTATGGGGACCCATCTCAATTGGTAGCTCAATCTCTCCGACTGAATTTCGGTGGGATCCATCAAAAGCTTTGATGATCGTATGGCTACTTCAGATCTGCTTGAGATTGACATTCATCTTTAGCAATGTAGTATAAGGACAGATATTTAAAGATGAACCTCCATCTACCAAGATTCCAACTAACATATATCCAGAGGACAAAACCGCAATGTGTAACGACTTGCAATGACCGGTCCCTTCGGGCGGTATGTCATCATCAGTGAAAGATATCGCATTGTTGTTAAAAATGTGATTAACCAGACGTTGAAATTTTTCCACATCCACTGATTTCGGCAAATAGGCTTCTTCCAAAACCTTTAGTAGAATCTTCCTGTGATCCTCAGAAGTTAAAACCAAGTCTAATATTAAAATTTGATGTGGAGCTTCTCTTAATCTTAGAACCACCTTAACTTCATTATGACCCATAGCATGGAGGAATTTTTCAATCTTCTCCATGGGGATTTTCTCCTTTGATTTGATAGCAGGCTTCATCACCCGTTGGGGAAGAAATAGTGGATTTTCTCTCGACACTACAGCAGTTGTATGAGATGTGGATCCTTCAGCTTCTCCATAATTCCATGGGACCTTTTGTAAGCTGATAACAGGATATTGTGGTCCGAATGGTAAGTTGATCGGCTCGGGAGCATCCACTTTCAAAGGACTGTCAATTTCTTTTGAGTTGAATTGTGAATGGTTTAACAGTCCCACCAACCTCAGTGGATATAACTGCTACCAGTCCCTTCCATTTGGTAGGATAAATATTTTCACTCTCAAATAGCATAGTATCGTTGTCTTCCAATTGCAGGACACCACTATAGATTAAGTTCTAAATAAGGTGGCGGAGTGCCCAACATTCTTCCATGTTGTGACCGCGAGAATAGGAGTGATACTGACATACTCCATCAGGATTGAACCGTCCTGAATGGCGATTAATTGGAGGTAGAAGGGATGTGATTCTTCCTTCATTGATTAGCATCTGAAGTATCTCCTCCATAGGTTGGCCCAGGTATGTAAATCCCCTTCTATTGGCAAAATCCCGACAGGCTTTGACAGTTGTTCTCTTCGTCACTTTATCCTCTAATGTTTCATATTTTGAAGGTGACGATGGAGTCTTCGTAACCAAGGGGAGTAGACTAGCATGCTCCTGGCTAATTAATTGGCGTGTGACTTGATGCTGATAGGTCACTAGTTCGGCCAATTGCTCAATTTGTTTACACAGAGCTTTAATCTTTCGTTCCATCGTAAACTGGAACTTTGCATAATCCCATTTGCCAACACCGTCTTTGATGATCAGGGATGCTTCACAGTTAAAATTGAAACTTTGTCCACTGCTCCAATTAATCATGTTAACCTCTTCCTCTTTGTGTGGAGGAAGAGGGTTGTCTTGTACGTGAGGTTGATCTGGTTTGGTGACCACGATCTCACTGTTGTCTATCAAATCTTGGATCTTATGTTTCAAGGCCCAACAATCTTGAGTATCATGTCCAGGTGCCCCGACATGATAAGCACATTTCCGAGCAGCATTGAAACCCCTCCCATTAGGGTTGGCTGGTGGAAGAAGATGCGTAATTTTCTTCTGAGTGGTCAAAAGATTGAAAATGTTCTCGAGTGAGTCCCCTAGGGTGTGAACACTCGAGAGCGTTTGGCTTCTCCACCCTTAGGCAATGGAGGGTTTGAAAACTGTGCTTGAAAATGAGTGTAATTTCTCTGTTGGATAGGCATATTCTAATTGCCTTTTTGACCTTGTAGTATCAAGGAAACATCCTCCTCTTTCTTTTTATGGACCCTCCGGGGGTTATTTCTATAAGTTCTGAATTGGATGTGCTCAGTAACAGCTTTAAGAGCGGCTAGGTCTTGAATCTTTCTTGACTTCAACCCCATCTCAGCCATCTCTCCATGTTTGATCATTTCAAAAAATGGTTTACCGATGCCAGCTAAAACTCTCTCATAGAAAGGAGCTTCTTAGATGTCGATAAAGGTCATGACCATCTCTGACTCTGTCATAGAAGGAATTACCTAAGCAGCAAGGCACCTCCACCTTTGAGCATATTCTCTGAAAGACTCATTGGACTGTTTCTTCACCTTGGTAATCTGGTTCCGGTCATGGATCTTTGAATTATCTAATCTGGTATACCACGAACGGGCTTCTCCAGTCAGACTCTTTTGGAACAGCTGCATTCTGAGCTTCTCATCCTCTGCATAAGATCCAAGTTCTCCAATGAACACCTTCAAATGGGTGTAAGGATCTCCTAACCCATCATACTTTTCGAAGTCAGGAGTTTTAAACTTTTTTGGATAATGAAAACTAGAGGATATACAAAGATCGGCATATGAGACACTCTTGTGTGCTCCAATTCCTTTGATAGAACGAAGGGTTTCTTCCATTTGAAGGACCTTTTTCTTCATGCCACCGGTGTCTAGATCTCCTTTGAGATGGGTGATATCATGACTTTTGTTGGTTGTATCCAACTGGAGCTCAGGTATTGTACTGGCTTTGTCAGAAACTTGGGTTCCTCCTTGTGTAGAGAATTCAACATGTATGGGTATCTTCGTACCTTGAGTAGACTGATGTAGTTCTTTAAGCATACCAACCAAATCTGTAATTTGTTTACTTAATCCGTCAAATTCTTCATGAGAAACTGGATTAGATTGGTCAGATGAAGACATGATTGGCTGTAGGCCTGCGACCTTTTTAGATTTTGATTGGGTAATAGGTCCGAATGCTGCCCTGCGATAAAACTTGCATAGTTTAGTTTTAGGGATTCTGTAAATGTTTATATGCTATGTGATGTGTCCATTTTAGGATTATGATCCTACAAAACGGATGTTAGCTGTTTGTAATGCAGGATAGCATGTTAATTTAAATATGTATATGCACATATTTCCTCATATTTCTCATTACATGGAGATGAATATGAAATGTAAATTACAAGTAATTGACTTTACGAGTAATTTGAAATGAGAAAGCATGAGGAAACTTTCCTCCGCGTTTGGTTTATCAAAGGTTGACCTATCTTAAGTTTCTCTCGCGGCTTTTCGGCATGAAGGTTCCCAAATCATCGCAATTTGCTCAACAGGAAGTTAATCCGGTCTTTCAACTGGAGCGAATTTGGGTTGTGCCTTTCCTGAGCCTCGTTGGAATTAGTCTTCCTACGAGTCCAGTAATCAAACACCGATAGGATAGCCTTATGGTGGAGGAACCACACAACATAAATTCACATATAACGTGTCTCACCGTTTATGAAAATGATGACATGTGCGAAGCATTAATATCACAAGCAGATATATTGTAGTGCAGTAAAAAAATGCATTCGTACACATTCATCATAAATGTAAATGCAACATCCACACACAAGCATATAACAGTTTTGAAAAGCTTGTAATAGCGGCTTAAGTCCTCTTACTAGTATCTCCAGCAGAGTCGCCACCTGTCGACGTCGGGATTTTTTATTTGTCCCTTTTCGTTACTTGTTTTTTGGTGTTCTCATGTTTTGTGCGATTTATTTGAAAAACCAAGTGAAAAAGGTCCGACATGTGTAATGTCGATGATGGACTGTTAAGAGTCGCCAGTTGGTTTTTTAACTGGTTGTACCAACACAACCGAGAAAAGGTTTGCACATTTACCCAGTGATGTAACACTGCTAAACGGGTCTGTGAAACCGAGATTTATTAGGGTCCGGGGACTTGCTTATGCGGAGGGAAGGTGTTAGGCACCCCCCGACATCCGTGTTGCCATGGTGACTGCCACTTTTCAAGAAACTGTTATATGAATGCGTGTGTGTGTGGGTTAATGTGCTGTTATTTAGAAGTAGTGCGAGGCCTCGTTCGCATCTATATACACAGGGTTTGAATTTATGTAAAAATTCAATTTTAAGCAAGATATAGCAATGATGTTTTAGAAAAGAGGATTTTCAAACCCTTGTGCTCAATAGTAATTGAGGCCTTTGATACTTCTATTTTATTAAATGTTCGACTTGATTGCTTTTATTTTCGAGATGCGAAGCATCTTCGAGAAAATAATGTACAAAATAGTGCCGAACTCCTCGTGGGCATGAAAACCATTTGAGAAAATCCAACATCGTGAATAAATTTACAAGCTGTTTACAGCTGAAAATGTCCATCACGAAACCGAATCTAGATTCAATAGACAGAATCTGTGATCACATGATTCCTAGGCTCACATGATGCCGCAATTGTTATAAAATCAGTAATTAGTTATATATATAAAAGTTGTAAATATATATATATATATATATATATATATATATATATATATATATATATATATATATATATATATATATATATATGATCAACCACCACGAAGCACCTCCATGGGAGATCAGAAATGTAAATAAAGCTGTAAAAGTGATCAACCGCCACAGAGGAAAATCCAGGCGGGACGAAATGTACAAAAAGTTGTAAAAACGGTCAACCACCACCAAGTAAACTCCAGGCGCGACGAAATGTAAATATATATATAAAAGCATGTAAATGCACCAGATATAAAATTCAGGCTCATCAAACAAAGTCTGACAACAGTTCATATATATAAGTATATATATATAAAAGCAGTAAATGCACCGGATGTAAAATCCAGGCTCTTCGAACAAAGTACGACACACAGTATATATATATATATATATATATATATATATATATATATATATATATATATATACAAACTGAAATGAAACCACGGACCGAAGTCCGAGCATACACACGTAACACGACTCTCAACGTGAATAATAGTTTGTGCAAAGATGAAGAGAAAGGATTTAAAGTGTGTAAAAAGGCTTACAGTGTGCTACCAAAGAAGACTTCTATAGCTTTAAGTGGATGAACACTCAGCTCCCGCCGGTAAAAAGTAGCTATATATGAGCTTACAAGTGTTTAAAATGAGAAATCACTCAGTTTAGGGTGTCTACAGAGCAAATTGGACAGGGCTTCCTCGCCTTTTTCTCTTACAAAATGACCACCCCAAGCCCTCTATTTATAGAGTGGGGAGTCGCAGGTGTACCTACGGCTAGGCCGCAGGTGTACCTGCGAATGCCCGGGGTGCCCCGGGCTTCGCGGGTCCTATCGTCTCGAAGTACGTGCACGCGTGCAATGTGATGTCCACTCGAACTTTCAGAATTGCAATCCAGACATCCAACTGAGGTATGTAAGACCTATTTCGGACCGCCGTTGTCGAGAGTTACGCAATCACATGGGATTAGAGGTTGTACGAAGTCAGGAAGATGGGACTATGCCCTCCGGTCTTCATGCTTCAAATTCTATCCTTTACCCTACGTAATAGTCACTCGGGATTGGACTTCCTTTGTTCTTATGCGACATTACTGTGTATAAATGTGTGTATGAAATGTTGAGACAGGGTGATGTGGTGTCAAGGTGGCAAGATGACGACTGATAAAGCAGACGTTGCTCAGGGTTTATCTCTGAGATTGGACTGCTGCTAATGTTGAAGGTCCTCAGTGTCATCTCGGAAATATGCCTGTCTTTCCGATGTTATTATCGGGTCTTGTACTGAGTGCCTCGATGTAAGCGCTGAAGTTAAAACTGATTTCATGCATTTGAAACAAGCATTTTCGGGGTTATCTTCGGAACTACAACTGCCTTCCTTAGGGTTATCTCCAAGGTTGGAATCTGCTATTCCCAATGTTGGGACTGAGACTGAATATCTCGGGATTATCTCCGGGATGAATCGGTCTTCTCCGGTAGAATTTCTGGTATTAGAACTGCAGGCCTCGAGGTTATCTCCGAGGTTGGAATTGATGCTCCCAGTGTGTGTTTCGGGATTGAGACTGATACTCCCGATGTGTGTTTCGGGGTTGAGACTGATGCTCCCAGTGTGTGTTCCGGGATTGAAACTGATACTCCCAGTGTGTGTTCTGGGGTTGAAACTGAGCTTTCGATAGTATCCGGACTGGATATGAGTTGTCTTCCAAGGTTATGTCTGAAAGACGAATCTGTCTTCCTGCATTGTCAGTAACAGGTCTGCAGAAAATTTCGAGTGTCTACATAAACTATATGTAAACCGGATATGTATATAAGGCTTAAAATGTATATACTTTAAAACTATATAAAGAATACATGTATGTGCTGCCATTTTATTTTTATAAAACCGTGTGTGCTAGTGTCACTCATTTTGGGACTAAAGAAAACGCGTGGGTGTGCTGGCATTCCTTTTGCCTCAAAAAGACGTGGTTAACTTAAACAAATAAATGCAGTACTTTGAAAAAGGCCTGGGCGAATTTTTAAGTTCCTACGCACAAAAATCTGGTCTGTTTATTTCAAAAAAAATTCATCTATACCGTGCATTCAAAAATCAGTTCTTCAAAAATACAATTTTGCCCCAACTTCAAAAATTCTATAATATGGAGTATTTCATTCATTTGGTTTTTGCCAATTTAGTGAAAAGCAAAGCGTACTCTCCTTGCCTACATTCTCTCTAAAAAGCTTTATATCTCTTCTTATAAAAGTTCTAATTTTTGAAGAGAAAATTTGGTCCAAGTATTGAGATAAGTTTAATTTCTGTTGAATTTTTTCTTACTTGTATTATATCTATAGATATACAAATACACATCACATTATTCTACACAAATTTATATATTTATATTTCATCTATTTGTCAAATAAAAGGATACTTGGGCGCCGCAAGGCTACAGAGATACACCTCTACGGAGAGGAATTTGAACCGTACGATTCCTTATAGTATTCAGTAACCTTTTATCGACATTATTTATATAAATATCGTAAAATAGATACAACACTTGATAGCTCAAGACAACACTGAGATACTACTTCAAAAAGAGTAGTCATCCGAACTGCACTTGAGAATCGTAGTGATCTATTGAAAGTATTTATATAAATATCAATTGTGAGAATTATAAATTTTGTAGTACTTAGACACCGCAAGGCTACGGAGATACACCTCTACCAAGAGGAATTCGAACCGTACGATTCCTTATAGTACTAAGTGACATTACTTATAAAAAGTTCACATAATAGATAAAATATTCTTATATATTATTTGAGTTCAACAAATAATATTTGCTATATCAGTTTGTGCCTAACTTATTTAAACATTATATTTGATAAATATTGTTTGAATTAACTTATTCTTTTTATACAAGTATTAATATATAAACATCCTTCATTTAATACTTGTTAAATATTATTTGAAAAACAATTTTATATATTTCATAGAAAAACACCTTTATTTTCAAGAGTTAATAATTCTTTATAAAGTGCATTAAACTTCTATATCTTCTTAAACCGAAGCATTATTGAGCTAAAGCAAAAATATGTTTGAAGCTTCTATCAAAAACATAAAAGTTACTTGAACTTTTATAACTGTGTATATTTTATATTTGTTTTTACAGAAGCATAATTTGATCTAAACATAAAATCTCTATCTGCTTTCAAAGAAGCATACTTTTATTTGTTCTGTAATTAATATCTTCTTATTTGAGAAGCATCCATCTATACTAAATTCTTATCTGCTTATTTGAGAAGCATCTTATTGTAAAATCATTTGTAAAAAGAGAAAATGTTAAAGTTAGTTTATTTTATGTACCTATGAGAAAGACGAGTAATTTTTCGATCAAGACTAGAGTCTTAGAGAGGTCAGCAAGAAGTTGGATCTCTAGTGTACTTGTGAGGTGAGAAAGAGACTGTTGTTTCAAGACCAGATCATAAAATAGAACTGAACTCAAAAGGTGGTACATGACTTGAGGAAGAAGCGGGGAGCTTGCTGTCCAAGATAGAATAGTTGAATAGTTAGAAGTTTGTCTATAAAACTTTGTAAAGGCTTCTCCGTCTGTTGAAGGAGTTTTTATTACTGATAGTAATAGGATCTCAAGTTCCAAGTAGGGACTTGAGACTGGACGTAGCAACATACCAAGGGGTGTGTGACACCCCTAAATCCGGGTACTTCAATTTCTACATGATTTGGTGTTCACTATACAAGCATCATATGTCTATCTACCCATAATAAATGAAAGTATAAATAGATAGAAATAAATCCTCTCCTTATGGAGTTACATCATCTGAAATAAATACATCAAACTCAGGTCATACTAACCTTAAATCTCAACTGCGGAACATAATCAAATAATAGTCTTACACAACATTGACATAAGTCTGAAACATAAATACATAAACATATAAGTAACAAGTCTTCATCACTTGTTAATCTTGCCCTTGCCTTTGCTAGTAGAAGGCTCGTCAGACCTTTCGTTCTTAACTGTAATGTTATTATTATGCAAGAGTGAGCACGATTTCCCATGAGTATAATAATGTAACAACAATATAATAACATGTGAGTGAATCAAAGACTTCTGGAATAAGAAACTCAACTTCTAAATCAAGAATGAATATCAAGAAACAAAAGAACTTCTGAGGGTCATACGACCTTGAACTATGTCCTAGGTTATCAAGAGTTATACTTGAAACCTTTAACATTCATAGGACTGTGGACTCTTCTACTCGTACTTAGGGGGATCAGCCCTTAGTACCATACTGTGCACAATATCTCAACGCTAACGCATAAGTAATCCCCTATACAAGGTTGTTCATCTCAGTTTGACATTAGAGTCTGCACCAAAGGAATTTTGGTTTGGATAATTTCAACAAGGGTTCTGAAATTTAGAACGTTCATCAACTATGGACTAGTCGAGTCAATAAGGATTCGCTAGTCTTACAAGGTTCAACAATAACTGATATTCAAATTGAATAATAACTTAAGAGGTATACAATGGAATAAGTATTGTATAACAGAATTCATACTTTGAAAAGATTAATAACCTTTAATATAACATATTGAGCTTGATCAATAAATAACAAAAACTTGCTCGATATTGAATATTAGTCTAGAATTTTCTCAATGTAAAGAGGTAAGTTTATAAACTTGCATAACGATAACAAGTAGGATTAGGAAACTTGCCTCATGCGTAGGTTACACGTTAACTATACACGTTCATCGATTTAATCCTACATATCATTTACATTCACAATACCAATCAATTATAACGTAACTAGCATTACAAGTTCATTCTCTTTGTCTAAACTCTGATTATGATTATACAAATCAAGTTACAACACTTGTTTTCACATAATATTAAACTTCATGGATGCTAAGCTAACTACGCGTTTAACAATTTAATTAAACATGTAATTACTTCACTGACATGTTAAGGATCTATTTTAACATCGCATTATATGTATAACACATTTCTATGTTTATTAGATTAGGTTACAATTTACAGTCCCTAAAATAAAACAACTCAAATGCTCATTCTTGGACAAACTGCCTAGTGGCGCTACGGTGCCACCGTGTAGTCTATCCTCGACGCTGCGGCACGGCTGGCGCTGCAGCTTTGACAATGGCGCCATAGCATGGCTGGCGTTGTGGCGCGGGATTTAGGCATAGAGCCGGCTCTATGGCGCGGTAAACCAGTTCTAGAAAACTGCAATTCGTGAAAAATGCAGAGCAAGCCAAAATCGACCAATTTCTTTATTCATACATGAATTTAAACATTTCTAGACATTATAATATTCAGATAATCAATACTCAACCTTTCTATCATGATTTTAACAGGTTAAAACATACAATTACTTGAATCAATTCATGTAATTTCAGTGTTCTTGGTGATTTTGAAAATATTGAACACGAAACAGAAAAATTGACATTACGGGTTTGTTATAACACCGAATCTGTCCATTCAAAGTTTATTTTCTTCGTTTTGACATGTGATAACATAATCTACCATTAAATTTCAAGTTAAATAACAATTCGTAGCATACCAATTACCATAAGGGCCATACATATGAAACTTATACTCGGTAACTTCACAAATCTATTTACAACATATTTTTATGCAATTGATGTTATGAAAACATACATATATGGTACTAAAAACATATTATCATAATATATTATCATATATAAACACATAAGTCATTACTTTTTCAATTACAGAGACTTGAAAGCCATTTTTTATAGAAAATATAAACAAAGTGAATTTGAAATTGGGTTTAAGAGATTACCTAGAGTGTAAATTAATAGGAGATGAAATCTTTTTAAGATACTTCTTCAATCACATAACTCACAATTTCTCAATGTTTCTCTGAATTCTTTGAACTCTCAAGTTTCTTTGTTTCAAAATAACATACGTAATAAAATATAGGACTGATGCGCTTAGGTAATTGCAGCGTAGAGGTCAGTTAACCCCATTCATGGGTTAACTGCTCTCAACCTCCATTAGGGTTGTGTTTGGCTAACTTATTAGAAGGTTTTTCCCATTTAATTTAATTAACCTTTTAAAATATAGTTTAATCATGTCACACCCAATTACACAATAAATTAAATATCTTATTTAATTTAATTTAATTTAAATAAAATATAATAATTTCTCATTAATTCACATAGTCACATAATTAATTTTCTCATTTATTAATTATGCCAACTTATTAAATCTCTAATTAATTATTAAATTAATTAAAATAACATTATGCTTATTAAATATTTCATTTAATTCAATAAGCTCACATAAATACATACTTTGAATAATAAAATTTTTTCACATTAATTTAATTAATATAACACATATAATTAAAATAATCTACCACAATTTCATCAATTAATTATTTAATCTCATAATTAAATCATCGAAAAATATTTATTTAATTCAATAAATATTCAAATTAAATTACAAAATCTCGTTCGTCACATCTTTCGCCCTTAAAAGGATTCTGTCCCCAGAATCACGGCTCAATCAATTCGTCCTGTTACATTCTCCCCCCTATAAAGATTCTGTCCTCAGAATTGCTTACACATAATTTAAGTAAATAACTGAGGATAATTCTTTATCATATGCTCTTCGAGTTCCCACGTAGCTTCTTCAGTATTATGGTTCCTCCAGATTACTTTAACAGAAGGTATTACTTTATTTCTTAGAACTTGCTCTTTTCTGTCGACAATCTAAATAGGAATTTCTTCATAAGATAAATCTTTTTCAAATTACAGGGGTTCATATTCAATCACATGCTTATAATAGAGTTTGTAGGGTCGTAAAACTGAAACATGGAAGACGTTATGGACATTCTCCAGTGCTGGAGGTAAGGCTACCTCATACGTAACTTTTCTGATCCTTCGCAGTACCTCAAAGGGTCCAATGAATCTTGGGCTTAATTTCTCTTTCTTTCCGAACCTGATCTTTTCCTTCCAGGGAGAGACTTTCAAAAATACATAACTACCCGATTTAAACTCAATATTTTTATGGTGTGGATCAGTGTATTTCTTCTGCCTATCTTGAGCTGCTACTAGTCTTGTTCGGATCACTTTGACTATCTCTGTTGTCTGTTGTACCAGTTCGGGACCTAATAATTGTCTCTCGTCAACTTCATCCCAGTATAGCAGAGTTCTGCCCTTTCTGTCGTACAACGTTTCATAAGGCGGCATGTCAATACTAGCGTGGTAACTGTTGTTGTAGCCGAACTCTACGAGCGGTAGATGATCATCCCAATTTCCTTTAAAGTCCATTATACAAGCTCTTAACATATATTTTAATGTTTGAATCTTTCTTTCACTCTGCCCATTTGTCTGAGGGTGATAAGCCGTACTCATTCTCAACTGCGTACCCATCCATTCTTGTAGACGTTTCCAGAAGTTTGATGTAAAGTGCAGATCCCTATCGAAAATAATTGACACCGGAACTCCGTGTCTTGAAACAATCTCTATTATATATAAATTTGCCAACTGATCTAACTTAAATTTGATTTGGATCGGAATGAAGTGTGCGGATTTCATCAATCGGTTAACGATAACCCATACTGCGTCATAGCCTTTCTGAGTTGTCGAAAGGCCAATCACGAAATCCATCGTAATATGTTCCCATTTCCATTCTGGGATCTCCAATGGTTGTAGCAACCCACTCGGCCTCTGATGTTCTACTTTCACTTTCTGATATGTCAGACACTTGGCAACACACTCTGTAACATCTCATTTCAAATTTGGCCACCAGAAATGTTGTCGAAGATCTTAGTACATCTTGGTACTACCAGGGTGAATTTAATATCGTGAGCTATGAGTTTCACTCAAAATTGCTTCCTTAATCTCTGGCACTGGCGGTACCCAAATTTTGCTCTCAAATCTCAGTATTCCCACGCTGTCTATTTTGAACCTCGGTTCGGTTCCTTTATATATCTTATTTTTGACCTTTCCACATTCTTCGTCCTGAAGTTGAGTGTCCTTAACTTTATCTAGCAAAGTTGTACCAGCTTGCATCTGGAACAACTTCTCGTCAAATTTCATAGGATACTTCACTTCCAATTTTAACTTCTCTATTGCTGAAATTAGCTCCTTCTGAGCGGTTAACATCATCAATTTCTCCCGACCCTTTCTACTTAAGGTGTCGGCAAACACATTTACTTTACTCGGATGGTATAAAATCTCACAATCATAGTCCTTAATTAACTCCAACCACCTTCTTTGGCGTATATTCAAGTCCTTTTGTGTAAAAATATATTTCATATTTTTGTGGTCTGTATATATTTCACACTTCTCCCCATATAGATAGTGTCTCCAGATCTTCAAAGCATAAACCACTGCAGCTAACTCCAAGTCGTGGGTCGAATACCCCTTCTCATAGTCCTTCAATTGTCGTGACGCATACGCAATGACTCTGCCATTTTGCATAAGCACACAGCCAAGTCCTTTATGCGACGCATCACTATAAATAACAAAATTTCCTGTATCATCCGGAAGAGTTAACATAGGGGCTGTACTCAACCTCTTCTTCAGTTCTTGAAAGCTTTCCTCACACTTCTCCGTCCAAACGAATTTCACACATTTTTGAGTTAAATTCGTTAACGGAGTTGCGATCTTGGAAAAGTCCTGAATGAATCTTCTATAATATCCTGTCAATCCAAGAAAACTTCGTACTTTCGACAGCGTTCTCGGCTGATCCCAGTTTATCACGGTTTCGACTTTGGATGGATCTACCGAAATTCTGTCTTTATCAATTACATGTCCAAGAAATTGTACCTGCTCAATCCAAAATTCGCATTTCAAAAACTTGGCATACAACTTCTCCCTTCTTAATGCCTCTAATGTTACCTTCAAATGCTCTACATGTTCTTCCTTTGTCTTTGAATATACCAAAATGTCATCTATATAATATTAAGCATATTTCTTATGAGTATAAGGATATTTTGAGTGTTGATAACATTGCAAGATTTCCTCAACATAATTTTCGTTATTCCAGTCAGAACTACTTTCCTACTAAGGTAAAGGATATTATTTTTCTCATAAGAGATGTTTTTTTTCATACTCATAAGGGTTGTCATTCCATTCTTTATTGATCTGTGGGAATAACCTGTCTATACGGATTACCGCATGCCTGGTGAATAACCCTTCGTATTCATTCTTTATTAAATTGTGAAAATGATCTGTCTACGCGGATTACCACATATCGGGTGAAAATTCATTTGCAGTTTTGTCTATTCTTTCATACTCGTATGGGATATCATTTCTTTTGTACTCATCAAGGGATATCGTTTTCTTTCATAGTTTTCTCCATTTATGGTATAAATTTATTATTTGTTTCCATAACCTTATTATTAAATGGTGAAAATCCCTGAAATTAGTAAAATATTCTTAATAGTTTGCGCTTCATCTAATATCATCTCATTGGCGTATTGGTCTTAAATTTTAATCTTTTCATGTTGGGATACTATTCATCCGGAGTACTATTTATACAGTACTATTCATGTGTACTATTCATAAGTACTATTCACGACGAAATTTAGTTTCTTTTCTTTGTGCAAATTATCTTCTTAAATATCATTTTTGAATTTTACTCCACAATTAGTTATCATGTTGACAATTTGGACATTCTTGAACTCTGGATAAATTGAATTATAAATCTCTAATATTTATCCTTGATCTCACTTGATTGATTCTTTATATCATTGTCATCGTCCTCATGTTTATATTGTGCTGAAAGTCAACTTTGGCTCGTAGTTCAAAGATGGCTTATTGATTGGTATGATTATGACCAGAAATTGTGTATTGGTATAATTATAACCCTTAATAGTACAAATAAAGGTTTGTGGTGAAAGTCCTCTTTGGCCCGTAGTGTAAAGATGGGCAGGTGTTTGGCTTGATCATGACCACTGGTGATATAAACGATTATCTTTGGCCCGTAGTGCATAGATAATTCATTGATTGTAAATAAATATTGATTGGTGTTAAAGGGATAAAATAATGATGATGAACTTTTAAATCATAGAAAATAGTAGACATCATTCTCTACCTGACTCTTCAAATGGATTGTTTATTTCCGCTGCAGTTGTTGATCTAAAACTTGTTGTTTATTGTATTCTATCAGATTTTTCCTTGTTGAGGACTAAGGAAAATTTGTTCTACATTACCTTAGTCATAATATTCTTTATTGGGCTAGTTGAGCTCGCCCTTTTCCTTTTGGTTCCATTGTTCTTCTCAAAAGGCGAGAATGTAGCTGGGACTAGTCAGGGAGTGGAGTAATGGTCCAAGATAGTTTTTATAGTAATCCTCACTATTTTGTAAAATAGTGTGACAATAATTTTAATAAGGACTTTATTTGAGTTTGGATATTGTCTACAAGACAATATTTATATTGAAACTCACACCTTATGTTTTGTCATATTTTACACGACAATTAAAAGTTGTATAAATGAAGTTTGATTTTGAATTATGTACCATGTATTTGATGACTCAGAATGGACTGTGTGGACCTATTTTGAGGGCGTCACAATTGGTTTCAGAGCTTAGGGATATGATTTCTAGTGGAGATCTGTGATTAGAACTATGAGAGGAGAGACGAGTAAATCCTTCGCTAATGTGTCCTACCTAAGCTTATTTGTTATTTAATTGGTCGGTTAGATTATAGGTACAATATGTGGCATATCAATTTCTTTAATTAACCCTTATTTTGTGGTAGTAATTGAGAATGACATCTGAAAATTTTGATATAAGTAATGGACCACATGCGACCATTGAGACACCGCTGAACAATAATGTGCATCAAGAAGGTAATAATCCTCTTGTAAACAACAACACCGACCAAATGATAAACGATGAAATATTTAGAAGCTTTCTACAATTCATACAACACCAGATGAGAGAGACTCCTGTTCAAAATGCAGGTGGAAACAATGTTAACTCACGACTGGTCACTACTAAGCAATTCAAGGAGTTGGGACCGCTGGAGTTTTTGGAAAAACTAGAGCCACTTAAGGCAGAAGCATGGATTAAGCAGATCACTAAGATATTTGATGTCCTGGGATGCACAGAGGAGCAAAAGATTCCCTTTCCGCACTTAAGATGTCTTGGGAGAAGTTCTAGGAATTATTCAACGACAAGTATTTTTCAGAAAGTATTCGTCATATGAAGGAGGTGAAATTCATCAAACTCGAACAGACCAATATGATTGTATCACAATACGAGGTCAAGTTTGCGGAGTTATTCCGATTTGCATCCCATTTGGTGGATAATGAGGAGCGAATGACATGAACGTTTCTGAGAGGTTTGAAACCTAAAATTCATCAATACCTCATTTCTCATAAACTTTGTTTGTATTCAGATATTGTAAATAAGGAACAACTATTGGAGCGAGATAATGAGTCAGCTCAACCAAAAGATAACAATCGACAGTACGATAATAGTCGTACCAGTGGCAACAGTCATCGGAGCAGTGATAACCAACGTGGAGAAAATTATCATGCCAGAAATGGTAACCACTTTAGTGGTAATCATGGCCAAGATAATAAAAGAGGTGAACCAAGGGGAAATAACTTTAAAAAGAGAAGATTCAACAATGAAAACTGAAAGACATCGGCACCAGCACCAGCACCCATTTCTAGGGAAGGAGAACAACCACCAGTTAGATGCTACAGATGTGGAAAGGAGGGACACATCAGTCTAAACTGTACACACCCTTCCAAGGTGTGTTTCAGTTGTGGAAATGATGGTCACATAGCTCGATTTTGTCCTGTAGCAAAGTTAAGTCTAACTGGTACTGTGACACCAAAGGCTATCTCGGACAAGTCAAAGTCGGTGGTTCAAGGGAGAGCGTTTGTCGTTACTTCCCAAAAAGTAAGGAACCTGAACGAAGTTATCACGAGTAAGCTAATCATAAACTTTTACAAAGTCTATACCTTATTAGATACCGGTTCTACCCATTCTTTTATTTCACCTATTTGTTCTCAACATTTGAACTTGACCCCTAAGAAATTAGACTTTGACTTATCTGTTGAAACTCCACTAAGAGAAATATTCATTACATCCACTATTTATAAATCTTGTTTGATTCAAATCGGCACCCTCATATTACCTGTTGATCTCATCTCTTTGAAAATACTTGCATTTGATGTGATTTTAGGGATTGATTGGTTAACTACTCATTATGCTAAAATTGATTATTTTCGTATGGTCGTTAGTTTCCATATTTCTAACTAACCTGTTATGCGAATTTAAGCAACCAAACCACTAAAGTCAATCACTATCATATCAATCCATAAAGTCATTCGTTTATTAGAAAATGAATGTCAAGCTTTCTTAGCCCATGTCATAGATTTAAACAAAAATGCGTTAGATTTGAATGATATTTCTGTTGTTAATAAGTTTCCTTACGTATTTCCCGAAGAACTTTCTAGCCTACCCCTAGAGCGTGAAATTAAATTTTGTATTGACCTTGAACCCGGTACAAAATCCATTTCCAAAATCTCATAGCGAATGGCTCCTATTGAACTTTAGTAGTTAAAAATCCAACTTCAGGAACTGTTAGACATTGGTTTCATTCATCCTAGTACATCTCCTTGGGGTGCTCCTATTTTATTCGTAAAGAAGAAAGATAGGAGTATGCGACTTTGTATTGACTATCAGGAGTTGAACCATGTCACCATCAAAAATAGGTACCCGTTACCTCGCATTGATGACTTATTTGAGTAGTTACAAAGTGCTAAATTTTTCTCAAAGATCGATCTTCATTTTGAATATCATCATTTAAAGTTTAAAATTGATGACATTCCAAAGACTGCTTTCAAAACTCGGTACGTGCATTACAAATTCTTAGACATGTCTTTTAGATTGACTAATGCTCATGCTGCCTTCATGGATATGATGAATCGAGTATTTAAGGAATATTTAAATTATTTTGTGATTGCCTTTATTGATGACATCCTCATATACTCCAAAAGCCATGAAGTTGACCTAAGTTGTAACCAAAATATGTAGCTTTCTAGGTTTAGCTGGTTATTATCGGAGATTCATGGAAGGATTTTCTTGAATCGCCAATCTATTAACTCATCTAACTCGAAAAGATACAAAATTCAGATGGAGCGAAGAATGTGAGAAGTGCTTCCAAGAACTCAAGAGGAGACTCATTTCAGCACCTGTTCTGACAATACCATCAGGTTAAAAGGGATTTGTCATCTACAGCGATGCTTCAGGCAGAGGTTTAGGATGTGTTCTCATGCAACATAGGAAAGTTATAGCCTATGCCTCACGAAAACTCATAGAATATGAGAGGAATTATCATACTCATGATCTAGAGTTGGTAGCAATCGTTTTCGCGCTAAAGATCTAGAGACACTACATGTATGGGGAGAAAGTGGAGATCTATATAGATCATAAGAGCCTCAAATATTTCTTCACCCAAAAGGAACTAAACATGCGGCAATGACATTTGTAAGACCCCAACTTTTATGAATAAAGAATAATTTTCTCGAAATATATTTTTGAATATTATGGTGCGAATTTGATATAATGTTATAGTTGTGAGTAATATTTACAAATTTTACAAAGTAAGCAGGTGGTTATATAATATTCAATTAGTCGGGGAATATTCATTTTAATAAGGAATATTTGTATGACGACACAATCATTGGTGGACCCCACAACAGATGTATTGTCGTAGTTAGAAAACGACAGAATTATCTTTTTATAAAAATAACGGCGAAAGTGTTACCGTTAAAACTGTTGAACTACCCGGTAGTAAAAGTACAGTAATACGCGTGGTTGCATAGTAGTACACAGTATTGATTATTAATGCTTACGTGAGAAGTCACTTAGTTATACTCAATTATTGCTATAGTAATTGATGCATCATATCTATCATATTATTGATTCAATTATTATCACAGTATCATCTCCACAATATTTTATATTATTAAATCAATAATTGAGACGACAAAGTTATTCATATTATTATTTACAATATTGACAATGTTTAGAAAGTTCTGTCAATGAGAGGTTTGGTCACCTAATTGTGCGCCAATAAGGAGAAATCCTTATCGGAAAGCCCTCTCTTTCCTGGGAATGATCTGGTTATTAAATATTGTGAGTTATGATATTAATGATGAATAAATTCGTGTTGATTAAAGATAAAATTGATAGTTCCATTGTATGAGAATTATTAGTGTTAGTGGAAATCGACATTTATTTCGATATTAATTGATGTCTGAAAGTTATACTGACCAATCGGATAATTAATCGGATAAATGAGCAATTAATTACTATTAATTCATATGATTATAACTATTTATTCACATGCGTGTACTATTGATTCACATTCTTATACTATTAGGGGTGATGGTGCAAGATTGATAATACTTGCATGACTAAGTTAAAAATAAAGGTATAGATGGAGGTACTATACTGTAATTCGTATTTTCACATGTTTAGAACTATTAATTCAAATGATTTACAATTAATTCACATTATTAACTATTAGGGGAGGTGGTGCAAGTTTGATAATACTTGTAGGACTAAATTAAAAATGAAAAAAAAGAGGAAGGTATTATACTGTAATATTTCGAGGCCCAAAACATACAATTATCGAAACTATATTTTCCTATAAATAAAAGCTCATTCTTCCTTCATTTCTCACCAATTCATAAAAGATATAGAGCAATTATTATAGAGAGAAAGAAGAATAGAAGTCTGCTACCTCACCATTTCAGTATCCAGTTTTTCTAAGGTAAGGAGTATTATTTCTTTCGTATTCACAAAGAGAGTTATTTTCTTTCAATACTCATAAGGGTTGTTATTCCATTCTTTATTATTCTGTTGGAATAACCTGTTTATGCGAAGTACCGCATACATGGTGAAATTCTTCTATTATTCTATTTTTTTTATTCTGTTGGAATAACCTGTCTGTGCAGTCTATCGCATGCCGGGTGAATTCTGTTGTTATTCCGTTCTGTATTATTCTGTTGGAATATCCTGTCTGTGCGGATTACGCATGACCTGGTTCCATTCTTTATTATTCTGTTGGAATAACCTGTCTGTACGGTCTATCGCATGCCTGGTGAATTCTTCTGTTATTCCATTCTTTATTATTCTGTTGGAATAACCTGTCTATGTGAATTACCACATGCATGGTGAATGATCATTCGTATTCATTCTTTATTAAACTGTGGAAATGATATGTCTACGTGGATTACTGCATGGCGGATAAAAATCCATTTGCAGTTTCATATATTCTATTATACTCAGTTGGTTAAAGTTTTAGCTTCTATACTCTATGAAATTAGTAGAATATCCTGGATATTTGCGTTTCATCCGGTATCTTTTCATGGAAATATTCTTCTGGGCATTCTTGAATTTTACTCCACAAAGTCGTATCATGTTGACAATTTGGACGTTATTGATTTCTAGATAAATTAAAATTATAAATCTTTAAAATTTATCTTAAACTTGTTTTATTGAATTGTCATCATCCTCATGCTTATATTATGATTAAAATCATCTTTGAATAACGTGCATAGATGGACTTGGTATGATTATGACCAGGGATTATTCGGTATAATCATGACCGTAATGTGACGAATGATATGGTAAAAGCCCTCATTGGCCTGTAGTTCATTGAGGGACAGTTGTTGGTATGATTTTGACCAGGGATTATTCGGTATAATCATGACCATTGATGATTACATAAATATCGTTGGTCGTTATGCAGGGAGGATTCGATTTTATTTATTAAGCTGAGTCTCAGCGATAAAGTTGATGAAAAACTTTTTAAATAAAGAAGATAGTAGATTTTATGCTCTACTTGACTCTTCTAATGGATTGCTTGTTCCGCTGCAGTTAAACTTGTTGTCTATTATATTATATCAGTTTAACATTGTTGAAGGCTAATAATAATTTATTCTATATTATCTTAGTCATAATATTTCTTACAGGGCTAGTTGAGCTCACCCTTTCTTTCACTGTTCCCTTCAAGAAATGAGAATGTAGCCGGGACTAGTCGGGGAATGGAGTGACGGTCCAGATGATAGCATTAGTAGTCCTCACTATTCTGTTAAATAGTGTGACAATAAATGTAATGAGGACTCCATTGAGTGTGGATATTGTCTAGATGACAATATTTGTATTAAAACTCATAGCATATGTTTTGTCGTATTTTACACGACAGTTGTATAATTAAGTTTTTATTTGTATTTTGTACCATGTATTTAGTTGTATACTTGTTTTGGGGGCGTCACAGTTGGTATCAAAGCTTAGGGATACGATCCTTGGCTAAGATGTGAGACAAGAAATAGGAGGGGGAAAACGGGAAATTCCTTCGTTAGTATGACCTACCTAAGTTTATTTGGTATTTAATTGGTTGGTCAGAGTATATGGATAATATGTGATATGTTAATTAACCCTTGTTTTGTGGCAGTATTTGAAATGGCATCCGAAAATGTTGAGATAAGCAATGAAGCACATGAGACCGTTGAGTCACCAACGATAAATACCCAGGGTAATGTGCAACCGGAAGACAATAATCCTCATATAAACAATAACAACGATGAAACGGTGAACGATGGGATGTTCAGAGGCTTTATGCAATTCATACAACATTAAGCGAGAGCGGCTCCTGTCCAAAATGTAGGTGGAAACACTGACAACTGTCGGACGGTCACCGCTAAGCAGTTCAAGGAGCTGGGACCACCGGAGTTTTTTGGAGAGCCAAAACCACTTAAGGCAGAGACGTGGATAAAGAAGATCAACAAGATATTTGATGTCTTGGGATGCTCCGAGGAGCAAAAGGTTCCATTTGCCACCTTCATGTTGCGAGCAGAGGCAGATTACTGGTGGGAATCTGTAAAGCGTACTCAACCTACCGCACTGAAAATGTCTTGGGAGAAGTTCCAAGAGCTGTTCAACGACAAGTACTTTCCTGAAAGTATTCGTCACATGAAGGAGGTAGAGTTCATCAAGCTTGGGTAAAACAATATGACTGTGGCGCAGTACGAAGCTAAGTTTGCCGAGTTGTCTCGGTTAGTGTCCCACTTAGTTGATAACGAGGAGAGAATGACACGGATGTTTCTAAGAGGTTTGAAACCTGAGATACACCAATACTTAATTTCTCACAAATTGTGTTTGTATTCAGATGTTGTAAATAGGGCTCAGTTATTGGAGCGCGATAATGAGTCAACCCAACCAAGAGAGAGCAGCCGGCAAAATGATAATACCAGTGGTAGCAGTCATAAAAGCGGTGACAACAAGCGTGGAGGGAATCAACATGCCAGAAATGGTATTCACTTTAGTGGTAATCATGGCCATGACAATAAGAGTGGACATTTCAAGAAGAGGAGATTCAACAATGATGGAAAGACGTCAGCACCAGCACCTGTTGTTAAGGAAGAAGAACGACCGCCGGTCGTATGTTTCAAATGCGGAGGGGAGGGACATATCAGTCCAAACTGCGTGATGCAGTCCAAAGCATGTTACAATTGTGGAAAAGAAGGTCACCTAGCCCGATTTTGTCTAGCACCAAAGTCAAGTCCAGCTGGGATGGAGGCATCAAAGGGTGTCCCAGACAAGACAAAATCGGTAGTTCAAGGGAGAGCGTTTGTCGTAACCTCCCAAAAAGCGAGGAATCCGAACGAGGTGATCACGGGTAAGTTAATCATAAACTCTAGCGAAGTTTATACTTTATTTGATACCGGTTCTACCCATTCTTTTATTTCTCTTACTTGCCCTCAACGTTTAAATTTGACTCCGGAGAAATTAGACTTTGACTTATCGGTTGAAACTTCGTTGGGAGAAACCTTCATTACATCCACTGTTTATAAGTCTTGTTTAATTTAAATCGATAACCGCACGTTACCTATCGATCTTATTTCTTTGAAAATAGTTGCATTTGATGTGATTTTAGGGATTGATTAGTTAACTACTCATCATGCTAAAATTGATTATTTTCGTAAGGTTGTTAGCTTTCATATTCCTAACCAACCTATTATGCGAATTCAAGCAACCAAACCACTAAAATCAATCACTGTCATATCAAGCCATAAAGCTATTCGTTTATTGAAAAACGGATGCCAAGCTTTCTTAGCCCATGTCACGAATTTAAATAAAAATACGTCAGATTTGAATGATATTTCTATTGTTAATAAATTTCCTGATGTATTCCCAGGAGAACTTCCTGGACTACCCCCAGAGCGTGAAATTGAATTTTGTATCGACCTTGAATCCGATATAAAATCCATTTCCAAAGCCCCATATCGAATGGCTCCTATTGAACTTCAGGAGTTAAAAACCCAACTACAGGAATTGTTAGACGTCGATTTCATTCGTCCTAGTACGTCTTCTTGGGGTGCTCCTGTTCTATTCGTGAAGAAGAAAGATGGAAGTATGCGACTTTGTATTGATTATCGGGAGGTGAATCATGTCACCATCAAAAATAGGTACCCGTTGCCTCACATTGATGACCTGTTTGACCAGTTACAAGAAGCCAAATTCTTTTCAAAGATTGATCTTCGTTCCGAATATCATCAGTTGAAGATTAAAATTGATGACATTCAAAGACTGCTTTCAGAACTCGGTACGGGCATTATGAATTCGTAGTCATATCTTTTGGATTGACTAATGCTCCTTCTGCCTTCATGGACATGATGAACAGAGTATTCAAGGAATATTTGGATCACTTTGTGATCGTCTTTATTGATGACATCCTCATATACTCTAAAAGTCGTGAAGACCATGAGCAACACTTGAGGCTGATACTTCAAAAGCTTCGTGAAAACAAGCTTTATGGCAAGTTAAAGAAATGTGAGTTCTGGCTTGAGGAAGTTGTGACAACCCGAGAATTTAGAAAATTTTAAAATTTTAATTAATTGATTTAAGGTTCAAAATTAGAACCTAGACAGAAAATTAGTGTATGTGTTTGATATTTTTAAGATGAAATTTCGAGGATTTCAAAATTCTGTGAAGGATTTAGGTGAATTATTCAGGATTAGGGATATACGTGAATATGTTCTGTGTATATATGTTCAGTATGTGATTAAGGGTCAATGGTTGACCAGATAAATGATATATGTAACAAACCCTAGGTATATATTAAGAACATCAACGTAAGGTTAGAAAACTCTAGTGAATTACAAGAAACCCTAAAATCGGTTCTGAAAACCCTAATTTCGGTTTCGGGAATCCTAATTTATAATTAGGGAAAACCTAATTGTTAGTTAAATAGTTTTTATGTTAATTAGAAAATATTAATCTTAATTTTCAAGTTATGAGTAATTAGAAAACCCTAATTACGAAATCTAATTTATAAATTAGAAATATTAATTTTCTATTAGAACCCCTAATTCTGGGTTAAAAACCCTAATGACCAATTTTGACCCTAATTGCTTAATTAGCAATTTTAATTAGGAATTATTAATTCTAATTAGTAAGATTTAATTTGTGATTAAGTAATTTTAATATAATTAGAAAATTCTAATTATAATTTAGAAATATTAATTTTCTATTTTTAAAATCGAAATTCAGAAATACTAGAAATTAAATTGCAAAACCTAAGGGTTCAAACCCTAAACCTTAACCCTAACCCTAAACCCTAAGGGTTTGGCTAATTGACATTTATGTCATTAAAATAAAAATCAAAATGACTATAATGCCCTTCTTGGATTTTTATGAGGTTACTTGCAAATCTTGGCAAAATGAGAGGTTGATGATCAACTAGTTTGACTTGGTGACTCCTAAAAAACTCCAGCCATTAGGTTCATTTCAGCAGATTCATGCATTGTATCATAACATATATTGTTTTAAAGAGAGAGAAAGCCATTTGACATTTCATTTTTTCTCCAAGCCCTTCTCTCTCTAGAAATTCGGGAGTTAGAGTGAGAGAGTGATATATACAAAGCCAATATCAGTCCCTAACTTTACAAGATCAGAATCAAAAGGCAGAAATCAAAAATCAAAGCTCAAAAGTATAAGAACCCTAAATCTTGAAATCTTTTGATTTGATGTTAAAAGTTGTAATTGATTGGTTAAAGATGTGTAATAAGGTGTCTTTTAGTGATCTGGTTTAAAACCCAGATCCATAACATCAAAGTACTCGAAACCATGTTTTAAAAAAATCTGGAAAAATTTCTAAATGTCGTCTGACAAGAAAATGTCAGACGTCATAGATCGTTGTATGTTAATGTGTTTAGGGTTTTAAATGTTTATACTTGTAGTATGTTAGTTGGTCTTTGTTCTGAAACTCGAATCAGGGTCAGTGTATTCTTGGATCGAGAGTTATTGTTGGTAAAAATCCATTGACCGTTCACGAAGTCTGATTTCTGGGTAACCCAGAAACCAAGATCTTGTCTGACAGGTTTTTGCAGGCTCTAGATCTTGCAGTCGTTTGATGTTTTGGCCATGTTGTTACTTTAAGGATGTTGTCTGGCATGAATACTACATGTTAAAGGCTTTAGATCACCCCATATCCTTAATAGAGTCGATGATAATCTTGGTCAAACATAGGTTGACCAACTGCTTGAAGAACAGTCTGGAAAACCCAGATTTGTTCATGAACACGTTTCTGACCTCTACTTTTACCGACCTAAATAGTACTGTTATGATGTCTATAAGTTGATCTGTTGATTGATTGTTGTTCCTTGACACAAGAACTACATTTATAAACTAAGCGGTCGACCAGTTAATGACCAGAACCATAAGATTTATGAGCCACAAAGTGGTCACACGAAACTGACTGGATTTTTGGGAAATCCAGAAATCCCAGCAAGCCTCTGACAATGAATTTGGAGACTTAGATCTCACTGATTTGTTGTTGGATGGACATGAACTCAGTCTCTAGTCATAGTGTTACACTTATACTACAACATTAAAGCTTTATCTTCCCAAAAAACACAATCATCACGATTTAGAACCAGTCAAGCTACCCCCCTCCGTGTCTGACATGAAGGTCTGTAGAACACACCAAGAACACATATAGCGACGGGTCTGTCGCTATAGGGCCCTTTAGCGACGGTTTCTATTTAATTTATTTTCTAATTTTCTGGAAATTAATTAAAAATAGAAAAAAATAGATTTTAATTGTTAAAAATATAAAATAAATTCTGAAAAATTATTTTAAAGTCTGAAAAATAGTTTTTAATTATTTTGAGTATATTTCATAAATATTTAATATTTTTGGAATATAAATGGTATTTAATTTATTTAATTATAATATTAAATAAATGATTTAAAAATAATTTTAATACATGAAAAATAATATTATTGTTAAAGAAAATATTTTAAGTTATTTTCAATGACTTTTGATATTTTGTGATAAAATTCATTAATAAAGAAATATTAATATTAATTAGTTTATTTAATAAATATATTAAATAAATTATGAAAAAATAGAATAAATGATTTAAAAATCTTATGAAAATGATTTAAGTATTATAAAAATATTTTAAGTTATAAAATATAACTTTTGAAATTTTGTCATGAGAATATTAATAATTTAATATTAATAGTGATTATCAGATAATGAATTTAACTATTAAAAAATCATATAAATATGATTTTGAAGTATTAAAAATACTTTGATATATTATAAATATATTATAATGACATGTATTTCATTAATATTTGATAATAAATAAATATTAATGATAAAAGAATTATGTGGTATTTAATTTATTTAAATACATGTTTAATGATTGAAAATTTACGATAAATGGTGATAATTATTTAAAAATTATTACGAGCTTACGAAAAATATTTTGACTGTTATTAAAATTATTTAAGTTAATTGTTAAGTGTTTAGGCAGAGTTTAATTGAACTTAGACTCGATAAAAGTTCGACTAGACCGTCGGGACGTTAAAACTTTGTCGAACTCAACTCAGACTGCAATAGTTTGACTTGATACTGAGTCCTATGTGTATTATAGACGGATAGGGTTATGTGTTATGTGTTATGTGTTATGTGTTTAGGTTATTCTATGTATATATATATATATATATATATATATATATATATATATATATATATATATATATATATAGTATTATATTGTGATGATATTATTCTAATATTGGAGATCTATATTACTAATAATAGGTCTTCAGATAAAGCGTTATAAATTGCGTAGCTGTAATCAACGGTTCAGGCAAGTTTGTTTTTACTTAACTCTACGAAGAGTTGTTTTATTCGGATAAGCTTATGGTTAATCATTGCTGGTTGCCATGAATTGTACTCTGTACATATTGTAACGAATGAGTGGCTTGAGTTGTGATTCTGAGGACAGAATCCTTGTAAGGAGGGAATGATGTAACAATCCAGATTTTTATTATAATATTTAAATATTTATTGAATTATATAAATATTTAATAGATGTGTTTATCATTGAATAAGTATTTGTTTAATTGATTTGATGTGATTTGATTATTTATGTGTTTAATAAATAATTAATGAGTTAGGGAAAGTAATTATTTTGAAATAGTAATCTAATTTAATTTAATAATTAAGTTAGAGAGTTTATAATGATTAAATAAATTATTATATTATGCAATGAATTATTATTAGAATTAATTAAATTAAATATGAAAACTTAATTAATTAGAAGTGTGACAAATAACTATATTATAAATGGTTATTAAAATAAATTAAAGTAGTTTTAATTTATCTTGCCAAATAATGCTTAAATATATTAAGTCTTTAATTTTAAAGTATTTTGCCAAATAAAGCCTTATGACTTTTGGAATTTCTAATTTTTGAATTTCAATAAAATAAATAAAATAATAAATATAATATATTTATATTATATACGTTAGTTTTGTAACTGTTATTTTATTAAGTTTGGCGTATTAAAGATTAACAGTTTTGGTTTTTCGCCTTAAAGCTATCAGTTGTTCTTTTTACGTATTCTAGTTTGCTAGCCTAGAGATTACAGAGAGTTGAGAGAATTGTGAGAGAACTTAAGCAATTTCTGGCAATTTTAGCAAGGATTACAAGAGTTAGCAAGAATTGTCTGAGCAAATTGAAGGTATGTTATATAACCCTTAATATATATGCTACGACATAATTTTTCATGAGTTTCACTGTGTAAAAATTCTTTACAAATTCTCTGTGAAGTTTAAATTCTCTTGAATTGTTGTATAAACTGAATAATTGCACTTGTAAGTAATTGTAATGCTAGAGTTTATGTTTAGATAAGGGATTGTACGCTAGTCTCGTTTAGAAAGGAAGAAACTATTTGAAGTTTATAGATGTTCAAAAATGACTGGTAAAAATACCAAATATTAATATAATGTAATTGTCTGTAATAGTTTGGTGGTGAATTAATGGTGAAATTGAACACTGAATATATTAACTTGGTAAGAAACGATGAGATTATAGTTGGAATGGACTAAGTTGATGACTAATAAGAATTTCAGTGCTAAACTTTGTAAACAAACATCGATAATATAGTTTTGGTTTTAAAACAGTGCGTACAATGATTTAAGTTTTCTAAAATTATTGTTTAATGGTTTAAATTAGTATATACATGTTGGGTAATGTATATATGTGTAATTGGCTTAGGTTATACATGTTAATTGGGGTTAATTGCTGTTAAAAATAAAGACAGTAGTTTTGTTCTATTCTTCGTGGTTGGGTTCTGCAAGTTTCGGCGCCCCAGCGCCAAAATTTGAGCCCCAGCGCCAAAAATCGCGCTCCGGCGCCAAAATTCACGCCCCAACGCTGAAATTCGCATCCCAGCGCCAATCTCGCGCCCCAGCGCCACTAGTTGGCTTAGTCCTCGCGCCCCAGCGTGGGGACAGAAGTCTGACTTGGACAGTTTTGACCTCCTGTAGTAAAATGGCCATAACTTCCTCATACGAACTCCGATTGAGGTGATTCAAGATGATCTGGAATGAGAACGAGTAGGCCTACAACTTTTGTTCTTTAAGTTTTTTAATTTGAGGTCATTAGGATAGGTCAAAATGGTCATCTTTAGGACTGTTGTGTTTTTGGAGGCAATCGGAGGGTGTCGGGCATGCACATATGCATGTGTAGTGCTCCAGACCGTAAAAGATGATGTTCTAAGTTATAAAACATGAATCTTAATAAATATAATGATGCTTAACATTAATAAATAATGTATTAGATAAGTTATAGAAGCATAGTAAGCATACACAAGAGAGGCAAATCGGGCGTGTGACGATTGAACATCGAAATGCCGTGCCAAGTGTTAATGAACTTAAAAAGTGTTTCAATTCCATTGAAATGGATATTATAAGATATGGAACGAGTTTAATATAAAACCAATAAGTAGTCCTAGCAAGACTTAAGCACTTGAACTTCGAGTTTGACTAAAAAGAAATATATAGGAAAGATTATGAGATGTGGAGTAGAGTTTACATTACAATTGCTATGTATTGTTATGTGACTAATAGTTGATGTGTATGATTATATAATTGTGTAGGGCACGTGAAGTGCAGATAACTGTAAGCTGTTAAGCTTTTATTGGTAAACAACGATCAAGGCAAGTCTTTCGGTTCCTATTTTTTTACGTGGACTTGATGAACTGTTTTAAATTGCATGATATGTGATGCATGAAAACTGTTAGACTTTGCTGGGCTGTCGAGCTCACTCTTGCAAATAACCACTTTTGCAGGTCAAGATTTTAAGGTAAAGGTACGTGCTATGTGAGTTATAGAGATCTATATTCACGAAGATTACTTATGTTTTATGAGAAATGTATTTCATATTTTGAACGTAACATGTTGTTGAAATGTAAGTTGAGCTATCCAATGTATATGGATATTTAGTTATGATATAAGACTTTGTATAGTCATTTTGTTGTAACGATTCATGATATAAGATTGAATCAAAGAGATGTAATATAATGGTTGCGATTCAGGGCAAGAAAGAAGGAAATGTATAAAAGTTTTAAATATTCCGCAATTTTATTAAGTTTAACATAGAATAATGATGTATTATTTAGAGGTTGAATGTATGGTTAACGACCGAAGTCGGGATTTAAATTGTATAGATTTTGGGGTCGTTACATATATTGCATGTATAAGTCAGGTATGAAAGGCTGATCACCTTCATTACCAGTTGATTCAGATATATTTGTTCATATATAATACTTGTTCAGTCATAAATTTGTTCATGCTAGTTTACAATTATATTGTTGAATTATAGCCAGCTTATTACTCAGATTCTTTCAATCATGATATATCGTTATATTATTAAATTTAAACTTGCTGGGCAATCCTTATGCTCACCCTTGCTATATCATGATAAACATTGCAGATTAAGACGAATGCGTCAGATACAAGGAAAGGTTAAAGACGGTTCCAGCTTTAGTATACGTGTGTAATTAGATTTGTATCAGTATTATGTATTAATAAAATTGTAAGTCAAGTAAGTTATGAAATGTGTATTAAGTTAAGGTTACTCGACCTTGGGGAATAGTGTGTAATGTAATGTATAAATAATTTATGTTTATATCTTCCGCAAAAATAGTAATAGTTGTATCGAATGATCGAACCGGATCCGAGGTGATTTGGGACCTAGATTCGGGGCCCTCACAGAAGTTGCATTCCTTAGGCACGTGATATAAAATCATGGAATATCTATTGACCCAACGAAGATTGAAGCAATTCAAAGCTGGGAGCAACCAAAGTCAATGACCGAAGTACGTAGCTTTCTCGGCTTAGCTGGTTATTATCGGAGATTCGTGGAAGGATTTTTCGAATCGTTACTCCATTAAGTCAGCTGACTTGAAAAGATACAAAGTTCGGTTGGAGCGGAAAATGTGAAAAGAGTTTTCAAGAACTCAAGAGAAGACTCATTTCAGCACCTGTTCTGACAATACCATCTGGCTCGGAGGGATTTTATCATCTACAGTGATACTTCATGCAAAGGGCTAGGATGTGTTCTCATGTGACATGGGAAAGTCATAGCCTATGCCTCACGACAACTCAAAGAATATGAGAGGAATTATCCTACTCATGATCTAGAGTTGGCAGCAGTCATTTTTGCGTTTAAGATTTGGAGGCATTACCTGTATGGAGAGAAGGTGGAGAACTATACGGATCACAAAAGCCTCAAATATTTCTTCACTCAAAATGAACTCAACATGTGGCAACGACGATGGCTTGAGCTGTTGAAAGATTACGATCATACCATTAAATACCATCTTGGAAAAGCGAACGTAGTCGCTGACATATTGAGTAGGAGATCATATGTGGGTATGAGTACGATATTATCAACACAAAGGCGCATTTTATATGACTTACAAAGGATGGAGATAGAGTTAAAGATTTCAGGACCCATGTGATGATGGCGAATATACGAGTAGAATCGACTTTAATCAATAAGTTAAAGCTGCTAAAGCTACAGACCTGGAGCTGATGCGTATGAGGAAGAAAGTGCAAGAATGTACTATTCTGGAAGCAAGAATCAACGAGGAAGGAATACTTCGAGTCAACTCCAAACTTTTTATTCCTAACGATTCTGACTTGAAGTATAAAATCATGATGGAGGCGCACAACACACCGTTTGCAATCCATCTTGGGAGTACCAAAATATATTGTGATCTTCAACATACATTTTGGTGGAGCAATGTGAAAAGAGAGATAACAGGGTTTATCTCAAGGTGTCTAGCTTGTCAACGAGTCAAGGCAGAGTATCTAGTGCCAAAAGGTCCATTGCAACTACTTGAATTTCCAAAATAGAAGTGGGAGCACATTACCATGGATTTTGTTACTGGTCTTCCCAAGGTTTCTCAAGGCATTGATGCGATTTGGGTCATTGTTGATAGATTGACCAAGTCTTCTTATTTATTACCGATACGAGAAACTTATACACTTGAACGTCTTGCTCGTATGTACATAAATGAGTTTATAAGATTGCATGGTATGCCAGTATCCATAGTTTCTGATCGGGACCCAAGATTCACTTCAAGATTTTGGGTTAGTTTACAAAAAGCTATGGGCACAGATTTACGATTTAGTTCGGCATATCATCCTTAAACGGATGGGCAGTCGAAAAGGACTATTCAAACTCTTGAAGATTTATTAAGACTCTGTATCCTTAACTTCAAGGGAAGTTCGGACAAGCTCTTACCATTGTTGGAGTTTTCTTACAATAATAGTTATCAAGCAAGTATTGGCATGTCTCCATCTGAGGCGTTTTATAGAAGAAAATGTCATTCTCAAGTATGCTGGGATGAGGTGGGTGAATCAACATTGTTGGGTCCGGAGTTGGTACGTATGACTACGAAAAAGATTCAAACGATCCGACAACGTATAAAAACCTCACAAGATCGACAAAAGAGTTATGCTGATCTTCATCGAAAGGACGTGGAATTCAATATTGGAGATCATGTGTTGTTACGTGTTACTCCATGGAAAGGAGTTACGAGATTTAGAAAGAGAGGAAAGCTCAATCCTCGATTCATTGGCCCATTTTTAATCCTCGATCGAGTAGGAACTGTGGCCTATAGACTCGCATTACCGCCAAGTATGTCTCGTGTTCATAACATTTTTCACATATCTATGTTACGTAAATATGAGAAAGACCTGAATCACATTATTGAATTAGAACCAGACGAGATAGAGGGAAATTTAACGTATGAAGAGTTACCTATTAAAATCTTGGATATGAAGGATTATATTCTATGATCCAAGGTTATACCTCAAGTCAAAGTTTTGTAGAGAAACCACGATATGGAAGAAATGACATGTGAGTTAGAATCTGAGATGAAGTCAAGATATCCTCACCTCTTCGGCATACCAAGTATGTACCCTAATTTCGAGAAAGAAATTTCATAAGAAGGGGAGGTTGTAAGACCCCAACTTTTATAAATAAAGAATAATTTTCTCGAAATATATTTTTGAATATTATGGTGTGGATTTGATATAATGTTATAGCTGTGGGTAATATTTACAAATTTTGCAAAGTAAGCAAGTGGTTATATAATATTCAATTGGTCAGGAAATATTCGTTTTAATATTCGTACGACGGCACAATCATTGGTGGATCCCACAATGGAAGTATTGTCATAGTTAGAAAATGACAGAATTATCTTTTTATAAAAATAACGGCGAAAGTATTACCGTTAAAACTATTGAACTACCCGGTAGTAAAAGTACAGTAATACGCGTGGTTGCATAGTAGCACACGGTATTGATTATTGATGCTTACATGAGAAGTCACTTAGTTATACTCAATTATTGCTGCAGTAATTGCTGCATCATATCTCTCATATTATTGATTCAATTATTGTCACAATATCATCTGCATAATATTTTATATTATTAAATCAATAATTGAGACGACAAAGTTATTCATATTATTATTTATAATATTGACAATGTCTAGAAAGTTCTGTCAATGAGAGGCTTGGTCACCTAATTGCGCGCCAATAAGGAGAAATCCTTATCGGAAAGCCCTCTCTTTCCTGGGAATGATCTGGTTGTTAAATATTGTGAGTTATGCTATTAATGATGAATAAGTTCGTGTTGATTAAAGATAAAATTGATAGTTCCATTGTATGGAAATTATTAGTGTTAGTGGAAATCGATATTTATTTCGATATTAATTGATGTCTGGAAGTTATACTGACCAATCGGGTAATTAATCGGATAAATGAGCAATTAATTGCTATTAATTCATATGATTATTACTATTTGTTCACATGTGTGTACTATTAATTCACATTCTTGTACTATTAGGGGTGGTGGTGCAAGATTGATAATACTTACATGACTAAGTTAAAAATAGAGGTCTAGATGGAGGTACTATACTGTAATTCGTATTTTCACATGTCTAGAACTATTGATTCACATGATTTACTATTAATTCACATTATTTACTATTAGGGGAGGTGATGCAAGTTTGATAATACTTGTAGGACTAAATTAAAAATGAAGAAAAAGAGGAAGGTATTATACTATAATATTTCGAGCCCCAAAACGTGCAATTATCGAAACTATATTTTTTTATAAATAGAAGCTCATTCCTCCTTCATTTCTAACCAATTCACAAAAGCTATAGAGCAATTATTATAGAGAGAAAGAAGAAGAGAAGTCTGCTACCTCACCATTTCAGTATCTAATTTTTCTAAGGTATGGAGTATTATTTCTTTTGTATTCACGAAGAGAGTTATTTTCTTTCAATACTCGTAAGGGTTGTTATTTCATTCTTTATTATTCTGTTGGAATAACCTGTCTGTGCGGTCTATCGCATGCCTGGTGAATTTTGTTGTTATTCCATTCTTTATTATTCTGTTGGAATATCCCGTCTGTGCATATTACGCATGACCTGGTTCCATTCTTTATTATTCTGTTGGAATAACATGTCTGTGCGGTCTATCGCATGCCTGGTGAATTCTTCTGTTATTTCATTCTTTATTATTCTGTTGGAATAATCTATCTATGTGGATTACCGCATGCATGGTGAATGATCCTTCGTATTCATTCCTTATTAAATTATGGGAATTATCTGTCTACGTGGATTACCGCATGGCGGGCAAAAATCCATTTGCAGTTTCATATATTTTATTATACTCAGTTGGTTAAAGTTTTGGCTTCTATACTTCATGAAATTAGTAGAATATCCGGGATATTTGTGTTTCATCTAGTATCTTTTCATGAAAATATTCTTCTGAACATTCTTGAATTTTACTCCACAAAGCAGTATCATGTTGACAATTTGGACGTTATTGATTTCTGGATAAATTAAAATTATAAATCTTTAAAATTTATCTTGAACTTGTTTTATTGAATTATCATCATCCTCATGCTTATATTGTGATTAAAGTCATCTTTGACTTATGTGTATAGATGGACTTGGTATGATTATGACCAGGAATTATTCGGTATAATCATGACCATAATGTGACGAATGATGTGGTAAAAGTCCTCATTGGCCTGTAGTTCATTGATGGACAGTTGTTGGTATGATTATGACCAATGATTATTTGGTATAATCATGGCCATTGATGATTACATAAATATCCTTTGCCGTTATGCAGGGAGGATTCGATTTTATTTATTAAGCTGAGTCTTAGCGATAAAGTTGATAAAAAAACTTTTTAAATCATAGAAGATAGTAGATTTTATGCTCTACTTGACTCTTCTAATGGATTGCTTGTTCCGCTGCAGTTAAACTTATTGTCTATTATATTTTATCAGTTTAACATTGTTGAAGGCTAATGATAATTTATTATGTATTATCTTAGTCATAATATTTCTTACTGGGCTAGTTGAGTTCACCCTTTCTTTCATTGTTCTCTTCAGGAAATGAGAACATAGCCGGGACTAGTCGGGGAACGGAGTGACGGTCCAGATGATAGCATTAGTAGTCCTCACTATTCTGTTAAATAGTGTGACAATAAATGTAATGAGGACTCCATTGAGTGTGTATATTGTCTAGATGACAATATTTGTATTAAAACTCATAGCATATGTTTTGTCGTATTTTACACGATAGTTGTATAATTAAGTTTTTATTTGTATTTTGTACCATGTATTTGGCGACTCAAGGTGGGTGATGTATACCTGTTTTGGGGGCGTCACAACGTTGGCTTGAGCTGTTGAAAGATTAGGACCATACCATTCAATACCATCCTAGAAAAGCGAACGTGGTAGCTGACGCATTGAGTAGAAGATCATATGCGGGTACGAGTGCGATGTTGTTAACACAAAGACCCATTTTGTTTGACTTACACAGGATGGAGATAGAGTTAAAAACTCCAGAGACCAACGTAAAGATGGAAAATATACGAGTAGAACCGACTTTAATCGATAAAGTTAAAGCTGCTCAAGCTACAGACCCAAAGCTGATGAGTATGAAGAAGAAAGTACAAGAAGGTGTTATTCCAAAAGCAATGATCGACAAAGAAGGAATACTTCGAGTCAAATCTAGACTTTGTGTTCCTAACGATTTTGATTTAAAATATAAAATTATTATGGAGGCACACAACACACCATTTGCAATCCATCTTGGGATTACCAAAATGTATCGTGATCTTCGACATACATTTTGATGGAGTAATATAAAGAGAGAGATCGCGGAGTTTATCTCATGGTGTCTAACTTGTCAACGTGTCAAGGCGGAGCATCAAGTACCAACAGGTCTATTACAACCACTTAAAATTCTAAAATGGAAGTGGGAGCACATCAACATGGATTTCGTTATGGTCTTCCCAAGGTTTCTCAAGGCATAGATGCAATTTGGGTCATTATTGATAGATTAACCAAGTCTGCTCATTTCTTGCCTATACGAGAAACTTATTCACTTGAACGTCTTGCTTGTATGTACATAGATGAGATTATAAGAATGCATGGTATGCCTGTATCCATAGTTTCTGATCGAGACCCAAGATTCACTTCAAGATTTTGGGTCAATTTGTAGAAAACTATGGGCATGAATTTTCAATTTAGTTCTGTATATCATCCCCAGATGGACGGACAATTAGAAAGGACTATTCAAACTCTTGAAGATCTATTGAGACTCTGCGTACTAGACTTCAAAGGAAGTTGGGACAAGTACTTGTCATTAGTTTAATTCTCCTACAACAACACAACAATAGTTACCAAGCAAGTATAGGCATGGCTCATTTCAAGGCGTTGTACGGACAAAAGCATCGTTCTCCAATATGCTGGGACGAGATGGATGAAGCAATGTTGATGAGACCAGAAATGGTATGCATGACTACGGAAAAGATTCAAATGATCCGGCAATGTATACAAATCTCACAAGACCGACAAAAGAGTTATGCTGATCTTCATCGTAGGGACGTGGAATTCAATGTCAGAGACCATGTATTATTAGGTGTTGCACCATGGAAAGGAGTTACGAGATTTTGAAAGAGAGGAAAGCTCAACCCTCAATTTATTGGTCCATTTGAAATCCTCGACCGAGTAGGAACTGTGGCTTATAGACTCGCCTTACCGCCAAGTATGTCTCATGTTCATAACGTTTTTCACATATCTATGTTACGTAAATATGTGGAAGACCCAAACCACATTATTGAATTAGAACTAGACGAGATAGCAGAAGATTTAATGTATGAAGAGGTACCGTTAAAATCTTGGATAAGAAGGAACATATTCTACACTCAAAGGTTATACCTCAAGTCAAAGTTTTATGGAGAAATCACGATATTGATGAAATGACTTGGGAGTTAAAATCTGAAATGAAAACAAGGTATCCTCACTTCTTCGACATACCAGGTACGTACATCAATTTCGAGAACGAAATTTCATAAGGAGGGGAGGTTGTAAGACCCCAACCTTTTATGAATAAAGATTTAATTTTCTCTAAATAATAAGGTGTTGATTTGATATAATGTTATAGTTATGGGTAAGATGTGCAAATTTTGCAAAGTATGCAAGTTGTCATAAAATATTCGTTTGGTCAGGGAATATTTTTTTTGTCGAAGAATATTCGTACGACAGTGCAATCAATGGTGGATCACATAACGGAATAACTGTCAGACATAGAAAGCGACAAAAATAGCCTTTTTATAAAAAAAAGGGCAAAAAATTTACCGTTAACTGTTGAAATACCCGGTGATAAAAGTACAGTAATACACATTGTTGCACAGTAGCATACGGTATTGCACAGTATCTCTGATTTTTGATTCTTACGTAAGAAGTCACTCAATAATTGATACAGTAAAAATTGTGCAATCTTTCATATTATTGATGCAATAATTGTTACAGTGATAATTGAATAGTATTTTATATTATTGATTAAATAATTGTCATGACACATTAACTCATATTATTGAAATGATATTATTAGATAGCTTTATTGATAATGTCTAAAAAGTTCTATTAAGAAAAGGGGTTAGGTTATATAATTGTGCGCCAGTAAGGAGAAATCTTTATCCGAAAGCCCCCTCTTTCCTAGGAACAATCTAGTTGTCAGCATTGTGAATCTATAATATTAATTTTAAATAATTATTGAAGAATTGAAAATAATTCATGAATATGGTATGTAAATATTTCTTTAAATTTTGATATAAATGGAGGAATATTAGAATGAGTCATTTGTCGAAAGTTTGTTATATTTTTCTATGAAACCATAATTATCTTTTTCGATAAATTATTTATTTAAATATATTATTATAATATTACATTGTAATAGTATAATGCGATAATATAATAGTATAATTTTATAATGGTAATATTATTATAATAAATTTATGACATAAGAATAAAATGAGGTGGAAGAGAGCAAATTGAATTTGGAATTTTTTTAATAATTATAAAATCTTTTAAACATGTGAATAAAAGTGGGAGTTCTCATTTTAATTTTGAACTCTCCTTTTTCAAATAGGTGTGCTACATTTTAAAAACTAACGTGCGTGTGTGTAGATTTGGTCAATCCCGGTGTAGTAGCATTTTTCTATAAATAGGTTGCTTAGTTAAACAATGAAACTCACATCAGAATCAGAAAACTCTTTCTCTATAATATTGAGCGTATAAGGATATTTTGAGTGTTTATAACATTGTAAGATTTTCTCAACATAATCTCCGTTATTCCAGTCAGAACTACTTTCCTACTAAGGTAAAGGATATTATTTTTCTCGTAAAGGATGTTATTTTTTTTTCATACTTATAAGGGTTGTCATTCCATTTTTTATTGATCTGTGGGAATAACCTGTCTACACGGATTACCACATGCCTAGTGAATAACCCTTTGTATTCATTCTTTATTAAATTATAGAAATGATCTGTCTACGCGGATTATCGCATGACAGGTGAAAATTTATTTGCCGTTTCGTATATTCTTTTATACTCGTATGGGATATCATTTCTTTTGTACTCATCAAGGGATATCGTTTTCTTTCATATTTTTCTCCATTTATGGCACAAATTTTTTGTTTGTTTCCATAACCTTATTATTAAATGGTGAAAATTTCTGAAATTAGTAAAATATCCTTAATAGTTTGCGCTTCATCTAATATCATCTCATTGGCATATTGGTTTGAACTTTCTTATTAAATTTTAATCTTTTCATGTTGGGGTACTATTAATCCGGAGTACTATTCATATGGTACTATTCATATAATAATATTCATACAATACTATTCATGACAAAATTTAGTTTCTTTTCTTTGTCTAAATTATCTTCTTAAATATCATTTTTGAATTTTACTCCACAACTAGTTATCATGTTGACAATTTGGACATTCTTGAACTCTGGATAAATTGAATTATAAATTTCTAATATTTATCTTTGATCTCACTTGATTGATTCTTTATATCATTGTCATCATCCTCATGCTTATATTGTGTTGAAAGTCATCTTTGGCTCATAGTGCAAAGATGGGTTGTTGATTGGTATGATTATGACCAGGAATTGTGCATTGATATAATCATGACCCTTAATGCTACAGATAAAGGTTTGCGGTGAAAGTCCTCTTTTGCCCGTAATGCATAGATGGACAGGTGTTTGGCATGATTGTGACTACTGGTGATAGAAACGATTATCTTTGGCCCATAGTGCATAGATAATTCGTTGATTAGAAATAATTATTGATTGGTGTTACATGAATAAAATATTGATGATGGACTTTTAAATTATAGAAGATAGTAGACATCATTCTATACTTGACTCTTCTAATGGATTATTTGTTTCCGCAGCAATTGTTGATCTAAAACTTGTTGTCTATTGTATTCTATCAGATTTTTCCCTGTTGAGGACTAAGGAATTTTTTTTCTACATTACCTTAGTCATAATATTCTATGTCAGGAATAAGCATGTGAATGTTATTCCTATTTATATATGATTTGATTATTATATATATGAATGAATATGCAAGTATGCTTGCATTAAGAAAAGCTGTAAAGTCCTTTGATTGATAATAGAAACATATGTACCAAGGACTTAGAATGAATTAATCAAATGTGTTAGGTTGAACCTACATAAGCAAAATAGCTTTGTAAAGTCCTTAAAAAGAAATGATGTACAATGACTATAAATATAGAAGGATCAAGCATGTTAGGTTGATCTAATAATGTAATAGATAGGCTTATCTGATCGTCGAGCATTGAACCAAAAATCGTAGTCTGTTAGGAGAGTCAAGGAAAACTCGAGAGCTATCAAGGTTGAATCGTAGTCTGTAAAATAGTAGATCTCGGAGTTCGTCGACTGCCAGGAAAGACGAGGAAGGATCGTAGTGTGTCGAGAAGAACTTCCTCGGAGTCGTAGTCTACTGAGGAAGTCATGGTCAAAATCGTAGAGACATCATGTCTACGAGCCGACCGAGCATCTACCGAAGCCAAGTCAAGAATCGTAGACTACACTCGGAGTCATAGAGTCTACTGATCATATCAAAGGCAGAGATCGTAGTCGAGCAAGAACAAATAAAGACAACGAGCATGAAGACAGAAATCGTAGAGTGTCAAGATCTGATCTCGGAGTCGTAGTGTCTGCACTGCCAAAGCCAAATCGTAGAGAGCAGAACTAAGACCTCAACAGATGTGCTCACAATGCTAAGGCAGAATCGTAGAGCAAATACGATTCTCGATAAATGAGCACTCCTATAATATCCAAATTATGAAGCCTCTGGTCTAAGCTGCAGAAATAAATACCACTTAAAGGAAACTAGAGAGCACTCAATGAATGGCATGTAAGCTAACAGATGATCTGAGCACCAACCCAATCAGCATTCAGATTGAGTTGGGAAGCCATTCGAGATGAAGTCTTCCACAAGCTAATCAAAAGAAGACTTCAGTAACTGACTAAGGAAAGTCAGCAAGTGCAGTAGCTGTCAAGAAAATAGAAAGCGACGATCTTGGCACCAACCAGGATCGTAGTGTTTGCCAAACAAAGAAGGAACTGATGGAGTGTACACAAAGATACTTGTCAGCCTTTAAAGAACAAGGCTAAAGTGATTAAGCATTGGGTCAATCCATTGATGATAAGAGAACGGGAGATCACAAGGAAAAAGCGAGCTGGACACGCCACAAATCTGAGGTGTCTTGCTATTCAGAAGGGGCCAAAGCAAGGAGTTAAGCCATCAGTATCTGAGAGCAGTCGAGGCAAACAAAAATGTTGAAGCACTGCACAAGAAAAGAAAGAGGTGTTCTAAATTGAAGATCCAATCAACACTCTTAAAAATCGTAGTGTTGTCTCTACCAGTCAACTAGACACTACGATCAGGTCCAAGAAGATATGCATCAGAATCGTAGAGTTCAGTTAACTGAAGGTTGAAGCATTGGCAACGGTTCAATCTGAAGATTGATATTCTAACAATGCTTATTGAGAGCATCGATGCAAAAGGACAACCTCCGATCGAGAAATCAGAAGGATTAAATAAAGTCGACTACCTGACTGACATGGAAAGGTGATAACTCTAAGGCGGTAGGTAAGGTGGCAGACTGCAGTGTCAGAAAGTCATAAAGGAGATGTCATGTCACATCAAGCAGTCTACACCAAATAACTCGAGAATTGCGAAGCAATTCAAAAAGCTGCTAACAGCTACATTCCAACGGGAAGATTGTGAAGGAGTATAAATCAACAAGAGCTTCAAAGATCAAAATCTGCTGAAATTGCTGAGGTTGGAAAGACGGTGGACTGAACAAAATAATATAAAATAGTGAGTGACCAATGAAGGTCCGAAAGCTCACTCTACGATCCACCAAGAAAACTTGGAGAGAAACAGAATAAGAAGTAGAAGTGAGAGTTCTACAATGTAGAAGTGAGAGTTCTACTACAAGAAAAGTGTTCTGAACTTTCAAGAGAAAGAAGAGCATCAATGTTATCTTGATGTCTATCATGGGAAGACTCTAAGTACCAGAGAGAAGAGCTTGCAGTCATCTTAGCAAGTCCATCATGAGAAGGCATCAAGTATCAAGGAAGAAGATCATCAATGTCATCATAATGTCAAGCATGAGAAAGTTTCTAAGTACCTAACAGAAGAGCCTACAGTCATCTTAGAAACTCATCATATGCAGCCATTAAGTATCAAGACGAATGATCTTCACTGTAGTTTAACAAAGGATCATTAGAAGAGGTTGAGTATTTGAAGAAGCTGAGCATCATGCAACACTCAACTGCACCTCAAGGATGATCACGTCAAGCTGCTAAGCATTCAGAGATGAAGAGCTTAAGGACATCTTAGCAGCACCTCCAACAAACAATCAACCAATAACAAGAATTCATGGCTTGAGGGGTCCTTGTCCGAAGGGACTAAATGAAGTTACAGGCTGGTGGCCTTGAAGAGTTATTAGTGAACTAAAGTCCCAAAGCTGTTGGCCTTGAAGGAATCTTAGTGATTTAGGGTGTTGCCCTTCCTTAGTGGAAATCCTGCTAGTTGAAGGCAAAAGAGTGGATTAGGAGCTTGAGTCTCTGAACCACTTAAAATCCCTTGTGTCTTTTACTTTATGTCATTTACATTATCTACCTAACTGCTATAACTGCTATGTATGTTTTAACTACTTACCAGTGAACTAACTCTAAGAACAATGTATGTATGATTATGAATATATCAATGAAGGGGATCTTTTACTTATTCCTCTGTGCTTGAAAAGATTCTTATGTTTGTCATATGCCAATTTATTAGCAATACAAAATAAAAGAGAAAAGTATTTGAAATTAAAAAGGATCTATTCAACCCCCCTTCTAGATCTATTGTGTGCCTACTAGGAACTAACAATTGGTATCAGAGCAGGTTCTTATGATATATTCAAAAGCTAATCGCTTTGAGTCTGATCCTAGGCACGTACATTGTTCTAAACTTAGTTTAGTAGTAAGTCACTTGTTATAAACAAATGAGCTCACATGTTGGAAATATTGTGTATAGGTAAATGTGTATATACACCTGAAGCTGCTCAGATTGGTCCATGTTCTTGATTGCCATATCCACAAGACCAATCTCTGCCCACATTCAATCTTGTAGTCTGAAGACCATGCAAGGAAGCCCAAGAGGCATTAACAGCAAAGAGTCAAGCATCCACCAGCCTGAAAGATGAAAAGGCCATACATGCTAAGAAATGCTTATCTAGAGAAGAAAGAAGAACTTCTCAAATATGTATTTGGCCAACTAGCAGCTGGATGTGAACCATATGGACTCAAGGATGTCAAAGAACTACAGATGCCAAGATTCTTTTAGCTTACATCTTCAAGACCATAACTGATCGATTGAAGGACAACTGGAGCAACAAGCTGTCAAGAACAAATGGAAAGCTACACACATCAATGCCTAACCTCAGTATATCTAAGTTAAATAATTGTTAAGAAACTAACAATAGAAAGGTATGGTTTCTCACTAATATAATTGTGTACATCATGTTGCACCTCCTTATGCACTATAACAGTATTCTTTCAAGAAATCATACTCTATCTAAAAGGTAAAGAGAATGTACACTGAGGTTGGAAACTTAAATGCTAACAAACTTTCTCTCCATCCAAGTTTTAGGTTGAAGATTACATCTTGAAAGAAGTTTGAAATAGGTCATAAGCATATCATGATTTAAATTAATCTTAAGTGGAGTAATCCTTGCTGATGGGTTATTATGTATGTACAAACCAATGTTCTAGGTTTTTAATAACATATAGCGTATGATCAGTTCTACAAGAGTATCTTGTAGATTCATAGAAACTGATTACCTCTATGAATCAACCAGATACAAATATGTGATAGTGTTGATTCTCACTCTGTGAACATTTAAACTCAGCGAACATAACCAAGCAAACGATGAAACCATCAACGAAAAAGAGTGTTTTATTTTAATGGTTAATCTTACACACATTCATCATCTTACATCTTAAAATATTATATCTAAATTGGATATATGCATGAATATGATTGTTGGTGATCAATATAATGTAAATCCAAACATATGAGGAACAGGGTTTTTGAAAACTAACCTGGCAGGACCTAGTTAACTATGGGTACCAAAAATAGAAATATATCTAACCTACAGGTACTTGGTCTATCTGACCACACTAAGGAATGTTGAAGCAGAAGACTTCAGTCAAGAAGATTCAACCAGCAGAAGGCTTAAGACAGTTCAGAAATGATTCTGATAAAATTCCTATATGTCAAAGCCTGTCCTTGAAGATTTGCTGAGCTAACCTGAATGAAGCTCACATGACTGCTAATCTTAATATGGAAGCAGGCCATTCAACCTAAGATGAAAAAGATCTTATATGCTCAATCATGCAAAACATATCATATGAGAAGAATCCTCAAGGAAGCTCACATCAGAAGATCATCGAGCATCAATCATGAGGAACTCATTATGGAAGCAGAACTTCACAAATACAAAACTGTCAAAGAAGACTATGTTCGTAGTGCTGTCAAATGATCGTAGAGTGAACAGTCCTGAAGATATCCATCTCTATGATACAAGAAGATTTAATTGAGAATGATGATTCCAGTCAGAAGGAGATATACAAGGCTGTCTTCTAATGCACATGAAGAAAAGGAAATCACACCTCATTGAGAAGACAATATCAACTATGGGGGAGCAGTGAACTATTAAGGAACAACAACACTGAGATATACTATGAAGCAATGTACCAGCTACGGAGTCCCAAAACTTTGTGGTTGATGAACCAAATGAAGATTCATAGTCAGTAGGAACATCTCAAAATGTACTATTGATAACCTATCAGCCACCCTACTCAAAATCGTGGAGTGCCTACGATCAAACATCTGATCGTAATGTAAGAACAAGAGGACACCACGATTACAGCCAATGCAAATGTCTAAAGTTGATAGAGGAACTCCCCAGCTAAAAAGGTTAAATGAGATATCAGTGCAAATCACTTTTAAAGTATTTCATCTGGAAAGTGCCTCAGGGACAAACCTGACCCTTAACCCACTTTAAGAGGTTGGCCCTTCCTGAGCTACCTTAAACGAGAAGGAATGCTTAGTAAAGTTCATCTCAAGGACCAAGACAGTCAACGATCGTAGAGTAGAGGATGAAAAGAACTCAATGATCGTGGTACAACCTCAACGATCATAGAAGAAGACTCGACGATCGCAACCTTATCAGAGGATACACTATCTTATGAGGAGCTTTAAAGAACTAAATAAATGCTCAACTATTCAGATCATGAGAAGACAAGACTGAATACTAGTTGGAAAGATGTCATGAAGATTAATCTGAGAAGCAGAGTCCCCAAACCTTCATAAAGTACATTAGTGGTTAAGCTATGCAGTTTCAAGATGAGGATCAGTGACAAAGCCATCCACTGCAGCATCTTTCATGTAACGACCCCAAAATTCATACAATACAATTCTCCTTCTCGATCCTTAACAATACATTCAACCTTTAATTTTACATCATTAAACGATATTACAACCATTGAAATTTGCGGAATAATTAAAATTTTCTATTACAGATTATTCTCGTTCTCAGAACTTTCAACCTTACATCTAAATATCTCAGAATCATTGTAATACTACAAAAGTTTACATCGAAAAATGATATTACAATTCAATATTAATCCATTATTCAGAACCTTAAACATGGTTCCAATAACAATAACTCAGTCAAAGTATATAATTCTTCAAGTATCACATCTGATTCATATCTTTCAAGTAGCACATAACTTTACTTAAATCTTTAACCTGCAAAAGTGGTTATTTGCAAGGTTGAGCTCGACAGCCCATCAAAATCTAACAGTTTTCATGTATCACATAGCACATAATAACATGCCCAACATATATCTCATAAACATTGGATTAACATAACGAACATGTTGCATTTCATATAACAAGTACAAAGATTGAGTTCCTTACTCAATCAACATTCATTATTTAATCAATGTAGTCATATATTGACTTTAACGTTTCAAACATTCAATATATATAGAACACATCATGCTATTTGCAATAAATATCTAAAACAGTTCATCATCAAGTTCACATAACAAATAGGAACCGAAATACTTGCCTTGATCGTTGTTTACCAATAACAGTTTAACAATTTATAGTTATCTGCACTTCACGTGCCCTACATAATTATATAATCATGCACATCAACTATTAGTCACATAACAATACATAGTAATTGTAAAGGAAACTTAACTCTACATCCCATAACCCTTCTTATTAATCAATACACAATGTTTAATTTGATTGTGTTAACTTTTGACTTACATTTCACTATATTTCATACTCGAAGTTCATTCAAGTGTTTAAGTCTTGCTAGGAATCATTATTGGTTTTATATTAAATCTATTTCATATTTTATAATATCCATTTCATTTGACTTAAAACACTTTTTACGTTCATTAACACTTATCACGGCGTTTCGACGTTTATTCGTCACACTCCCGATTTGCCTTTCTTGTGTATGCTTACTATGCTTCTATAACTTATCTAATACATTATTTATTAATGTTAAGAATCAATATGTTTACTAACATTCATGTTTTATAACTTAGAACAACATATTTTATCGTCAGAAGCACTACACATGCATAAGTGCATGCCCGACGCCCTCCGATTGCCCCTGAAAACACTACAGTCCTAAAGATAACCATTTTCACTACTGTTCCTGCCATCAAATTGAAAAACTTGAAGAACAAAGTTGTAGTTCTAGTCGTCCTCGTTCTGGATCATCTTGAATCACCTCAATCGGAGTTTGTATGAAAAAGTTATGTTCATTTTAGTAAAACATGTTCGGTTAGTTTTTTTTTTCCAAAATTCGGGGGTCCCTTTTGCTAATTCACGATTTTTCATCCCAAATACTACAGAAAGCCAAATTAGGCCTACAAATTCCTTTCTAACAACCATACCAACCTACCCAAGGTGTAATATATTTATAGAAATATAAACTAATGTTTCTAACACGTTTCTAACCACATAAACAATATAAACATCAAAGTAAATCATAACTAAACATCAATTTGATAGTTTCAAAAGCCACTTTTCAGAAATTAATTCACAGAAAATCATTATGAACAAAATTTCTCTTGTTTATCAAAATTATATGGATTGAATTGCTAGAACAACCATATAACTCATAATCAAACACTATGAACATGATTTCATCATGTTCATCATATCTTTGTAAATTGAAACCTTTGAACAACTATAAAAATCTCATGTAAACGTATACATGAAAATATATGAACACCATATATGCATATAAATTCAGAATCATGAAAACTTAATTTTACAAAGACTAAATACAAAACATCCTAATTTAGTATAAGGGTTAGTTTGATACCTTTCTAGGCTGAATTAGGAGAAAAGATGGAGATAATGATTTCCCTTCTTCTTCTTCTTCTTCTTCTTCCTCTTCTTCCTTTTCTTCTTCTCTGTATTCTTTCTTCTTCTCTTTGTTCTTCCTTTCTCTTTTACTAATACGTAATATAAACTGATATATGATAATATAATATACGTATACTTATAATACCTATTAATATACAACATAATTACATATATAACTGATGTCAGTTATATTATTTGAAAACCAAAAGCCATAAGGCTTGTTTGGCTAAACTACTTTAAAAATTAATAACTTACAACCCTTATGCCTTGTTTGGTAAAACCACTTAAAATAATGACTTAATCATTCCTTAAACCTTGTTTGACAAAACAAGATTAAAACAAGAATTTTAAAATCTCTAAGGCTTTGTTTGGAAAAACCAATTAAAACTCTTTTAATTTATTTTCATAAGTCATTTATAATATAGTTTATTGTCCCGCAATGTTTACTTGGATTTCCATATCCAATCTTAATTAAATAAACTAATTACCACATACTAAATAAATTTCTCACTTAACCAAATATCACAAAATTATAATCTCATTATAATTTTATTTAATAATTAATATATCACTTTAATTATTAAATTACGACAATAATATAGCAACTCATGTAACTTTAACAACTCTCTAACTGTTAAATTAAATTAGAGTATTATCTAATAAATTTAATTCACAAATATATACTAACAACAACCACATAAATAAAATATTTATTTAATTTAATAAATATTTTAAATTACAAATAAAATTCTAGATTGTTACATTTCAGAAGAAGATCGTTGAGTCAACAAAGAAAAACGTAGAGTCCATAGCTACCTTAACAAGCTACTCTACGTACTGAAAAGGTCAACGGTCAATCCGCGTCAGTAACACCTACTTTCTTAAAAGGAACATCAAACTAAAAAGTTTATGGGGAGTTACAGTTTCTTACTAGGGGCATCGTGTAACCAATGAATGGTTGACACATCATAACTTATGCAGAATTAGAAGGAACTGTCATAAAGACAAATTCAAATCTCAAAATAGTTACCAGAAGCTGTTGAACCTCTCTCCCTCTCTTTTTCAAACCCCAGAATCCTCTTCAAAGCCTGAATCTGTCAAACCTCTAGATTCACCCAAATCGCAGTCAACTGTTTCTCATAAGAGGTCTGAAACCAAACACCCATATATTTTGAACCCTCATAATGGAACAATGGCGAGTTATAACCGGAATCCAACTTGGCTTCAAGAAGTTCGAAAGATCAGAAAAGAAGTTCAAGGACATACTTGAGCTCGTAAGGAAGGCTGGGTTTTCTAAGTGCTTGGAGGCCGACACTCTAGTCTATACAGAGCTAGTGAAGCAATTCTACTCCAATGCATCAATAGATTCTGGGCTTCTGTCCACGAAGGTCAAAGGAGCAAGTCTAAAGATAAAGGCATCAGACATCAATCAATGTCTAGCGTTTCCCAACCAAGGTCTGATAAGCCTCGACAAAGTTGACATTGTGGAAGGCAAGAGGTTAATGCGTTACAAGAGGAAAGTAAATCTAAAGGATATGAAGAAGAAAGAGTTTCCTGAAGAATTTGAATTTCTGGCAGAGATTACAGGAAAATTTATCTTGTGCAAAGACACCGAACATGATACAGTCAATGATCTGCAATTGAGAATCATGACTACAATCGTTATGAAGCAACAGATGAACTTCGGAGCCCTTCTAACTGATTGGCTGACCAAATGGATGGAGAAGGCTGAGATGAAGAAATTTACAAATAAACCCCTTACAAAGGTTTTTCATGGAAGACTGTTGAGTATTGTGCTGAAGAAGAAACAGGGAAGCAAGATAAAGAATGATAAGGGAGAACCACTGAACGTTCATAAAGTGATGTCCCCACAGCTGTTTATAAACTTAAAGAAAAATCCCATGGAAAATAAGAGGCTGATAACTACTGGGAGCAGCAGCAAGGTCTCGACAAAGAAGAGAAAAGCTCAAGAGGTGGAAAGCAAATCATCCCATTCTGATGACTCTGTATCAGTAGCAGTCACACTAGCAAAGAAAAGGTCTAAGAGTGTGAAGAATACAGAGGCTCCACCGAGCAGTCTCTCCACTGACAACAAGAGAAATGGAGCAGGAGAGGAATGAGCATCAACTACAGAAACCCCAAAGAGAAAAAGGAGTAACAGATTACTCCAAGAGCCATCCAAAAAGAAAACAAAGGTGGTAAAGAAATCAGTCTTAGTTCCCCAAGAAAGTATTACTTCAAAGGAAGAGAATGTAGAGTCTTAAGAAGAGAAGGGAACTGATAGTCTTAAGATTGAACTCTCGAAGAACAAATCCAGCAATGAAGGTGAAGCTGGATCCATGAAAGAAATTGCAAAATCTGATGATGAAGAAGAATATGCAAGTCCTATGGCTAACTCTCAGAGCATCCACTCTGATGATGAAGAAAGATTGCAAGTTGACACAACTACATCTCCTACTGCAAATACCCCAACAAGTTCACATGATGTTTCCAAACATGTTGAGTCCGGAGAAGAAGGACCTGCCCCTAGTGTTGCTGAACATCAGGAAAGCTTGTCTGATGATTCAAAGGCTTCAGAATCTGAAGAAGATGAAAAGTCTGACTCTCCTATAGCTAAACCTCCAAGGAGAAGAAAGAGCAACCGACTACTTGCTAAATCTGTTCCAAAGATGCAAGATGAACACTCTACTGCAATCATTGAAGTGAGTGATGATGAATCTGAATCCAAGGAAGAAGATGCTGAAGAAAGTACTAGTGATGAAAATCAGCAAGAAGAATTCACTGATGAATCTGATGAAAGAAGTCAGCATGATTCAAGCTTAGAAGGTGAGGAAATGGAGAAAGATTCTGGTTCTGCAAATTAGGAATTAGAGGAGCCAGCATACTATCATGTCCTCTCTTCAACAAAAATTAGCAGAAGAATAGTAGTGGAAGTTTCTGATGAACCACCAGAAGTACCAACAGAAAGATGGATAAACTATAGCAATGAACAGCTCAAGGTTGTAAGGATGACTGCATTTGAGGTGTTTAAAAATTGGAACAATATGGAGTTAGACTGCACTACTATCCTCTACAATCCTGATGATCTTCTGATGAGATGGTTTTTCCCTTGGATTCCTTGGTTAAAGGCACATACTAAAAGAGATGGAAGTTACTTCAGCTGGTGCTACTCTCAGTTCCCAAACCTGGAGCTGGTATCACAGAACTTCCCAAGGGTGAAGAGATTTACAATAATGATGATTAAAGACCAGCCCCACTACAAAGTCTACCGACATGCTGGCAATCATTATATTCCTTATGATCGTAAAGTGGACTCTGATGGCAGAAGGATTATGGCTAAGGAGATAATCGTAGAGTCTGTTCACTCTACCACTGATATTGATCAAGTCCAAAATGAGAAGCCTCTATCTGCCCAAGCATAGCTATCTGACATTCCTTCATCCTCCAATAGCGATTGGTACTCAACAATTTTTTAGATTCTTAATGCTTTCAAAAATCTGTCCAAGGATGAAAATCGTAGAGTCCAATCTGGTGTTCAACAAAAGCCTACCCAACCACATGACCAAATTCCTGTGGAGCAGGAGCTACTAAGAATTCTAATGAGCTGGTTGAGAAGATATCTCTAATCAATAAAGAGTCAAAGATGTTGACAGCAGTAGGAGATAATTCAGTTCAATACAGACTCCAAGCCACTATGGCTGATGTATCTCTCAAAATCAAAGACAGAGATCAAATCTATCTGAAGGCCATAAATGGTCAGAAGGCAGAAACTCTACGAGCACAAAAGGCCAATGAAGAGCAAATCCAAGTCCTCTCTGACAAGATTGATAACATGAATCTGTCTTTCTCTCTACAACTTGACCTGAGCCAACAAGACCTCAAGATTGAGGTTGGTAACTCATCTTACCTAATGGAGCAACTGATGTCCAACATGGAGCAGCTTTCTCAAATGATTAATGACAAAAAGGGTGAGAAAAAGAGGCATAGAAAGAGGAAGAGTAAGGGGCATTCAAGGAAGAGCAAGGAGAGTAGAAGGAGTGAAGATAAGAAGGCCAAGAAAATGACAAAGAAGAAGATAGCAGAAGAAGAAGCTGAATCATCATCTGAGGGGGAGCCAAAGGATGATGAGCCCATGTATGCAGAGTCTGAAGGGGAGCCAGAAGAAGAAGAAAAGAAGCATACATCTGAGGGGGAGCAAACAAAAGAAATGAAGTTCTCATCTTAGGGGGAGCATGAGCAAAAAGGTCAAACAGATGAATAGCTGATCAACAGACATCCTGGAAACATACATGGAGCGAAAGAGGTACATCTCTAACTAGTTAGGTATATTCTGGATCCAGGATGTAAAATGTCATAGTTCATTAAATTCCATATTATTATAAATGACATTCGTGGTTATCTATTTTAGAAATATAGTTGCTCACTGTATATAAGATTCATTCATAACATGTATATGCACTTATTATTTTTGTCATAATCAAATAGGGAGAGATTGTTAGGAATAAGCATGTGAATGTTATTCCTATTTATATATGATTTGATTATGCTATATATGAATGAATATGCAAGTATGCTTGTATTAAGAAAAGATGTAAAGTCCTTTGATAGATAATAGAAACATATATACCAAGGACTTAGAATGAATTAATTAAATGTGTTAGGTTAATCCTACATAAGCAAAATAGCTTTGTAAAGTCCTTAAAAAGAAATGATGTACAAGGACTATAAATATAGAAAGATCATGCATGTTAGGTTGATCTAATAATATAATAGATAGGCTTGTCTGATCGTCGAGCACTGCACCAGAAATCGTAGTCTGCCAGCAGAGTCATGGAAAACTGGAGAGCTATCATGGCGAAATCGTAGTCTGTAAGATAGTAGATCTCAGAGTTCGTCGACTACCAGGATAGATGAGGAAGGATCGTAGTGTGTCGAGAAGAACTTCCTCAGAGTCGTAGTCTGCTGAGGAAGTTATGTTAATACAAGTTAAGAATTATAGAATACACTTGGAGTCGTAGAGTCTACTGATTATATCAGAGGCAGAGATCGTAGTCGAGCAAGATTAGATGAAGACAACGAGCATAAAGATAAAAATTGTAGAGTGTCAAGATCTGATCTCGGAGTCGTAGTGTCTACACTGCCAAAGCCGAATCATAGAGTTAAGAACTAAGACCTCAACAGATGTGCTCACAACGCCAAGGCAGAATCGTAGAGCAAATACGATTCTCGATAAATGAGAACATCCATAATATCCAAAGTATAAAGCCTCTGGTCTAAGCTGCAGAGATACATCCCACCTAAAGGAAACTAGAGAGCACTCAACGAATGACATGCAAGCTAACAGAAGATCTGAGCACCAACCAATTAGCATTCAACTTGAGTTAGGAAGCCATTCGAGATGAAGTCTTCCACAAGCTGATCAAAAGAAGACTTCAGTAACTGAGTAAGGAAAGTCAGCAAGTGCAGTAGTTGTCAAGAAAATAGAAAATGACGATCTTGTAACCAATCAGGATCGTAGTGTTTGCCAAATAAAGAAGTAACTGATGGAGTGTACACAAAGATACTGGTCAGCCTCTGAAGAACAAGGCTAAAGTGATTAAGCATTGGGTCAGTCCATTGATGATAAGTGAATGGTAGATCACAAGGAGAAAGCGAGCTGGACACGCCACAAATCTGAAGTGTCTTGCTATTCAGAAGGGGCCAAAGAAAGGAGTCAAGCCATCAGTATCTGAGAGCAGTCGAGGAAAACAAAAGTGTTGAAGCACTGCACAAGAAAAGAAAGAGGTGTTCTAAATTGAAGATCCAATCAACACTTTTAAAAATACTATACACTACGATCAGGTCTAGGAAGATATGCATCAGAATCGTAGAGTTCGGTCAACTGAAGGTTGAAGCATTGGCAACGGTTCAATCTGAAGATTGATATTCGAACAGAGCTTATTGAGAGCATCGATGCAAAAGGACAACCTCTGATCGAGAAATCAGAAGGAGGAAATAAAGTCGACTACCTGCCTGACATGGAAAGGTGACAACTCTAAGGCGGTAGGTAAGGTGGCAGACTGCAGTGTCAGAAAGTCATAAAGGAGATATCACGTCACATCAAGCAATCTACACCAAATAACTCGAGATCTGCGAGCAATTCAAAAAGCTCCCAACGGCTACATTCCAACGGGAAGATTGTGAAGGAGTATAAATAAACAAGAGCTTCAAAGATTAAAATCTACTGAAGTTGCTGAGGTTGGAGAGATGGTGGAATAGTCAAAATAACGTAAAATAGTGAGTAACCAGTGAAGGTCCGAAAGCTCACTCTATGATCCACCAAGAACATTTGGAGATAAATAGAGTTAGAAGTAGAAGTGAGAGTTCTATGATGTAGAAGTGAGAGTTCTACTACAAGAAGAGTGTTCTAAACTGCCAAGAGAAAGAAGAGCATCAATGTCATCTTGATGTCTATCATGGGAAGACTCTAAGTACTAGAGAGAAGAGCTTACAATCATCTTAGCAAGTCCATCATGAGAAGGCATCAAGTATCAAGGAAGAAGATCACCAACGTCATCATGATGTCAAGCATGAGAAAGTTTCTAAGTACCTAACAGAAGAGCCTACAGTCATCTTAGAAACTCATCATGTGCAGCCATTAAGTATCAAGAAGAATGATCTTTACTGTAGTTCAACAAAGGATCATCAGAAGAGGTTGAGTATCTGAAGAAGCTGAGCATTATGCAACACTCAACTACACCTCAAGGATGATCGCGTCAAGCTGCTAAGCATTCAGAGATGAAGAGCTTAAGGACATCTTAGCAGCACCTCCAATAAACAATCAACCAACAACAAGAAGCCAGTGCCTGAGGGGTCCTTATCCGTAGGGACTAAATGAAGTTCTAGGCTGCTGGCCTTGAAGAGTTCTTAGTGAACCAACGTTGCTGGCCTTGAAGGAATCTTAGTGATTCAGGGTGCTGCCATTCCTTAGTGGAAATCCTGCTAGTTGAAAGTAGAAGAGTGGATTAGGAGCTTGAGTCTCTGAACCACATAAAATACCTTGTGTCTTTTACTTTATGTCATTTACATTATGTACCTAACTGCTATAACTGCTATGTATGTTTTTAACTGTTTACCACTGAAATAACTCTAAGAACAATGTATGTATGATTATGAATATATCAATGAAGGGGATCTTTTACTTATTCCACTGTGCTCGAAAAGATTCTTATGTTTGTCATATGCTAATTAATTAGTAATACAAAATAAACGAGAAAATTATTTGAAATTAAAAAGGATCTATTCAACCCCCCCTTCTAGATCAATTGTGTGCCTACTGTGACCTAACATTCTATACTAGGATAGTTGAGCTCACCCTTTTTCTTTTGGTTCCATTGTTCTTCTCAAGAGACGAGAATGTAGCTGGGACTAGTCGGGGAGTAGAGCAATGGTCCAAGATGGTTATTATAGTAATCCGCACTATTTTGCAAAATAGTGTGACAATAATTGTAATAAGGACTTTATTTGAGTTTGGATATTGTCTACAAGACAATATTTGTATTGAATTTTACAACTTATATTTTGTCGTATTTTACACGATAATTAATAGTTGTATAAATAAATTTTATATTTGAATTTTGTACCATATATTTGGCGACTCATAATGGGTTATGTGGACTTATTTTGGGGGTGTCACATATTCCTTATTAAATCAGCTTCAACAGAAATCCTTTTCAGAATAGAATTCTCCTTCTTTTTTCTTTTCCTGCCATAATTCGAGCATCACAATCTGCTTCCCAGCGCCCCAGCGCTGGGATTGTACTGAGAAAAAATGTCCCGACATTGGGATGCTATCAGGGAATTACCATGTCGCCCTTCTTATGCCATAAATCTCTATTTTACCTTTAATGAAGCCAAATTCCCTGATTTGCCCATCTACCTACAAAATAACAATAAAACGAATAAATTTGCTCCTAAAACACTTCAAGAAAAAAATATATTAAGTTTAGAGATACCTAAATTGTGGGTAAATTACCCACTCATCATTGCATGAGCTAAAGAACCTAGGTCTTATTAGAAATCCAAACATGAATTGTGGCACTTTCATTTGATTAGAGAAATTATTAAAAGAGGATATGTCACCTTAGAGAGAATGGAATCTCAGAATAACATTGAAGTTCCTTGTACTAAAGTATTATCTCAACAACAATTTGATCGCCATTTAGGGAAGATGGGTATGAGATACCAGGGTGATTGACTTTAGTGTAAGTGGCAAATTGAAAGTAGTATGTCCTCAAGTCGATCACATAGGATGTGATAAGCATTTACTTTGTAATCGTGTTCATTTATTAATAAAATAATTTATTTAATTAAAGACTTTTATTTATCCTTGTTTAGTTAGAAAATTAATTAGGATAAACTCGTAATTTAGAGCAATGTTTTTAGAACCATGAAGAGTTCATACTAATGAGATCTAAATTCTAAATAGCTCTAAAACTAAAATGATCCTAATCGTTAAATCACTAATGTGTGGTTAATGATTCCGAATAGATTAGTGCATACTATGTTTGCTCTGTTGAAGAGAATAATTGATCTCATAATCATTTGTGTGTAAACACTAAAACAAGTATGTATGTGATTATTGAAGAATAAGTTCACTGAACGTGACTCGCTTATGGAACACCTAATGGATTTTTACTTGTCTGACAAAAGGAATTCCTATAGTGATAGTAGTACAAGTGATCCTTGGACTTGAGATCGTCATAGTACCTTATGTACTCTGAGTTATAATTTGTCATATTTCTTAAGACTCTTTGGGTATATCAAATGGTATATTTGTGTATAATAAAGTGTACATGGAGGTAGGTGAATGACCAAGAAAGGATCTAACACTTCAAGTAAAGGGTGAGAATGTCTTATGTGATTCGATAGATGACAACTCAGAAATCATTAACCAGGGTGAATGGAAATTAGAAAGGAGTTTCTAATTTACATTAATGAAGTTTTGCATTTTAAGATCAAAATGCATATGATCAAATAAATAAGACTTTTTAGAAATTCAATGTTTTATGTTTGATCAGGAAATTGTATGGTAGAATGATTGAATTATACTGTAACTAATCATGTAATAGGTTCTTTGTGATTAAACGTTGATTTCATATTATCCGGATAGTCATTATATGCTGAGAGGTGTCAATTATGATGTAGAATAAATATTATTTATTTATATTTGAATTAAATGAGTTTAATTAATTATAAATAATATTAGAATGGTTCTAATTTATTTATTCTACTACCGGTATAATATTAAACCAAAAGGGTCACACCATAATAGAAAAATATTTATTTCGAAGTAAATGGCTTAATAATAATAATTTAATAGTTAGAGAATACTAATATTTATAATTATGTATTTGGAGAAATACTAATTATAAATTAATAAGAGGAATCTTATTATTATTTTTATTACTATAAATAATTTAGTTCCTAAATAGTTTAAGAATTGAATTAAAAACCTAAATGCTAAAGAGTTTAGGAAGAGAATTGGTCTATATAAGAAGATGCCTTATGATAGATTAAGGGTTGACACAACTGTCAGTATAAAGATAATTCAGAATAATTTTTTGCAACCTAAGGATTTAGGAGAGAGAGAATTAGGGCTTGTCATCCAAGGTTTGAAGAAATTTAAATTTACTTCTTTAATCAATAATCTCTTAGTGGATCACCTTTAGAGCGTTGCATACACTGAGTAGCTAACGTTTGATCTGAGGATTTAAAGAAGCACGAAGGAGTAAATGATTGAAACTTGAAGATAAAATCAAGGAGTTGATTCATCTTTTAAAAGGTATATATTTTGTCCTTCCTTGATTAATAATATCGCATCAAGTTGTTCTTGAGATTGCAATAAAAATTTTAAATATGATTTATGTCGTGTTTCCGCTGTTACATCAATTAGATTGTATTTATGTTCTTAAATCTGTAAACCAACAGTGGTTTCAAAGCCATCCTTATCGAATTATTAATCTGCAAACCAACACCGTATGTTACCATAGGTTTCCTAAACTTACATATACAAAACATAAATATTACTAACTATTTTATTCAACTATAATTGTTTAATACATCAACTAATTTTATTCTTGGACTTTTCCTTTGCCTTTATCATTACTCGATCTTGCTGAACTTTCAGTCTTAGCTGAAAACATTTAATTTAAGCAAGGGTGAGCAACTGATTGCTCAGCAAGTATAAAACAACTTAACAAATAACATCTCATGAATAAAATATTTTTTTTTTGAAATTCTTCAACATTTGAAACAATAATTGTGAAGTAGCTTGAACAAACAGGAATAAAAAAATTCCCTTTAATTTCAACAATTTTAACATCATACTGAGTGGTCACACTAGACCTTAAACTTTAGAATAAGGTTTAACAATTATTTAATTGTAAACCGACAAAATATTTTACAATAAGAAAGACTAAAATAAATTCTCTGCAAGTACTTTAAGGGATCATCCTATCGTACCTTATATTGTGGACAACATATAAATCTAGACGCATAAGCGTAAACCAGAATCATAACGTCCGATATCAGTTTTCCCCTTTATCAAGGTTGTTCATCTAAGTTTTAACATTAGAGTCCGCACCAAAACTATAAGACCCCAAATTTTATGAAATAAAAGTATTCAATTTTTCTATTTAGTAAATAGTTAAATTGCTAAAAATTTAAAGTTAAGGGTGATATATGTAAATTTTTCAAAGTAAGAAAGCTGTTATAAAATATTCGTTATGTCGGGAAATATTCGTTTGGTTGGGGAATATTCTTTTTGTCGGAGAATATTTGTACGACGACACCATCATTGGTGGACCTCACAACGGAATAATTATCGGAGTTAGAAAACGACAGAAATAACTTTTTATAAAAATAACAGTGAAAGTTTTACCGTTAAATTATTAAAATACCCGGTGGTAAAAGAACAGTAATATGTGTGGTTGCATAGTAGCACACGGTATTAATTATTGATGTTTACGTGAGAAGTCACTCAGTTATACTCAATTATTGCTATAGTAATTATTGCATAGTATCTCACGTTATTTGATTCAATTATTGTCATAGTATCATCTGTATTATATTTTATATTATTTAATCAATAATTGAGACGACATAGTTATTCATATTATTATTTATATTATTGACAATGTCTAGAAAGTTCTGTCGAGAAAAAGGGTTTGGTCATCTAATTGCGTGCTAATAGGGAGAAATCCTTATCGGAAAGTCCCATCTTTCCTGGGAATGATCCGGTTGTTAAATATTGTGAGTTATAATATTATTGATGAATAATTGTTAATAGATTAAAAATGTGTTTGTTAAAGATAAATAATTTATGGTAATTATTTATTTAATTTTTGATATATATAGAGGGGTTTGTTATGAGGTGTTTGTTATAAGTTTGACTTATTATTCCATGAGGAGATGTGCTAATTTTTTAGACCGTTGGTTGAAGTTATAATAGTAAATCAATAAGGATCGTTGGTTGAAGATATAATAGTAAATCAATATGGACCGCTGGTGGAAAGTTATAATTGTAAATCAATATGGATCTTTCGTTTAAAGTTGTAATAGTAAATCAGTATGGACCGTTGCTTTAAGTTTTAATAGTAAATCAATATGGATCGTCCGTTTAAAAGTAAATTAATCTGGGTCGTTCATGAATTAGTTACTATTCAGTCATTTTTCCTATAAATAGAAGCTCATTCCTTCATTATTTCTTACGAATTCACTGAAACTCTAAAGAGAGAAACTATAGAGAGAAAGGAGAAGAGTATTTTGCTATTACACTAATGCAGTCTCCAAATTTTTATTAAGGTAAGGGCTATTATTTATTGTATTGGTTAGGGGTGTTATTTATTTTATATTCGTAAGGGATATTATTTGTTGTATTGGTAAGGGGTGTTATTTATTTTATATTCGTAAGGGATATTATTTGTTGTATTCATACGGGATATTATTTGTTATATTCGTAAGGGGTATTATTTCTTTCGTATTCATGAAGAGAGTTATTTTCTTTCAATACTCGTAAGGGTTGTTATTCCATTCTTTATTATTCTGTTGGAATAACCCGTCTACGCGGACTATCGCATGTATGGTGAATAACCATTCATATTCATTTTTATTAATCTGCGGGAGTAACCTATCTATGCGGATTACCGCATGCATGGTGAATGACCATTCGTATTCATTCTTTATTAAATTGTGAAAATGATCTGTCTACGTGGATTACCGCATGGCGGGTGAGAATCCATTTGCAGTTTCGTATATTCTTTTATACTCGTATGAGATATCATTTCTTTTGTACTCGTCATGGAATATCGTTTTCTTTTGTATTTTCCTTTTATGAGTACAATTCACGGGTTACTATTCACGTATACGACACTATTCACGTATACGGTACTATTTACGAATACATAGTACTATTCATAGATTACTATTCATGAGTTACTATTCACAGGGTACTATTCACGATAAAATTTATTTCTTTTTCTGACTAAATTAACGTTGATTTATAAATCTTACTCTTAAAATTAAATCCATGTTTTGACTATATTATTTTTGTTATCATATATAACATTTTTATAACCCTGGCGTTGAAATTTCTCTTTCACTTGAGTGTAAAGATGAGTAGATTATTGGTATGATCGTGACTATGGGTTCTCTTTGGCCAGTAGTGCAAAGATGAATTATTGACTGGTATGATCATGATCATTGAATTTATAATTGCATATATTTAGCTTAAGTGCAAATGTATATTGATTAACATGGTTATAATTATTGTTTATATAAATTATGAAATGATTATATATTTCGTTAAGATATGAATATCTTTGGCCCATACTACAAAGATGACCTGTTGTTGAATATCTTTGGCCCGTAGTGCAAAGATGGCCTGTTGTTAAATATCTTTGGACTGTAGTGCAAAGATGAATTGTTAATGAATATCTTTGGCCCGTAGTGCAAAGATGAATTTATTAGTATGATTATGAACAGGAACTGTGATTTGGTATAACCATGATTTTTGATGTTTCAGGTAAAGACAGGTGATGAAAATTATCTTCGTCCTGGATGAGAAGAAGAATTTAGAACTACAATTATGATTATGAGTTATTCACATGATTGTGGATATGAACTGTTAATTGATGTTACAGGGTTAAAACATTGTTGGTGAACTTTTAACATGGAGAAGATAATAGACTTTATGGTCTATTTGACTCTTCTAATGGATTGCTCGTTCCGCTGCAACTATGGTTGAAAAGTTTTATCATCTACCATATGTTCTAAATCACTGATTCATTACTGATGAAGGCTATTGATAATTTAATTATCTTTAGTCGTGATATTCTTTACTGGGCTAGTTGTGCTCACCCTTTTGTTTAACAATTCCTTTCAGGTAATAAAAGTTTAGCTAGGTCGATAGCTGCTGAGGTTTCCCTAAAATAGTGTAGAAATAATTTTATTGAGAATTTTAGATAAGTGTGTCGTATTATATACGTCATTTAACCGTTGATTTTGGTGAACCGAATAGGGTGAGGTGAACCCAACTTTGGAAGGGTATTTTGCCACTATCATACAAGATGTCTAATGACCTACGCCTTTATGTTATCATAAGACAGGGTTGTGCACATCCATTTGCTGATTATATCTACGAGCACTACCTATATAATCTTGAAATTTAGTTGAAATATAATTCTCAATTGAAGACCATGGATATATTTATATGGCAAGAGAAAACTCACTGTAAGACCCCAAATTTTATGAAATGAAAGTATTTAATTTTTTTTATTTAGTAAATGGTTAAATTGATAAATGGTCAAATGAACAATTAATCGGATAAATGAGTGAATAAAAGAGGGGAAATAAATATTCTAGAAGGGGGAGGGGGCTAAGAAATTGATTAGAGAAATTGGGAGATCACGAGGTGGGAGAAATGCTGATATTAATTTTCTGTATGCTTTGAAATTCTTCATAAATCATGTACCACACTCTTTCATTATTGGTTGTCACATGTTAAGGCATAAGTGGGGCAAAGAGGTAGGCTAACTTATTAGCCTACTAATGCAAAATTTTCAACACATTTTCTCATTCTCTCATGCTACCTCCCGTAGCCATGCTAAGAAGAAGAAAAGAGAGAGAGAAAGGGAGAGAGAAATAAATGGGTTTGATGATGAAGTTTTTTTGAGAGCTAAGGGAAGCATCAAGGAAGTAGAGGATATTATCTTAACCATCTCTAGCACATCATCTAACATCTTAGAGGAGGAAAATCTGGAAAGTACGTTCTTAAAACATTAAATCTCCATTTTTGTTTCTCTTCAAGCTTCATATCGTGTTAGAAGTTATTTTGAATTGTATGTGTAGAAAATCTTCTTAAGAGTGATTCTTAGAAGCTAAATAAACTATTAAGAGCATCCAAGTAAAACCAAAAATTTTCATCTCTTTAATTTTCCTAAGAGTTTGATTTGTTGAAAGTTGGGTTATAGGGGATCATTATGGATCCAAAGTAATAAGGAAGTATATGATAAAGATTTTATGTTTAATCCAGGTCATAATAAAATCAAAAGGTTAGGAATATGTTTGAGGAAATATCATGTTGGATAGTTTTTGGACTGAGTTTGAGAACCTTGTATTCTTATGTTTCATGTTTGAAAGCTTAGTTTGATAATTGTATGTTATATTTCTCTGAGTTTAGAACATAACCCAAATTGAATGAACCAAATTGGAGTTAAAACGAATTTGTGGCGAAAGTTTTCGTAAATCATGTTACGCGATGAAAATCTTTCTCTTGGGGCACTTTTGAGCCAAATTTAGGACTAATTAATGAATCTAAAATATTATGAATTCATGAGGGTTTTGTATATCATGTTACAAGCTTTCCATAGCCTCGAAAACAGACTAATTCCGACTTAAAATGAAGAAGATATGAAGATTTGAAGTATGTGCGTCAAAAGTTGCAAAAATTTGGAAATCAGAGTTAAGTGTCAAGGGTCGAGTGCCTAGGCTCTTAAACTCTTTTATTGGGAGCCTAGGCACTTTCCCAGTGCCAAAGTTGGGCGCCTAGGCGCTGGTCAGGTGTTAAGCCAAAATCTGTCTAGACGTTCTTTAGAAAATTGGACATAACTTTTTCATACAAACTCCGATTGAGGTGATTCAGGATGATTCAGAAACATAACGAGTAGACCTAAAACTTTCATTCTTTATGTTTTGAGATTTGAGGTCAGGATCAAGGCCTAAAATAGCTATGTTTGGGACTAATGTGCATTCAGAGGAAATCAGAGAACGTTGGGAATGCGCGTATGCAACATGTAAAGTTTTCGATGATAAAGGATGTTGTTCTAAGTTGTAAAACATGAATATTATTAAATATAATGATATTCAACATTAATCAATGATGAATTAGATAAGTATGATATACAGATGTTGTTCAATTATTTTCTTTTTACAAAAGTAAGTTTGGCAGGACTTGCCGACACTCTGCTTTTTCTAAAGAAGTCTAGACCACAACTCAATTATTTTTAAAACGTGTACAAGTTGGTTTAATTTTTTATGTGGGACCATAAATTCCACTTCTACTATTATTATATACCTCATTTGGTTATTTTGTCAAAGCGGGTGTGGTAGTTGTTAACTAAATTTTCAGTACAAATAGGTTGCTCGGTTGAGTAACTAAACACACACCATCACTACACTAAAAATATAGAATTTATTTACTATAATATTGTGAGTATTATATTGTGAGTATTTCTATTGAGTGTAAGGTTACTCCAAGTATAGATAAGGAATGCAAGCATTGTTTAAGTTGATTAATTTCACAGAAAGCCTAATCAAAGCACATGCTAAGGTAAGGGATATCATTATTGTGGTAAGAGGGTATCAATTTTATGGTAAAAAGAATAACATTTTCTTTCATACTCCATATTATGGTAAGATATTATTATTCATTTATTTAGTTTATCATTAAATGGTGAAAAGTCCTTAAAGGATTAGAATATCCTTGATAGTTTGTGCTTCAGCTATTATTATGTTATCAATTTGGACTCTAGATAATTAAGTTAAAAATCACTAAGATCTATGTTATCTTATTATTCTGATTATTCATGTTTATTCATTATATATATCATTGTCATCATTCTCATTCTTATATTGTGTTGAAAGTCATATAGTTGTGCATAGATGAAATTGATATGATTATGACCAGAGATTATTCGGTATAATCATGACCGTAATATTACAAATGATGTGGTAAAAGTCATCTTTGGCCCATAGTGCATAGATGGACTTGGTATGATTATGACCAGGGATTATTCGGTATAATCATGACCGTAATGTTACAAATGATGTGGTAAAAGTCATCTTTGGCCTATAGTGCAGAGATGGACTTGGTATGATTATGACCAGGGATTATTCGGTATAATCATGATCGTAATGTTACAAATGATGTGGTAAAAGTCATCTTTGGCCTGTAGTGCATAGATGGACTTGGTATGATTATGACCAGGGATTATTCGGTATAATCATGACCATAATGTTACAAATAATGCGGTAAAAGTCATCTTTGGCCAGTAGTGCATAGATGGACTTGGTATGATTATGACCAGGGATTATTCGGTATAATCATAACCGTAATGTTATAAATAATGTGGTAAAAATCATATTTGGCTTGCGTGCAAAGATGGACAGTTGATTGGCATGATTATGATCAGGGATTATTCGGTATAATCATGATCATTGGTGAAAACACGAATATTCTTAGCCCGTAGTGCATTGATAATTCGTGGTCGTGATACTATTGAGCAGAGTCTCAGCGTTATTGATTTTACAGTTGTATGTCTTGGGCTTGTATTACAATGATGGACTATTGATTTACCTGATTATAAATATGAATTGTGATTTAATTATAATCTGTGGTGGTTCAGGTGAAGAGAGGTGATGAGAGTTCTCTTTGTCTTGGGTACAACAAAGAACTATTGATGAATATTACAGGAATGAAATATTAACGATGGACTTTTAATCTAGAGGAGATAGTAGACAACATGTTCTACTAGACTCTTCTAGTGGATTATTGATTCTGCTGCTATTATGGTCGAAAACTTTTATCTTCTACCATATGTTCTAAATATCTGAATTATTTTGATAACTTAATTATCTTAAGTCATGATATTATTTACTGGACTATTTATGCACACCCTTTTACTTCACCACCCCTTTCAGGAAATAAAAGTGTAGCTGGGACTAGTAGAGAGGACGTGGGTATAAAGTGGTGTTTCAAATTAGTCAAAATCCTAATCAAATTATGAAACAGTGGGGCATAATAATTGTACTGAGAATTTAAAATGTGCATGACATATTTTATACATAATTTAATAGTTATATTTGGTGAATTAAATAGGGTGATGCGAACTCAAATTTGAAAGCATAAAAATGGACCCCATTAAAATGAGGAGGACATAAATCTTTTGTATTCCTTTGGAGAATTGAAATATTTGTTGCTGTACTTTATATGGCATTGTAATAATTTGAGTATGAATATTGTCGTATTATATACGCTACAATATTTGTTTTGAAACTCACAGTATATGTGTCGTCGTATTTTGCACGACAGTTGTATAAATGGAGTTGGTAGTAGTGTTGTTTCTGACGACCCAAGATGGGTGACGTATACCTATTTTGGGGCATCACAGTTGGTATCAAAGCTTAGGGATATGATCCCTGGCTGAGATGTGAGACTAGAACTAGGAAGGAAGACTCGGGTAAATCATTCGCTAGTATGACCTACTTAAGATTAATTGTTATTTAATTAGTCAGTTAGAATATAGGAATAATATGTGACATGTTAATTAACCTCTGTTTTTAAGCTGTATTCTAGAATGATATTTGAAATACAGGAAATGAGCAATGGATGAACCATGAAACAGAGGAAGTAGCCTATGAGCTAGGATTTGAAATCCTTATCCCTTCGGAATTCTAGGTACGTTCGTAAATTTTGAGGGCGAAATTTCATAAGGAAGGGAGATTGTAAGACCCCGAATTTTATGAAATGAAAGTATTTAATTTTTTTTATTTATTTAGTAAATGGTTAAATTGATAAATGGCCAAATAAACAATTAATCGGATAAATGAGTGAATAAAAGATGGGAATTAAATCTTCTAGAAGGGGGAGGAGGCTAAGAAATTGATTAGAGAAATTGGGAGATCACGAGGTGGGAGAAATGCTGATATTAATTTTCTATATGCTTCCAAATTCTTCATGAATCATGTACCATACTCTTTCATTATTGGTTGTCACATGTTAAGGCATAAGTGGGGCAAAGAGATAGGCTAACTTATTAGCCTACTAAGGCAAAATTTTCAACATATTTTCTCATTCTCTCATGCTCCCTCCCGTAGCCATGCTAAGAAGAAGAAAAGAGAGAGAGAAAGGGAGAGAGAAATAAATGGGTTTGATGATGAAGTTTTTTAGAGAGCTAAGGGAAGCATCAGGGAAGTAGAGGAGATTATCTTAACCATCTCTAGCACGTCATCTAACATCTTAGAGGAGAAAAATATGGAAAGTAAGTTCTTAAAACCTTAAATCTCAATTTTTGTTTCTCTTCAAGCTTCATATCGTGTTATAAGTTATTTTGAGTTGTATGTGTAAATAATCTTCTTAAGAATGATTCTCAGAAGCTAAATAAACTCTTAAGAGCATCCAAGTAAAACCAAAACTTTTTATCTCTTTAATTTTCCTAAGAGTTTGATTTGTTAAAAGTTGGGTTATAGGGGATCATTATGGATCCAAAGTAATAAGGAAGTATATGATAAAGATTTTATGTTTAATCCAGGTCATAATAAAATCAAAAGGTTAGGAATATGTTTGAGGAAATATCATGTTGGATAGTTTTTGGACTGAGTTTGAGAACCTTGTATTCTTATGTTTTATATTTGAAAGCTTAGTTTCATAATTGTATGTTATATTTCTCTGAGTTAAGAACATAACCCAAATTGAATGAACCAAAATGGAGTTAAAACGAATTTGTGGCGAATGTTTTCGTAAATCATGTTAAGGGATGAAAATCATTGTCTTGGGGCACTTTTGAGCCAAATTTAGGACTAATTAATGAATTTAAAATATTATGAAATCATGGGGGTTTTGTATATCATGTTACAAGCTTTCCATAGCTTCAAAAACGGACTAATTCTGACTTAAAATTAAGAAGTTATGAAGATTTGAAGTATGTGTGTCAAAAGTTGAAAAAATCTGGAAATCGGAGTTAAGTGTCAAGGGTCGAGTGCCTAGGCTCTTAAACTCTATTATTGGGCGCCTAGGCACTTGCCCAAGGCCAAAGTTGGGCGCCTAGGCGCTGGTCAGGTGTTAAGCCAAAATCTGTCCAGACGTCCTTTAAAAAATTGGACATAACTTTTTCATGCGTACTCTGATTGAGGTGATTCAGGATGATTCATAAAAATAACGAGTAGACCTAAAACTTTCATTCTTTATTTTTTGAGATTTGAGGTCGGGATCAAGGCCTAAAATATCTATTATTGGGACTAATGTGCATTCAGAGGCAATCAGAGGACGTCGGGCATGCACATATGCAATGTGTAATGTTTTCGATGATAAAGGATGTTGTTCTAAGTTGTAAAACAAGAATATTATTAAATATAATGATATTTAACATTAATCAATGATGAATTAGATAAGTATGATATACAGATGTTGTTCAATTATTTTCTTTTTACAAAAGTAAGTTTGACAGGACTTGCCGACACTCTACTTTTTGTATAGAAGTCTGGACCACAACTCAAATATTTTTAAAACGTGTACAAATTGGTTTAATTTTCTATATGGGACCATAAATTCAACTACTACCATTATTATATACCTCATTTGGTTATTTTGTCAAAGCGGGTGTGCTAGTTGTTTACTAAATATTCAGTATAAATAGGTTGCTCGGTTAAATAACTAAACACACACCATCACTACACTAAAAATATAGAATTCTTTTACTACAATATTGTGAGTATTTCTATTGAGTGTAAGGTAACCACAAGTGTAGATAAGGAATGCAAGCATTATTTAAGTTGATCAATTTCACAGAAAGCCGAATCAAAGCACATGTTAAGGTAAGGGATATCATTATTGTGGTAAGAGAGTATCATTTTTTATGGTAAAAAGAATATCATTTTCTTTCATACTCCATATTATGGTAAGATATTATTATTCGTTTATTCAGTTTATCATTAAATGGTGAAAAGTCTTAAAGGATTAGAATATCCTTAATAGTTTGTGCTTCATCTATTATTATGTTATCAATTTGGACTCTAGATAATTAAGTTGAAAATCACTAAGATCTATGTTATCTTATTATTCTAATTATTCATTTTTATTCATTATATAAATCATTGTCATCATTCTCATGCTTATATTGTGTTGAAAGTCATCTTTGGCCTGTAGTACATAGATGGACTTGGTATGACTATGACTAGGGATTATTCGGTATAATCATGACCGTAATGTTATAAATGATGTGGTAATAGTCATCTTTGGCCCGTAATGCATAGATGAAATTTGTATGATTATGATCAGGGATTATTCGTTATAATCATGACCGTAATGTTACAAATGATGTGGTAAAAGTCATATTTGGCATGTAGTGCATAGATGGACTTGGCATGATTATGACCAGGGATTATTCGGTATAATCATGACCGTAATGTTACAAATGATGTGGTAAAAGTCCTCTTTGGTCCGTAGTGCATAGATGGACTTGGTATGATTATGACCAGGGATTATTCGGTATAATCATGACCGTAATGTTATAAATGATGTGGTAAAAATCTTTTTTGGCTTACGTGCAAAGATGGACAGTTGATTGGCATGATTATGACCAGGGATTATTCGATATAATCATGATCATTGGTGAAAACACGAATATCCTTGGCCCGTAGTGCATGGATAATTCGTGGTCGTGATACTATTGTGCTGAGTCTCAGCGTTATTAATTTTACAGTTGTATGTCTTAGGCTTGTATTACAAAGATGGACTGTTGATTTAACTGATTATAAATATGAATTGTGATTTAATTATAATCTGTGGTGGTTCAGGTGAAGACAGGTGATGAGAGTTCTCTTTGTCTTGGGTACAATAAAGAATTGTTGATTAGTATTACAGGAATAAAATATTAACGATGGACTTTTAATCTAGAGGAGATAGTAGACAATGTGTTCTACTAGACTCTTCTAATAGATTGTTAATTCCGCTGCTATTATGGCTGAAAACTTTTATCTTCTATCATATGTTCTAAATGCCTAAATTATTTTGATAATTTAATTATCTTACGTCATGATATTATTTACTGGGCTATTTGTGCTCACCCTTTTACTTCACCACCCTTTCAGGAAATAGAAGTGTTGCTGGGACTAGCAGAGAGGATGTGGGTATAAAGTGGGGTTTCAAATTAGTCAAAATCCTAATCAAATTATGAAACGGTGGGGCATAATAATTGTACTGAGAATTTAAAATGTGTGTAACATAATTTATACATAATTTAATAGTTATTTTTGGTGAATTAAATAGGGTGATGCCAACTCAAATTTGAAAGCGTAAAAATGGACTCCATTAAAATGAGGAGGACATAAAACTTTTCGTATTCCTTTGGAGACTTGAAATATTTTCTGTTGTACTTTATATTGCATTGTAATAATTTGAGCATGAGTATTGTCGTATTATATACGCTACAATATTTGTATTGAAACTCACAGTATATGTGTTGTCGTATTTTGCACGACAGTAATATAAATGGAGTTGTCAGTAGTGTTGTTTGTGGCGACCCAAGATGAGTGATGTATACCTATTTTGGGGGCGTCATAGTTGGTATCAAAGCTTAGGGATATGATCCCTGACTGAGATGTGAGACTAGAACTAGGAGGGAAGATTCGGGTAAATCCTTCGCTAGTATGACCTACTTAAGATTAATTGTTATTTAATTAGTCGGTCAGAATATAGGAATAATATGTGGCATGTTAATTAACCTCTGTTTTTAATCTGTATTCTAGAATGATATTTGAAATGCAGGAAATGAGCAATGGATGAACCATGAAATAGAGGAACTAGCCTATGAGCTAGGATTTGAAATCCTTATCCCTTCGGAATTCCAGGTACGTTCGTAAATTTCGAGGGAGAAATTTCATAAGGAAGGGAGATTGTAAGACCCCGAATTTTATGAAATGAAAGTATTTAATTTTTTTTATTTATTTAGTAAATGGTTAAATTGATAAGTGCCAAATAAACAATTAATCGGATAAATGAGTGAATAAAAGATGGGAATTAAATCTTCTAGAAGGGGAGGCGGCTAAGAAATTGATTAGAGAAATTGGGAGATCACGAGGTGGGAGAAATGGTGATATTAATTTTTTGTATGCTTCCAAATTCTTCATAAATCATGTACCATACTCTTTGATTATTGGTTGTCACATATTAAGGCATAAGTGGGGTAAAGAGGTAGGCTAACTTATTAGCCTACTAAGGCAAAATTTTCAACACATTTTCTCATTCTCTCATGCTCCCTCCCGTAGCTATGCTAAGAAGAAGAAAAGAGAGAGAGAAAGGGAGAGAGAAATAAATGGGTTTGATAATGAAGTTTTTTTGAGAGCTAAGGGAAGCATCAAGGAAGTAGAGGAGATTATCTTAACCATCTCTAGCACGTCATCTAACATCTTAGAGGAGGAAAATCTAGGAAGTAAGTTCTTAAAACCTTAAATCTCCATTTTTGTTTCTCTTCAAGCTTCATATCGTGTTCGAAGTTATTTTGAGTTGTATGTATAAAGAATCTTCTTAAGAATGATTCTCAGAAGCTAAATAAACTCTTAAGAGCATCCAAGTAAAACCAAAACTTTTCATCTCTTTAATTTTTCTAAGAGTTTGATTTGTAGAATGGTCGGTTATAGGGAATCATTATGGATCCAAAGTAATAAGGAAGTATATGATAAAGATTTTATGTTTAATCCAGGTCATAATAAAATCAAAAGGTTAGGAATATGTTTGAGGAAATATCATGTTGGATAGTTTTTGGACTGACTTTGAGAACCTTGTATTTTTATGTTTCATGTTTGAAAGCTTAGTTTGATAATTGTATGTTATATTTCTTTGAGTTAAGAACATAACCCAAATTGAATGAACCAAATTGGAGTTAAAACGAATTTGTGGTGAAAGTTTTCGTAAATCATGTTAACCGATGAAAATCTTTGTCTTGGGGCACTTTTTGAGCCAAATTTCGGACTAATTAATGAATCTGAAATATTATGAAATAATGGTGGTTTTGTATATCATGTTACAAGCTTTCCATAGCCTCGAACACGGACTAATTCCGACTTAAAATGATGAAGATTTGAAGTATGTGCGTCAAAAGTTGCAAAAATCTGGAAATCGCAGTTAAGTGTCAAGGGTCGAGTGCCTAGGCTCTTAAACTCTGTTATTGGGTGCCTAGGCACTTTCCCAAGGCCAAAATTGGGCGCCTAGGCGCTGGTCAGGTGTTAAGCCAAAATCTATCCAGACGTCCTTTAGAAAATTGGACATAACTTTTTCATACGAACTCCGATTGAGGTGATTCAGGATGATTCAAAAAAATAACGAGTAGACCTAAACTTTCATTCTTTATGTTTTGAGATTTGAGGTCGGGATCAAGGCCTAAAATAGTTATTTTGGGACTAATGTGCATTTAAAGGCAATCAGAGGACGTCGGGCATGCGCGTATGCAACGTGTAATGTTTTCGATGATAAAGGATGTTGTTCTAAGTTGTAAAACATGAATATTATTAAATATAATGATATTTAACATTAATAAATGATGAATTAGATAAGTATGATATACAGATGTTGTTCAATTATTTTCTTTTTACAAAAGTAAGTTTGGCAGGACTTGCCGACACTCTACTTTTTGTAAAGAAGTCTGGACCACAACTCAATTATTTTTAAAACATGTATAAGTTGGTTTAATTTTCTATGTGGGACCATAAATTCCACTACTACCATTATTATATACCTCATTTGGTTATTTTGTCAAAGCGGGTGTGCTAGTTATTTACTAAATTTTCAGTATAAATAGTTTGCTCGGTTGAGTAAGTAAACACACACCATCACTACACTAAAAATATAGAATTCTTTTACTACAATATTGTGAGTATTATACTGTGAGTATTTCTTTTGAGTGTAATGTTACTCCAAGTGTAGATAAGGAATGCAAACATTGTTTAAGTTGATCAATTTCACAGAAAGCCGAATCAAAGCACATGCTAAAGTAAGGGATATCATTATTGTGGTAAGAGGGTATCATTTTTATAGTAAAAAGAATATTATTTTCTTTCATACTCCATATTAGGGTAAGATATTATTATTCGTTTATTCAATTTATCATTAAATGGTGAAAAGTCCTGAAATGATTAGAATATCCTTAATAGTTTGTGCTTCATCTATTATAATGTTATCGATTTGGACTCTGAATAATTAATTTGAAAATCACTAAGATCTATGTTATCTTATTATTCTGATTATGCATGTTTATTCATTATATATATCATTGTCATCATTCTCATGCTTTTATTGTGTTGAAAGTCATCTTTGGCCTGTAGTGCATAGATGGACTTGGTATGATTATGACCAGGGATTATTCGGTATAATCTTGATCGTAATGTTACAAATGATGTGGTAAAAGTCATCTTTGGCCCGTCGTGCATAAATAGACTTGGTATGATTATGACCAGAGATTATTCGGTATAATCATGATCGTAATGTTACAAATGATATGGTAAAAGTCCTCTTTGGCCCGTAGTGCATAGATGGACTTGGTATGATTATGACCAGGGATTATTCGGTATAATCATGACCGTAATGTTATAAATGATGTGGTAAAAATCCTCTTTGGCTTACGTGCAAAGATGGATAGTTGATTGGCATGATTATGGCTAGGGATTATTCGGTATAATCATGATCATTGGTGAAAACACGAATATCCTTGGCCCGTAGTGCATGGATAATTCGTGGTCGTGATACTATTGAGCTGAGTCTCAGCGTTATTGATTTTATAGTTGTATGTCTTAGGCTTGTATTGCAAAGATAGACTTTTGATTTACCTGATTATAAATATGAATTGTGATTTAATTATAATCTGTTGTGGTTCAGGTGAAGACAGGTAATTAGAGTTCTCTTTGTCTTGGGTACAACAAAGAACTGTTAATGAGTATTATAGGAATGAAATATTAATGATGGACTTTTAATCAAGAGGAGATAGTAGACAATATGTTCTACTAGACTCTTCTAATGGATTGTTGATTCCGCTGCTATTAAAGCTGAAAACTTTTATCTTCTACCATATGTTCTAAATATCTGAATTATTTTGATTATTTAATTATCTTAAGTCATGTTATTATTTACTGGGCTATTTGTGCTCACCCTTTTACTTCACCACCCCTTTGAGGAAATAAAAGTGTAGCTGGGACTAGCAGAGAGGACGTGGGTATAAAGTGTGGTGTTTCAAATTAGTCAAAATCCTAATCAAATTATGAAACGGTGGGGCATAATAATTGTATCGAGAATTTAAAATGTGTGTGACATATTTTATACAGCATTTAATAGTTATATTTAGTGAATTAAATAGGGTGATGCGAACTCAAATTTGAAAGCGTAAAAATGGACTCCATTAAAATGAGGAGGACATAAATTTTCTCGTATTCATTTGGAGACTTGAAATATTTGCTGCTGTACTTTATATGGCATTGTAATAATTTGAGTATGAATATTGTCGTATTATATACACTACAATATTTGTATTGAAACTCACAGTATATGTGTCGTCGTATTTTGGATGACAGTTGTATAAATGGAGTTGTCAGTAGTGTTGTTTCTGGCGACCCAAGATGGGTGATGTATACCTATTTTGGGGTCGTCACACTCACCATTGGAAAGAGCATGATAGTAATCTTCTCGTTTTTCTTTGGGGTCTGTTGGGTCAACCAAGGATAATTCTCGAGTCATAATATCTATTATAACTTAGATGCATGGCTTCCCATGTACGAAGGTTTCCTTTTAGCATTTTCCAAAGATTTTAATTTTTAAAACAATTATTGAATGTACCTTTATGTAAGGTACCATTGTAAGGTATCACTGTGAAGTGTTATCCAAGTAAAGGGATGAGAGTTACAGTTGGTATCCACAGTATATGTGTTGTCGTATTTTGCACGACAGTTGTATGAGGAAGTTTGTAGTCGGGGAATAGAGTGATGGTCCGAGATGGTGGCTATAGTAGTCCTCAATATTCTATGAAATAGTGTATCAATAATTGTAATGAGGACTCCATTTGAGTTTGAATACTGTCTAGAAGATAATATTCATGTAAAAACTCTCAGTTACGCTTTTGTCGTATTGTATAAAAGAAGTTTGTATTTGATTTTGTACTGTGTATCTGGCAACTCAGAATGGGTTGTGTGGACCTATTTTGGGGGGCGTCACAAAAACAATTTATTTTGGATTATGTTTTAAATAGCTTTAATGAATTTTTAACAATTCAATAAATCACTTCAATATATGTCTAGTTGAAACAAATGGCATAAATGTATTTTTAATACAATTCATGAATGACTGAACTTTAAAAGCTTTAATAGTTCGATAATAGAATAATTCTTTTAATGCATATAAGTGCGAATGATTTCACACAAACAAAACATAAGAAATTTTCAAGAGACTAACATCACTAGGAAACTTGAACATAGATATGAAACTTGCACAAGTATATAAAATTTGCGTAAGTTAGAACTTGTCTGGATTATGTAACTCTTCCTTGATTACGCTAATAAACCATTCCAAATGTTTACTTACAACATCCATAACGAATTTACTTGATTAAGTTAATCGTTACCTCATAATAATTATCGCCGTTAATAATCTTAACCTAATCTGATAATTTTCTTTCAACTTAAACCAACATAATCATCCCTTCACATTATTTTTATAAAAATATGTGATAAAACTTAATTAGACTCCTATGTCCCATGTCAACATATTTTAGCCGGTAGATATTATATTAATAATTTTTAACTTTACTTTAATTAATTGTTTTACCTTTTCATAACTCTATTTTCTTTATTAAGCCTCCTTAACCATTTTATTATTATTTTTCCTTCCTTCCCCACATATTTCAAAATTTTCACACGTAAAAATAATTTTAATATAATTTTTCAGCTTTATTTAGTATTTTTAAAAGGGTCATTTCGATTCAAAACTTTGCAATTTTCAAAATCGAGATTAATTCCAAAAATCACCAAATTTGGTCAATATCTTATATATATCAAAGTTTACTTCGAGTTAAAATCTTATTACCATTTGAGTTGTAGAACTCAAGTTATATCAGTTTTAGTTTTTAAAACTCTAATATTTGATTGGCCATATCTCACTCAGCCGAAGTCAAAATACGTTCATTTTCGAACAGGAACTTCGTTATACCATATAGTTTAATGACCCAAAATATCTTAATTTATTTTAATTGTTAAGTGGATGAAATTGTCCTCAAAATAAATTGGCAGAACACTTTTCCAGATTTTCCAGTTTTTTTCCTTACTTTAGTAGAAAAATCACCATAATTAATCTACAATGTATTTTTACTGAATTTATTGTTGTAGTGAATAGAGGATTCATATATCTAACTCAGAAAGTTGACCAAACTCAAAAATTCATTATACAATGAGAGTTACGATCGCACGATTTTCAAGTTATGTTTTTAGGTTTTATAATTTTTCAGGTTTTATGTTCACATTATGAACTTTCATAATTTCTTGTTCTTTAATGTATAATAACACATAACAATCACATAAATCCATCAAATAACCTTATTCCTTTGGATCCACCATGATCCCCATTACAAACAACCTCTCAGAACAAGCAAACAAAACATTATTTAAACTATTAAATGACTAGTTAGGGTTTGGAAACTTTTAAACCTTCAATGACTATCCTTATTCTTGCTAGGCTTTGTTGATGATTGCTATTCTTCCTTCTCCTTCTTGGTATACACGAAAATAACTCTTCCCCAACACTCCCTAACTCTAGCTTTCTCTCTTGCTTTTACTTTCTCTAACTTTTTAACTTTATTTTACTAAAAATGAAGTAAGAGTTGCAGGTATACTTGGTGTTGGGTATTTTATAGGACAAATGGAAGACTTACAAATAGCTCCTTCTTTTTTAGTCTTCATCTATGGTGAACTCCCTCATCTTTTCTTCTCCCCTCATGGTCCCCTATGCTTAACACTAATAAACCAATTAATTAGGCTAAACAAGAGTTAAGACTAGACAAATTGGGGAAACCATGATCCACTTTTTAGGGACAAATTTCAAAGGGCTAGGGGAGTTGGTGCCTCCTATTTTTGGGCTATATTTGACCCATCGGCCCCTCCCCACATAGGGTGGCCGGATCCCCTCCCCAAATCCCTCCTTCTTTTTTAAAACTTTCATTGTTGCATACTTGCATACATCACTTCTCCCAACACTTTGATCACCTCTTGGACTTTATGTTAGGATAGGTTTTGGGCTTTTCATTATGCTTATTTCTTGCTTGAAACCCAACTTAGGTTGGGCCTCTTAATTCTTATCTCTGGACTCCCATAGCTAGCATACACTTGGGCTTGTCAACTAAGTTAATTGATTAATTGTCTTGGCTCATTAAATATCTTACTTCCATAATACAATTGGGCCTTCTTACATTGCCACACAAACATGGTATCAAAGCTTTGTTAGTTAGTAACATAAATTTTAATCCACTTAACCTTTAATCAATCTTGATTAAATCATTTCTCTTGGCTTTCCTTTTTGTTCCTTAGTTAATTCAAACTAATTAAATTAATTAGTCTTGTCTAACTATTAATTTACATCTCACATCCCTTAATTGCTAATAAATATATAATACTCATATATTTACTCATTCATAACATTTGCACAAAATAATTTGAATTAAAATTTCATTTCCTTAAATAAGTATTCATAATCCTAATTACAAGGTTACGAACTATACACAGTTGTTACATCTAGGGTAATCAAAAAGGGCAATCAAGTACATATTTGAGTAGGAATAGAACGAGAGAAAGGAGAGAGATCGTTACCGGAAAGAATAAAAGATTGCAATGCGTGGCAAAACTATAACTCCTTAGGGATTTGATCAACGAACATCATGCCACGAAGCATCTGTAAGATGATTTGAAACAAAAGAGGTGAATGAGGATTTGTATTTAAGAGTGGACATGCCCAGAGTAAAGGAGGAAGATGAGGGTTTAATACTGTAAGACCCTAACTTTTAATAAATAAAACTTTATTTTATTTATAAATATTATTCTAAATAGTAAGGTGTTAAATTGATAAACAAAAAAAAGGTTAAAGTTAAGGGTGATATATGCAATTATAAGAAATAAAATGTATGTCGGAGAATATTCGATAAAGTATGCCGGCGCCAAAATAACCAATCATTTGCGGACCCCAAGACGAAATAATTATCGGATATAGAAAATGACAAAAATAATCTTTTTACTAAAATTATTGGCGAAACTATTACCTTTAACTGTTAAAATGTCCGGTGATAAAGGAACAGTAGCACGCAATACTCTACAGTAACACACGATATTCCATAATATTTCGTATTATTGAACTATTAATTGCCACAGTTACAACTACACATTATTTCATATTATTGAACCAATAATTTAGTATTTCACATTATTGAACCAATAATTGTCACCATAGCAATGGTGGTAATGGTAAGTTACGTAATTAAAAGTCACGGGTATTAAATTGTAATACCCGGTTAAAAAATAATAATAAATAAATATAATAATAAAATAATAATAGATTTATAATTGGATAATGAAATAAAAAACTAATAATTATTATACTTGTCTAAAACCTATTATGATAACTCAGTTAGACTGTAACAAATTTTCAATTTTAAAAGGACTCTTATACTTGGTAAACTATTTTACAAAGGAATTAGATATATTTTAAACAACTAGAGAGAAAGAAGAACGTAAAAGTTATTTGGCTTTGGAGAATTGCGGAACAGAAAAGAAAAAAAGAAGAAAACTCAAAGAATTAATTCACTTTTAATTTCGTGTTTCGCAATATCAAGGTAAGGGGCTCTCCGAACAATTTAGTGTTTTTAAGATTATCGTTAGTTTTATGTATACCTTAAAAATTATTCGGATGCCTAAATGTATGGTTTTAAAACTTGTTATCTTTTTAAGGCTTCCATTTAAATTAAATTGTTATGTTCTTATATTCCAAAATTCAGATCAAGTATTTATTTTTGAACTGTGAATGAGATTATATGATTTTGAACTGTAAAAAAGTATCATTTATATTATCGATAATATTGAGAAAATTTTTTGAAATCCTCAGTATGACTATGCATAGAACCCGTTATTGATTACGTTTAGTTCCAGAGCTAATATAGGACCTACTAAGGCGCAAACCATTTAGATGCCCTTCGAGGGGCGTGCATTTTTATAGATACCTTAGTAGGGTGCGTATCATTGACGTTATCGAACTTTTGGGCCGTGTTACAGGCCTATTGTAACCTTAGTCGCAAAGGTTGTGAATTAAAGGATATATGATATACATTGAAATAAAATTTTGAATTGTTTTAGTTTTGAAAGCCTATATACTATTGTTATTGAACAAAAAGAATTTCAAAAAAAAAAGTGTTTTGCAAATTTTACTTGATTCGGCTAGATAGGGAGGGTTGCTACTTGCTGGGCTTCATCGCTCACCCCCTTACAGATTTTTACAGGTCCCATTGTTGAAAGCTGAGCACTTATATGATACGCTTAGAATAGTTGAAGTTTAGTTTTAGATATTATTTCTTTTGTTGATGGATTTTGATAAAACTCTTAGTTTCGAGGAGATGCGTCTCCATTATTTGAATGTGGTATTTATTGGTATTTCATTTGGATTGATTTAAAATATATTTATTGTTGGATTTTAAGTTAAGATTATTGTTGAGTTGTTTTGTTGGGCTGCGCGTTATTGATATTGTTGCCTTGTGGGCCTTTGGGTTTGCGACATGTAGCACTTTCGGGCCTATATCGGGTTTGGGGTATTACAAAGGTGGTATCCGAGTAGCCTCTCACAGTGTGTTGAGCTAGGAAACCTACACATTCTCTAAGGAGTCATTTTGGGATTTAACTGTGGGTTATGAATCTACTAGAATTAAGAAATAAATAGTGTGATAGATTATAGGTTTGGATATCTTGTAGAAATTGGGTAATGGACTAGGTAGACTATATGAAGACTGTTATTTAGATATGGAAGGAGTGTTAGAGCTTGTTAGAAATTAACCTTAAGAATTATCAATTTGGAGGACCAAATTTTTTTAAGGTGGGTAGAATGTAATACCCGGTTAAAAATAATAATAAAAAATAAATATAATAATAAAATAATAATAGATTTATAATTAGATAATGGAATAAAAAAACTAATAATTATTATACATATTTAAAACCTATTAGGATAAGTTAGTTAGACGGTAACAAACTTTTAATTTTAAAAGGACTCTTTTACTTGGTAACCTATTTTGCAAAGGAATTAGATATATTTTAAACAACTAGAGAGAAAGAAGAACGTAAAAATTATTTGGCTTTGGAGTATTGCAGAATAGAAAAGAAGAAAACTCAAAGAATTAGTCACTTTTAATTTTGTGTTTCGTAATATCAAGGTAAGGGGCTCTCCAAACTATTTAGTGTTTTTAAGATTATCGGTACTTTTATGTGTGCCTTAAAAATTATTCGGATGACTAAACGTATAGTTTCAAAACTTATTATCTTTTTAAGGCTTCCATTTAAATTAAATTGTTATGTTCTTATATTCCAAAATTCGAATCAAATATTTTTTTTTGAACTGTGAATGAGATTCCATGATTTTGAACTGTGAAAAAGTATAGTTTATACTATCGATAATATTGAGAAAAGATTTTGAAATCCTCAGTCTGACTATGTATAGAACCCATTATTGATTACGTTTAATTCCATAGCTAATAAAGGACCTACTAAGGCGCACACCATTTAGATGCCCTTCGGCGAGCGTGCATTTTTATAGATACCTTAGTAGGGTACGTGTATCATTGACGTTATCAAACTTTTGGGCCGTGTTATAGGGCTATTGTAACCTTAGTCGCTAAGGCTGTGGATTAAAGTATATATGATATACATTGAAATAAAATTTTAAATTATTTTAGTTTGGAAAGCCTATATACTGTTGTTATTGAACAAAAAGAATTTCAAAAAAAAAAGTGTTTTGCAAATTGTACTTGATTCGGCTAGATAGGGAGGATTGCTACTTGCTGGGCTTCATCGTTCACCCCCTTTTAGATTTTTATAGGTCCCATTGTTGAAAGTTGAGAACTTATTTGATACGCTTGGAATAGTTGAAGTTTAGTTTTAGTTATTATTTCTTTTATTGATGGATTTTGATAAAACTCTTAGTTTTGAGGAGCTGCGTCTTCGTTATTTGAATGTGGTATTTATTGGTATTTCATTTGGATTGATTTAAAATATATATATTGTTGGGTTTTAAGTTAAGATTATTGTTAAGTTGTTTTGTTGAGCACTGCCAGGGACCGGCCCAACTGTGCCCTCTCTACAGTACAAACTAGCGCAGTCGCGCCAATGGCCAGAACTTGAAAAGTTAGTTATTCCAGTAGCTGTTAAATGGAACATTATTGTAATGTGTAACACCATTAAAATCATGTGATAAGAGTACATTTAAATAGTATGAGGTACCCAGTAGCACAATAAAATCATGTGTGACATTTTAAGAAAGTGTTAATAAGTTAATTGTGTATTCCAGAAAATCAGAGTGGGATTAAATGTTTAAAAGGAACATTTAATATTGGATAGTGATATAATATTGATATTTGTGCAATAATAATATCTATGGGGAATACCCGGTCATTAATACCTAACTACGTTATTTTATCTACATTAAATATTAAATTATGTGGACCCAATGTACATGGATTATAAGATATGAGTATATATATTAAACCACTAATTTTTCATAGTGTAGTAGCATTAACACATTAAAATTATATTTTGGGAATTAAAGAAACCAAACTAAGCATTGTTTAACCAAGTTGCTAAGCTTTTAAACTATTGTCCCAAAATCAGTTGCCCAAACAGTGTTCTAATTCCCTTTACGTGATCAGCAGAGCAATGAACACTAGCTATGAATAGGTGATCATTGCTATACAAATGGCTGGGAAGTGGTGGCTGAGCAACCCTTTGATATCCATTGTTTTTTTCTTATACACCATGGATTCCAACCTTAGTATAAACCCAATGCCCAGTCCACCATTGCTCTATAAAAAGGCAGCTACATTTTCATTTTACGTTGCTAAGAATTGTTTGTTGAAATTCCAAGAATTAGAGTGTGAGGTTCTTGTGGTTTAAAGAGGAGTCCAGCAATTGCTAAAGGTAGAAACTAAGAAAACTAAGCTTCTAAGAAGGTAAATTCTTGTTTTCAATCCTTATTTCAAAACTTTTGCAATTATAGAAATTCTACTCAATTCTTGTGAAATTAGATTTGGAATTGTGCTATCAAGCGTTTATAAAGTTTGTATACATGTATAGAACCTCTAAGAATGAGTTTAAGTATGTTTGGTCGAAAGAAATCCAGCGTTGGTTTGATACTCTGCAGAACAGAGCACCTTTCTAGTTCTGGTTCTGGTTCTGGTCCAGGAAGGGCGCAACTATGCCCAATTTATACTACGGTGCATCACAGCTGTGCCGTTCCCCAAAACCAGATTTTGGCTTCTGTTGTTCTATGTTGTTTCTAACCTAGTATTGTGATCTATATGTGCATGAAAAGAAGTATAACATGTGGTATAAAGTTTTCTTATCAAGTATGAATTGTCCAACATGACTTAGTAGGAGTTTTATAATAAAAATTTAAAGTTTCAAAGACGAACTTTAATGAAACTCATGTTTTGCAAATTTTGAGCTTAATGGTATACATATATGACTAATTACTGAACATAAATGAGCATGAGTTGTAATTTATAGTTTCTTTGTTCATGACCAACTTGTTTAGGCTTTGAGCTAGATGACTTTTTCAAAGAAAATTTGACATATTAAAGCTAATATCCATGAATACAACATGGAGTATGTCTTGACTTTGTTAATATGTTAACATGACTTAACTACACATGAAAAGAGATTTAAAGTGTATTGTATGTGTTAAATTGCATTGTTCAAGTTTAAACTGATTTCAAAAGCAAACTTGGATATAATTTCAAACTAAATTGCATTTGTGTGAGTAGTTAAGTACTGAATATTGAAGATGGCATGTTTATGTTTATTGTATCTATAAACATGATTTTTACGTCTTAGACGCAATGAAAGTTAACCAAGCATGAATTTAAGCATGCTTTAAAGTGATAAACGATGCTAGTTAATGTGAACAATTGCGAGCATGTATATTACAGTTTATATGAACTTCTCATATGCGCATATGCTTAACCTAGTAGGCCTTGTGATTCAATGAACCTATTTAGCCTTAATTCCATGGAAATCCTAAACTAAGACCCTAACATGTAAAGTTGACCTTGCAGTGGACATACAAGTATGCAAAGTCCTCTAGCATGTGTGCATTATAATGGTAAATGTCTTGGTATGCTAAAAATTGGACTAAAACAAGGAGAGCAGAAGCTCAACTCTGGTCAGGCAAAGGGCAGCGCAGCTATGCCATCCGCCTAACAAGGGCGCAAATGCGCCACACTACAATTCAGTCTGTCTAATCTTCTTGTGATCTGAGATGTGATGCATGCTTGTATTGTTGTTTTAAATCTGTAATACATGTCTAAATACAATATTCAAGGTATCAATAAGCATACTAATGATAAAATCATAGATTGAATATGTGTTTATAAACATCGGACGTTAAGTCAAAAAAGGATTACGAACTATGTTATTTGATTTCATAGTGTCTTATAAACTGATTTTGTGCTATGTGTATGTAAGGTATGTGATGACATACATAAGAAATTATAAGACTAAGTTTGACTCTTAGGAATGCATTTGAACTTACATATTAAGTATGAATATTAAATTTACATAACTAATGAATATTCTATACGTGTAACTATGTTTTAATAGGATTCGAAAAGTGTTAATAAGTTATACTTTGGTAAACTACGCTTGAGGAAAGTATCTAAACCCTATTTCTTTAATGCAAGTATCCTAACATATGCATTTACTTTATGCAAGGAATCTATGATTGCGCAAGTTATCCTAACTTGCACAACCTTGAATTTTGTGCAAGTTCTCTAACTTCATTCAATCTTTGTATTGAATGCAAGTCCCTTAACTCTTTACGATATATATGTTGTAGAATTCAGAATTATTGTCATTCAATCATATTTATATCAAGTAAATATCAATTGCCATTCGAAAATCATATGTGTATCTTGATGTAGATGCAAGCATTGAACTTATTATTTTTAAATGCATTATAAGCATCGCCTAAGCCATTGATTCGCCTAGACTATTATCGTACGATAAAAAGCTATCCAAACCAAATTGACTTGGTGCAGACTCTTATTGACTGAGATGAACAACCCTCTTTGAAGGGGATACTATATAATTGTCGGGAGACCGACGTGCGCACATGAGTATGATTAAATGTTATGCTTAACATAGGGTACTTTAGGCTAATCACATGTTGTACTCATTTTCATTGGATTTTCAGTATATTACTATTAATTCTAGTAGACGTTCATAGTCCTTAGTGACTGCTTAGTATTCATTATTTGAAATCTTGAAATGATTAAGTATTGAATTTTATTGATATCGTTCAGTCCATAGCGACCTTTATTGAGAATTATTGAAAATTCATGAACTATTATTCACTGTCATACCCTTGAGATTTGGACTCTATAAATGATCACACTTATTGCTAAATTACTTGTTGAGTAAACTTGTTGCTCATTCTTGCTTCCTTAAAAACATTTCAGTTAAGGTAGATCAAGGTGGACCCTCAGGCACTGATAAGGGCAAGGGCAAAGCTACGAAGTAGTTCATATTTTGTCTAGAGATATTATGATTATGTTAAGACATATTGTGTTATGTATTAGTTATATCTAATCTATGTTTAAGTTATGTAAGAGATGTTTTAAGTTACGAAACCTTGGGATGTGAATGATTATATTAAATAAATGTAATCTATTCTGTTATTTCCGTTGCATGAGTTGTTATTTAGTCATTAGATTTGTAACACATGATGAACCAAATTTGAGATATGAGTGGTCTGAATTTGGGGGCATCACAGGTTGGTATCAAAGCTGTAGTTATAAACCTTAGGAGCGAGAGTCCTTAGATTATAACTTAGGAGAACTTAGAAGATAGAGCGGGATGAAACTTATGTAGAGTTTTCCTAGGAAGAGACTTTGTGTGTTATGGAATATAATTTCATTCTATACAATGAACTTATGTTTATTTAACATTCTAATGAAGTTGTTGTTTGTTTTCTCTTACGTTGGTGGTTGTAGGATGACAGACTTGGGAGGACCTAGTAGGGTGATAGATGAGGAGTCGCGTGACATACACGTGGTATATAAGGCACCATTGATAGCTGAGCCTATTTCGACAGTGGCTCCTATCGATGAGGATGATGAGGAGGAGGAGATGGAGCCATTTCCCGTAGAGACAGATCCAGAGGAGGAACCCCATGGAGGATGAGCCCGTAGAAGATCCCGATGAGACTACATTTGAGGATCAGATGCTAGGGGAGTATGAGGAACAGATTTTAGAGTTAGGAGGTAGAGTCGAGGACTTAGAGGCTGAGGCTCATGAGAGGCAACTGAAGATGCAAGAGTTGGAAGTAGAACTTGCGTATCGCAAAGAAGCGGGAGTACAGATGGGCACTCTATTTCACCGTTCGATAGGTAGGAATGTGGAGTTGGCAGGTAAGCTAAAGGATTCTAAACAGAGGGAGCTTAGCGAGAAGGCTGAGAAGGAGGCTCTCCATGCGCAGCTGGAGATGGAAGTGATGGAGAGGATTCACATTGAGAAAAAGTGGGAGGAAGCCAATGATAGGGCTAATGACCTGGAAGATGAGGTGAGATGCAAGAGAAGGAAGATGAACAATATGGGCTATGCTTTGCGCACGACCATGGAGAGATTAATTGATGGTGTATATCATTACCCGGCAGAGCAGGGACATACCCGACACACTATAAGCCGAGATTAGGTGGTCCACATAATACAGAAGGAGTACAATAGCGTTGTGGAGCGCGGAATGTTAGATTGAGGTCTAGGTTTTAGAAATTTAGTAGTTGTTGTATTTTCTTTATGTGATGTATATATCATAATGTAATCTCAGTCTTTTGTGTAAGATATGAGATAGTTGTAAACCCCAAACTTTTAAAAAATGTTAGAGGGGTAGTATGTTAGTATTTGTCCCCATCTTTTATGATATTAGGGGATATGTGTTGACATTTATAGAAGTATGCTAGGGAGGATCATGTTGATGTAATGATTTGGCATATGAATATAAATGATCTTATTTCTGAAATGTGTTATAAAATTTTATTTCTTTTTCATTGAGAAATGTTTTAAAACAAGATAATAAAAATGAAAATTTTGTGATGCAGAAAATGCCCCCCAGACGTAGACTAACTGCACCAGAAGAGTCGGTCAATGATGAGAGAGGACAAGTAGACCCTATACAAAGGCTAGTAGATTTGTTAGGGGAGGCTCTTAGGGGAAGAAACGAACCAGTACCACCCAATCCCCAGGTAGTACCAGTTACGAACTTTAAGGACTTTATTAGTGTAGGACCTCTAGAATTCATGGGTACTACCGATCCTATCGTGGCACAGACGTGGATCAAAGAGATGGAGAAGGCCTTCACCATCACTCGTGTGGGTGAAGACTAGAAGATGGTGTTTTCCACCTACATGATGAGAGGTGAGGCGAACTGTGACGCCCCCAAAATAGGTCCACACAACCCATTTTGAGTCGCCAAATACATGGTATAGAAACCAATTACAAACTTCATTAATACAACTGTCGTACAAAATACAACAACACATGTGCTGTGAGTTTTAATACAAATATTATCTTTTAGACAATACCCAAACTCAAATAAAGTCCTCATTACAATTATTGATACACTATTTTACAAAATTGTGAGTACTGCTTTAATGACCATCTTGAACCATCACTCCACACCCCGACTAGTCTCAACTATATTCTCGTCTCCTGAGAAGAACAATGGAACAAAAAAGAAAAAGGTGAGCTCAACTAGCCCAGTAAAGAATATTATGACTAAGATAATATAGAATAAATTATCCTTAGTCATCAACAGGAAAAAATCTGATAGAATAAAATAGATAACAAGTTTTAGATCAACAACTGTAGCGAAAACAACAATCCATTAGAAGAGTCAAGTAGAGCATGATGTCTACTATCTTCCATAATTTTAAAGTCTATCATCAATATTTTATCCCTGAAACATCAATCAATAATCATTTCCAATCAACGAATTATCTATGCACTACGAGCCAAAGATAATCGTTTGTATCACCAGCGGTCATGATCATGCCAGACACATATCTATCTTTGCACTATAGGCCAAAGATATCAATCAACAGTTCATCTTTGCACTACCGGCCAAAGATAACTTTCAACATAATTCAAGTTTAAGAATTATGATAATGACAATAAGAATGAATCAAGTGAGACCATAACATGGATTCAATTTCAAGAATAAGATTCATAAAAGATAACTTGGATAAAGAAAAAAAATTAAATTCTGTTGTGAACAGTACTCATGAATAGTACCGTATCAATAGTGCCCATGAATAGTACCGTATGAATAGTACCCATGTAACGACCCCAAAATTCATACAATTTAATTCTCGATTTTAGTCGTTAATAATACATTCAACCTCTACTTTTACATCATTAAATGATAATACAACCATTAAAATTTGCGGAATAATTAAAATTTTCTATTACAAACTATCCTCGTTCCCAAGACCTTCAACCTTTACATCTAAATATCTCATAATCATTTTTATACTACAATAGTTTACATTGCAAAACGATATTACAACTCAACATTAATACATCATTCGGAACCTTAAACATGGTTCAAATAATAATAATACAACTAATGTGTATAAATCTTCAAGTATCACATCTGATTCATGTCTTTCAAGTAACAGATAGCTTTACCTTGAAATCTTGACCTGTAAAAATGGTTATTTGCAAGGATGAGCTCGACAGCCCAGCAAAATCTAACAGTTTTCATGCATCACGTAGCATATAATAACATGCTCAACATACATCTCTTAAACATAGGACTATCATAACATACAGACTACAGTTCACATAACAAGTATAAAGATTGAGTTCCTTACTCAATCATCATGCTTTATTCAATTAACGTAGTCATAAGTTGACTTTAACGTTTCATGCTTTCAACATAAATATAACACATCATATTATTTTCAAGAAAGACTTAAAACAGTTAATCATCAAGTTCACGTAACAAATAGGAACTGAAAGACTTGCCTGATTCGTAGTTTGTGAACTACGACTTAACTACTTATCGCTTATCTGTACTTCGTGTATTCCTACACAGTTATATCATCATTCACATTAACTATTAGTTCCATAGTAACGCATAGTAGCTATAATGTAAACTTTACTCTACATCTCATAACCCTTCTTATTAATCAATACATAATGTACTAACATCCTTTTTCCAACATAGCACTTATTCTTAGCTAAACTTGTTATTTCGGTACAAGTCTTAAGATACCATGAAAATATCAGAAACTACAAGTGTTAACCTTCACAACACATGTTTACTATTCATCATGCTCACTACGTTCTAACATATCACGTTCATCAATTACTAATCATTCAAAATTTAAATTACTAACCACATAGCACGATTTTGTTTTAGCTATATTATTACATGTTTATTATACTAACACATCATTAGACCAACGTATGTCGCTATCCCGAAGAATGCAGTAGCAGCAGACTGCTCTGTCTCATATCAGTGTATGGCGTAGCTGCTCTGGCGCAACTGCGCTAGTGCACAGACAGAACCAGAAACGCAGCAACAGTGTTCCGTTTTTAGCCCAACAAACACGAATTTTACCCACCAAACAGTGAAATTAACATATAAAATAAATATAACACTATTATAAACATGATTGCTAACATATTCAACCATTTAAAACAATTTAACATCAACTAAAACTAATTTAATTTCTCAAATTTTATGTTTTTCATATAAGACTCACTTTTTGATATTCATCCCAAAAATCATCACTGTGATTTCAATACTTGGCCAAATCACTTCATTCAAATTACGTTATGCTCGTTGCTTAGTGAACTAACATAATCAAGCTTCAATTTACAATTTAACATACTAATTAGCCACTAAAATTGATACTTTTCATGAACCATATGAAAATACATACACTGTCAAAATTTTCTATTGTTATCCGAAATTAACATGTGATTTCCTTGTTTGGCATAAACTTTAGCATTATAAACACGTATCATCACAATTACCAAGTATATATCCATAATTCACCAATTTTGATTTCACAAAACACAAACAAAGCTATGACATAATTTCATATATGTATAATAAGGGTATAGAACATACCTTTTGTTGCTTAAAAGAAATCCTTGCTAAACACACTGGAATTGTTCTTCTCTGCACAAGCTTTTTCTTAAATTCTCTCAAGTTCTCTCAACTCTCTGTAATCTTTAGGCTAGCAAACTCGAATGCGAAAAAAAATACACTGATAGCTTTAAGGCGTAAAACCAAAACTGATAAACCTTAATACGTCAACTTAATAAAATATCAGTTAATAACTAACGTATATAAATATGTTATATTTATTATTTTAATTTATTTTATTTATATTCAAAAATTAGAAAATCAAAAGCCATAAGGCTTTGTTTGGCAAAATCCTTTAAGTATTAAAGACTTAATATTTTAAGCCTTATTTGGGTAAACTCAATTAAAACTACTTTAATTTATTTTAATACTCCTTATAATATAGTTATTTGTCACACTATATTTAATCAAACTTTCATATTTAATTTAATTAATCCAAATAATAATTAATTAAATAAATCTTTTAATCAATTAACTTAATACAAATAATTAACTATTAAATTGAAATATTAATATAATAATAATTTTCTTAATTCATTAATTATTTATTTAACAAATAACTAACCAAATAAAATCAAATCAATTAAACAAATATTTATTCAACGATAAACACATCCATTAAATATTTATATATTTCAATAAATATTTAATATTACAATTAAAATTCTGGAATGTTACAACCCAGACATGAAAAAAAAAATCAAAATTTAATATGAAATTTCAGACCAATATTCAAGTGAAATGATATTTAGATGAAGTGCAATCCTTAAGAAATTTGTAATCATTTCAGGAATTATAGAAGTAATACTAACCATAGTAAGTTTAAATTTAGGAATACGAGATGAAATAATATCGCTTACGTAATATGGAGTATGAAAGAAAATGATATCCCTTACGAGTATGGAAGGAAATAATATCATTTACGAGTATTGAAAGGAAATAACATCCTTTACGGAAGAAAAAAAATATCATTTACCTTAGTAGGAAAGTAGTTATGACTTGAATAATGAAGATTATGTTGAGGAAATATTGCACTGCTATCAACACTCAAAAATATCATTACACTCACAAGAAATACGCTCAATATTATAAAGAGATAATTTTCTGATTCTGGTGTGAGTTTCATTGTTTAACTAAGCAATATATTTATAGGAAACTGGTAGCACACCAGGTTTGACAAAATTCACGTACGCACATTTTTGAAAATAATGCAGCACACACCTTTTGAAAAAGAGAATTTGTGACGCCCCCAAAATAGGTATACACAACTCATTCTGAGTCACCAAATACATGGTATAAAATTCAAATACAAACTTCATTAATACAATACGACAACCGTAAGCTGAGCGTTTTAACATGAATATTGTCTCGTAGACAATATCCAAACTCAAATGGAGTCCTCATTATAATTATTATCACACTATTTTATAAAATTATGAGGACTACTATAGCCACCATCTCGGACCATCACTCCATTTCCCGACTAGTCCCAACTATATTCTCATTTCCTGAAGAGAACAATGAAAGCAAAGGGTGAGCTCAACTAGCCCAGTAAAAAAATATTATGACTAAGATAATGCAGAATAAATTATCGTTCGCCTTCAAAAGTGTAAAACTGATAGAATATAATAGACAACTAGTCTAGCTGTAGCGGAACAAGCAATCCATTAGAAGAGTCAAGTAGAGTATAATATCTACTATCTTCTATGATTTAAAAGTTCATCATCAATATTTTATCGTTGCAACACATCTAATTAATTAATTCACATCATCAAATTATCCATGCACTACGGGCCAAGGATATTCGTTAGTATCACATCCATGAATTATCCATGCACTATGGGCCAAGGATATTCATTATTATCACATCCACGAATTATCCATGCACTACGGGCTAAGGATATTCGTTAGTATCATCAGTGATCATGATCATGCCAATAACTATCCATCAATGCACTACGGGCCAATAAGGACTTATACAACATCATTTGTAACATTACAGGTCATGATTATACCGATACATAGTCATAATCACACCAATCAACAGTCCATCTATACATTACGGGCCAAAGATGACTTTCATCATAATATAAGCATGAGGATGATGACAATGATATAAAAATTTAATTAAGTAAGGGCAAGGATAAATTTTAATGATTTAAGAAATCAATTTGTTATCATGAATAGTACCCTGGGTGAATAGTATCAGAGTGAATAGTAACCCATGAATAGTACTTTGAGATAGTACCCCGGCATGAAAAGATCAAAATTTAACAAGAATGTTCAAAAAAATATTCTTGTGAAACGATACTAGATGAAGAGCAAATTTTAAGGATATTCTACTAATTTCAAGGAGTATAGAAGCAATACTTAACAAAATGAGTGTAGAATTCAGAATCTAAAATGAAATAATATTACTTACATACTACAGAGTATGGAAGAAAATATTATTTCTTACGAATATTGAACAAAAATAATATCTCTTACCTTAAAAGGAGAGTACTTCTAACTGGTATAGCTGTGATATTCTTGAAGAAAAACTTGCACTATTTGCTACACTCAAAGTTTCTCTGATTCTGGTGTGATTTTTATTTCTAAACTAAGCATCCTATTTATAGGAGAATGGCATGATACTATTTGAATTAGAAAATCATGGACTGCACAGTGACATATCACGAACGAATTCTTCACGGGCAAATTCTGAAAAATTTTGATTTTATTATGCTGCACTATGCAACACTATACAAACACTGTGCAGTACTATGCATAATAAAATATAATATATTCTATTTTATATATAAAACAAAACTTATAATATATATATATATATATATATATATATATATATATATATATATATATATATGGGTCCTCATCTGTAACAAACGGTTGCTACGGATACTATTCAACAACCATGATCTTAACCCTTGATCTCAATATTGAATGACCCAATTTAATAACAATTTCTCCCTGCCGCTAGAGGCTCTAGCGGCAATAAATTTATCTTTTATTAAAACTATCTTATTTTTACATTATGTATACATGTAATAAAATATAAAAATAAGATAAGTTTGAATACTTGGGTATAATAAAATAAATTTATCTTTTATAATAACTTATCTTATTTTTATATAAAAAAAAATATATTTATTTTTATGTATACATAGTAAAAAATAAATTTATATAAAAAATAAAATTTATATAAATAAGATAAGATAAAAAATAAGATAAGTTTGAATTAAAGATAAATTTATTTTATTATAAAAGATAAATTTATTTTATTATACGCATGTATTCAAATTTTAATTAATTATTATTTTAATTAAATATAAATTTATGGTTTAATTAATATTATTTTAATTAAATATAAATTTATGATTTAATTAATATTTTTCAAATAATTTATAATTTTCATAATTAAATTATAAATTTGATGAATTCATATACATTTTAAACTTTAAAAAAATAATTAATAATCTCAAATTGAGATAAAAAAAAGTGTCACAGATCATACTTTACCAAATGAACCATAGCCTTAATTGTTTGAAATAATATGGGTGAGAGCCACACTGCTGCCACAGCTTGTAGCGGCAGGATGTAATAATCCAAGATTTTATTATTTGTAATTTAAAATATTTATTAAATTAAATAAATATTTTATTAATGTGGTTGTTGTTAGTAAATTATTGTGAATTAAATTTATTATATAACATTATAATTTAATTTAATTTAATAGTTGAAAAGTTGTAAGATAATAGGAAATGCTATATTACTGTTTTAATTTAATAATTTAAAATGGCATGTTAATTTATTAAGTAAAATTATAATGAGATTATAATTTTGATATTTGTTTAAGTGAAAAATTTATTTAAAATATAGTATGTGTAATTAATTTATTTGATTAATGTTGGATATAGAAATCCAAATAAATAATATATGATTATAAATTATAAACTAAATTGTTTAATAAAAATAAATTATAGGAGTTTAAATTGGTTACCAAATAAGGTTTAAAATATTAAGTCTTTATCTTAAAGAGTTTTTGCTAAACAAAGCCTTATGACTTTTAAATTTTGAATTTGAATTATAATAAATAAAATAATATAAAATATATTTATAACCTATATGTTTATATTCCTGTAACTGATATATTTAGTATACGCATTATGGCCTGTCAGTTTTATTTTACGTATACTGTTAGTTAGTTTGTATTGATCTAAGAAGAGAAAGAGCAAAGAAATTTGAGAGAGACTAGAGAGAGTTTGAGAGAAAAGGCTAAGTATTCCAAAGCAATTCTCTGAGTTTATCAAATATTATTATTGTAACGACCCCAAAATTCATACAATTTAATTCTCAACTTCGATCGTTAATAATACATTCAATCTCTAATTTTACATCATTAAACGATAATACAACCATTAAAATTTGCGAAATAATTAAAATTTTATATTATAAACTATTCTCGTTCCCAAAACCTTCAATCTTTACATCTAAATATCAGAATTGTTTTAATACTACAATAGTTTACATCGCAAAACGATATTACAATTTAACATTACTACATTATTCGGAAACTTAAACATGGTTCAATTAATAATAACACAACCAAAGTGTATAAATCTTCAAGTATCACATCTGATTCATGTCTTTCTAGTAACACATAACTTTACCTTGAATCTTGAACCTGCAAAAGTGGTTATTTACAAGGTTGAGCTCGACAGCCCAGTAAAATCTAACAGTTTTCATGCATCACATAGCACATAATAATATGCTCAACATATAACATACATGTTATAATTCATATAACAAGTATAAAGATTGAGTCCTTACTTAATCAGCATGCTATAATCAATCAACATAGTCATAAATTGACTTTAACATTTCATACTTTTAACATATATATAACACATCATGCTCTTTTCAATAAAGATTTAAAACAGTTAATCATCAAGTTCACATATCAAATAAGAACTGAAAGACTTGTCTTGATCGTTGTTTACCAATAACAGTTTAACAGCTTACAGATATCTGCACTTCACGTGCCCTACACAATTATATAATCATTCACATGAACTATTAGTAATATAGCAATGCGTAGTAGTTGTAATGTAAATTTTACACTACGTCTCATAACACTTCCTATCATAAATGCACAATCTTTAATTTGATTGTGTTAACTTTCAACTTATATCTCACAGTATTTCATATTTGAAGTTCATTCAAATGTTTAAGTCTTGATAAGACTACTTATTGGTTTTATATTAACACTATTCAATATCTTATAATATTCAATTCATTTGATTTAAAATACTTTTTACGTTCATTATCACTTATCACGGCATTTCGACGTTTATTCGTCACACGCCCAATTTGTCTCTCTTGTGTACGCTTAGTATACGTATAAAACTTATCTAATACATCATTTATCAATGTTAAGCATCATTATACTTCATAATATTCATGTTTTATAACTTAGAATAATATCTTTTATCGTCAAGAGCAATACACTTGCATACGTGCATGCCCGACGCCCCCCGATTGCCTCCGAAAACATAATAGTCCTAAAAATGACTATTTTGACCCCTGTTCCAGACCTCCAATTGAAATACTTAAAGAATAAAAGTTGTAGGTCTATTCGTCCTCGTTCCGAATCATCATGAATCACATCAATCGGAGTTCGTATGAAATAGTTATGGCCATTTTACCCAAATAGGTCAAAGCATTCACAGTCAGCAGACATAGGGCGCGGCCGCACCCCTTTTTCGTGCGACCGCGCCATCTAGCATCGCTGGGCAGTGTGCCCGGACTCTTGGGCAGTGCGCCCGTGCTGGGCTTCGCCCAGATTATAGTGTTTTGCGATTTTGGATCATTTTCTCCTGCTAATCTTCATAACTTGAGTTATACACATCTAAATTAGTCTGTTTTCGATTCTATGGATTCGTAATTCATAGAACTACATCATACTATAATTCTAACAATTTACAAAAACATTAACCAACCTAAAATTTAACCCAAAACACATGTTCATACTCTATTTTCATGTTTTAAACACATTTAGCGAATTCAATTGCCGCGACTTCGTTTCTTAACCAATTGACATGATTCAAACTACGTCGTTTTCGTTTCTTAACATACTAACATAATCTAACATCAATTTTCAAATTATCATACATATTAAACATGTAATTTTATACTTTATTAAGTCATTTTTCATAAACATACACTGTTATTTACTTTTCTCCCTACAAACCCAAATTTCATGTAGTTAATCATCAACATAGACTTATAGAGGATAACTAACAGATTTACCAAGAGAATACATACATATAAACAACATCTTCTACAACAATTCAACCAAAACCTAATTTCCAGAGAAAATAAAATTACAAAAGCCAAATATTAGAATTAGGGGTAGATTATACCTTAACCCTTTGATGTTAACAAGGTTCTAGCAAATCCTTCTCAATCTCACTCCTTCTCCAACTCTCAATTCTCTGTATTCTTTCTCTCTACCTCTCTTTTCTTCTTAGTTAGCCATTAGGAGAAATAAGACGCGTAATATAACTGATAGAGCCTCACCTCCCATGTACTTATCAGTTAAAGAAAATAAAAGACGTCAGTTGAAAAAAAACCAAAGGCCACAAGGCCTTGTTTAGCTAACCAAAAATTTACCCAAACTAAATTATTTAAATAATCTTATATTATATAGTTTCATGTAACACCTTTAGTTAATTAAATAACTTTAACTCATTTAATTTTAATAACTTGTAATGGTAATTAAAATAATTTCTGTTATAATTATATTTATGAATAATAAATAATTATATATCTAATTTAATAAATAAATTAGACACATCGCTTTATTTAATTTATTTATTTCCTTTAATATTAAACAATTCATTTAATTTAATTATTTTCTTAAATATTAAGCAATTGATTTAATTTAATTATTTCCTTAAATTAAATCATTCAAATAAAATTATCATTACTCAATTTAATTAACATTAATCAATTTAGTTACTAAATTAATTCTCCACAATTTATCAATTATTTATTTCCTCAATAAATAAATTAATTAAAATATTTATTTAATTTAATAAATATTTAAAATTAATTACTAAATTCATTTAATTCATTTAATAGTTAACTTAACTATTAAACCTCACTTTTTCAATATATGAATATATATTTCTCTTTACACCCGATCATATATTTCAACATATATAACACGTATATATACATACTGAAACTCAAAACATATCATAATAAGAATTTTAATTATTAAATTCTTATTGTAATAATTTATAAAAATTCGGGTTGTCACATCTTTCCCCCCTTATAAGGATTTCGTCCTCGGAATCACCGAAACCCTATCTTACTCAGGTTTTTATCAAATCTCTTTTCAAAATTTATCGTTAAATATCTTCAACACATTACCTTAATATAGGTTTTATTTTTATCAAATCTCTTTTCAAAATTTATCGTTAAATATCTTCAACACATTACCTTAATATAGGTTTTATTTATTACCACTCCAACCATTCTTCACAATAAATTCTTGTAAGTTTTATTTCATAATCTTTACTTAGACTCAATTATATTTGAGTATTACATATTCTTTGACCCGTTCATTTCCTTTTCTAAGGATCGTTATCATGAATACTTGGGATATTACATTCACCCATTCTTCTAAGAATTTTGTTCTCAAAATTTTATTTATTAATCTTTATTCATTCAATCTATCAAAATAGATTTTTGCGTTAATATTTTATTCATTCATTGGATTCTACAACCAAATTCTTTCTCTAAGGATCTTTCTAAGATCATCATATTCCTCACCTCTTCCTCTTCTAAGAGTTTCACATTTCTCTTCTTTTTGGAGTTCAATTCTTTCTTGAAATTATTATGTTTTGCTTAATTTTCTCATCATTTCCACTTTCACCTTTCAGAATAATAAGAATCTTCCATAGTTGCTCAATAATTGGGAAGCGATATGAATAATAGGAATTTAAAAGATTCCAAATCATGCTGAGGGTCATAAGACCTTGAACTACGTCCATGGTTATAAGTACTCTTTCAACTTAAACCTTAACAGTCATTAGACTATAGGAACTCTCGTACTTAGGTTGTTAAGCCCTTCGTACAATGTATTGTACACAAACATTTAAACGCTATGTGTATGTCCATAGTTATAAGTAATCTTTCAACTTAAACTTTAACAGTCATAAGACTATAGGGACTCCTTGTACTTAGGGTGCTTAGCCCTTCGTACAATGTATTATGCACAAACATCTAAACGCCTCCGTGTAATCCCCTATAAAAGGGTTTTTCATCTTAGCTTTTCAACATCTGAATTCGCACCAAAACAATTTGGTTTGGCACAGTTTGACAAAGAACGCTTGAATTCCATGAACATCTTTCAATATTCGTCTAGCTGAATCAAATAGAATAAACTTCTACAACAATTCGGAGATCAATCGAAATATACATACATATATATATATATATATATATATATATATATATATATATATATATATATATATATTCTCGTATCTTAAAGAAATCTCAAAATCTTTTTATGACGTCATGATACCGCACTGTATTTACAGTCCGTTTGAGGATTCCATTATTTGGTGATTTTATCATACTACATCATACCATAGTGGGCTAACGATCCTTAGATCACATCTAACACTAAGTAATGCTGCATTGATAACTCAATCAATTTTTTTTCATCTCTGCACCAGGTTCCATGACACATTGATGATATAAAAATATATTTTGATATATTTCAAATCATTTTTTTCTAGCCGAAGCAATTAGCATAGACATACGAAAAATGGTATTGTTTTTAAAACTCATTGGTTTCATCATTTGATCTAATATTTTTCAAGAAAATAGAAGTGCAAACATCAGCACGAAGTCAATAAATTTTGAAAGTCTAGCATAGCTAGTAGATTTAGAATATCCAGGTATCCATCAACTTCAATCATTACTCCATTACTTCATTACTTAACCATTCTATCAATCTTCAACTTCATTAATGCTCTCTATACTATAGCCGTTTTCTACCCAATATAGTTTATCAAACTTACCGCACATTGGAAGTTCAGAAACTTTCCACAATAATATGAGTTTAAGAACTTATCCTAGTTAAACCATAGGCGTCCATTCGCTGAGGGGTTCAAGACATACCATATTATTATGAGTCACGAAATTACTATATGCATTAGTTTTAAGAACCGTACCTAATCCTAATAATATCTGACTAATCTTAATAGTTTCTAACTATCAAATATACACATGAGAAAAGAATCACCTTTTTGCCACATATACATTGATAGCGCGACACTAACATTTCAATGATTATCAATGTGATAAACTGAGTGCAAGCACAAAACCCTCGCCAATACAAAGATTTGTACAACTTAGCCATCACATGAGTCCTCAATTGAAATCCCCATCTTACTCTTAACTTGCTCTTTGCTCGATACGAATTCCTCGTATCATATTATCTATAACTCCTCGTGAGTTTATCTCGTACTATATCATAGTACATTATCTTTATAGCATCAAGCTATAATTATTAAAATATTACATACCATCTTTCTTTTATAACATAAACTGATCAAACCGTGATCTTATTCTATAATCATTTCCCTTAAAATTCTTTTCTTAACTCGTGATCGTTTTGTTTTACGATCCTCTTTCTTTCCTTTTTCATCATTTACGACATCATTTATGCTTTTAATCTTATAGACTTTGTCTATTCATCATTATTCGTTATCTTGGCTATTGGAGTTAGGCAACTCCCATTCCTTATCTTTATATCTCTTCAAGATTTTTCTTTAAATTCTCCTGTTTATATAACAATTCTTCTTTTAAGAATTTCTAACTTCATTTACATTGCTCAACATTTCATTTAAGTTCTACATTTTCATCATATGTATCAACTTCTATACTTGGTACACATCGAGTCTCTAATAGTTTCAATATGGTACACTGAGTGGTTTCCCACAAATAACCAACAAACTAGGTTCTGAGTTGCTAGTTCGTATATACCTCCGCTCTATGAAGAAATCGTTTAGCCCAGATACCATACATCAACTACTAAAGAGTACAATTGTACCATACTTAAATATAACTTTTTGATTCTTAACTTCTTTATCATTCTCTTCTTATAGACATTGTCTATTTATTATCGCCTTACATCCTTATTATTGGACTTGGGTAACCCCACATTCATACTCATTATAACTCAGCGAGATTCTTCTTTGAATCCTCTCACGCATGTTTTAATCCCTTCTTTATAAATTTCTTAAATTAATTCTTATTGTTCAAACTCTACTTGAGCTTATTCTTTCATTATCTTCCCCTTCCTTCTCTAAGGTTAGAGCCTATGATACTCCTACCTAAGGTTTATAACCTATAGCTTTGATACCATCTGTAACGACCCCAAAATTTATACAATTTAATTCTCAACTTCGGTCGTTAATAATACATTCGACCTCTAATTTTACATCATTAAACGATAAAAGAACCATTAAAATTTGCGGAATAATTAAAATTTTCTATTACATACTATCCTCGTTCCCAAAACTTTCAACCTTTACATCTAAATATCTCAGAATCGTTTTAATACTACGATAGTTTACATCGCAAAACGATATTACAATTCAACATTAATACATTATTCGGAACCTTAAACACGGTTTAATTAATAATAACACAACCAAAGTGTATAAATATTCAAGTATCACATCTGATTCATGTCTTTCTAGTAACACATAATTTTACCTTGAATCTTGAACTTGCAAAAGTGGTTATTTGCAAGGTTGAGCTCGACAGCCCAGCAAAATCTAATAGTTTTCATGCATCACATAGTACATAATAACATGCTCAACATATAACATACATGCTATAATTCATAGAACAAGTTTAAAGATTGAGTCCTTACTCAATCAGCACGCTATAATCAATCAACATAGTCATAAATTGACTTTAACATTTCATACTTTCAACATATATATAACACATCATGCTCTTTGCAATAAAGATTGAAAACAGTTAATCATCAAGTTCACATAGCAAATAGGAACTGAAAGACTTGCCTTGATCGTTATTTACCAATAACAGTTTAACAGCTTACAGATATCTACACTTCACGTGCCCTACACAATTATATAAGCATTCACATTAACTATTAGTCACATAGCAATGCATATTAGTTGTAATGTAAACTTTATTCTACGTCTCATAACCCTTCCTATCATAAATACATAATGTTCAATTTGATTGTGTTAACTTTCAACTTATATCTCACTATATTTCATATTTGAAGTTCATTCAAATGTTTAAGTCATGCTAGGACTACTTATTGGTTTTATATTAACACTATTAAATATCTTATAATATTCATTTCAGTTGATTTAAAACACTTTTTACGTTCATTATCACTTATCATGGCGTTTCGACATTTTTTCGTCACACGCCCAATTTGTCTCTCTGGTGTGTGCTTAGTATGCGTATACAACTTATCTAATATATCATTTATTAATGTTAAGCATCATTATACTACATAATATTAATCTTTTATAACTTATAACAACATCTTTTATCGTCAAGAGCACTACACTTGTATACGTGCATGCCTGACGCCCCCCGATTGCCTCCGAAAACATAATAGTCCTAAAAATGACCATTTCGACCCCTGTTCCAGACGTCAAATTGAAATACTTAAAGAATAAAAGTTGTAGGTCTATTCATTCTCGTTTCGGATCATTTTGAATCACCTCAATCGAAGTTCGTATGAAAAAGTTATGGTCGTTTTACAAAAATAGGTCAAAGCAGTCACAGTCAGCAGACATGGGGCGCGACCGCGCCCCTTTTCCGCGCGCCCGCGCTATCTAGAAGCGCTGGGCAGCGCGCCCGTGCTGGGTTTCGCCCAGATTACAGTGTTTTGCGATTTTTGAACCTTTTCTCCTACTAATCTTCATAACTTGAGTTATACTCATCCAAATTAGTCCGTTTTCATTTCTATGGATTCGTAATTCAAAGAACTACAACATACTAGAATTCTAACAATTTACAAAAAACATTAACTAACCTAAAATTTAACCCAAAACATATGTTCATACTCTATTTTCATGTTTTAAACACATTTAGCGAATTCAATCGCCAAGACTTCGTTTCTTAACCAATTGACATGATTCAAACTACGTCGTTTTCGTTTCTTAACGTACTAACATAATCTAACATCAATTTTCAGATTATCGTACATATTAAACATGAAATTTTGTACTTTATTAAGCCATTTTTCATAAATATACACTGTTATTTACTTTTCTCCTTACAAACCCAAATTTCATGTAGTTAATCATCAACATAAACTTATAGAGGATAACTAACAGATTTAGCAAGAGAATAAATACATATAAATAACATCTTCTACAACAATTCAACCAAAACCTAATTTCCAACAAATAAAAAATTACAAAAACCAAATATTAGAATTAGGGGTAGATTATACATTAACCCTTTCATGTTAACAAGGTTCTAGCAAATCCTTCTCAATCTCACTCCTTCTCCAACTCTCAATTCTCTGTATTCTTTCTCTCTACCTCTCTGTTCTTCTTAGTTAGCCATTAGGAGAAATAAGACGCGTAATATAACTGATAGAGCCTCACCTCCCACGTACTTATCAGTTAAAGAAAATAAAAGACGTCAGTTGAAAAAGGACCAAAGGCCACAAGGCCTTGTTTGGCTAACCAAAAATTTTTCCAAACTAAATTATTTAAATAATCTTGTATTATATAGTTTCATGTCACACCTTTAGTTAATTAAATAACTTTAATTCAATTAAGTTTAATAACTTGTAATGGTAATTAAAATAATTTCTATTATAATTATATTTATGAATAATAAATAATTATATATCTAATTTAATAAATAAATTAGACACATCACTTTATTTAATCTATTTATTTCCTTTAATATTAAACAATTCATTTAATTTAATTATTTTCTTAAATATTAAGCAATTCATTTAATTTAATTATTTCCTTAAATTAAATCCTTCAAATAAAATTATCGTTACACAATTTAATTAACATTAATCAATTTAGTTACCAAATTAATTCTCCACAATTCATCAATTATTTATTTTCTCAATAAATAAATTAATTAAAATACTTATTTAATTCAATAAATATTTAAAATTAATTACTAAATTCATTTAATTCATTCAATAGTTAACTTAACTATTAAACCTCACTTTTCTAATATATGAATATATATTTCTCTTCACACCCGATCATATATTTCAACATATATAGCACGTATATATACATACTGAAACTCAAAACATCTCATAATAAGAATTTTAATTATTAAATTCTTATTGTAATAATTTATAAAATTCGGGTTGTCACAATTACCGAGCAATTGAAGGTATTTTCATAACCTTAATATTATATATGCATATATGTTTTACGTCATGTATTTCTATTCTCTATGAATCTAAATTCTATTGAATTGTTGTATAAACGGAATTATTGTAATTGTAAGTAATTGTAATGCTTGAGTTTATGTTTAGATAAGGAATTGTATGCTAATTACGTTTAAAAAGAAGGAAAATTGTTTACAGTATATATTTTTACATATGGCTTCTGAAAGTACCAAATTTGGTGGTTAATTCGTATATTAATCCGTAAATTGAGTCTTGAATATGTTAATTCGGGAAGAAACGAAGAGAACATAGTTTTAATGAAGTAATTTGGTGTAGAATTGTGATCACAGTGTGAATTTTTATGAAGGATGTCAAAAATGGAGTTTTTGTATGAAAACATGAAATTTAAGGATTTAAATTAGTTGTAGTTGTTTTTTGATTATTCTAAGTTAGTGTATATGTGAGGAATCATGTTTGTATGAGTCCTATGTCAATTGGGTATGCTTCATTTACTATTTTGTGGATGAAATTCGTGTTAGTTGGCTTAGAATAGAGTCAAAACTCGCGTTCTGCAAAACTGATACTGGTGTCGAGCATGGGCGCGCTGCCTCTAGGCACGGGGTCGCCGAACTCTAAGTTAATTATGGCGCGACCGCGCCATTAGTCAGTCAGACCCAATGAAGTCTGCTACTTCTGCAGACCTTGAACTCTTAATGTAACCTAGTTAATGATGTGTTAAGGTAACAAACATGTAATGAGGATGTTAAAACAGAACCGTATCATGTCTTTGATAATTTCAAAGTTGAAAAAAAGATTAGTAAGTTACGAACGTGTTATGTTATGACTTAGTGTACACAATGAATGGTAGATAAGTGATGTGAAGTTAACACTTATGAATTTTGAAATGTATATGGTAAAGTAAGACTTGTACTAAAATAACAAATGTAGCTAGAAGTGATGTTATTTTGGAAAGTGAATGTTAGTATATCTAATAGATATTGTAATTCTAATACTATGTGTACGTGAACGTGAGTTGTAAATTTATAGCTTACGCACGAGGCAAGTTTCTAAACCTTACCTCTTTACATTGAGCAAGTTTCTTACCCTAAACCTTAATTAAGCAAATTCTTTTATTCCTAATCTTTATTTGAGTAAGCTCTAATTCTTACGTTATTCGAGCAAGTTTTGAATTCTAATCATTGTTTAGTTATTCTAACTTGTTTATAGTTAAACAAGTTTTCTTAAGTTATATTCTTTTATGATAAATGCAAATTCTTGAACTCAAATATTTAACTGAGTTGTTGTGATGCTCCCAAATCCGGGTATATTCCAACCCGACAATTGGTGCTACACGGTACTCATAACTGTACATTCATTCTACTAAAACGACATCAAAATGTGTGTTCCAACGACATTCTTATTACATTAATAATAATAAATCTCGTTCTCAAGTTCTTAAACCATTACATTCTTTGTTCATCATAATATAATACATATACTTACTAATCTATTATAAGATAAACTAATCATTCATCTTCGCCTTGCCTTTATACTTACTGGAAACCTCGATTCGCTCGTCCTTAGCTGCATTCATATGGTTCAAGCAAGAGTGAGCATAATAAGCTCATAAATTACAACAATTTCATTTAAACAACATGCTTGAAGCATAGGAATCGTATATCTTCAATAACTAGATAATAGTTATAAAGTACTATTGATAATTCAAAATAGCACTTCTTTTCCTTCAAAACGTTTTACAATGACAATATTCAGTAAAACATCAATTCTGGTCCAAGACCATGAGCGTTTCATAATTTCTTTTGAAAAGGACAACCCGTCACTAAGTCCGTAAGTCCAGCATAGCTTACGAGCACTTCTAGGTGATCAGCCTATAGTACTCTATGTTGATCAACACTACATCCTTTCAACATATATACGTTTAAGTTTTGGCAACCTCACGTGCCCATCAAATAATCGATGAAAATACATTTATTTGTTCATAGACAAACTTACCTTTGAATCCGTACCAAATACTTGACATAGGATAGCGTTAACAATTCTATATTGAAAGACTTGTAAATAAATCAATCAACCTTTTAAAAATAGTCTAGCCTAGTTAAAACTGGCATCGACCCTTTCTTTAAAACCATTCATGCATCTCATAACATGAATCATTGAAAACTTGGCTAACACGAAGGTTAGACAAGTGTTTAAGAAAAACTTGCCTTCAGCGTCTGCTACAGTAAATTTACTTTTCTCTTTGAGTCCTTACAGTCTCTACAATACATAATAACATAACATACCACATTAGATCATGAATGAACATACAAAGTTCCTAATGAATCTTACCCTTCTTCTCAATCTAATCATATATTAGATTTGTTGTTATTGGTTCCGGCTTGCCGTTATAATTTATATTGTTCTTAACAACTTCTTTCTCTTCTATAACTTAACTGAAATTATCTCATTAATACAACTCGGTTCGAGTTAATCATCCTTCCTCATGGGTTACTAACGTTCTTACATCATTATTCATAACTCGATCGTCATTAGTTAAGTACACTTATTGCATACCATTCATGTTCACATTCGACTTATCTTTAACCTTTAGTGTATTACTTAAGGTTTACAACATCTTAATTGATGTAACTTTAAGTTGATTAAGGATTTAATTTACTCTTCATTCACTTATCTTTTACTTTACATTTTAAAAACATTCCTCTCTATGCTTCCCTTAGTGCTGGCGCTGCGGTGCCAGATTTAGTTCTACAACTCGCGCTGCGACGCGGCCTTCTTGTTCCTAAAACTCGGTCACGGCGATGCGGCGCCATACACTTCATTATTGGTCGCGCTGCGGTGCCAAACTTCAGTAACTCACAGCCATTTCTGGCACTGCGGCATGACTTTCTTGGCCTTGACTGGCGCCGCGGCGCCAGTGCTCAGCACCAGAAAAATTTGACAGTTAACTTTTTATGTGAGATTCTCGGGCTTATAACTTCTTCATTTTAACTCTGAATTGGTTCGTTCAAAAGCCTACGATTCACAAATTACATACTCTATGTGTTCATGCAATAATTTTATCTATTTGACTTCGTTAACTAAAAATTCACCTATTAGTCCAGTTTTAACGAAAACGATAAACGTTCGTGAACGTTCAACGCTCGTTTCTTCGTTCTAATTCGAAATTCAGTCATTCTCGAGTCTGCAACTCTATAATGCCAAATACGACTTGTCTCCATCAAAAACCAATGTTTCCAAGCTCAATATCAAAATTTGACTTCCATTCCGAGAATTTTACGAATTCGACGACTATCGTCTATTCATGTGGATTCCGGTAAAACTTCGTTACTTAAGATTTGTTCTTTTTTTCAAATGGATTCAATTCATCATACTAACATCTTGACATACATACTTCATTAACTTATAAACATGATAAGTTATTACTTGTTCTTTGTGAGTTTGTCACTCATGAAGTATAAACCGCATAACATTTCATTTCTCATGACTTATGATAGATTAAGTCTTTTAACCATCCTCCTTGCCTCTTCTTATCATACCAACTTCATTAATGTAAAACATGTTACAAGTTCCTACAAATTCTTCATTGGTTCATAACTTATACAATTTCGAATAGCCTATTCATGACTTATACGGCTTAAGTTCATTCTCTTCATTTCTTAGCATACATAATCCACCACTACCCACTTCTCCCACAAATTTAAGAGAAAGAGCATCATGGTTCAAGATTGCTTACCCTTTATGATCACTTGGTCAAACCTTAATCTTCTTCTTGCTTCTTGAATTAACAAAGGCTAACTTTTTCTAGCTTTTCTAACTTTTTCTCTCTAACCAATAAGCTATAAGTTATTGGATGAAAATCTAACAACTAACAAATGAATAAAAAGCTTGCTATTTATAGGAAATCCTAAATGAGGGCTTAATGGTCATTAAACCATCCACCTCCTTACTATTCCTTACTTGCTCACCACATATACTTGGCCATCACAACACTTAGACATTAAGTTTTCTTGTTCATCACTTTTACTTAACCACCAAGTACTTTACTTGGCCACCACTTTGGGTCATCCATGTAATCATGGGTTGCCCCATGGATTTAAACCATCCCATAACCCATTGGTTCTTACTTTGGGCCTTTAGTTTAATTAATTTAACTTATACATTGGGCTTGTAATTAAACAAACACTTGGGTTTGTTCATTAATTTTCATTGGACTTAACCATTCCTATATTTGGGCCTTATCATAATTCACATTAGACAAGACAATTTCCTACACAATTCAACAAATCCATTACATATGGCTTAAAGTCTTATAACGTATAATCTACGTATTAATCTCGTATTCTAACTCGTATACTAGTTCATAATATACGATATACCATTATCCATACATACTCGTATAATACCTCGTATTATACTCGTATTCATTACCTCGTACAATACCTACGTATTATACGATCATCACTTTAATTCATTATACACATTTAAATTCCTTCCCGGAAATCACTTTCCCTAACCCATTAGGTTTTAAGTCCGCAGGCGAAAAACTGCATTTTTTCATAACTAAAATATTATTGGATATTCCATCTCACCTCGATATTCTATCGTTAAGTATTTCTCTGAAGTTCAAAAATAATTCCTGAGCAGAAATGCGTGAATAGTGTTTTTCGAAAAATTTCTCGGAAAGCTTTTATTTTCGTCTTGGAAATTCAATCACTTTAATTCTATCACATAGCCAAGATACTATGACGTTCTGACATGTCTAGGTCATAGAACGACCTTTAATTAGCCTACTCCCGTAAATAATTAATTAAATTCATTTAATCCACATAATTAAATAAAAATTTAATTTTCATAAAATTCGATTTTTTTGGGGCGTTACACTCTTCCCCCTATATAAGGATTCTGTCCCCAGAATCTCTCTATAATTATATAAACAAATGAGGAAAAGTTTTCTTCATTTTAATCTCGAGTTCCCATAATGCTTCTTCGACATTGTGGTTCTTCCATTTCACCTTCACCGAAGGTATTATCCTATTTCACATGACTTGTCACTTCATATCAATAATTTGAGTCGGAAGTTAAACACTTATTAACATATTACGTTATCTGTGACACCCCCAAAATAGGTATACATCACCTATTCTGAGTCGCCAAATACATGGTACAAAATACAAATACAATCTTTAATATACAACAAGAGAGCTGTGAGTTTTAATACAAATACTGTCTTCTAGACAATATCCACTCTCAGAATAAGTCCTCATTACATTTATTGTCACACTATTTAACAGAATAGTGAGGACTACTAATACTATCATCTGAACCGTCACTCCGTTCCCCGACTAGTCTCGGCTACGTTCTCATTTCCTCAAGAGAACAGTGAAAGAAAGGGTGAGCTCAACTAGCCCAGTAAGAAATATTATGACTAAGATAATGCAGAATAAATTATCATTAGTCTTCAACAATGTTAAACTGATAAAATACAATAGACATCAAGTTTAACTGCAGCGGAACAAGCAATCCATTAAAAGAGTTAAGTAGAGAATAAAATCTACTATCTTTTATGATTTAAAAGGGTTTTCATCCCTTTTATCGCTGGGACTCAGCTTAATAAATAATTCACATCATCCCCGTACTACGGCCAAAGATATTTATTAGTATCACAACCACAAATTATCCATGCACTACGTGCCAAGGCTATTCGTGTATTCATCAATGGTCATGATCATGCGAACAACTGTCCATCAACGCACTATGGGCCAATGAGGACTTTTACCACATCATTCGTAACATTACGGTCATGATTATACTGAATAATCCCTGGTTATAATCATACCAAGTCCATCTATGCACTACATGCCACAGATAACTTTCAACAAAATATAAACATGAGGATGATGACAATGATATAAGAATTCAATAAAACAAGTTCAAGAATTAATTTATCCAGGAACCAACCACGTCCAAATTGTCAACATGATACTGCTTTGTAGAGTAAAATTTAAGAATGCTCAGAAGAATATTTCTATAAAAAAATACTAGATGAAGCGCAAATATCAAAGATATTCTACTAATTTCATGGAGTATAAAAGCCAAAACTTTAACCAACTGAGTATAATAAAGAATGGAATAACAAAAGAATTCACCAAGTATACGATAGACCACATAGACAGGTTATTCCAACAGAAAAAGAAATAATGGAACCAGGTCATGCGTAAACACACCGACAAGATATTTCGACAGAATAATAAATAATGGAACCAGGTCCGGCGTAAACGCACCGACAGGATATTCCAACAGAATAATAAATACGGAACCAGGTCCGACGTAAAATGCACAGACAAGATATTCCAACAGAATAATAAAGACGGAACCAGGTCCAGCGTAAAATGCACAGACAGGATATTCCAACAGAATAATAAAGAATGGAATAATAGAAGAATTTCACCAAGTATAGGGTAACCCGTGTATACAGGTTATTCCAACAGAATAATAAATAACGGAATAACAGAAGAATTTCACCAAGTATAGGGTAGCTCGCGTATACAGGTTATTCCAACAGAATAATAAATAATGAAATAATAGAAGTTCTCTTCATGAATACAAAAGAAATAATACCCCTTACCTTAAGAAGAAGAGTACTGAATATATGAGTAGTGAAGTAGCAGAATACTTTTCTTCTTTCTCTCTATAATTTCTCTCTCTAGAGTTTTAGTGAATTCGTAAGAAATAATGAAGGAATGAGTTTCTATTTATAGAAGAAAGGACTGTATAGTAACTAATTCATGAACGATCCAGATTGATTTATTTTTAATCGGACGATCTATATTTAAAGCAAAATCTTTTAAATAAAATATCATATATTCTATTTATAATCTAATAAAATGAATAACTTTATAAAAGTATTCTGTTTTATATAAAAAGATTTTACTATGTAAACACTATGCAAACACTATGCATAATAAAATATAATATATTCTATTTATAGAATAACTTTATAAAAGTATTTTGTTTTATATAGAAAGCTTTTCTGTTTTATTACATTAATAATACTAATAAAATAAAACTGAGTGACTTATCACATAAACATCAATAATCAATACCGTGTGCTACTATGCAACCACGCGTATTACTGTACTTTTAACACCGGGTGTTTCAACAGTTAACGGTAAAACTTTTGCCGTTATTTTCATAAAGTATTTTTGTAATTTTCTCAATCCGATAATAATTCTGTTGTGGGGTCCACCAATGATTGTGCCGTCGTACGAATATTCCCTGTTAAAACGAATATTCCCCGACCAATCGAATATTATATAACAACCTGCGTACTTTGTAAAATTTATAAATACTACCCACAACTATAACATTATATTAAATTCATTCCATAATATTCAAAAATGATATTTATAAAAAAATCATCTATATTTATAAAAGTTGGAGTCTTACAACCTCACCTTCTTATAAAATTTCGCCCTCAAAATTAGGGTACGTACTTGGTACGAAGAAGTAAGGATACCTTGATCTCGTCTCAGATTCTAACTCCCAGGTCATTTCCTCAACATCGTGGTTCCTCTACAAAACTTTGACTTGAGGTATAACCTTGGAGCGTAGAACATGTTTCTTCTTATCCAAGATTTTAACAGGAACCTCTTCATACGTTAAATCATCCGCTATTTCGTCAGGTTCTAACTCAATAATGTGGTGCGAGTCATTCACATATTTACGTAACATAGATATATGAAAAATGTTATGAACACGAGACATACTTGGCGGTAAAGCGAGTCTATAGGCCACAGTTCCTACTCGATCGAGGATTAAAAATGGGCCAATGAATCGAGGATTGAGCTTTCCTCTATTTCCAAATCTCGTAACTCCTTTCTATGGAGCAACACGTAACAACACATGATCTCCAATATCGAATTCCACGTCCTTTCGATGAAGATTAGCATAACTCTTTTGTCGATCTTGTGAGGTTTTTATACGTTGCCGGATCGTTTGAATCTTTTCCGTAGTCATACGTACCAACTCCGGTCCCAACATGTTGCTTCACCCACCTCATCCCAACATACTGGAGAACGACACTTTCTTCTATACAACGCTTTGAATGGAGCCATGCCAATACTTGCTTGATAGCTGTTGTTGTAGGAAAACTCCACCAATGGTAAGAACTTGTCCCAACTTCCCTTGAAGTCAAGGACACAGAGTCTTAATAGATCTTCAAGAGTTTGAATAGTCCTCTCCGATTGCCCGTCCGTTTGAGGATGATATACCGAACTAAACCGTAAATCCATACCTATAGCTTTCTTCAAACTAACCCATAATCGTGAAGTAAATCTTAGATCTCGATCAGAAACTATGGATACTGTCATACCATGCAATCTTACAATCTCGTTTATGTACATACGAGCAAGATGTTCAAGAGTATAAATTTCTCGTATAGGTAGGAAATGAGCCGACTTGGTCAATCTATCAACAATGACCCAAATCGCATCTATGCCTTGAGAAACCTTGGGAAGACCGGTAACGAAATCCATGGTAATGTGATCCCACTTCTATTCTAGAATTTCAAGTGGTTGCAATGGACCTTTTGGTACTTGATGCTCCGTCTTGACTCGTTGACACGTTAGACACCTTGAGATAAACAATGATATCTCTCTCTTCTTTTTGTCCCACCAAAATGTATGTCGAAGATCATGATATATTTTGGTACTCCCAGGATGGATTATAAACGATGTGTTGTGCGCCTCCATCATGATGTTATACTTTAAATTAGGGTCGTTAGGAACACAAAGTCTGGAGTTGACTCGAAGTATTCCTTCCTTATCGATTTTTTCTTCCGACATAACACCTTCTTTCACTTTCTTCCTCATACGCATCAGCTCCAGGTCTGTAGCTTGAGAAGCTTTAACTTTATCAGTTAAAGTCTGTTCTACTCGTATATTCGCCATCATCACATGGGCCTCCGGAGTCTTTAACTCTATCTCCATCCTTTGTAAATCACACAATAAGGCCTTTGCGTTGACAATATCGCACTCGTACCCGAATATGATCTTCTACTAAATGTGTCAGCTACCACGTTCGTTTTTCCAGGATGGTATTGGAGGGTATGATCATAATCTTTCAACAGTTCAAGCCAACATCGTTGCCGCATGTTAAGTTCCTTTTGGATGAAGAAATATTTGAGGCTTTTATGATCTGTAAAGATCTCCACTTTCTCCCATACAAGTAATGCCTCCAAATCTTTAGTGCAAAAACGACTGCTGCCAACTCTAGATCATGAGTAGGATAATTCCTCTCATATTCTTTGAGTTGTCTAGAGACATAGGCTATGACTTTCCCATGTTGTATGAGAACACATCCTAACCCTTTGCCTGAAGCATCACTGTAGATGACAAATCCCTCCGAGCCAGATGGTATGGTCAGAACAAGTGCTGAAATGAGTCTTCTCTTGAGTTCTTGAAAACTATTCCCATATTCCTCGCTCCAACTGAATTTTGTATCTTTCTGAATCAGCTGAGTTAGTGGAGTAGCGATTAAAGAAAATGCTTCCACAAATCTCCGATAATAACTAGCTAAGCCGAGAAAGCTACGTACTTCGGTCACTGATTTGGGTTGCTCCCAGCTTTGAATAGCTATAATCTTTGTCGGGTCAACAGATATTCCATGACTTGATACTACGTGCCCAAGGAATGCCACTTCTTCAAGCTAGAACTCGCATTTCTTCAACTTGGCATAAAGGTTATTTTCACGAAACTTTTGGAGTATCAGCCTCAAGTGTTGCTCATGATCTTCACGGCTTTTGAAATAAATAAGGATGTCATCAATAAAGACGACCACAAAGTGATCTAAATATTCCTTGAATACTCGGTTCATCATATCCATGAAGGCAGCAGGAGCATTAGTCAATCCAAAAGACATGACTAAGAATTCATATTGCTCGTACCGAGTTCTGAAGGCAGTCTTTGGAATATCCTCAGTTCTAACCTTCAGCTGATGATATCCAGAACGAAGATCGATCTTTGAAAAGAATTGTGCTCCTTGCAACTAGTCAAACAGGTCATCAATGCGTGGCAACAGATACTTATTTTTGATGGTGACATGATTCAACTCCCGATAATCAATACAAGGTCGCATACTTCCATCTTTCTTCTTCATGAATAGAACAGATGCACCCCAAGGAGAAGTACTAGGTCGAATGAAATCGATATCTAACAATTCCTGCAATTGGGTCTTTAACTCCTGAAGTTCAATAAGAGCCATCCGATATGGGGCTTTGGAAATGGGTTTTATACCATGTTCAAGGTCAATACAAAATTCAATTTCACGCTCTTGGGGTAGGCCAGGAAGTTCTTCAGGGAATACGTCAGGAAATTCATTAACAATAGAAATATCATTCAAAACTGACGTATTTTTGTTTAAATCTGTGACATGAGCTAAGAAAGCTTGACATCCGTTTTTCAATAAACGAATAGCTTTATGGCTTGAGATGACCGTGATTGATTTTAATGGTTTGGTCACTTGAATTCGCATAATAGGTTGATTAGGAATATCAAATGCAAGTATTTTCAGTGAAATAAGATCGATAGGTAATGTGAGGGTACCGATTTGAACCAAACAAGACTTATAAATAGTGGATGTAATGAAGGTTTCTCCCAACGGAGTTTCCACAGATAAGTCAAAGTCTAATTTCTCCGGAGTCAAATTTAATCGTTGAGCGCAAGTAGGAGAAATAAAAGAATGGGTAGAACCGGTATCAAATAAGGTATAGACTTCACTAGAGTTTATGATAAGCTTGCCCGTGATGACCTCGTTCGATTTCCTTGCTTTCTGGGAGGTCACAACAAACGCTTTCCCTTGAACTACTGGTTTTGACTTGTTTGGGACGGTATTTTGTGTCACCGTTTCAACTGGACTTGTCTTCGGTGCACGACAAAATTGGGCTAGGTGACCTTCTCTTCCATAATTGTAACATGCTTTGGATGGCATCGCGCAGTTTGGACTGATGTGTCCCTCCCCTCCACATTTGAAGCATACGATAGGTGGTCGTTCTCCTTCCTTAACGACGGGTGCTGATGCTGACGTCTTTTCATCATTGTTGAATCTCCTCTTCTTGAAATATCCATTCTTATTATTTTGGCCATGATTCCCTCCATGCTTGTTGTCACTGCTTCGATGACTGCTCTCACTGGTATTATCATTTTGTCGGCTGCTTTCTCTTGGTTGAGTTGACTCGTTATCGCACTCCAATAATTGAGCCATATTTACAACATCTGAATACAAACACAGTTTATGAGAAATAAGATATTGACGTATCTCTAGTTTCAAACCTCTTAAAAACATCCGCGTCATTCTCTCCTCATTATCAACCAAGTGGGACGCAAATCGGGACAACTCGGCAAACTTAGCTTCGTACTGTGACACGGTCATATTATTCTGCTCCAACTTGATGAACTCTACCTCTTTCATGTGACGAATACTTTTAGGAAAGTACTTGTCATTGAATAGTTCTTGAAACTTTTCCCAAGATATCTTCAATGCGACAGGTTGAGTACGCTTTACCGATTCCCACCAGTAATCTGCCTCTCCTCGCAACATAAAGGTGGCAAAGGGAACCTTTTGCTCCTCGGCTCATCCCAAGACAACAAATATCTTGGTGATCTGCTTGATCCACATTTCCGCCTTAAGTGGTTTTGGCTCTTCAATAAACTCCGGTGGTCCCAACTCTTTGAACTGCTTAGCGGTGACCGTCCGAGAGTTTTCAGTGTTTCCACCTACATTTTGGATAGGAGCCTCTCTCACCTGATGTTACATGAATTGCATAAAGCCTCTGAACATTCCATCATTCATCATTTGTGCAGTGTTGTTGTTTGCATGAGGATTGTCGCCTTCCTGATGTACATTATCCTGATTATTGATATGTGGAATCTCAACGGTCTCCTGTGCTCCATTGCTATTCTCAACATTCTCGGATGTCATTTTCAGATATTGCCACAAAACAAAGGTTAATTGACATGCAACATAATATCCATATACTCTGACCGACCAATTAAATACCAAATAAACTTAGGTAGGTCATACTAGCGAAGGAATTCCAAGTCTCTCCCCTCCCAGTTCTAGTCTCACATCTTAGCCAGGGATCATATCCTTAAGCTTTGATACCAACTGTGACGCCCCCAAAATAGGTATACATCACATATTCTGAGTCGCCAAATACATGCTACAGAATACAAATACAATCTTTAATATACAACAAGAGAGCTGTGAGTTTTAATACAAATATTGTCTTTTAGACAATATCCACTCTCAAAATAAGTCCTCATTACATTTATTGTTACACTATTTAACAGAATAGTGAGGACTACTAATACTATCATCTAGACCATCACTCCGTTCCCCGACTAGTCCCGGCTACATTCTTATTTCCTGAAGAGAACAGTGAAAGAAAGGGTGAGCTCAACTAGCCCAGTAAGAAATATTATGACTAAGATAATGCAGAATAAATTATCATTAGTCTTCAACAATGTTAAATTGATAAAATACAATAGACATCAAGTTTAACTGCAGCGGAACAAGCAATCCATTAAAAGAGTCAAGTAGAGAATAAAATCTACTATCTTTTATGATTTAAAAGGTTTTTCATCCCTTTTATCGCTGGGACTCAGCTTAATAAATAATCCACATCATCCATGCACTACGGCCAAGGATATTTATTAGTATCACAACCAAAAATTATCCATGCACTACGGGTCAAGGATATTCGTGTATTCATCAATGGTCATGATCATGCCAACAATTGTCCATCAACGCACTATGGGCCAATGAGAACTTTTACCACATCATTCGTAACATTACGGTCATGATTACACTGAATAATCCCTGGTTATAATCATACCAAGTCCATCTATGCACTACATGCCACAGATGACTTTCAACAAAATATAAACATGAGGATGATGACAATGATATAAGAATTTAATGAAACAAGTTCAAGAATTAATTTATCCAGGAACCAACCACGTCCAAATTGTCAATATGATACTGCTTTGTAGAGTAAAATTTAAGAATGCTCAGAAGAATATTTCCATAAAAAGATACTGGATGAAGCGCAAATATCAAAGATATTCCACTAATTTCATGGAGTATAAAAGCCAAAACTTTAACCAACTGAGTATAATAAAGAATGGAATAACAAAAGAATTCACCGAGCATGTGATAGACCGCACAGACAGGTTATTCCAATAGAAAAAAGAAATAATGGAATCAGGTCACGCGTAAACGCACCGACAGGATATTCCGACAGAATAATAATTAGTGGAACCAGGTCTGGCGTAAACGCACCGATAGGATATTCCAACAGAATAATAAAGACGGAACCAGGTCCGGCGTAAAACGCACAGACAGGATATTCCAACAGAATAATAAAGACAGAACCAGGTCCGGCGTAAAATGCACAGACAAGATATTCCAACAGAATAATAAAGAATGGAATAACAGAAGAATTTCACCAAGTATAGGGTAGCCCGCGTATATAGGTTATTCTAACAGAATAATAAATAATGGAATAATAGAAGAATTTCGCCAAGTATAGGGCAGTCCGCGTATACAGGTTATTCCAACAGAAAAATAAATAATGGAATAACAGAAGTTCTCTTCATGAATATAAAAGAAATAATACACATTCCCTTAAGAAGAAGAGTACTGGAAATAGGAGTAGTGAAGTAGCAGAATACTTTTCTTCTTTCTCTCTATAATTTCTCTCTCTAGAGTTTCAGTGAATTCATTAAAAATAATGAAGGAATGAGCTTCTATTTATAGAAGAATGGATTGCATAGTAACTAATTCATGAACGGTCTAGATTGATTTACTTTTAATCGGACGATCCATATTTAAAGCAAAATTTTTTAAATAAAATATAATATATTCTATTTATAATCTAATAAAACGAATAACTTTATAAAAGTATTCTGTTTTATATAAAAAAAATTTACTATGTAAACACTATGCAGGCACTATGCAAGCACTATACATAATAAAATATAATATATTCTATTTATAGAATAACTTTATAAAAGTATTCTATTTTATATAAAAAGTTTTTCTGTGCAAACACTATGCAGACACTATGCAAACACTATGCATAATAAAATATAATATATTCTATTTATAGAATAACTTTATAAAAGTATTCTGTTTTATATAAAAAGCTTTTCGTCATCTATGCAAAGCATCAAGATACACTACAAAATTTCCTGTATTATCTGATAAAGACAATACAGGTGTTTTACTTATCTTTTCTTTTTAGTTCTTGAAAACTATGCTTATCACTTCTCATTTCCAACGTACCTATCAATTCTCCCCCGACAATACCCCGTACGCAAATCTATCATAGAAAAATTATTTGCCTATTTCAACTGATCAATTAGATCATCGATCTTGGGCCATGGATATTTATTCTTAACCGCTAACCAAATAGTCATATATTTGACTTACGCATTGGTTTACTTAACTTTATTGCTTAGGGTTCGCATTCTTTCGACCTAAGTTTACGCGACCTACTTTCATTACCAGCTTACGGTTTCATGATATATGGAGATGTCTTACTTAATACATTCAACATCTTTGATGATTTACATTCTTAATTTCTTCTTATTACCTCTCTAGGACTCAGCACACATTGCTTCTCTGCTTGTAGTCCATATAGTACTCTAAGTGATTTTCCACAAATAACCAACAAACAAGTTCCCGTCTCATCTACACTGTCATCACAGTGAGTTAGATCAGTTGCCAGTTTAGTATATACCTTCGCTCTCTGAAGGAATTATTTAGCCCAGCTCCCATATGTCAACCATCAAAGGTTACGATTGTACCACAACCTAAACTTATCTTAACATCCTTCTAAATTGCGTCATGATTAGACAACAAGGAAATTCCGATAATTTATTACCATAAATTACTATCTTGGGTTTATTAGAAAATCAAAGATTCATACTTTTCATTAGACAATTTATTAAAGTTCAATGGTTAATCAACCCATTCATACTGAGAATTACATCAAATTTTCTTAACTTTATCGGTACTTATCTACCGATACTTGCTTACCCTTCTTATTCATAAAACCACTTCCACAATATATTCACTAAGAGTTATTTCCTCCTTCTCTACCTTAATGTGTAAAGGTACTTATAATCCCTTTCAGATAAACTCCTAGATGAGTCTGTCCACGTGTCTTACACGCTTCGATCCTACGCTTAGGATCCCCTTGACCCACTCGAGTATTCCCGGAGCTAAAATTTTTCCTTTTTGGCATACTGCCACTACCACTGGCACTATCTGCCTTGGCTCCTTCCTCTCCCTTGATCTTATTATTTCTCTCTTTGTGGTATTGGGTCAACGCCTCACTACCACCCTCTGCTATAATCACCTTCTCTAGAATGGTCCCATAGGAAACACTCTGGAACACCGAAATCCTACTATAGAGTCAGGGTTTCAGGCCCTGCTCAAACCTACGAACCTTCCTCCCCTCAGTGTCCACTTGCTGTGGAGTAAACCTTGCCAATTCATTGAATTTGGACGCGTACTGGGGAACCGTCATTTCCCCCTTGTTTAAGTTCTAAGAACTTAATCTCCATCCTCCCTTGCATGCTTGTAGGGAAATAATTCTCGAAGAAAACCTTCTTGAATTATTCCTCCGTTACCGCATCTATTCTAGCCCCACCTGGTGAGCCTCCCACCAAAAGTTGGCTTACCCTTTCATCATGTAAGTCGCAAAAGAAGTCTTTTGCGCCTCACCTACGCTTGTAATAACAAATGCATTCTGTATTTCCTTTACCCATGTCTGGGCCTCTATTGGGTCCATCGTTCCTTTGAATTCTGGCAGACCTACACTTTTAAACTCTTTAAAGATAGTCATTCTGGCTATCCTAGGTCCCGCGGGTACTCTACCCCCTATTTAGTTAAATGCAGCTGTTAATAAATTAACGAACTCTTGCGTAGGGTTATTCTAACCCCCTTAATTAACATTATATGATTTCGCTTCCTGATTATGTTGTCTTCTCCTTGGCGGCATTATGCTGATAAAATTTCATTATTATCTATTTACTTACTTTGTTATTATTTGCCACATAACAACTTATACCTTAACAAAGCATATTAAATGAAAACTTCATTATATTCATATGCTCCTTTATAGTTTGAAACTATTTACAATTTACTTTCGTAGCTAGAAACTATTACATTTCTATCCCGCAATTGAACTTCACAAAACTTGGGATTTATAAAAAGACTACCCTTTTTATACAAAAGAGGGTTTTACGTCACTACACACATATTTATAACTCTAGACTTCTAATAATGCATAACAGCGTTCTCGTGGTTCTCATTCGCAATCTTCGCTTCAGTATCTCGAATAATAGTATGACGGGTTTGTCCTGACTCAATGGAATAACAAGCAACTCTCAGCTTGAAAATCTTATAAGCATTCTTATGGATGTAAGACATCCGTGCTATCTTTCGGTCCTTCTCCTCCAGTTTCTTACGAAGCTCTACTACCTCGTTCATATAATCCCTAGCCTTATTTATCATGGCACCTTCTCATCATGCTCGGACTCAAAATCTGCTTTCGCAGACTCTTCCGCTTCATAAAGAGCACTAATCTCTTCATTTTGATTCTGCACAACTGTACTCAATTGCACATTCTTATCAAGCTCTGCCAGATACAATGATCTCATTGCATCTGGAGGTGATGACTTTAGTGTAGGTACCACCGTAGCAACCGATGTTACCTCTATTCCTTCCTCCACATCGTTCATCATACTCAGGTATGACGCTATATCCATATCTCCCTCAGAGTAGTTCTCCTGAAAAAAGTACTCCACTGTCTTCGACTCCTCTAGAATCACTAATGGTACCTCCGCCACTGGCATAGGTACAGGCTCTACTCTGTTCATAATTTCTTCATTCACCGTGTGAATAACTCTATACATCAAGCTATCGATCGACATCCTACAATAACACATAACATGTTGATTAGTACTTAATACACAATAGTATAAGCACAAATCACATTTAATTTATTTAGGATTAATTTCCATCTTTTAAATCTTTTGATACTGAGCTTACTCAATACCTTATTGACTCATTCAACTCAAGTAAAGCTCGAGTTTACTTCCTTCAGACTTCTCCTTCCATAACGAGGTTATTAGCCTAAGGTTCTCCCCCCTTAAGTTTTATAACCTAATGCTTTGATACCAACCTGTGACGCCCCCAAATCCAGGTATCTTCCAACCCGATAATTGGTGCTACATGGTACTCATAACTGTACATTCATTCTACTAAAACGACATCAAAATGTGTGTTCCAACGACATTCTTATTACATTAATAATAATAAATCACGTTCCCAGGTTCTTAAACCATTACATTCTTTGTTCATCATAATATAATACATATACTTACTAGTCTGTTATAAGATAAACTAATCATTCATCTTCGTCTTGCCTTTATCTCTACTGGAAACCTCGATTCGCTCGTCCTTAGCTGCATTCATATGGTTCAAATAAGAGTGAGCATAATAAACTCAGCAAGTACAACAATTTCATTTAAACAACATGCTTGAAATATAGGAATCGTATATCTTCAATAAGTAGATAATAGTCACAAAGTACTATTGATAATTCAAAATAGCACTTCTTTTCCCTCAAAACGTTTTACAATGATAATATTCAGTAAAATATCAATTCGAGATCAAGACCATGAGCGTTTCATAATTTCTTTGAAAAGAACAACCTGTCACTAAGTTCGTAAGTCCAGCATAGCTTACGAGTACTTCTCAAGTGATCAGCATATAGTACTCTATGTTGATCAACACTACATCCTTTAAACGTATGTACGTTTAAGGTGATGATAACTTGATTTCATTTTAGATTCTAACTCTCAGGTCATTTCCTCAACATCGTAGTTTCTTCACAAAACTTTGATTTGAGGTATAACCTTAGAGCGTAGAATATGTTCCTTCTTATCAAAGATTTTAACAGGTACCGCTTCATACATTAAATCTTCTGCTATCTCGTCTGATTCTAATTTAATAATGTGGTTCGAGTCTTCCACATATTTACGTAACATAGATATGTGAAAAATGTTATGAACATGAGACATACTTGGCGGTAAGGCAAGTCTATAGGCCACAGTTCCGACTCGATCGAGAATTTCAAATGGACGAATGAATCGAGGGTTGAGCTTTCCTCTCTTTTCAAATCTCGTAACCCCTTTCCATGGAGTAATACGTAATAATACATGATCTCCAACGTTGAATTCCACGTCCCTTCAATGAAGATTAGCATAACTCTTTTGTCGATCTTGTGAGGTTTTTATACGTTGTCGGATCATTTAAATCTTTTCCGTAGTCATGCGTACCACTTCCGGTCCCAATAATGTTGCTTCACCCACCTCATCCTAGCATACTGGAGAACGACACTTTTGTCCATACAATGCCTCGAATGGAGTCATGCCTATACTTGCTTGATAACTGTTGTTGTATGAGAATTCTACTAATGGCAAGAACTTGTCCCAACTTCCTTTGAAGTCAAAGACACATAGTCTTAATAGATCTTCAAGAGTTTGAATAGTCCTCTCTGACTGTCCGTCTGTCTAAAGAAGATATGCCGAACTGAATCTTAAATCTGTGCCTATAGCTTTTTGCAAACTAACCCAAAATCGTGAAGTAAATCTTGGGTCTCGATCAGAAACTATAGATACTGGAATACCATGCAGTCTTACAATCTCATTTATATATATACGAGCAAGACGTTCAAGTGAATAAGTTTCTCGTCTAGGTAAGAAATGAGCAGACTTTGTTAATCTAACGACAATGACTCAAATTGCATCTATGCCTTGAGAAACCTTGGGAAGACCAGTAATGAAATCCATAGTAATGTGCTCCCACTTTCATTCTAGAATTTTAAGTGGTTGTAATTCACCTTTTGGCACTTGATTCTCCGCCTTGACACGTTGACAAGTTAGACACCTTGAGATAAACTCCGCTATCTCTCTCTTCATATTGCTCCACCAAAATGTATGCCAAAGATCACGATACATTTTGGTACTCCCATGATGGATTGCAAACGGTGTGATGTGTGCTTACATCATGATTTTATACTTTAAATCAGAGTCGTTAGGAACACAAAGTCTGGAGTTGACTCGAAGTATTCCTTCTTCATCGATTCTTACTTCCGGAATAGCACCTTCTTGTACTTTCTTCCTCATACTCGTCAGCTTTGGGTCTATAGCTTGAGCAGCTTTAACTTTATCGATTAAAGTCAGTTTTACTCGTATATTTGACACCATCATGTGGGTCCGTGAGTCTTTAACTCTATCTCCATCCTTTGTAAGTTATACCAAATGGGCCTTTGCGTTGACAATATCGCACTCGTACCTGCATATGATCTTCTATTCAACGTGTCAGCTACCACGTTCGCTTTTCCAGGATGGTATTGAATGGTATGATAGCAATCTTTCAATAGCTCCAGCCAACGTCGTTGCCGCATGTTGAGCTCCTTTTAGTTGAAAAAGTATTTGAGGCTTTTATGATCTGTATAGATCTCCACCTTCTCCCTATACAGGTAATGCCTCCAAATTTTAAGCACAAAAACGACTGTTGCCAACTCTAGATCATGAGTAGGATAATTCTTCTCATATTATTTGAGTTGTCATGAGCATAGGCTATGACTTTCCCATGTTTCATGAGAACACATCTTAAACATTTGCCTGAAGCATCGCTGTATATGACAAATTTCTCTGAACTAGATGGTATTGTTAGAACAGGTGTTGAAATAAGTCCCCTCTTGAGTTTTTGGAAACTCTTCTCACATTCCTCGCTCCAACCTAATTTTTTATCTTTTCGAGTCAATTGAGTTAACGAAGTGGTAATTCGAGAATACCCTTCCACGAATCTCTGATAATAACCAGCTAAGCCCAGAAAGCTATGTACTTCAGTTACTGACTTAGGTTGCTCCCTACTTTGAATTGCTTCAATCTTCCTCAAGCTAGAACTCGCATTTCTTTAACTTGGAGTATAGCTTGTTTTCACGAAGCTTTTAGAGTATCAGCGTCAAGTGTTGCTCATGATCTTCACGTCTTTTAGAGTATATGAGGATGTCATTACAAAAGATAACTACAAAATGATCAAAATATTCCTTGAATATTCGATTCATCATATCCATGAAGGCAGCATGAGCATTAGTCAATCCAAAAGATATGACTAAGAATTCGTAATCCCCGTACCGTGTTCTGAAAGCAGTCTTTGGAATATCATCAGTTTTAATCTTTAATTGATGATATCCTGAACGAGGATTGATTTTTGAAGAAAAATTGGCGCCTTACAACTGGTCAAACAGGTCATCAATACGAGGTAACGAGTACCTATTTTTGACGGTGACATGATTCAATTCCCGACAATCAATACAAAGTCGCATACTCCCATCTTTTTTCTTTACGAATAGAACAGAAGCACCCCAAGGAGATGTACTATGATGAATGAAAGCAATGTCTAACAATTCTTGGATTTTTAACTCCTGAAGTTCAATAGGAGCCATTCAATATGGGGTTTTGCAAATGGATTTTGTACCGTGTTCAAGGTCAGTACAAAATTCGATTTCACGCTCTGCGGGTAGGCCAGGAAGTTCTTCAAGGAATACGTCAGGAAATTTATTAACAATAGAAATATCATTCAAATCTAACGTATTTTTGTTTAAATCCGTGACATGGGCTAAGAAAGCTTGACATCTATTTTTCAATAAACGAATGGCTTGGTGGCTTGATATGACAGTGATTGACTTTAATGGTTTGGTTGCTTGAATTCGCATAAAAGGTTGGTTAGGAATATGATAGCTAACAACCTTACGAAAATAATCAATTTTAGCATGATGAGTAGTTAATCAATCAATCCCTAAAATCGCATCAAATGCAAGTATTTTCAAAGTGATAAGATATACAGGTATCATGAGGGTGCCGATTTGAATCAAACAAGATTTATAAATAGTGGATGTAATGAAGGTTTCTCCCAACGGAGTTTCAACAGATAAGTCAAAGTCTAATTTCTCCGGAGTTAAATTTAAATGTTAAGCACAAGTAGGAGAAATAAAAGAATGGGGGGAATCGGTATCAAATAAAGTATATACTTTATAAGAGTTTATAATTAGCTTACCCGTGATAACTTCGTTCGGGTTCCTCACTTTTTGGGAGGTCACAACAAATGCTCTCCCTTGAACTACCGACTTTGACTTATTTGGGACAACCTTTGGTGTCTCTATCCCAGCTGGACTTGACTTCACTACATGACAAAATTGGGCTAGGTGACATTCTCTTCTGCAATTATAACATGCTTTGGGTTGCTGCTTATAGTTTGGACTGATGTGTCCCTCCCCTCCGCATTTGTAGCATACGACCGGTGGTCATTCTCCTTCCTTGAAAATGGGTGCTGGTGCTGCTATCTTTCCATCATTATTGAACCTTCTCTTCTTGAAATTTCCACTTCTATTATCTTGGCCATGATTACCGAAGTGGTTACCATTTCTGACATGTTGATTTCCTCCACATTTGTCGTCACCGCTTCGCTGACAACTACCACTGGTATTATTGTTTTGCCAGCTGCTATCGCTTGGTTGGGCTAACTCATTATTGCGCTCCAATAACTAAGCCATCTTCACAACATCTGAATACAAGTAAAGTTTGTGAGAAATGAGGTATTGACTTATTTCGGATTTTAAACCTCTTAGAAACATCCGCGTCATACGCTCCTCATTATCTACCAAATGGAATGCAAACCGGGACAACTCGGCAAACTTAGCCTCGTATTACGATACGGTCATATTGTTTTGTTCCAGCTTGATAAATTCTACCTCCTTCACATGACGAATACTTTCAGGAAAGTACTTATCGTTGAAAAATTCTTGGAACTTCTCCCAAGACATCTTCAATGCGGCAGGCTGAGTACATTTTACAGATTCCCACCAATGATCTACCTCTCCTCGAAACATGAAGGTGGCAAAGGGAACCTTTTGCTCCTCGAAGCATCCCAAGACATCAAATATCTTGGTGATCTTCTTAATCCACGTCTCTGCCTTAAGTGGTTCTGGCTTTTCCAAAAACTCCGATGGTTCCAGCTCCTTGAATTGCCTAGCGATGACCAGCCGTGAGTTGCCAGTATTTCCACCTGCATTTTGAACATGAGTTTCTCTTACTTGGTGTTGCATGAATTACAGAAAGTCCTAAACACCCCATCGTTCATCATTTGATCGGTGTTGTTGTTTACATTCAGATTATTGCATTCCTGATGCACATTATCCTCGTTATTGACCATCGGTGACTCAACGATCTCATGTGCTCTTTTGTTTATCTCAACATTTTCAGATGTCATTTTCAAACACTGCCACAAAACAAGGGTTAATTGACATACCATATATTATTCATATATTCTGACCGACCAATTAAATAACAATTAAGCTTAGGTAGGTCATACTAGCGAAGGATTTAGCCGTCTCTTCCCTCCTAGTTCTAGCCTGGAATCTCGGCCAGGGATCATATCCCTAAGCTTTGATACCAACTGTGACGCCCCCAAAATAGGTATACACAACCTATTCTTAGTCGTCAAATACATGGTACAAAATTTAAATACAAACTTCATTAATACAATACGACAACCGTAAGTTGAGAGTTTTAACACAAATATTGTCTCGTAGACAGTATCCAAACTCAAATGGAGTCCTCATTATAATTATTATCACACTATTTTATAAAATAGTGATGACTACTATAGCCACCATCTTGGACCATCACTCCGTTCCCCGACTAGTCCCAGTTATATTTTCATTTCCTGAAGACAACAATGAAATCAAAGGGTGAGCTCAACTAGCCCAGTAAAAAATATTATGACAAAGATAATTCAGAATAAATTATTGTTAGCCTTCAACAGTGTAAAACTGATAGAATATAATAGACAACAAGTCTAACTGCAGCGGAACAAGCAATCCATTAGAAGAGTCAAGTAGAGCATAATATATACTATCTTCTATGATTTAAAAGTTCATCATCAATATTTTATTGCTGTAAGACAGCTCAATAAATAATCCAAATCATCGAATTATCCATGCACTACGGGCCAAGGATATTCGTTAGTATCACATTCATGAATTATTCATGCACTACGGGCCAAGGATATTCATTATTATCACATCCACGAATTATCCGTACACTACGGGCCAAGGATATTCGTTTGTATCACTAGTGGTCATGATCATGCCAACAACTGTCCATCAATTCACTACGGGCCAATGAGGACATTTACCACATCATTTGTAACATTACAGGTCATGATTATATCGATACATAGTCATAATCATACCAATCAACAGTCCATCTATGCACTACAGATCAAAGATGACTTTCATCACAATATAAGCATGAGGATGATGACAATGATATAAAAATTTAATTAAGCAAGAGCAAGGATAAATTTTGAAGATTTATAAATCAATTTATCTAGAGTTCAAGAATGTCTAAATTGTAAACATAATAACTGCTTTATAGAGTAAAATTCAAGATTAATATTCATGTATCAGAAAAGAAATTAATTTTTTATCATGAATAGTACCCCGGATGAATAGTACCCCGTGAATAGTACTTCATGAATTGTGCCCAGGCATGAAAAGATCAAAATTTAACAAGAATGTTCAGAAAAATATTCTTATGAAACGATACTAGATGAAGCTCAAATTTCAAAGATATTCTACTAATTTCAAAGAGTATAGAAGCAATACTTAACAAAATGAGTGTACTTCTTACTGGTATAGCGGGGATATTCTTGAAGAAAAACTTACACTATTTGCTACACTCAAAGTTTATTTAACTTAAAAGAAATACGCTCAATATTAGAGAAGAAGAATTCTCTGATTTTAGTGTAATTTTCATTTCTAAACTAAGCATCCTATTTATAGGAGAATGACATGATACTATTTGAATTAGAAAACTACGGACTGCATAGTGACATATCATAGACGAATTCTTCACGGGCGAATTTTGAAAAATTTTAATTTTACTATAATGCACTACGCAAACACTATGCAGTATTGTGCAACACTATGCATAATAAAATATAATATGATCTATTTTATATATAAAACAAAACTTATAATATATATATATATATATATATATATATATATATATATATATATATATATATATATATATAAGAAAAATTGAGATAACTTTCTACTGACGATTTTGAAAAATGAGTTAGCGGGGGTCCATGTAATAAGCCAAATTTACAACAAATAATTCATAAAAGCCCCTCTATTTATCTCAATTCATTTGGCTTCACTAAACACATTTTTAATAACATTTATTTATCATTAATATTATAACTCGCAATATTAACAACTAGATCATTCGCAGGAAAGAGGGGGCTTTCCGATAATGATTTTTTCTTATTGACGCGCAATTAGGTGACCAAGCCCCTTTCCTAAACAGAACTTTCTAGACATCGTAAATAATATAAATAATAATATGAATAACTTTGTCATTTTAATTATTGATTTAATAATATAAAATATTGTGACAATAATTGAATCAATAATGTGAGATACTATACATCAACTACTGTAGCAATAATTGAATAAAATTGAGTGACTTCTCACGTAAGCATCAATAATCAAAGATATTATACAATATTGTGTGCTACTATGCAACCACGCGTATTATTGTACTTTTATCACCGGGTATTTCAACAGTTAATGGTAAAACGTTTGCCGTTATTTTTATAAAAAGTTATTTCTGTCATTTTCTAACTCCGACAGTAATTTCGTTGTGGGGTCTATCAATGATTGTGTCGTCATACGAATATTCCCTGACAAAACGAATATTCCCGACAAAATGAATATTTTATGACAACTTACTTATTTTGTAAAATTTGTAAATATTACCCACAACTGTAATATTATATCAAATCAACACCTTATTATTCGAAAAGATATTTTGAAAAAATTAAATCTTTATTCATAAAAGTTGGGGTCTTACAGAATTCAAATCAAAATGAGGACTCCCTCATTTATTTCACATGTTTAAAAATATTTTATAATTATTAAAAAGAATTCCAAATTCAATTTGCTCTCTTCAATCTCATTTTATTCTTATACCATAAATTTATTATAATAATATTACCCTTTAAATTATAAAAATTATACTATTATATTATCACATTATACTATTATAATGTAATATTATAATAATATATAAATATATTATCGGAGAGGATAATTATGTTTCATAAAAAAATAATAACTTTCGACAATTGTCTCATTCTAAAATTCCTCTATTTATATCAAAATTTAAAGAAATATTTAATTACCATATTCATCAATTATTTACAATTCTTTAATAATTATTTTTAATTAATATTATAGATTCACAATACTAACAACCAAATCGTTCCCAGGAAAGAGGGGACTTTCCGATAAGGATTTCTCCTTATCATAGCGCAATTATATAACCTAACCCCTTTCCTCGACAGAACTTTCTAGACATTATCAATAATGCTATCTAATAATATCTTTTCAATAATATGAGTTACTGTGTCGTGACAATTATTGAATCAATAATATAAAATACTATTTAATTATCACTATAGAAATTATTGTATCAATAATATGAAAGACTGTGCAATTTGAGTACTGTACCAATTATTGAGTGACTTCTTACGTAAGAATCAATAATTAGAGATATTGTGCAATAGCGTGTGCTACTATGCAACCACGCATATTATTGTACTTTTATCACCGGGTATTTCAACAGTTTTTACGGTTAAAGTTTTGCCGTTACTTTTATAAAAATGTTATTTCTGTCGCTTTCTATGTAAGACCCCAATTTTATGAATAAAGATTTAATTTTCTCCAAATATCTTTTTGAATAATAAGGTGTTTATTTGATTTAATGTTATAGTTGTGGGTAATATTGTGACGCCCCCAGAATAGGTGTACAACACCCATTCTGAGTCGCCAAATACATGGTACAGAAAGCAAACTACAACTTCAATAATACAATTGTCGTGCAAAATACGACAACACATACTGTGAGTTTAAATACAAATATTGTCTTCTAGACAATATCCACTCTCAAATAAATCCTCCTTACAATTATTCAAACACTATTTTACAGAAATAGTGAGGACTGCTAATACATCTTTCTAGAACCATCACTCCATACCCCGACTAGATCCTGCTATGTTCTCACCTCCTGAGAAGAAAAATGGAACAAAAAGGAAAAGGGTGAGCTCAACTAGCCCAGTAAAGAATATTATGACTAAGATAATATACAACAAATTATCGTTAGTCTTCAACAGGGAAAAATCTGATAAAATATAATCGACAACAAGTTTTAGATCAACAACTGCAGCGGAAACAGCAAACCATTAGAAGAGTCAAGTAGAGAAAGAATTCTACTATCTTCTAAGATTTAAAAGTCCATCATCAATATTTTATCCCTGTAACATCAATTAATAATCATCTTTAACCAAATATTCATCTTTGCACTACAGGCCAAAGATATTCATTTGTATCATCAGTCGGTCATGTTCATCTCAACACCTGTTCATCTTTGCACTACAGGCCAAAGATATTCATCAAGTAATTATACATCTTTGCACTACAGGCCAAAGATATTCAGTAATATCATCATTTAGGACTGAGGATGATGAAAAATATCTTAAAGAGAACGAATCCAATGAGACAGAAGGACAAATAGTAGGGATTCGTATAACAGTTTATCCAAGATCAATAATACTTCATAATAATCAATTGTGAAGCAGAATTAAAAATAAAGATCAAAACATGGATACAATCAAAGATAGTAACCATAATAGACATCTTGGACAAAAAGGGAAAATTTTATTTTTCGGTGAATAGTGCCGTATTCGTGAATAGTGCCGTATACGTGAATAGTAACCCCCGACACAAAAAGTTCCAAATTTGATAAAAACTCATATCAATATTTCAGCATAATGATATTGAAGAAAATAATATCATTAAGAAGAAAATAATATCCCTTACCTCAAAATATCAGTACTTCTGGTCGGAATACCGGTATAAGGCTGAAAGAAACTTGCTCTGATGAATAGAAACTCTCAAAGTATCTAAATACTCACAAAATACACTCAATAATCTAGAGAGAGAAAGAGAGAAAACTTGTTTCTGGTGTGATTTTCAATTCTAACTTAGCCCTCTATTTATAGGAAAATTTTGGTAGGTTTGACCTGCAACCTGATGGCTTTACCTGCTACTATTCCCACCTACCACATTTGAAATATAATTCAGCACATTTCTTCACCAACCACAAGTGGGGCCCACCAATTCTAGAATTTTCCATCAAAATGATAAACTCCGAAAATTCAACAATTTCTGAACCAGTCATCTCGTAAAATTCATAATAAATCATACGTTCATTTTTAACGGTTCAAAATTTGTGGACATATACTCAACTTATATATGTATAACATATCCAAAAATTACCACGATCCAACGGTCGGATTAAAAATTATAACACCCGCAATATTTCTCAAAAACCCTGATTTGATTTTTAATACCTCCATTCCGATAAAAATACTGATAAAACACCTCAACATTAACTCCTTCATTTTTAACCACAAAAATATATCCCTCATTTATATCCACATAAAATAAATATTTCCTTATCATATGAATCAATAATTAATTATTCACAAATAATATTACAGAATCACATTTATGACAACCAGGCCGTTCCCAGGAAAGAGGGGGCTTTCCAATAAGGATTTCTCCTTACTGGCGCGCAATTAGATGACCAAACCTCTCCTTAGACAGAACTTTCTAGACATTGCCAATAATGTTATCTAATAATATTATTCAAATAATATGAATTATTGATCTGATAATGAAAAATACTGTGCAGCAACAATTATTGAAACAACAATAATATAAAATATCAATGCAACAATTATTGAATCAATAAAATAAAATATTGAACAATAACTACTGTAACAATTATTGAGTAGTGCCTTCTTACGTAAGAATCAATAATTGGTGCAATACCGTGTGCTACTGTATTTTAACCACCGGGTATTCCAACAGTATTAACGGTAACAACTACGCCGTTATTTATAAACAACTTATACTTGTCGTTTTCTTCATCCAATCGCTTTCCGTTATGGGGCCCACACAAGGCTGCGTCGTCGTACGAATATTCCCCGACAGCAAGAATATTCCACGACCAACCGAATATTCACCGACCAAAAATAAATATTTTATAACCACTTGCTTATTTTGTAAAATTTGCACATTTCACCCATAACCAAAGTATTATATCAAATTAACCCCTTATTATTCACAATAATATTTAGAGAAAATTTGATTTTATTCATTAATAAGTTGGGGTCTTACAACCTCCCCTCCTTATGAAATTTCGTCCTCGAAATTGACGTACGTACCTGATGTTTCAAAAAGGTGAGGATACCTCGCTTTCATTTCTGATTCCAACTCCCAGGTCATTTCTTCAATAGCATGGTTTCTCCACAAAACCTTAACTTGTGGTATAACCTTCGTGCGTAGGACATGCTCTTTCCTATCCAAGATCTTAACAGGTACCTCCTCGTACGTTAAATCTTCAGCTATCTCGTCTGGTTCTAACTCAATAATGTGGTTCGGGTCTTTAACATATTTACGAAGCATAGATATGTGAAAAACATTATGAACACGAGACATGCTTGGAGGTAATGCGAGTCTATATGCCACATTTCCTATTCGCTCAAGAATCTCAAATGGACCAACAAATCTTGGATTGAGCTTTCCTCTCTTCCCAAATCTTGTAACTCCCTTCCATGGTGCAACACGTAACAATACATGATCCCCAATATTAAATTCCACGTCCTTCCGATGAAGATCCGCATAACTCTTTTGTCGATCCTGTGCCGTTTGTATACGTTGTCGAATCGTTTGGATCTTCTCTGTAGTAATGCGTACCAATTCTGGTCCCAACAATGTTGCTTCACCCACCTCGTCCCAGCATACTGGAGAACGACATTTTCTTCCATACAACGCCTCAAATGGAGCCATACCTATGCTCGCCTGATAACTGTTGTTGTAGGAGAATTCCACCAATGGTAGGTACTTATCCCAACTCCCTTTGAGATCTAAGACACAAAGTCTTAATAGATCTTCAAGAGTTTGAATAGTCCTCTCTGATTGTCCGTCCGTTTGAGGATGGTATGCTGAACTGAATCGTAAATCCGTGCCCATAGCTTTCTGCAAGCTAACCCAAAATCGTGAAGTGAATCTTGGGTCACGATCCGAAACTATGGATACTGGCATGCCATGCAATCTCACAATCTCGTTCACGTACATACTAGCAAGACGTTCAAGGGAATAAGTCTCACGTATCGGCAAGAAATGAGCGGACTTGGTTAATCTATCAACAATAACCCAAATCGCATCTATGCCTTGAGAAACCTTGGGAAGACCTGTAACAAAATCCATAGTAATGTGTTCCCACTTCCATTTCGGGATCTCAAGTGGTTGCAATGGACCCTTTGGCACTTGATGCTCCGCCTTTACACGTTGACAAGTTAAACACCTCGAGATAAACTCCGCGATCTCTCTTTTCATATTGCTCCACCAAAATGTATGTCGAAGATCGTGATACATTTTGGTACTCCCAGGATGGATTGCAAACGGTGTGTTGTGTGCCTCCATCATTATTCTATGCTTCAAGTCAAAATCGTTAGGAACACAAAGTCTGGAGTTGACTCGAAGTATTCCTTCTTCATCGATTCTTGCTTCTGGAATAGCACCTTCTTGCACTTTCTTCTTCATACGCATCAGCTCTATATCCGTAGCTTGAGCAGCTTTAACTTTATCGATTAAAGTCGGTTCTACTCGTATATTTGATATCATCATGTGGGTACTTGGAGCCTTCATCTCTATCTCCATCCTTTGCAAGTCATACAAAATGGGCCTTTGTGTTAAAAACATTGCACTCGTACCCGCATATGATCTTCTACTCAATGCGTCAGCTACTACGTTTGCTTTTCCAGGATGGTATTGGATGGTATGATCGTAATCTTTCAACAGCTCAAGCCAACGTCGTTGCCGCATGTTGAGTTCCTTTTGGGTGAAGAAATATTTGAGGCTTTTATGATCTGTATAGATCTCCACTTTCTCCCCATACAGGTAGTGTCTCCAGATCTTCAACGCAAAAACGACTGCTGCCAACTCCAAATCATGAGTAGGATAATTCCTCTCATATTCTTTGAGTTGTCGTGAGGCATAGGCTATGACTTTCCCATGTTGCATGAGAACACATCCTAACCCTTTGCCTGAAGCATCGCTGTAGATAACAAATCCATCCGAACCAGATGGTATTGTCAAAACAGGTGCCGAAATGAGTCTCCTCTTGAGTTCTTGGAAACTCTTCTCGCATTCCTCACTCCATACGAATTTTGTATCTTTCCGAGTCAGCTGAGTTAACGGAGTAGCGATTCGAGAAAATCCTTCCACAAATCTCCGATAATAACCAGCTAAGCCCAGAAAGCTACGTACTTCGGTTACCGACTTCGGTTGCTCCCAACTTTGTATGGCTTCAATCTTCGCCGGGTCGACAGATACTCCATGTTTTGACACCACGTGCCCAAGGAATGCTACTTCCTCAAGCCAGAACTCGCATTTCTTCAGTTTGGCATATAGCTTGTTTTCACGAAGCCTTTGCAGTACCAGCTTCAAATGGCGCTCATGATCTTCACGGCTTTTGGAATAGATGAGGATGTCATCAATAAAGACAACAACGAACTGATCCAAATATTCTTTGAATACACGGTTCATCATATCCATGAAGGCAGCAGGAGCATTAGTCAATCCAAAAGACATTACTAAGAATTCATAATGCCCGTACCGAGTTCTGAAGGCAGTCTTTGGAATATCCTCAGTTTTAATCTTCAGCTGATGATATCCAGAACGAAGATCGATCTTTGAAAAGAATTGTGCTCCTTGCAACTGGTCAAACAGGTCATCAATGCGAGGTAGCGGATACCTATTCTTGATGGTGACATGGTTCAATTCTCGATAGTCAATACAAAGTCGCATACTCCCGTCTTTCTTCTTTACGAATAAAACAGGAGCACCCCAAGGAGACGTACTAGGACGAATAAAACCGATGTCCAACAACTCCTGTAGTTGGACTTTTAACTCCTGAAGTTCAATAGGAGCCATTCGATATGGGGTTTTAGAAATGGGCTTTGTACCGGGTTCAAGGTCAATAAAGAATTCAATTTCTCGTTCCGGGGGTAGACCGGGAAGTTCTTCAGGAAATACATCGGAAAATTCTCTAACAATAGAAATATTATTCAAATCTGACTTGTCTTTGTTCAAATCCATAACATGGGCTAAGAAAGCTTGACATCCGTTTTTCAATAAACGAATAGCTTTGTGGCTTGATATGACAGTGACTGATTTTAGTGGTTTAGTAGTTTGAATTCGTATGACAGGTTGGTTAGGAATATGAAAACTAACAACCTTACGAAAACAATCAATTTTAGCATGATGAGTGGTTAACCAATCAATTCCTAAAATCACATCAAAAGCAAGTATCTTTAAAGAGATAAGATCAACAGGTAATGTGATAGTGCCAACTTGGATCATGCAAGATTTATAAACTGTAGATGTAACGAAGGTTTCACCCAACGGAGTTTCAACAGATAAGTTAAAGTCCAATTTCTCCGGAGTCAAGTTTAAACGTTGAGCACAAGCAGGAGAGATAAAAGAATGGGTAGAACCGGTATCTAGTAAAGTATAAACTTCGCAAGAATTCAAGATTAGCTTACCCGTGATCACCTCGTTCGGGTTTCTCGCGTTTTGGCCAGTAACGACAAACGCCCTTCCAGGAACCGCTGATTTCGACTTATCCGGGATAACTTTTGGAGTCACCATCCCCGCTGAACTTGGTTTTGCTACAGAACACTCTCGAGCTATATGACCTTCCTTTCCACAGTTATAACATACCTTGGATTGTTGTGGGCAGTTTGGGCTGATATGTCCCTCTTTCCCACATTTGTAACATACGACCGGTGGTCGTTCTCCTCCCCTAGAAACAGTTGATGTTTGTGCTGACGTCTTCACGTTATCATTGTTGTACCTTCTCTTCTTGAAATCTCCTCCCGACTCGCTCCTTCTATTATCACGACCACGATTACCACCAGAGTGGTTACCGCTTTTGTCCGAATGTTTTCCTCCCTGCTGGTTTTCATTGCTTCGATGACTGCCGCCACCGGTATGACCCTGGTTGTGGTCCCTCGGTTGCACATACTCATTATCTCGCTCTAATAATTGAGCCCTGTTTACAACATCTGAATATAAAAAAAATTTATGAGAGATAAGATATTGCCGAATCTCGGGTTTTAGACCTCTCAGAAACATCCTTGTCATTCGTTCCTCATTTTCGACCAAATGAGGTGCAAACCTGGATAACTCTGCAAACTTCGCCTCGTACTGGGACACCGTCATGTTGTTTTGTTCCAGTCTAATAAACTCAACCTCCTTCATATGACGAATACTTTCAGGAAAGTACTTGTCATTGAACAGTTTTTGAAATGTTTCCCAGGACATGTTGAGTGCGTCAGGCTGGGTACGCTTCACAGACTCCCACCAGTAGTCTGCCTCACCGCGGAACATAAATGTGGCGAATGGAACCTTCTGTTCCTCCGTGCATCCCAAGACATCAAATATCTTGGTAATTTGCTTGACCCACGTTTCCGCCATGATCGGATCCGGCTTTCCCTTAAATTCTGGTGGTCCCAATTCTTTGAACTGCTTAGCTGTGACAAACCGCGCGTTGTTATCATTTCCACCCGTATTCTGCACACGAGTCTCCCTCGTCTGATTTTGCATGAACTGCAAAAAGCTCCTAAACATTCCATCATTCATCGTTTGCTCGGTAACGTTGTTTACAGGAGGAATATTGCCTTCCTGTTGCACGTTCCCCTGGGTAGTGATCAAAGGTGTCTCCACGGTCTGATTTACTCCATTATTAACGTTCTCAGCTGCCATTCTTAAATACTGCCATAAAACAAGGGTTAATAGTCATGTCATATATTATCCCTATACTCTGACCGACCAAATAAACACCAAATAAACTTAGTCAGGTCATACTAGCGAAGGAATTCCCCGTCTCTCCCCTCCTAGTTCTTGTCTCACATCTCAGCCAGGGATCATATCCCTAAGCTCTGATACCAACTGTGACGCCCCCAGAATAGGTATACAACACCCATTCTGAGTCGCCAAATACATGGTACAGAAAGCAAACTACAACTTCAATAATACAATTGTCGTGCAAAATACGACAACACATACTGTGAGTTTAAATACAAATATTGTCTTCTAGACAATATCCACACTCAAATAAATCCTCATTACAATTATTCAAACACTATTTTACAGAAATAGTGAGGACTGCTAATACATCTTTCTAGAACCATCACTCCATACCCCGACTAGATCCTGCTATGTTCTCACCTCCTGAGAAGAAAAATGGAACAAAAAGGAAAAGGGTGAGCTCAACTAGCCCAGTAAAGAATATTATGACTAAGATAATATACAACAAATTATCGTTAGTCTTCAACAGGGAAAAATCTGATAAAATATAATCGACAACAAGTTTTAGATCAACAACTGCAGCGGAAACAGCAAACCATTAGAAGAGTCAAGTAGAGAAAGAATTCTACTATCTTCTAAGATTTAAAAGTCCATCATCAATATTTTATCCCTGTAACATCAATTAATAATCATCTTTAACCAAATATTCATCTTTGCACTACAGGCCAAAGATATTCATTTGTATCATCAGTCGGTCATGTTCATCTCAACACCTGTTCATCTTTGCACTACAGGCCAAAGATATTCATCAAGTAATTATACATCTTTGCACTACAGGCCAAAGATATTCAGTAATATCATCATTTAGGACTGAGGATGATGAAAAATATCTTAAAGAGAACGAATCCAATGAGACAGAAGGACAAATAGTAGGGATTCGTATAACAGTTTATCCAAGATCAATAATACTTCATAATAATCAATTGTGAAGCAGAATTCAAAAATAAAGATCAAAACATGGATACAATCAAAGATAGTAACCATAATAGACATCTTGGACAAAAAGAGAAAATTTTATTTTTCGGTGAATAGTGCCGTATTCGTGAATAGTGCCGTATACGTGAATAGTGCCGTATACGTGAATAGTAACCCCCGACACAAAAAGTTTCAAATTTGATAAAAACTCATATCAATATTTCAGCATAATGATATTGAAGAAAATAATATCATTAAGAAGAAAATAATATCCCTTACCTCAAAATATCAGTACTTCTGGTCGGAATACCGGTATAAGGCTGAAAGAAACTTGCTCTGATGAATAGAAACTCTCAAAGTATCTAAATACTCACAAAATACACTCAATAATCTAGAGAGAGAAAGAGAGAAAACTTGTTTCTGGTGTGATTTTCAATTCTAACTTAGCCCTCTATTTATAGGAAAATTTTGGTAGGTTTGACCTGCAACCTGATGGCTTTACCTGCTACTATTCCCACCTACCACATTTGAAATATAATTCAGCACATTTCTTCACCAACCACAAGTGGGGCCCACCAATTCTAGAATTTTCCATCAAAATGATAAACTCCGAAAATTCAACAATTTCTGAACCAGTCATCTCGTAAAATTCATAATAAATCATACGTTCATTTTTAACGGTTCAAAATTTGTGGACATATACTCAACTTATATATGTATAACATATCCAAAAATTACCACGATCCAACGGTCGGATTAAAAATTATAACACCCGCAATATTTCTCAAAAACCCTGATTTGATTTTTAATACCTCCATTCCGATAAAAATACTGATAAAACACCTCAACATTAACTCCTTCATTTTTAACCACAAAAATATATCCCTCATTTATATCCACATAAAATAAATATTTCCTTATCATATGAATCAATAATTAATTATTCACAAATAATATTACAGAATCACATTTATGACAACCAGGCCGTTCCCAGGAAAGAGGGGGCTTTCCAATAAGGATTTCTCCTTACTGGCGCGCAATTAGATGACCAAACCTCTCCTTAGACAGAACTTTCTAGACATTGCCAATAATGTTATCTAATAATATTATTCAAATAATATGAATTATTGATCTGATAATGAAAATACTGTGCAGCAACAATTATTGAAACAACAATAATATAAAATATCAATGCAACAATTATTGAATCAATAAAATAAAATATTGAACAATAACTACTGTAACAATTATTGAGTAGTGCCTTCTTACGTAAGAATCAATAATTGGTGCAATACCGTGTGCTACTGTATTTTAATCACCGGGTATTCCAATAGTATTAACGGTAACAACTACGCCGTTATTTATAAACAACTTATACTTGTCGTTTTCTTCATCCAATCGCTTTCCGTTATGGGGCCCACACAAGGCTGCGTCGTCGTACGAATATTCCCCGACAGCAAGAATATTCCACGACCAACCGAATATTCACCGACCAAAAATAAATATTTTATAACCACTTGCTTATTTTGCAAAATTTGCACATTTCACCCATAGCCAAAGTATTATATCAAATTAACCCCTTATTATTCAGAATAATATTTAGAGAAAATTTGATTTTATTCATTAATAAGTTGGGGTCTTACAAATATTGTAACAACCCAATATTTTCTATATAATTAAATCAGAAATTTTGCGTATAAATTTTTTTAAGGATGAGGATTTGTACAAGATAAGGTGTATATGTATTTATGCGATAAATAAAAATATATTTATTACATGAATATTTACAAATAATTTTATTTTAGAATTAATGATTATTATAAATTATATTCTTATAATAATTAATTTTATAATAGAAATATTTTTATTAATTATTTTCCATGAAAATATAATCATATATCATTTAAATAATATATGAAGTGATTTTTAGAATAATTATAATAATTATTTTATTATATGAATTTTAGTACAGATTATTAAGTTAATTATTTTACCTTAATTATTAAGGTTAAATATGAAAGAATAAATCAGATATGGAATCCAAACCCTAATTTTGGATTTTTATCAAGGGATGAGAATAATAATATAATACTAATTATATTTTGATTTTTCAGTGCTATAAATAGGTACTGTATATAGCAAATGGCAATGGTGGGTCAATTATGGTGCATTATGTCCCTAATTTCATTGTGAGAAACCCTAAATTGAAACTCAATTGTGAGTTTAAGTCTGTTGTATAACTGTGTTATATGATTTATGTTCTGTATTAAATGATTAATTAGGTAAACCCTAATTAAAATCTAGAAACCCTAATCTTTAGAAGAAAAAAACCCTAATTATATTGTGATTAGTCAGAAATTGTATTAATGTGATTGATATCATGTATAGTAGGTTTTATTGGTAATTATGGAAAACTTAATTAGTAATTTAAAACCATATTATCTAGAAACCATAATTTGGTAATTAAGGAAACTCTAATTTCAAAATTTAAGAAATTAAATTTTTTTTATACAAACCCTAAATTGCTAGATATTATAAATGATTTGTGCTAAACCTTAGGGTTAAACCCTAAGGGTTTGCAAGATTACAAGAATGCCATTAAATTTGTGAGCGAAATGACTAAAATGCCCCTCTAGCATTATTTAAGATAACTTGTGTATATTGCAATAATTGAGTTGGTGAACTACTTCAACCACCCCATGTGACTTAAAATGCTAGCAAACCAAGCAACCTCAGCCAATTCATGCATCTAGCATTATATATATATATATATATATATATATATATATATATATATATATATATATATATATATATATATATATATATATATATATAGATTGAAGAGAGAGAAATGTCATTTGGTAGCCTAAATTTTTGCACAACCCTCAACCATTCTCTCTCAACCCCAAACCTCCGAAATTTCCTTCATATATCAGTCATAAATCCAGCCCCACGAAATCCACTAACAAATCAGAAGCTCAAATACAAGATAGATCAAAGAAAAGGTATAAACCCTAGCCATGAAATCTGACCATCGATCTTGTGTTAGATGTTAGGTTTGAATGTTAGAATATGTTATTTGTAGTCCATATAGATGATCTGGGTTTATAGATGTTAGATCCATAACATCTATAGGCTCGGATTTGAAGATTTTCAAAATCTAGAAAACTGAGAAATATGGTCTGACAACCTAATGTCAGATCCCATAGATCTCAGTATGTTTTGTGTTTTTGTTGTTTTAATGTTTGATCTTGTAGTATGTTATATGGACTTTGCTCTGGACTTGAAATCAGGCTTAGATCATGTCCAGAACAAACGTTATTCAAGATCAAACTCAGTTAACCGACCATGACCAAGAGTTTCTGGGCAGCCCAGAAACTCAAGAACACTGTCTGACAACATTTTCTCAAGCCTATAACTGTCAGGTGTTAAGTGTTTTGTCGATGTTGTTGTATCTAATTTGTAGCATGTTAGTGGTACTCCAGATCCATGTTTTTAAATCACTCAAACAATCAACAGATTGTAAGTAGTGGATGGTCAAAGTATCCTACTCGGCATTGACTTACATTTTCTGGGCAACCCAAAATCTGTTCTTCAGTGTCTGACAAGATGTTCCTGATCCCAGATCTTGCATTATTTTGATGTTTTGATTGTGTTAATGTATCTAGACTATACTCTGGTATGTGTACTACATATATGTGTTCATACATCACCTAGATAATCAACAGAATGAAAGTTATTTAAGGTCAAACTACCCTGCTCGTTCACAGATGCGATTTTCTGGAAAACCCAAAAACCGTATGAACAAGGTTTTCTGACAACCTTTGACTGGTTGCTATCTAATGATTTTGATGTAGTTAGGTTAACCTGATGACTGATAAATGTACCTTAGCATGTATACTACAATCTTGAACCACTATAACATCTTTAAAGAGACCAGAACATATAGGAATTTAAGCCAAATGAACCCTTTAAGCTGTCTGGGTTTCTGGAAAACCCAGAAGCTCTGACAGTGATTTTACAAGGCCAGATCTTTCATCTATTTTACATTATGACCATGATTAGTTGTTGACTTATGTAGTGTTACAACCCTACTACAAGACCATTACAAGACCCTGTCCAGAAACAACCTAACCAGCAAGTTATAGACAGCCAAACGTGACACCATGAACACTGACTATCAGTGTTCTTGGCCCTCAAGAACACCTATAGAGAAAGAAATCGTCGCTAAAGCCTTTAGCGACGGATTTAATTAATTTAATTTCCTAAATTCTGAAAAATGCTTTAAAAATAGAAATAAATTTCTAAAAATTATAAAATCAATTTTAAAAATTATTTTAAATTATAAAAATTAACTTTTGATAAATTGACATATTTTTCATTAATATTACTATTTATTTGAATATTAATGATATTAAATTTATTTAATAAATGTATTAAATAAATGAGTTAAAAATGATTTTTTATATTATAAAAATTATTTTAAATGATAATAAGAGGTTTAAAAATATTTTAAGTTATAAATCATGACTTTTAATATTTTAACGTAATTTTCATTAATAATTTAATAATTATGATAATGAGTTTATTTAATATTTATATTAAATAAATAGTTTAAAAATGGTTTTAATGATTTGAAAATCATTTAAAATGGATATAAATGAATTAAAAATATTTTAAGTTATACTTAATGACTTTTAATATTTTGATAAATAAAACATTAATACTTTAATATTAATGATAATTATTTTAAAATAATTTTAAATATTTTAAAAATCATTTAAGGGTAATATAAATACTTTAAAAATATTTTAAGTTATTATAAATAACTTTAATATTTTGGAAATATTTTCATTAATAATTTAATATTAATTAAATGTTAATGATAATTGAATTGTTTAATATTTAAATTATTTAATAATGATTCCGGTGTTTGAAAATTCATGATAAATTATAATAAATGTTTAAAAATTATATTAAGTCATTTAAAAATAATATGACTGATACTAAGTTACAGGATAGAGTCTTAGACTCGATAATTACCCGATAAAGCAGTCGATACACCGAAATATTTCAGAAATTGATCTAGACTTAGATAATTTAATTAGATATGTATTTATTTGTGATTCAATAGTTGTTAAACATATGTGACAATATGATTAGGTTAAGTGCTGACTGCGAAATGCAGTACTATGTGTTATAGTATATTATTCTAATTGAACGAATGATCTGATTAATGATAGGTCGTGATATAAAAGATAAAACTAAGTTGCAAATTGTAAGCAGCGCATCAGGCAAGTATCTTACCTTTGTATTTTCTTTATGCAATGGACATGAGTAAGAAGTTTCAGAATTATATTATTATTGTACTAGATTATTAACTTTATTGTCGTATAAATTATATCCGATCATTGTTTATCAACATGATATTATATTATATAACTCATATATATATATTCTGTTCGTTAATTTCAAAATATGGTTATACAAGCGTCCTCGTATTATATAACTCATATATATATATATTCTGTTCGTTAATTTCAAAATATGGTTATACAAGCGTCCTCGCTTGAATAATCATTGTATTTAAACACATGTTGATATATATATATATATATATATATATATATATATATATATATATATATATATATATATATATAAAGACGTCTAAGCTATTTAACCCAGCTAGACACAGATTCAGAAATATTGTTGAATAAGATAAAACCTTTTTGTATCCAATCAAATTGTTTTGGTTTGGATTCCAGACTAAGTATGAACATCCCTATCACGGAAAAAATTTTATGCGCCCAAGGCGGACAGAGTGAACTATCATATCGTTCTTGTAATGTAGTATTGATCAATACACGGCTCATTGGGATGATCACCCTCGCCCGTAAGTTATGACGGTTTCCAGATGAAGTTTTGCTAAACCTTATCGAAAATTTAAAACAATGTTCATAGTATGTCACTTAAACCCCCTTTATAGTCAATACGTAGTTTCAAAAATTTGAGATAGAATTGTTATGTTATTATTATCGGATCAGTTTATTTCATAACTATTGAATTATTGTAGAAGTGATGTGTGACAACCCAAAAATAGGTCCATTCCACCCAACCCATTCTGAGTCGTCAAATACATGGTACAGAAAATAACTACAACTTTATTACAACAATTGTCGTGTAAAATACAACAACACATATGATGTGAGTTTGGATACAAATATATACCAAATGTGACATTGGACACCATCATGTATCAGCACCTCACAAAGGTACCTTACATAAAGGTACAGTCAAAAACTGTTTTAGAAACCAGAATCTTTGGGAAGTGCTCAAGGAAACCTTCGTACATGGGAGGCCATGCTTCTAGGTTATGATAGATATCATATGGCCACAGAATTATCCTTGGTTGACCCAATAGACCCCAAAGAAAAATGAGAAGATTACTATCATATTCTTTCCAATGGTGAGTCTTCTCTTGACTTATCATTATCTCCACTGTCTCTAATTGAGAATTAAACTTCAAATAAACACCAAGATTATATAGGTAGTGCTCATAGATATACTCAGCAAGTGGATGAGCACAACCCTGTCTTATGATGACACGAGGTTGTATGTCATTAGACATCTTGTATGATAGTGACGAAACACTCTTCCAACGTTGGGTTCGCCTCACCCTATTTTCTTCACCAAATATAACTACTAAATGATGACCACCATTCTATTCCCTTGTTACCCCCGCTCGACCCAGCTACACTCTTATTACCTGAAAGGAATTGTGAAACAAAAGGGTGAGCATAACTAGCCCAGTAAAGAATATCATGACTAAAGATAAATAAATTATCAATAGCCTTCAACAGTAATAAATCAGAAATTTAGAACATATGGTAGATGATAAAAAATTTCAACCATAGTTGCAGCGGAACGAGCAATCCATTAGAAGAGTCAAATAGACAATAAGGTCTATTATTTTCTCCATGTTAAAAATCCACCAACAATATTTTATCCCGGTAACATCAATCAACAATTCTGGTCCACAATCATATGAATAACTCATAATCATAACTGTAGTTCTAAATTCCTCTTCTCACCCAGGACGAAGATAATTTTCATCGCCTATCTTTACCTGAAATATCAAAGATCATGGTTACACCAAATTATATTTCATGTTCATAATCATACTAATAACTTCATCTTTGCACTACGGCCAAAGATATTTATTTGTATCACTAGTTGGTCATGTTCATCTCAACATCTGTTCATCTTTGCACTACTGGCCAAAGATATTCAACAACATGTCATCTTTGCACTACGGGCCAAAGATATTCATCAACAATTCATCTTTACACTACAGGCCAAAGATATTCCTCAACAGTTCATATTTGCACTACGGCCAAATATATTTATTAACAGTTCATATTTGCACTACATGCCAAATATATTAATATCTTAAAGAAATATATAATCATTTCAGAATTTATATAAACAATAATTATAACCATGTTGATCAATTCACCTTTGCACTTAAGCTAAAGATATTCACTTATAAATTCAATGGTCATGATCATACCAGTCAACAATTCAACTTTGCACTACTGGCCAAAGAGAACACATAGTCATGATCATACCAGAAATCTACCCATCTTTACACTCAAGTCAAAGAGAAATATCATCATTAGGGTTATAAAAATGTCATATATGATAATAAAATCAATATAATCAACATATAGATTTAATCTCAAGAGTAATATTCATAAAGCAACTATAATTTGGTCAGAAAAAGAAACTAATTTTGTCGTGAATAGTAACTCGTGAATAGTAACTCATGAATAGTAAACTCGACACAAAAAGATAGAAATTTCACAATAAAATACATACCAATATTTCGGTATAATGATATTGAAAGAATAATATTTCTTAAGCTTATAAACAATTTGTTTTAATTGTTTATACTTTACTAAATAATGCATTTAATCATCCTAAAATACCAAACTCATAAGATTTCATCACCAATAACCAAAAACCCTCATCAAAAATCTGCATATACCTCATATAGGATTCTCAAGTCATAAAATACTATTTTCTAATTTTCTTACTTCACAAAACATATTTAATTCATTTACTCATAACTAGACCATTTTCTTGAAAAATACCAAATCAGTTCCAAAAATATTTCTTTTCAGGAATTTGGCATAATATAGTCCCATAGTGAACATATATTTTTCTCAAAATTTTTAAAAGTCATTTACTATTTTTCATATGGCCAAAACAGCCGAATATTTAGACATTTATCAAAAATTGTACTTTTATCTAAAAATTCTGAAATTCACAGAGTGTACTCCCTATCATATACATGTACTTCCAATAAAAAATTCATCAATTTTGGAGTTAACCACAAGAAGTTATAAGCGGTTACTTTTAAAATAGTCTTTTATTGTAAAATTCATAACTCTTAATCTATACATCCAAAAATCACCATTTTTGGAAACAATCAAGAAAACTCATCAAAATATCATTTCAAATTTTTTCAAAATTTTTTGAAGGTCAGAAGAATTACGAACTGAAAAACATAATAACCCTTAAAATCTCGTACTATCCCTTACAATCCCTTACCTCAAAAGAGCAGTACTTCTGATCGGTATAAGGTTGAAGAAAACTTTCACTGATGAATAGAAACTCACAAAGTATCTAAATACTCACAAAATACATTCAATAATCTAGAGAGAGAAAGAGAGAAAACTTATGAATTCTGGTGTGATTTTTAATTCTAACTTAGCCCTCTATTTATAGGAAAATGTTAGCACGCCGAAACAGACTTAACCTGCAACCTGATGGCTTTACCTGCTACTATTCTCACCCACCACATTTGAATAAAAATCTCAGCACATTTCTTCACCAACCAGGAGTGGGGCCCACCAATTCTAGAATTTTCCACCAAAATGATTAACTCTGAAAATTCAACAATTTCTGAACCAGTCATCTCGTAAAATTCATAACAAATTATACGTTCATTTTTAACGGTTCAAAATTTGTGGACATATACTCAACTTATATTTGTATAGCATATCCAAATATTACCACGATCCAACGGTCAGATTAAAAATTATAACCCTCGCAAAATATCTTAAAAACCCTAATTTGATTTTCAATACCTCCGTTCCGACAAAAATACAGATAAAACAGGATTTATCCTTATTGGCGCGCAATTAGGTGACCAAACCTCTCCTTAGACAGAACTTTCTAGACATTGCCAATAATATTATCTAATAATATTATTCAAATAATATGAATTATTGATCTGATAATGGGAAATACTATACAGTGACAATTATTGAACAATAATATATATAAAATTTTAACGTGGTAATTATTGAATCAATAAAATAAAATATTGAACAATAATTACTGTAACAATTATTGAGTAGTGCCTTCTTACGTAAGAATCAATAATTTCAAAAATATTGTGCAATACCGTGTGCTAATGTGCAATAACGCGTATTACTGTATTTTAACCACCGGATATTTCAACAGTATTAACGGTAACAACTACGCCGTTATTTGTAAAAACTCAAATTTATCGTTTTCTTCACCCGACAGTTATTCGTTATGGGGCCCACAAATAGCTGCGCCGTCGTATAAATATTTCTCGACAGAAAGAATATTCAACGACCAAACGAATATTCCCCGACAACAATGATTATTTTATAACCACTTGCTTATTTTGAAAAAAAAAATTCACATTTCACCCATAACTTTAAAACTTTTATCAATTTAACCATTTACTGAATAGTAATTATAAGAAAAATTGAATACTTTTATTTCATAAAATTCGGGGTCTTACAATCTCCCCTCCTTATAAAATTTCGTCCCCAAAATTTACGTACCTGGTATTTCGAAGAGTTGAGAATACATTGCTTCCATTTCAGATTCTATCTCTCAGATCATCATGATTTCTCCATTGCTCATCTCTCATGATAACTTTATTTGGTTTCCTCATTTGTTGGGAAGTCATGACAACCGCCATCCCTCGAACTACTCGGCTTTGACTTGTCTGGAGCAGCATTTGGCGTCATCATTACCGTTAGAATATACTTTTTTATAGGACATATTCCTCCCTCAACTGCCTCTTCGTACTCCTCATTCATGATCTGAATCATCAATCTTTGATCCATATCGGATTCAGGTTGACTGCTATGTACAGGGTAATTCAAAACTCGATGTTGGGTTCTCCCAATTACTTTCCAAAAAGACAAATTCATATCATCTATTTTAGCCTTCTTAGATCGAAGATCTCTTTCCACAATATCCACGTGTCGTGCGGCTTTTGCCCATGCATCACTTATTCTCACTCGTTCAGTTTTTTCCTCTTTCAGCTCAGATTCCATTTTTATCATCTTATACTCTGCCAAAGAATGCTTCTGTTCAAGCATCACATATCGGGTAACACAAGCTTGAATTGTTGCATCCTTTTGTTCAACGACCGCCTGTCATTCTTCTGCCTGCTCTTCTAACTCATGAATACGATTTTGAAATTCTACATTTTGATCATATAATACCTCTAATAAACTCTCCTCAGGTAGTTCTTCTTCCTCTTCTTCCTCAGTCTCAGCTGTTAACTCTGCGACTATCTCGGGTGCAACTATCAATTCTTCACTCACCACATGGATATCTCTAATTTCTTCTTCGTCTGACATCACATTATCACGGTTAGTGATTAGAGGTATCCCCACAGTCTCATTCACTCCATTGTTAGCATTCTCAGCTGCCATTCTCAAATACTACCATAAAACAAGGGTTAATTAAACAAATTAACATATCACATAATATCCCGATATTATGACTGACCAACAAATAAGCTTAGGTAGGACACACTAGCGAAGGATTTACTCATCTCTCCCCTCCTAGTTGTATTCCTGATCTCCGCCAGAGATCATATCTCTAAGCTCTGATACCACCTGTGACAACCCCAAAATAGGTCCATTCCACCCAACCTATTCTGAGTTGTCAAATACATGGTACAGAAAATAACTACAACTTTATTACAATAATTGTCGTGCAAAATACAACAACACATATGATGTGAGTTTGGATACAAATATATACCAAATGTGACATTGGACACCATCATGTATCAGCACCTCACAAAAGTACCTTACATAAAGGTACAGTCAAAAACTGTTTTAGAAACCAGAATCTTTGGGAAGTGCTCAAGGAAACCTTCGTACGTGGGAGGCCATGCTTCTAGGTTATGATAGATATCATATGGCCACAGAATTATCCTTGGTTGACCCAATAGACCCCAAAGAAAAACAAGAAGATTACTATCATATTCTTCCCAATGGTGAGTCTTCTCTTGACTTATCATTATCTCCACTGTCTCTAATTGAGAATTATACTTCAAACAAACACCAAGATTATATAGGTAGTGCTCGTAGATATACTCAGCAAGTGGATGAGCACAACCCTGTCTTATGATGACACGAGGTTGTATGTCATTAGACATCTTGTATGATAGTGACGAAACACCCTTCCAACGTTGGGTTCGCCTCACCCTATTTTCTTCACCAAATATAACTACTAAATGATGACCACCATTCTATTTCCTTGTTACCCCCGCTCGACCCAGCTACTCTCTTATTACCTGAAAGGAATTGTGAAACAAAAGGGTGAGCATAACTAGCCCAGTAAAGAATATCATGACTAAAGATAAATAAATTATCAATAGCCTTCAACAGTAATAAATCAGAGATTTAGAAAATATGGTAGATGATAAAAATTTTCAACTATAGTTGCAGCGGAACGAGCAATTCATTAGAAGAGTCAAATAGACTATAAAGTCTATTATCTTATCCATGTTAAAAATCCACCAACAATGTTTTATCCCGGTAACATCAATCAACAATTCTGGTCCACAATCATATGAATAACTCATAATCATAACTGTAGTTCTAAATTCCTCTTCTCACCCAGGACGAAGATAATTTTCATCGCCTATCTTTACCTGAAATATCAAAGATCATGGTTACACCAAATCACATTTCATGTTCATAATCATACTAATAACTTCATCTTTGCACTACGGCCAAAGATATTCATTTGTATCACCAGTTGGTCATGTTCATCTCAACATCTGTTCATCTTTGCACTACTGGCCAAAGATATTCAACAACATGTCATCTTTGCACTACGGGCCAAAGATATTCATCAACAATTCATCTTTGCACTACAGGCCAAAGATATTCCTCAACAGTTCATATTTGCACTACGGCCAAATATATTTATCAACAGTTCATATTTGCACTACATGCCAAATATATTAATATCTTAAAGAAATATATAATCATTTCAGAATTTATATAAACAATAATTATAACCATGTTGATCAATTCACCTTTGCACTTAAGCTAAAGATATTCACTTATAAATTCAATGGTCATGATCATACCAGTCAACAATTCAACTTTGCACTACTGGCCAAAGAGAACACATTGTCATGATCATACCAGAAATCTACCCATCTTTACACTCAAGTCAAAGAGAAATATCATCATTAGGGTTATAAAAATGTCATATATGATAATAAAATCAATATAATTAACATATAGATTTAATCTCAAGAGTAATATTCATAAACCAACTATAATTTGGTCAGAAAAAGAAACTAATTTTGTCGTGAATAGTAACTCGTGAATAGTAACTCGTGAATAGTAACTCATGAATAGTAAACTCGACACAAAAAGATAGAAATTTCACAATAAAATACATACCAATATTTTGGTATAATGATATTGAAAGAATAATATTTCTTAAGCTTATAAACAATTTGTTTTAATTGTTTATACTTTACTAAATAATGCATTTAATCATCCTAAAATACCAAACCCATAAGATTTTATCACCAATAACCAAAAACCTTCATCAAAAATCTGCATATACCTCATATAGGATTCTCAAGTCATAAAATACTATTTTCTAATTTTCTTACTTCACAAAACATATTTAATTCATTTACTCATAACTAGACCATTTTCTTGAAAAATACCAAATCAGTTCCAAAAATATTTCTTTTCAGGAATTTGGCATAATATAGTCCCATAGTGAACATATATTTTTCTCAGAATTTTTAAAAGTTATTTACTATTTTTCATATGGCCAAAACAGCCGAATATTTAGACATTTATCAAAAATTGTACTTTTATCTAAAAATTCTGAAATTCACAGAGTGTACTCCTATCATATACATGTACTCCCAATAAAAATTTCATCAATTTTGGAGTTAACCACAAGAAGTTATAAGCGGTTACTTTTAAAATAGTCTTTTATTGTAAAATTCATAACTCTTAATCTATACATCCAAAAATCACCATTTTTGGACACAATCAAGAAAACTCATCAAAATATCATTTCAAATTTTTCCAAAATTTTTTGAAGGACAGAAGAATTACGAACTGAAAAACATAATAACCCTTAAAATCTCGTACTATCCCTTACAATCCCTTACCTCAAAAGAGCAGTACTTCTGATCGGTATAAGGTTGAAGAAAACTTTCACTGATGAATAGAAACTCACAAAGTATCTAAATACTCACAAAATACATTCAATAATCTAGAGAGAGAAAGAGAGAAAACTTATGAATTCTGGTGTGATTTTTAATTCTAACTTAGCCCTCTATTTATAGGAAAATGTTAGCACGCCGAAGCAGACTTAACCTGCAACCTGATGGCTTTACCTGCTACTATTCTCACCCACCACATTTGAATAAAAATCTCAGCACATTTCTTCACCAACCAAGAGTGGGGCCCACCAATTCTAGAATTTTTCACCAAAATGATTAACTCTGAAAATTCAACAATTTCTGAACCAGTCATCTCGTAAAATTCATAACAAATTATACGTTCATTTTTAACGGTTCAAAATTTGTGGACATATACTCAACTTATATTTGTATAACATATCCAAATATTACCATGATTCAACGGTCGGATTAAAAATTATAACCCTCGCAAAATATCTTAAAAACCCTAATTTGATTTTCAATACCTCCGTTCCGACAAAAATACAGATAAAACACCTCAACATTAACTCTTTCATTTTTAACCATAAAAATATATCCCTCATTTATATCCACATAAAATAAATATTTCCTTATCATATGAATCAATAATTAATTATTCACAGATAATATTACAGAATCACATTTATGACAACCAGGCCATTCCTAGGAAAGAGGGGGCTTTCCAATAAGGATTTATCCTTATTGGCGCGCAATTAGGTGACCAAATCTCTCCTTAGACAGAACTTTCTAGACATTATCAATAATGTTATCTAATAATATTATTCAAATAATATGAATTATTGATCTGATAATGGGAAATACTATGCAGTGACAATTATTGTACAACAATATATATAAAATTTCAACGTAGCAATTATTGAATCAATAAAATAAAATATTAAACAGTAATTACTGTAAAAATTATTCAGTAGTGCCTTCTTACGTAAGAATCAATAATTTCAAAAATATTGTGCAATACCGTGTGCTACTGTGCAATAACGCGTATTACTGTATTTTAACCACCGGGTATTTCAACAGTATTAATGGTAACAACTACGCCGTTATTTGTAAAAACTCAAATTTGTCGTTTTCTTCATCCGACAGTTATTCGTTATGGGGCCCACAAATAGCTGCGCCGTCGTACGAATATTCCCCGATAGAAAGAATATTCCACGACCAAACGAATATTCCCCGACAACAATGATTATTTTATAACCACTTACTTATTTTGAAAAAAAAATTCACATTTCACCCATAACTTTAAAACTTTTATCAATTTAACCATTTACTGAATAGTAATTATAAGAAAAATTAAATACTTTTATTTCATAAAATTCGAGGTCTTACATGATGTATAAAGAAAACATTTAATCTTTTCAGCTAAATATAATTATAATTGTTATTACTTGCTGGGCACTCAAATGCTCATCCTTACTTAATTTAAATGTTTTCAGCTAAGTGTGAAGAACTAGAAAGCTCATGAAGAAACAAAGAAAAGGAAAGCTAACCAAATAAGATTCGTGGTAGTTTATGTATTAGTTCGGTATTATTAAGACAGGTATGATATATATTATCTATCATGTATTGTAATGAATGTTTAAAGGTCTCGTACCTGAGAATTAGACTCTGATGATATGTAAATTAAGTTTGATTCTATATTATTGTTATTATTATTAGTATTATTTCGCTCATAGAAATGGTATCGTGAAGCACCGAGTTCGGGTTTTAAGTACTCGAATTTGGAGGTTTTATAAATATTTATAAATTTTGCAAAGTAAGCAAGTTGTCATAAAATATTCGTTTAGTTAGGGAATATTCGTACGACGACACAATCATTGGTGGACTCCAAAACGAAATTATTGTCGGAGTTTGAAAATGACAGAAAAAACTTTTTATAAAAATAACGGCAAAAGTTTTATCGTTAAACTATTAAAATACCCGGTAATAAAAGTACAATAATACGCGTGATTACATAGTAGAAACGGTATTGCACAGTATCTTTGATTATTGATGCTTACATAAGAAGTCACTCAATTATACTTAATTATTGCCATAGTAGATGATGCATAGTATCTCACATTATTGATTCAATTATTGTCATAATATTTTATATTATTAAATCAATAATTGAGACGATAAAGTTATTCATATTATTATTTGCATTATTGATAATGTCTAGAAAGTTCTGTCGAGAAAATGGGTTTGGTCACCTAATTGCGCGCCAATAAGGAGAAGTCCTTATCGGAAAGCCCCCTCTTTCCTGGGAATGATCTGGTTGTTAATATTGTGAGTTATAATATTAATAATGACTAATTATTGAAAGATTGTGTTTTTTAAAGATAAGAATAATAATTGATAAGTGGAATATGTTTGTTCAATTATCTTGTTAAATTGGTATTTGTTTTAGTTAATTTATACAGATTAATTTAAGGAAGAGTAGCCCTTAATTACCTTCAAAAGAGGGTGCTCTCTCATTGGTCCACATCTCCCAATTTCCTAGTTACCTTCAAAAGAGGGTACTCCCTTATTGGTTGTTCCAAATTGCATATGGATGATTTGTGCCCGTGAATCTTTTATTGTGCACCCGTGATTTTCTAAATTCAAATAGTGGCCTACCATTCTCCTATAAATAGGATGCTTAGTTTAGAATTAAAAATCACACCAAAATCAGAGAATTCTTCTTCTCTCGATAAATTGAATTAACAACGTTTAATATTTATCCTTGATTTCGTTTGATGGATTCTTATATCATTGTCATCATTCTCATGCTTAAATTGTGATGAAAGTCATCTTTGGTCCGTAGTGCATAGATGGATTATTGATTGGTATGATTATGACTAGGAATTATGTATCGGTATAATCATGACTTGTAATGGTACAAATGATGTGGTAAAAGTCCTCATTGGCCCGTAGTGCATTGATGGACTGTTGTTGGCATGATCATGACCACTGGTTATACTGACGAATATCATTAGCCCGTAGTGCATGGATAATTCGTGGATGTGATAATAATGAATATTCTTAGCCCGAAGTGCATGGATAATTTATGGATGTGATACTAACGAATATCCTTGGCCCGTAGTGCATGGATAATTCGATGATGTGGATTATTTATTGAGCTATGTTACAGCAATAAAATATTGATGATGAACTTTTAAATTATAGAAGATAGTAGATATTATGCTCTACTTAACTCTTCTAATGGATTGCTTGTTCCATTGCAGTTAGACTTGTTGTCTATTATATTCTATCAGTTTTACACTTTTGAAGGCTAACGATAATTTATTTTGCATTATCTTAGTCATAATATTCTTTACTGGGCTAGTTGTGCTCACCCTTTGCTTTCATTGTTCTCTTCAAGAAATGAGAATATAGTTAGAACTAGTCGATGAACGTAGTGATGGTTTGAGATGGTGGCTATAATAGTCCTCACTATTTTATAAAATAATATGATAATAATTTTAATGAGGACTCCATTTGAGTTTGGATATTGTCCACAAGATAATATTCGTGTTAAAACTTTCAGCTTACGGTTGTCGTATTGTATTAATGAAGTTTGTAATTAAATTTACCATGTATTGGGCGACTCAAAATGGGTTGTGTATACCAATTTTGGGGGCGTCACAGTTGGTATCAAAGCTTAGGGATATGATCCACAGCTGAGATTTGAAGCTAGAACTAGGAGGAGAGAGGCGAAAAAATCCTTCGCTAGTATGACCTACCTAAGCTTATTTATTACTTAATTGGTCGGTCAGAATATAGGGATAATATGTTGAATGTCAATTAACCCTTATTTTGTGGCAGTGTTTGAAAATGACATCTCAAAATGTTGAGATAAATAATGGAGCACATGAGACTGTTGAGTCACCGATGATCAATAACTAGGATAATATGCATCAGGAGGCAATAATCCTCATGTAAACAACAATATCGACCAAATGATGAACGACAAGATGTTTAGGAGATTTCTACAATTCGTGTAACATCAAGCGAGAGAGACTCCTGTTCAAAATGCAGGTGGAAACACTACCAACTCACGACTGGTCACCGTTAAGTAATTTAAGGAGCTGGAACTACCGGAGTTTTTGGGAAAACCAGAACCTCTTAAGGCAGAGACGTGGATTAAGCAAATCACCAAGATATTTGATGTCTTGGGATGCTCCGAGGAGCAAAAGGTTCCCTCTGCCACTTTCATGTTGCGAGGAGAGGCAGATCATTGGTGGGAATCTGTAAAACATACTCAGCCTGCCGCACTGAAGATGTCTTAGGAGAAATTCCAAGAATTGTTCAACGACAAGTACTTTCCTGAAAGTATTCATAACGTGAAGGAGGTAAAGTTCATCAAGCTGGAGCAAAATAATATGATCGTATCACAATACGAGGCAAAGTTTACCGAGTTATCCCGGTTTGCATCCCATTTGGTAGATAATGAGGAGCGTATGACGCGAATATTTTTAAGAGATTTGAAACTCGAAATACGTCAATACCTCATTTCTCACAAACTTTACTTATATTCAGATGTTGTGAATAGGGCTCAGTTATTGGAGCGCGTTAATGAGCCAACCCAACCAAGAGATAGCAACTGGCAAAATGATAATACAAGTGGTAGCAGCCATCGAAGCGGTGACAACAAACGTGGAGGAAATCAACATGCCAGAAATGGTAACCACTTCGGTGGTAATCTTGGCCAAGATAATAGAAGAAATGAGTCAAGTGGAAATTTCAAAAAGAGAATGTTCAATAATGATGGAAAGACAGCAGCACCAGCACCCATTTTCAAGGAAGGAGAACGGCCATCGATCGTATGCTACAAATGCGGAGGGGAGAGACATATCAGTCCAAACTGTACGCAGCAACCCAAATCATGTTATAATTACGGAAGAAAAGGTCACCTAGCCCGATTTTGTCGTGTAGTGAAGTTAAGTCCAACTAGGATGAAGACACCAAAGGTCATCCCAGACAAGTAAAAGCCGTTAGTTCAAGGGAGAGCGTTTGTTGTGACCTCTCAAAAAGCGAGGAACTCGAACAAGGTTTTCACGGGTAAGCTAATCATAAACTCTTATGAAGACTTTACCTTATTTGATATCGGTTCTACCCATTCTTTTATTTCTCCAACTTGTGCTCAACGTTTGAATTTAACTCTGGAGAAATTAGATTTTGACTTATCTGTTGAAACTCTATTGGGAGAAACCTTTATTACATCCACTGTTTATAAATCTTGTTTGATTCAAATCGGCACCCTCATAATACCTGTCGATCTTATCTCTTTGAAAATACTTATATTTGATGTGATTTTAGGGATTGATAGGTTAACTACTCATCATGTTAAAATTGATTATTTTCGTAAGGTTGTTAGCCTTCATATTCCTAACTAACCTATTATACGAATTTAAGCAACCAATCCACTAAAGTCAATTACTGTCATATCAAGTCATAAAGTCATTCATTTTATTGCAAAATGGATGTCAAGCTTTCTTAGCCCATGTCACGGATTTAAACAAAAATACGTCAGATTTGAATGATATTTCTATTGTTAATAAATTTCCTAACGTATTCCCTGAAAAACTTCCTGGCCTACACCAAGAGCGTGAAATCAAATTTTGTATCGACCTTGAACCCAGTACAAAACCTATTTCTAAAACCCCATATCGAATTGCTCCTATTAAACTTCAGGAGTTAAAAACCCAACTATAGAAATTGTTAGACATCGGTTTCATTCGTCCTAGTATGTCTCATTGGGGTGTTCTTGTTCTATTTGTAAAGAAGAAGGATGGAAGTATGCGCCTTTGCATTGATTATCGTAAGTTGAATCATGTCACCGTTAAAAATAAGTACCTGTTACCTCACATTGATGACCTGTTTGACTAATTGCAAGGTGTCAAATTTTTCAAAGATTGATCTTCGTTCCGGATATCATCAGTTAAAGATTAAAATTGATGATAATCCAAAGACAGCTTTTAAAACTCGGTATAGGCATTATGAATTCCTAGTCATATCTTTTGCATTGACAAATACTCATGCTGCCTTCATGGATATGATGAACCGAGTATTCAAGGAATATTTGGATCATTTTATGGATGTCTTTATTGATGACATCCTCATATACTCCAAAAGCCGTGAAGATCATGACTAACACTTGAGGATGACACTCCAAAAGCTTCGTGAAAATAATCTATACGCCAAGTTGAAGAAATGCGAGTTCTGGCTTGAGGAAGTAACATTCCTTGGGCACGTGATATTGAATCATGGAATATCTATTGAACCGACAAAGATTGAAACAATTCAAAGCTGGGAGAAACCTAAGTCAGTAACCAAAATACGTAGCTTTTTGGGCTTAGCAGGTTATTATCGGAGAATCGTGGAAGAGTTTTTTGGAATCGCCATTCCGTTAACTCAGCTGACTCGAAAAGACACAAAATTTGGTTAGAGCGAGGAATATGAGAAGAGTTTCCAAGAACTCAAGAGGAGACTCATTTTAACACTTGTTCTGACAATACCATTTGGTTCGGATGGATTTGTCATCTACAGCGATGCTTCAGGCAAAGGTTTAGGATGTGTTCTCATGCAACATGGAAAAGTCATAGCCTATTTCTCACGACAACTTAAAGAATATGAGAGGAATTATCATACTCATGATCTAGAGTTGGTAGCAGTTGTTTTTGTGCTAAAAATCTGGAGGCATTACTTGTATGGGGAGAAGGTGGAGATCTATACGGATCATAAAAGCCTCAAGTATTTTTTTCACCCAAAAGGAACTCAACATGTGGCAACGACGTTGGCTCGAGCTGTTAAAAGATTACGATCATACCAGTCAATACTGTAACGTCCACGAATTTGAAACTCTTTATTTAATTAAATATGTGATTTAATTTTAATGAGTTAGTTTGTGAGTCTATTTAAACCTTATATGGTTATGTGAATTTATGAAATGATTAAAAGGAGTCACTAATGGTTATTTAAATTAGTGGACTAACCCTAAGAGTTTGATATCAAAGAATTGATAGGATTCTTAATGATTAAATATTCAATTTATTTGAATATAGTGGCGAGATTTGAACATATTGAGTTATATCAATTGTAGGTATATCACCATTGTAGAAGTTAAATTATCTCATATAAGACTCATGTAGTAATAGAATTTTGAACTAGCTTGAAGCTAAACCATTTTGGCACTGCCAGGGACCGGCGCAGCTGCGCCCTCCCAGCAATACAAAATGGCGCAGCTGCGCTAGTGTCCAAACTTAGAAAGTTAAGTTCTGCTATAGAAAATGAATTGAACATTAGTGTAATGTGTGACATGCTTAGAATCATATAATAAGAATATATTCCAATGATATGGAGTATCAAGTAATGCAATAAAATCATAAGTGATTGTTAAATAGAAATAAATTAATATCTGTGTATTCTAGAAATCGAAAAAGAAGTTATGTGTGTACACTTGATATATAATATTAAATAATAATATGCCTATGTGAGTAGTAGAGATTATTATGAAACTACCCGGTTAATAATACTTAACTGTATTATTTTAATTGCGTGTATTTAATGTACATGGGTTATATAATGTGAGTACATAAATAATCCCCAAATTTACTTGTGTTGTAACATTTACATATTTATATTACATTATGGGAATTATAGTGTCCAAACCAAGCATTAGTTGATCAAGTATGCTGAGATTTCTTTCTTGTCCCAAAATGAGTGTCACCAAAGTACATGAACAGTGGACAGAAGCTAGTTTACGTATTCTTCAAGTGGCTAGTCTTAGGTGATCATTTGCTAGCCAATGGCTAGTGGTGGGTTGTTCAACCACTCTCTAGTAACCATTGTTTTCCTCCATTACACCATGAACTCAACCTTAGTGCAATGGCATTATCTAGTCCAAGTTTCCATATTATAAATAGAAGCTTCAATTACAATTTTTGGTTGCTTGTAATTCTAAGTTGAGTAGTTCTAAGTTGTTGAGCATATCGTAGAAGCATACTCTGTGGGTAGGAAGTCTATTAAGCTTTAAAAGGTAAAAATCCTAAGCTCTTGTTCTTAGTTGGGTTTGTTAAATTCTTGAGAATTACTTGAAATTCTTTGTTAGTCAAAGTGAATTAGCATGCTATAATGTGTTTAAGAAGTTTACTTATATGTTTGAACTCTCAATTGATGGTTTGGAACATGTTTGAAGCAAGTGAAACCAAGTTGGTTAAGGCTCTGCAAAACAGAGTCTGCTTACTGTCTCTGATGCAGGCACGGCGTAGCTGCGCCCTAATTGTGCTAGGGTCCAGCGCAGCTGCGCCAGACCTGCTCCAGCTCTAATATTTTCTGTTCAATTTTTGTTGTGCTAACTTGTTAGTATATGGTTAGATCAAGCATGTAAACTGTTGTAAAACACACGTGTAAGCACATGCATGTAGTATGAACAAGTATATCAATGATTGACATAACACTTGTTGTTTTGAAAGGAAATCATAGTTTCAAAAGTAGACTTTGTCACGAACCTATCATATGAGCATTCTGACTTTAGGAGAAAGATAATATGGGTTATATTGTCATGAAATGCAAGACTAAAGTGATTGAACACACTAGCATACATGATTGAAAGTTAAGATTATTTCAAAGATAAGAAACTTAAGGCTTTTCAAAGTGAACTTGACCAAGACCTTTATCTTATAAGATCTGACCATTTGAACATGCATGTGGCTTTAATATATGTTGTTAATGCATGAGAGTTACATGTTAAGATGCCTTGTATATGCTAAAGGTATAGTCAAAAACTGTTTTAGAAATTAGAATATTTGGGAAGTGCTCAAGGAAACCTTCGTACATGGGAGGCCATGCGTCTAGGTTATGATAGATATCATATGGCCACAGAATTATCCTTGGTTGACCCAATAGACCCCAAAGAAAAATGAGAAGATTACTATCATATTCTTCCCAATGGTGAGTCTTCTCTTGACATATCATTATCTCTACTGTCTCTAATTGAGAATTATACTTCAAACAAATACCAAGATTATATAGGTAGTTCTCGTATATATACTCAACAAGTGGATGAGCACATTCCTGTCTTATGATGACACGAGGTTGTATGTCGTTAGACATCTTGTATGATAGTGGCAAAACACCCTTCCAACATTGGGTACAGCTTACCCTATTGGATTCACCAAATAAAACTACTAAATGAACTTTTCTATACTGCTTCGGGAGAATATGCACAGCTAGAGACCACCGTTCTATTTTCCCGTTACCCTCGCTCGACCCAGCTACACTCTTATTACCTGAAAGGAATTGTGAAGCAAAAGGGTGAGCACAACTAGCTCAGTAAAGAATATCATGACTAAAGATAATTAAATTATCAATAGCCTTCCTCAATAATAAATCAGAGATTTAGAACATATGGTAAATGATAAAAATTTCAACCATAGTTGCAGCGGAACAAGCAATCCATTAGAAGAGTCAAATAGACTATAAAGTCTATTATCTTCTCCATGTTAAAAATCCACCAACAATGTTTTATCCATGTAACATCACTCAACAGTTCCTTTTCACAATCATATGAATAACTCATAATCATAATTGTGACTCTAAATTTTTCTTCGCACCCAGGACGAAGAATATTTTCATCACATGTCTTTACCTGAAACATCAAAGATCATGGTTATACCAAATCACAGTTCCTGTTCATAATCATACTAATAACTTCATCTTTGCACTACGGCCAAAGATATTCATTTGTACCAGTTGGTCATATTCATCTCAACACCTGTTCATCTTTGCATTACTGGCCAAAGATATTCAACAATATGTCATCTTTGCACTACAGGCCAAAGATATTCATCAACAATTCATCTTTACACTACAGGCCAAAGATATTCATCAACAGTTAATATTTGTACTACAGGCCAAATATATTCATATCTCAAAGAAATATATAATCATTTTAGAATTTATATAAATAATAATTATAACCATGTTGATCATTTTCACCTTTGCACTTAAGCTAAAGCTATTCACTTGTAAATTCAATGGTCATGATCATACCAGTCACCAATTCAACTTTGCACAACTGGCCAAAGAGAACCCTAGTCATGATCATACCAATAATCTACCCATCTTTACACTCAAGTGAAAGAGAATATCATCATTAGGGTTATAAAAATGTTATATATGATAATAAAAATAATATGATCAACATATAGTTTTAATCTCAAGAGTAATATTCATAAATCAACTATAATTTGGTCAGAAAAAGAAACTAATTTTGTCGTAAATAGTAACTCATGAATAGTATCCCCTGAATAGTATCCCCGACACAAAAAGGTAGAAATTCCACAATAAAATCAATACCAATATTTCGGTATAATAATATTGAAAGAATAACATTTCTTAAACTTATAAACAATTTAGTTTAATTGTTTACACTTTACTAAATAATGCATTTAATCATTCTAAAATACCAAACTCATAAGATTTCATCACCAATAATCAAAACCCTCATCAAAAATCTGCATATACGTCATATAGGATTCTCAAGTTATAAAATCCTATTTTCCAATTTTCTTACTTCACAAAACATATTTAATTCATTTACTCATAACTAGTCTATTTTCATGAAAAATACCAAATTAATTCTAAAAATATTTATTTTCTGGGATTTAGCAGAATATAGTCCCATATTGAACATATATTTTTCTCAGAATTTTCAAAATTCATTTACTATTTTTCATATGGCTAAAACCGCCGAATATTTAGACATTTATCAAAAATTGTACTTTTATCCAAAAATTCTGAAATTCATAAAGTACACTAATATTATATAGATATACTTCCAATAAAAATTTCATCAATTTTGGAGTTAACCACAAGGAGTTATAAGCGGTTACTTTTAAAATAGTCTTTGCCCGTAAAATTCATAACTCTTAATCTATACATCTAAAAATCACCATTTTTGGACACAATCAAGAAAACTCATCAAAATATCATTTCAAATTTTTCCAAAATTTTTGAAGGTCAGAAAAATTATGATACTGAAAAATATAACAACCCTTAAAATCTCTTACTATCCCTTACCTCAAAAGAGCAGTACTTCTGATTGGTATAAGGCTGAAGGAAACTTGCACTGATGAATAGAAACTCACAGAGTATCTAAATACTCACAAAATACACTCAATAATCTAGAGAGAGAAAGAGAGAAAACTTATGAATTCTGGTGTGATTTTCAATTCTAACTTAGCCCTCTATTTATAGGAAAATGTTAGCAAGCCGAAGCAGACTTAACCTGAAACCTGATGCCTTTACCTGCTACTATTCCCACCCACCACATTTGAATAAAAATCTCAGCACATTTCTTCACCAACCAAGAGTGGGGCCCACCAATTCTAGAATTTTCTACCAAAATGATTAACTCCGAAAATTCAACAATTTCTGAACCAGTCATCTCGTAAAATTCATAACAAATCATACGTTCATTTTTAACGGTTCAAAATTTGTGGACATATACTAGACTTATATATGTATAACATATCCAAATATTATCACAATCCAACGGTCGGATTAAAAATTATAACCCTCACAAAATATCTTAAAAACCCTTATTTTTAATATCTCCATTCCGACAAAAATACTGATAAAAACCTCAACATTAACTCCTTCATTTTTAACCACAAAAATATATCCCTCATTTATATCCACATAAAATAAATATTTCCTTATCATATGAATCAATAATTAATTATTCACAAATAATATTCCAGAATCACATTTATGACAACCAGGCCGTTCCCAGGAAAGAGGGGGCTTTCCAATAAGAATTTCTCCTTACTGGCGCGCAATTAGGTGACCAAACCTCTCCTTGGACAGAACTTTCTAAACATTGCCAATAATGTTATCTAATAATATTATTCAAATAATATGAATTATTGATCTGATAATGAAAAATACTGTGCAGTGACAATTATTGAACAACAATAATATAAAAATTCAACGTAGCAATTATTGAATCAATAAAATAAAATATTGAACAGTAATTACTGTAACAATTATTGAGTAGTGCCTTCTTACGTAAGAATCAATAATTTCAAAAATACTATGCAATGTCGTGTGCTACTGTGCAATAACGCGTATTACTGTATTTTAACCACCGGGTATTCCAACAGTGTTAACGGTAACAACTACGCCGTTAATTATAAAAACTTAATTTTTGTCGTTTTCTTCACCCGACAGTTATTCTGTTACGGGGCCCATAAATGGTTGCGCCGTCGTACGAATATTCCCCGACAGAAAGAATATTCCACGACCAAACGAATATTCTCCGACAACAATGAATATTTTATAACCACTTGTGTATTTTGAAAAAAAAAATTCATATATCACCCTTAACTTTAACATTTATCAATTTAACCATTTACTGAATAGTAATTATAAGAAAAATTGAATACTTTTATTTCATAAAATTCAGGGTCTTACAATCTCCCCTCCTTATGAAATTTCGTCCCCGAAATTTACGTACCTGGTATTTCGAAGAGTTGAGAATACCTTGCTTCCATTTAAGATTCTATCTCTCAGATCATCATAATTTCTCCATTGCTCATCTCCCATGATAACTTCATTTGAGTTCCTCATTTGTTGGGAAGTCATGACAACCGTCATCCCTCAAACTACTCGACTTTGACTTGTCTGGAGCAGCATTTGACGTCATCATTACCGTTGGAATATACTTTTCTGTAGGACATATTCCTCCCTCAACTGCCTCTTCGTACTCCTCATTCATGATCTGAATCATCAATCTTCGATCCATATCGGATTCAGGTTGACCGCTATGTACAGGGTAATTCAAAACTCGATGTTGGGTTCTCCCAATTGCTTTCCAAAAAGAGAAATTCATATCATCTATTTTAGCCTTCTTAGATCGAACATCTCTTTCCACAATATCCACGTGTCGTGCGGCTTTTGCCCATGCATCACTTATTCTCACTCGTTCAGTTTTTTCTCCTTTCAGCTCAGATTCTAATTTTATCATCTTATACTCTGCCAAAGAATGCTTCTGTTCAAGCATCACATATCGGGTAACACAAGCTTGAATTGTTGCTTCCTTTTGTTCCACGACCGCCTGTCGTTCTTCTGCCTGCTCTTCTAACTCATGAATACGATTTTGAAATTCTATATTTTGATCATATAATACCTCTAATAAACTCTCCTTAGGAACTTCTTCTTCCTCTTCTTCCTCAGTCTCAGCTGTTACCTCTGCGACTATCTCGGGTGCAACTATCAATTCTTCACTCACCATATGGATATCTCTAATTTCTTCTTCGTCTGACATCACATTATCATGGTTAGTGATTAGAGGTATCCCCACAGTCTCATTCACTCCATTGCTAGCATTCTCAGCTGTCATTCTCAAATACTGTCATAAAACAAGGGTTAATTAAACAAATTAACATATCACATAATATCCCGATATTATGACTGACCAACAAATAAGATTAGGTAGGACACACTAGCGAAAGATTTACTTATCTCTCCCCTCCTAGTTGTATTCCCCGATCTCCGCCAGAGATCATATCCCTAAGCTCTGATACCAAATGTGACAACCCCAAAATAGGTCCATTCCATCCAACCTATTCTGAGTCGCCAAATACATGGTACAGAAAACAACTAATACTTTATTACAACAATTGTCGTGCAAAATACAACAACACATATGCTGTGAGTTTGGATACAAATATATACCAAATGTGACTCATGTTCCAACCGTGGACATCACCACACAATGACACCTTACATAAAGGTATAGTCAAAAACTGTTTTAGAAATTAGAATATTTGGGAAGTGCTCAAGGAAACCTTCGTACATGGGAGGCCATGCGTCTAGGTTATGATAGATATCATATGGCCACAGAATTATCCTTGGTTGACCCAATAGACCCCAAAGAAAAATGAGAAGATTACTATCATATTCTTCCCAATGGTGAGTCTTCTCTTGACATATCATTATCTCTACTGTCTCTAATTGACAATTATACTTCAAACAAACACCAAGATTATATAGGTAGTTCTCGTATATATACTCAGCAAGTGGATGAGCACATTCCTGTCTTATGATGACACGAGGTTGTATGTCGTTAGACATCTTGTATGATAGTGGCAAAACACCCTTCCAACGTTGGGTACACCTTACCCTATTGGATTCACCAAATAAAACTACTAAATGAACTTTTCTATACTGCTTCGGGAGAACATCCACAGCTAGAGACCACTGTTCTATTTTCCCGTTACCCTCGCTCGACCCAGCTACACTCTTATTACCTGAAAGGAATTGTGAAGCAAAAGGGTGAGCACAACTAGCTCAGTAAAGAATATCATGACTAAAGATAATTAAATTATCAATAGCCTTCCTCAATAATAAATCAGAGATTTAGAACATATGGTAAATGATAAAAATTTCAACCATAGTTGCAGCGGAACGAGCAATCCATTAGAAGAGTCAAATAGACTATAAAGTCTATTATCTTCTCCATGTTGAAAATCCACCAACAATGTTTTATCCATGTAACATCACTCAACAGTTCCTTTCCACAATCATATGAATAACTCATAATCATAATTGTGACTTTAAATTTTTCTTCGCACCCAGGACGAAGAATATTTTCATCACCTGTCTTTACCTGAAACATCAAAGATCATGGTTATACCAACTCACAGTTCCTGTTCATAATCATACTAATAACTTCATCTTTGCACTACGGCCAAAGATATTCATTTGTACCAGTTGGTCATGTTCATCTCAACACCTGTTCATCTTTGCATTACTGGCCAAAGATATTCAACAACATGTCATCTTTGCACTACAGGCCAAAGATATTCATCAACAATTCATCTTTACACTACAGGCCAAAGATATTCATCAACAGTTCATATTTGCACTACAGGCTAAATATATTCATATCTCAAAGAAATATATAATCATTTCAGAATTTATATAAACAATAATTATAACCATGTTGATCATTTCACCTTTGCACTTAAGCTAAAGATATTCACTTATAAATTCAATGGTCATGATCATACCAGTCACCAATTCAACTTTGCCTAACTGGCCAAAGAGAACCCTAGTCATGATCATACCAATAATCTACCCATCTTTACACTCAAGTGAAAGAGAATATCATCATTAGGGTTATAAAAATGTTATATATGATAATAAAAATAATATGATCAACATATAGTTTTAATCTCAAGAGTAATATTCATAAATCAACTATAATTTGGTCAGAAAAAGAAACTAATTTTGTCGTGAATAGTATCCGTGAATAGTAACTCATGAATAGTAACCCCGACACAAAAAGATCGAAATTCCACAATAAAATCCATACCAATATTTCGGTATAATGATATTGAAAGAATAACATTTCTTAAACTTATAAACAATTTAGTTTAATTGTTTACACTTTACTAAATAATGCATTTAATCATTCTAAAATGCCAAACGCATAAGATTTCATCTCCAATAATCAAAATTCTCATCAAAAATCTGCATATACCTCATATAGGATTCTCAAGTCATAAAATCCTATTTTCCAATTTTCTTACTTCACAAAACATATTTAATTCATTTACTCATAACTAGTCCATTTTCATGAAAAATACCAAATCAATTCCAAAAATATTTCTTTTCTGGGATTTAGCAGAATATAGTCCCATATTGAACATATATTTTTCTCAGAATTTTTAAAATTCATTTACTATTTTTCATATGGCTAAAACCACCGAATATTTAGACATTTATCAAAAATTGTACTTTTATCCAAAAATTCTAAAATTCACAAAGTACACTAATATTATATAGATATACTTCCAATAAATTTTTTATCAATTTTGGAGTTAACCACAAGGAGTTATAAGCGGTTACTTTTAAAATAGTCTTTCCCCGTAAAATTCATAACTCTTAATCTATACATCCAAAAATCACCATTTTTGGACACAATCAAGAAAACTCATCAAAATATCATTTCAAATTTTTCCAGAATTTTTGAAGGTCAGAAAAATTATGAAACTGAAAAATATAACAACCCTTAAAATCTCTTACTATCCCTTACCTCAAAAGAGCAGTACATAGAGTATCAAAATACTCACAAAATATACTCAATAATCTAGAGAGAGAAAGAGAGAAAACTTATGAATTCTGGTGTGATTTCAATTCTAACTTAGCCCTCTATTTATAGGAAAATGTTAGCACGTCGAAGCAGACTTAACCTGAAACCTGATGGCTTTACCTGCTACTATTCCCACCCACCACATTTGAATAAAATTCTCAGCACATTTCTTCACCAACCAAGAGTGGGGCCCACCAATTCTAGAATTTTCTACCAAAATGATTAACTCCGAAAATTCAACAATTTCTGAACCAGTCATCTCGTAAAATTCAAAACAAATCATACGTTCTTTTTTAATGGTTCAAAATTTGTGGACATATACTCAACTTATATATGTATAACATATCAAAATATTACCACGATCCAACGGTCGGATTAAAAATTATAACCCTCGCAAAATATCTTAAAAATCCTGATTTTTAATACCTCCATTCTGACAAAAATACTGATAAAAACCTCAACATTAACTCCTTCATTTTTAACCACAAAAATATATCCCTCATTTATATCCAAATAAAATAAATATTTCCTTATCATATGAATTAATAATTAATTATTCACAAATAATATTACAGAATCACATTTATGACAACCAGGCCGTTCCCAAGAAAGAGGGGGCTTTCCAATAAGAATTTCTCCTTACTGGCGCGCAATTAGGCGACCAAACCTCTCCTTAAACAGAACTTTCTAGACATTGCCAATAATATTATCTAATAATATTATTCAAATAATATGAATTATTGATCTGATAATGGGAAATACTGTGCAGTGACAATTATTGAACAACAATAATATAAAATTTCAACGTAGCAATTATTGAATCAATAAAATAAAATATTGAACAGTAATTACTGTAACAATTATTGAGTAGTGCCTTCTTACGTAAGAATTAATAATTTCAAAAATACTATGCAATACCGTGTGCTACTGTGCAATAACGCGTATTACTGTATTTTAACCACCGGGTATTCCAACAGTGTTAACGATAACAACTACGCCGTCAATTATAAAAACTCAATTTTTGTCATTTTCTTCACCCGACAGTTATTCTGTTATGGGGCCCAAAAATGGCTGCGCCGTCGTACGAATATTCTCCGACAGAAAGAATATTCCACGACCAAACGAATATTTCCCGATAACAATGAATATTTTATAACTACTTGTGTATTTTGAAAAAAAAATTCATATATCACCCTTAACTTTAACATTTATCAATTTAACCATTTACTGAATAGTAATTATAAAAAAAATTGAATACTTTTATTTCATAAAATTCGGGGTCTTACAGGACAGCGCAGCTGCGCCGTCCCTAAGCCTAGACCAGACACAGATGCGCCATCCTGCAGTCATGTATACAGTCTATTTTTGATCTGAAGTTTCATGGCATGCTTACATGATTTCTTTATCTTATAATATGTGACCAATGTGCCGTATAATGTGTTGAGAAGCATGCTATGTGATGACTTAATTCTTATAAGTGTAGACTCTTACTAGTTTGCACATACTAATTGAAATGACCGACTTGTTAATGTTAGGTCGTTTCAACGCAAGTTAATTAAAGCTAGAATTGTATTGTAGCTGAGTAAACAGGCAAGTTCCCTAAACTTACTCCAATTATTGTTGAGCAAGTATCCTAAACCCTTGCATTACTTTATTCGACGCATATCGTAAGTAAGTTACCTAGACTTACTCCAATTACTTTTATTGAGCAAGTATCCGAACACTATTTTATTGTATTACAAGTTCCTAACTTACACAAATTTATTTTTGTGAAAGTTCCCTATCCTTCTCATATTGTATTGAGTAGGTTATTGTTGAATTGAAAGTTATTCATTTAAGCTTGAATCTCATTTCCAAGCATGATATTAAGTGGTTTAATTACTTTACAATTATTCCACATCGATATTATTGATATTCGCACTTGGTGCACTTGAGTTCGTACAGTCTTGGACTTATACATCATTTAAAGTTCTATAATTATTGAACTGTGTCAGATAGAGTCTGAACCTTTGTTCGGTCAGACAATTGTATGAAGTTTTATAAAAGCTATCCAAACCCATTGAGGGTAAGGATTCTTAAACTGAAAGAACAACCCTTTCTATGATAGGGGAGTACCAGGTATCTAATATAAGATACATAGAGCATATTTAAATGTTATGCATATACATAGTGTACGCGAGGCTGATCCCCTCAAGTACTTAGTCTGTAGCCAGTAACCAAATGGTCAATCAGCTATTGATTCCATTGGAGTGTTATATTTTAAAGTCTACTTGACTAACAGTTGTTCTAAAAGCAATCGTTATCTTTGCTTCTAATATTCATATTGTTGAATCCTTCAGATATTCATATTGTTGAATTCTTTTTCTGATATTTTCCTTTCATCATGATATATCCTTATTGTTGTATTTAACTTGTTGAGCAAACTTGTTGCTCATCCTTGCTATATCATAAATTATATTGTAGCTAAGCCCGAGACCTCAGGAAAGGACAAGGATAAAGGAAAGATGTAGATTAGTCGCCAGGAGCAGACTTTTCTATATGCCTAGTTAAAATTTCTGTTATGTAATAAGAACCCTAATTATTACTTTAGGGTATGTTTGTAAGACTTTATTAAGGTTATCGAATCTTGGGACTAGTAACACCTTTTGAATGAACGACGTACGTTTATTATATTCCGCATTTGAGTTATCGTATGTTGTTTAGAGGTGGATGTTTATATTTTATCGTGATGACCAAACCGGGGTCAGAGGACCCGGTTTCGGGGGCGTCACAAATACCATCCTGGAAAATCGAACGTGGTAGCTGACGCGTTGAGTAAAAGATCATATGTGGGTACGAGTGCGATATTGTCAACGCAAAGGCCCATTTTGTATGACTTACAAAGGATAGAGAAAGAGTTAAGGACTCTAGGGACCCACGTGATGATGTCAAATATACGAGTAGAACCGACTTTAATCGATAAAGTTAAATATGCTCAAGCTACAAACCTGGAGTTGATGCGTATGAAGAAGAAAGTGTAAGAAGGTGCTATTCCGGAAGCACGAATCGATGAAGATTGAATACTTTGAGGCAAATCCAGACTTTATATTCCTAACGACTCTGATTTGAAGTATAAAATCATAATGGAGGCGCACAACACACCGTTTACAATCCATCTTGGGAGTACTAAAATATATCGTGATCTTCGACATACATTTTGGTGGAGCAATATAAAGAGAGAGATGGCGGAGTTTATCTCAATATCTTGTCAACGAGTCAAGGTGAAGCATCAAGTGCCAAAAGGTCCATTGCAACCAATTGAAATTCCAGAATGAAAGTGGGAGCACATTACCATGGATTTCATTACTGGTTTCCCAAGGTTTCTCAAGGCATAGATGCAATTTGGGTCGTTGTCGATAGATTAACCAAGTCTGCTCATTTCTTACCTATACGAGGAACTTATTCACTTGAATGTCTTGCTCGTATATACATAAATGAGATTATAAAACTGTATCGTATGCCAGTATCCATAGTTTCTGATCGAGACCCAAGATTCACTTCACGATTTTGGGTCAGTCTACAGAAAGCTATGGGCACGAATTTACGATTTAGTTTGGTATATCATCCTCAAACAGACGGGCAGTCGGAGAGAACTATTTAAACTCTTGAGGATCTATTAAGACTATGTGTCCTTGACTTCAAAGGAAGTTGGGACAAGTTCCTGCCATTGGTGGAATTATCCTACAACAACAGTTATCAAGCAAGTATAGGCATGGCTCCATTCGATGCGTTGTATGGACGCAAGTGTCGTTCTCCAGTATGCTGGGATGAGGTAGGTGAAGCAACATTGTTGGGATCAAAATTGGTACGCATGACAACGAAAAATATTCAAATGATCCGACAACGTGTTAAAACCTCACAAGATTGACAAAAGAGTTATGTTGATCTTCATCGAAGGGACGTGGAATTCAATGTTGGAGATCATGTGTTGTTACGTGTTGCTCCATCGAATGGAGTTATGAGATTTGGAAAGAGAGGAAAGCTCAATCCTTGATTCATTGGCCCATTTGAAATCCTCGATCGAGTAGGAACTGTGGCCTATAGACTCGCTTTACCGCCAAGTATGTCTCATGTTCATAACGTTTTTCACATATCTATGTTACGTAAATATATGGAAGACCCAAACCACATTATTGATTTAGAACCGGACGAAATAGCGGAAGATTTAACGTATGAAGAGGTACCTGTTAAAATTTTTGATAAGAAGGAACATATTCTACGCTCGAAGGTTATACCTCAAGTTAAAGTTTTGTAGAGTAACCACGATATTAAGGAAATGACCTGGGAGTTAGAATCTGAATTGAAAACAAGATATCCTCACCTCTTCGACATACTAGGTACGTACACCAATTTTAAGGATGAAATTTCATAAGAAGGGGAGGTTGTAAGACCCCAACTTTTATGAATAAAGATTTAATTTTCTCTAAATATCTTTTTGAATAATAAGGTGTGGATTTTATTTAATGTTATAGTTGTGGGTAATATTTACAAATTTTGCAAAGTATGCAAGTTGTCATAAAATATTCATTTGATCGGGGAATATTCGTTTTATCAGGGAATATTCATACGACGGCACAATTATTGGTGGACCCCACAACAAAATTATTGTCGGAGTTTGAAAACGACAGAAATAACTTTTTATAAAAATAACGACAAAAGTTTTACCGTTAAACTATTGAAATACCCGATGATAAAAGTACAGTAATACGCATGGTTGCATAGTAGCATACAGTATTGCACAATATCTTTGATTATTGATGCTTACGTGAGAAGTCACTCAGTTATACTCAATTATTGCCACATTAGTTGATGCATAGTATCTCACATTATTGATTCAATTATTATCACAATATTTTATATTATTAAACCAATAATTGAGACGACAAAGTTATTCATATTATTATTTGCATTATTGACAATGTCTAGAAAGTTCTGTCGAGAAAAGGAGTTTGGTCACCTAATGGCGCACCAATAAGGAGAAGTCCTTATCGAAAAGTCCCCTCTTTCTTGGAAATGATCTGTTTGTTAATATTGTGAGTTATAATATTAATAATGAATAATTATTGAAAGATTGTGTTGTTTAAAGATAAGAATAATAATTGATAAGTGAAAGATGTTTGTTCAATTATCTTGTTAAAATGGTATTTGTTCTAGTTGATTTATGCAGATTAATTTACAGAAGAGTAGCCCATAATTACCTTCAAAAGAGGGTGCTCTCTCATTGGTCTACATCTCCCACTTTGCTAATTACCTTCAAAAGAGGGTGCTCTCTCATTGGTCTACATCTCCCAATTTCCTAGTTACCTTCAAAAGAGGGTACTCCCTTATTGGTTGTTCCAAATTGTATATGGATGATTAGCGCCCGTGATTCTTTTACTGTGCACCCATGATTTTCTAAATTCAAATAGTGCCCTGCCATTCTCCTATAAATAGGATGCTTAGTTTAGAATTGAAAATCACACCAAAATCAGAGAATTCTTCTTTTTTGGATAAATTGAATTAAAAATCTTTAATATTTATCCTTGATTTTGTTTGATTGTTTCTTATATCATTGTCATCATTCTCATGCTTAAATTATGACGAAAGTCATCTTTAGCCCGTAGTGCATTGATGGACTATTGATTGGTATGATTATGACCAAGAAATTTATATTGGTATAATTATGACCTGTAATGTTACAAATGATGTGGTAAAAGTCCTCATTGGCCCGTAGTGCATTGATGGGCAGTTATTGGCATGATTATGACCACTGGTGATACTAACGAATATCCTTGGCCCGTAGTGCATGGATAATTCGTGAATGTGATTATAATGAATATCCTTGGCCCGCAATGCATGGATAATTCATGGATGTGATACTAACGAATATCCTTAGCCCGAAGTGCATGGATAATTCGATGATATGGATTATTTATTGAGCTGTGTTATAGCAATAAAATATTGATGATGAACTTTTAAATTATAGAAGATAGTAGATATTATGCTCTACTTGACTCTTCTAATGGATTGCTTGTTCCATTGCAGTTAGACTTGTTGTCTATTATATTCTATCAGTTTTACACTTTTGAAGGCTAACGATAATTTATTTTGCATTATCTTAGTCATAATATTCTTTACTGGATAATAATTGTAATGAGGACTCCATTTGAGTTTGGATATTGTCTACGAGACAATATTCGTGTTAAAACTCTCAGCTTACGGTTGTCATATTGTATTAATGAAGTTTGTATTTGAATTTTGTACCATGTATTTGGCGACTCAGAATGGGTTGTGTATCCCTATTTTGGGGGCGTCACGGTTGGTATCAAAGCTTAGGGATATGATCCTTGGCTTAGATTTAAGGCTAGAACTAGGAGGGGAAAGACGGGAAAATCCTTCGCTAGTATTACCTACCTAAGCTTATTTGTTATTTAACAAGTCGGTCAGAATATAGGGATAATATGTTGAATGTTAATTAACCCTCATTTTGTGGTAGTGTTTGAAAATGACATCTGAGAATGTTGAGACAAGCAATGGAGCACATGAGATCGTGTCACCGATGATCAATAACCAGGATAATGTGCATCAGGAAGGCAATAATCCTCGTGTAAACAACAACACCGACCAAATGATGAACGATGGGATGTTTAGGAGCTTTCTGCAATTCGTGAAACATAAGGCGAGAGAGACTCCTGTTCAAAATACAGGTGGAAACATTGGCAACTCACGGCTGGTCACCGCTAAGCAATTCAAGGAGCTGGGACCACCAGAGTTTTTAGGAAAGCCAGAACCACTTAACGTAGAGACGTGGATTAAGCCGATCAACAAGATAATTGATGTGTTGGGATGCTCCGAGGAGCAAAAAGTTCCCTTTGCCACCTTCATGTTGCTAGGAGAGGCAGATCATTGGTGGGAATCTGTAAAATGTACTCAGCCTGCCGCACTGAAGATGTCTTGGGAGAAGTTCCAAGAATTTTTCAACGACAAGTACTTTCTTGAAAGTATTCGTCACATGAAGGAGGTAGAATTCATCAAGCTGGAGTAAAACAATATGACCGTATTGTAGTACGAGGCTAAGTTTGCCAAGTTATCCCGGTTTGCATCCTATTTGGTAGATAATGAGGAGCGTATGACGCGAATGTTTCTAAGATGTTTGAAACCCGAAATACGTCAATACCTCATTTCTCACCAACTTTGCTTGTATTCAGATGTTGTGAATAGGGCTCAGTTATTGGAGCGCGATAATGAGTCAACCCAACCAATAGATAGCAGTCGGCAAAACGATAATACCAGTGGTAGTAGTCATCGAAGCAGTGACAACAAACTTGGAGGAAATCAACATGCCAGAAATGGTAACCACTTCGATGGTAATCCTGGCCAAGATAATAGAAGAAATGAGTCAAGTGGAAATTTCAAGAAGAGAAGGTCTAATAATAATGGAAAGACAGCAGCACCAGCACCCGTTTTCAAGGAAGGAGAACGACCACCGGTCGTATGCTACAAATACGGATGGGAGGGACACATCAGTCGAAACTGTGCAGCAACCCAAAGCGTGTTACAATTACGGAAGAGAAGGTCACCTAGCCCGATTTTGTAGTGTAGTGAAGTTAAGTCCAGTTGGGATAGAGACACCAAAGGTCGTCCCAGATAAGTCAAAGTTGTTAGTTCAAGGGAGAGCATTTGTCATGACCTCCCAAAAAGCGAGGAACCCGAATGAGGTTATCACGGGTAAGCTAATCATAAACTCTTGCAAAGTATATACCTTATTTGATACCGGTTCTACCCATTCTTTTATTTCTCCTACTTGTACTCAATGTTTAAATTTAACTCCAGAGAAATTAGACTTTGACTTATCTGTTGAAACTTCATTGGGAGAAACCTTCATTACATTCATTGTTTATAAATCTTATTTGATTCAAACAGGCACCCTCACGATACCTGTCGATCTTATCTCTTTGAAAATACTTGTATTTGATGTGATTTTAGAGATTGATTGGTTAACTACTTATCATGTTAAAATTGATTATTTTCGTAAGGTTGTTAGCTTTCATATTCTTAACCAACCTATTATGAGAATTCAAGCAACCAAACTAGTAAAGTCAATTATTGTCATATTAAGCCATAAAGCCATTTGTTTATTGAAAAATAGATGTCAAGCTTTCTTAGTCCATGTCACGGATTTAAACAAAAATACGTCAGATTAGAATGATATTTCTATTATTAATAAATTTCCTGACGTATTTCCTGAAGAACTTCCTGGCCTACCCCCAGAGCATGAAATCAAATTTTGTATCGACCTTGAACCTAGTACAACACCCATTTCTAAAATCCCATATCGAATGGCTCCTATTGAAATTTAGGAGTTAAAAACTCAACTGCAGGAATTATTAGACATCGGTTTAATTCATCCTAGTACGTCTCCTTGGGATGCTCTTATTCTATTTGTAAAGAAGAAGGATGGAAGTATGCGACTTTGCATTGATTATTGGGAGTTGAATCATTTCACCGTAAAAAATAGGTACACGTTGCCTCGCATTGATGACCTATTTGACCAATTGCAAGGTGCCAAATTCTTTTCAAAGATTGATCTTCGTTCCGGATATCATCAGTTAAAGATTAAAACTGATGACATTCCAAAGACTACTTTCAGAACTCGGTACTAGCACTACGAATTCTTAGTTATGTCTTTTGGATTGACTAATGCTCATGCAGCCTTTATGGATATAAATTTTATAAAATAAAATTATGCCCAATTAAATTGTTCTAAACACATATCAATATACATATCAAATTAAAATAATTAATAATTAAGGTTTAGCTCTGATACCACTTTTAGGTTTGTAATATTCATGAACGTAATCAAATTGCATAAAGTAAACGGAAACGTGATAAAATAGAGTTCTAAAATTTTACAAACCATATACCCAAATCATCCTTTATGCACAATTATTAATTAAACAAAAATATGAAGAATAAGAATCATACCCTTGAAGATTCGAGCTTCCTCATGTATAAGTTCACCTCCAATCCTTTTCGTGTTCAACTTGAATCCACCAGGTTTGGTTCTTTCCTTTGATCAACGTAAGTCACCTAAGTGTTTGGCCTCTAGACCTTTCCATGCTAAACGACTTTAGCATCAAATGAATATACGTTCCTTGGGTTAAGTCGAGCATCCTTTTAAATATATCTATATAGAAATGTATTCCCAATTGCGATACTCTTCCCAAATCATTCATGGAGGAATGTTTAGATAACTTTATCTTTACTGATTGTAGCATTAGTATGTCATTCCTTATCCGTAGTATATCAACATATAATACTAAAAATATCACGACGCTCCCACTGACCCTTTTGTATACACTAGGTTCATTCTTGTTTATGATAAAATCAAACTCTTTTGATTGTTTCATCAAAATGAATGTTCTATTTTTTAGAAGCTTGCTTCAATCCATTTCTCTGAGTGTCTACAACTCTTACCTTATTGTATGTAACTGAATCATTTTCTATGATGCGTACCTCATCATCATCATCTATGATGAATCCATACCTCCCAGGTATCTTTGGTACTATTCCAAATTTACGATTCAGTTGTGGTACAATAGGTCTATCTATAAGTTCCTCTTATTTGATTTATAATGTTTTGTGGTTCTTAAACTCTTCAAGATTCTATTATCCTCCCACTAGCTTCTTCAATGATAAACACCTTTATCTTAGAAGGTAGCATGTTTCGCAATAAACACCTTTCGCTAAGTAGGATTACAGAACATATACCCTAAACTTACTTTAGGATGTCCCACAAATCAGTACTTATCAAATCTTGTCACAAGCTTATCCTTTGAAACCTTTTTCACATAAGCTAGACAACCCCTTATCTTAACATACTTAAGATTTGGAATCCTCCTTGTCCATAACTTTTATGGAGTCTTGTGGCCTGATTTTGAGGTTACCTTTTCGTAGATATGCAGCCATTTCTAGGACATTATCCTATAAGGATACTGGAATGTCGATAAAATCATTATGGACTGTACCATATCCAACAAGGTATAATTTTTCCTTTCAGATACATCAATCAATTATTGTGTATCAAGAGGCGTCCATTATGAGAAAACCATTTGAGATTATCTAGAAACTTATTGCTCAAACATTTATTCTTTGATCTAATCAAAGAATCTTAATACTTTGCCAATTTATTTCACTTCTAAATTCTTTGAACCTTTCAAATAATTCACACCTGTATTTCATTAAATACATGTATTCAACTCTTTGAATGATCATCTCATTTTTTTATACTAATTTGTTCAATATGTAAAAATTATTTTCATGTAAGTCAAGTATACAAAATCCATTAAGTGATATTCCACTTCTATACAAAACATTATTATTATAAATAGAACAACAATTGTTCTTAAATATAATACCAAAGATTTCATTGTCTAAAAACAAAATGGAAATAATGTTTTATAAAAATAACTGGAATACAATAACAACTTATTGAGTTAATAGATTTGCCCGTATTGCTAAACTATAAATTTTTATGGCTAATGTAGCAACCTTTGCTTCATTTCCTACACATAGGATTACTTATATTTGTTTAGCTTTCTACTTCTGATTGGTCTCTTCATAAATCTATATTTATGATAACCAAAGTCGGTATCCAATACCCAAGTAAAACCTTAACTTAAAAAAAAATTATTTTAAATCATGTACAAAATTGTATTTGTAACCAAAACTTCACTAAGCTTCTTCTGGTTAGCCTCTACAAGATACTTCTCGCAGTTTCTTTTCCAGTGTTCAGGCTTATTACAGTGAAAGTAAACTCCTTTGTTATCCGTATCAGTTTTATTCTTATTATCATTTGTTTTTGCCTTTTCTATTTACCTTCTTTGAATCGTTCTTCTTTTCAGAAGATCCTTTGGCCCCTACCAGTAAGACTTGGTCTTTCTTGGTTGAAAAGTGACTCTCAACATTTTCAACATGTTAAACAAATCAGCGAGGCTGATATATAGCTTGTTCATATGAAAATTTCACAACAATTGTGAGAAGGAGTCTGGGAGTAAGTGCAAGATCAATTCTTTGCACAACTCCCCATCCATGACAAAAACCCGTTGTCCTAATTATTCAATCAAATTGATAATGGACTTTTGTCTATATTGTAGTGTCATCGATCATTCTAGATCGGAAGAGCTCCTTAGATATCTGATATCTTTCAGTCCTACTTTCCTCACCATCAACTACTTGATGTGCAGGAATATAGTAAGAGCATCCATAGTTTCATGCTGACGCTGAAGCTCGTTACTCATGGATACTAGCATAATGCATTGACCCAACCATGCATCATCTTGTCACTTTCTAAAAGTAGCAATCTCTTCCTCAGAGGTATTGTCTGTAACCATTGCAGGGATAGGCGTATTAAGGACATAAGATAGTTTTTCAGCCATGAGAACTATTCTCAAATTCCTTAATCAATCAATTTAATTCGGTCTGGTTAAATAGCATCTAATACGTTTCACAGTGATAGTAATTTAGACATTGTAAAATTTTGTAAATTAATTTGTAATTAACAACATTTTAGCATACATTCTTTTATTAATTACCAAAATAAATTAGATCTTGTTTTAAATTAGTATCTCCCACTATTTTCATTAAACTATATTACCCTCACTTATATAGTTCGGCAAAATCTAATTAAAGATTTGCTAGTGAGAATAAGGATCCCATTTCAAATGTATATAACCTTGTGGTGACACAACAAACTATATATAAATAAATTGGTAGACAACTCTTGTCAATTACATCAACTATGCAACTCCTTGTATTTTGCCTCTAAGATTATTTTGATCAAGTGGTGGCACATCCGAATCAAAATTATCCAAGTTAAGTCCAACCTAGCACTCCATATATTCAAAAAAGAAAAATATTGTCCTTGTGGTGACACAACAAAACAACATTGTTTAATTTTCTTTATAAGCATCAAATATAATAAAATTAACATATCAAAGAATTAAGATAAGCCTTCTGGTGACACTACAAACTTATAATAATTAATTGATACTCTATTATTATTATCATGCTAGAAGGCGACGTTCGGTATTCCAAATATCTTTGAACGCTTAGGACTTAATATAAAAAATTTGAGGGATTTGTTATTAATTCGTCTCATCTTGTTTAGCGCGCATGCACATATGTATATATAAAATACGCGTCATATTAATTAACATGCGAAGAATGTTTGCGTATATATATATATATATATATATATATATATATATATATATATATATATATATATATATAGTATAAGCATGCACATATAGAATACTATATTCTATCCAGATTGATTATGGACTTTATTCTAGTTTGGTTCACTAGAGCCACCAAGTGAACCAAAAGGTCAAACCTAGGAGTGCAAGAATTAATATTTAAATATAAATATTACATTTAATCCCGAGCTCCATTACAAATAGGTATTCAAGCGCTCCATGCTCATTGATCTCCAATTCTTTAAAATTAATTCTAATTATTCATATTACATAACTATTTAAAATAAATAGAAACCCTGATCAGCAGTCAAGGGAAAGTACATAGGAGGAGGATATAATTTATATTAACAAAAAAATTAGAGAAGACGAGGTACGCAAACCCCATTTAATAAAACTCATACATTCATTCATCCAACTAAAATAAAATCCAATCACATTGGTCAATACTCCATAATCGATCCCATTTATTATCATACGCATCACTATATGCATCAATAAATAACATTCATCTCATGAATAATAAACATTCAATATATATATTGATATCATTTAATGGTCAAATTTAGTTAGCATAAAATCTAATTTTGAATTAAAATAAACTCTTTTATTTTAATCCAAATTTAAATCCAAATAAACCTCTTTTATTTTAAGTTATCCAATTTTGAATAAAATAAATTATTTTATTTTAATCAAATTCTTTAATCAAAATACACTCATTTATTTTAATTAATAATGGAATCCAATTTCAAGTCAAAATAAACTCTTTTATTTTGGAAACACGAATTTTCTTTCCTATTCACAAATAAACTCCTTTATTTTGAATAATATGAAATCTTATTTCATATCTATATAAACTCTTTTATTTAAGGAAATATGGAATCCAATTTCAACTCCAATTAGTTATCATGAAATTCAATTCCAACTCTAATTAGGTAGCATGAAATTCAATTTTAAGATTAAAATAAACTTTTTATTTTAATTATAAAATTATTATTATTATTATTATTATTATTATTATTATTATTATTATTATTATTATTATTATTATTATTATTATTATTATTATTATTATTATGTAATCATAATTCTGTACCATGCAATCACGTGAATCATTTCCTTGTAACAGTATATATCATATAGCAGGAAACATGTTAACAATATATATATTATATATATCCATTAACCGAAGGAATGATCACTTGTAACTTTTATATAAAAAAAATATCACCTGTAACTTTTAAAAGGCCCTTGATGCAGGATCGCGGAAACAATATGATATCATATTACGGAAGTTACAGGATAAGCGAAATCACGTATTTCACAATTTTTTTATTTTTTCATAAATTTTATACAATAAAATTATGTCCAATTAAATTGTTTTAAGCACATATCAATATACATATCAAATTAAAATAATTAATAATTAAGGTTTGGCTCTGATACCACTTTTAGGTTTGTAATATTCATGAACGCGATCAAATTGTACAAAGTAAGCGGAAACGTGATAAAATAGAGTTTTAAAATTTTACAAACCGTATACCCGGATCATCCTTTATGCACAATTATTAATTAAACGAAAATATGAAGAACAAGAATCATACCGTTCAAGATTCGAGCTTCCTCAGGTACAAGTTCACCTCCAATCCTTTTCGTGTTCGACTTGAATCCACCGGGTTTGGTTCTTTCCTTTGATCAACGTTAGCCACCCAAGTGTTTGGCCTCTAAAGGTGATCCACCAAGGAAGAAGAAAGATTCAAGAAGATAGGTATTTGGCAAAACCCTAGTTTTTCTATGGGTAGATTATATATTCCATTAAATTTTTAAAAATAATTACAACAATAGTGTACTCAAAAAATGTTTACACAATTTATACATTTTTATATTTATTTACAATATTAGTGCAATTAGGATTCCTTAATTTAGAGAATTAGTATGCAATTAGGATTCCTTAATTTAGGCTTCTACTCTCTCTCCTCATCTATAACAACTGTATTAGTTAGTCATCACCCTTCTTCTTCATTCAACGTATTCTTTATATATATATATATATATATATATATATATATATATATATATATATATATATATATATATATCCCTAACAAGCTTTTGATCGGCAAGCTCTTGCTTTATTTTCTCCCTTCTAGCAGATCTGATTCATTTGATTGGAATATAAAGCACTTCTTTGGTAGTTCTGGTATTTTATTGTTATTACTTATTGGTGGTCCAGTCTAACAGGACATTGGGGAGTGGAAGGGAAAAATATCTCTTCATTCGCTAATGTGTTCAGGAATTGTGGGCGTCCCCTTGCTCTTTGGGAAATTTCTTGGTGTGATTTTGCTTTTAAGATTTTTAGATGTTTCATAGAGATTGGCGAGCAGCCCCTCTATTAGCGATTTATGGTCTGGTCTCTCAAATCTTGCTCAAGTTCTATATATATGTTGGTAATGTTGGGTATGACGAAGGAGGTCAGTTGACAGAAACTGTCCGCAGGAGGCTATATGTAGTTATTTTGTTTGATGAGATTGAGAAAGCCAATTATGTGTTCCTTCAAATACTGGATGATGGTAACCAAACCTTCATACCAAGGTAACCAAACTGTCATATCAAAGTAACCAATCAACCTACACACTTTAAATTTTTTTTTTGTACAGTTGGTAACCAAACATTCAAATCAAGGTAAGCAAACCTTCGTACCAAGGTAACAAAATCTTCATACCAAAGTAACTAATTCGCATCCACACCTGCAATTTTTTCATAGCGCATTTGGTAGCCAAACCTTCAGACCAAGGTAACCAATTTAATTTTATTAAGTTACCAATTTCGTTTGAATGTGATGAAGTCGGTAGCCAACTATTCATATAAAGGTAACTATTTTATTATTTATGAGTAACAAAATAGTTATAAAAAAAATTCCAGAACAGTAAAAGTTACATCTATTTATTTTTAAACTTTTTGTAGGGCGAATCTTCTTCTTATTCTCATTCGCGTTTTGGGCAGCGAAGATTCGCGGTGGTGTAGCGGCCGTGTAGCGGCGGAGATTCTGTCTTTGGAAAGGTGTTGCAGTTATTTAGCTAACAATTTTTTGGATATCCAGTACATATATTTTATTTATTTATTTATTTATTTGTTAACTATTATTTCAAAGTGTATATGAGGGAGATGAAGATTTGAAATTGAATATTTAAATTTGAATTATTATTTTGAATTTGATTTTGTTTTTGTTGTTAGATCCCAAATATTTGAATTTGAATTATTAATTATGGCAGTTATTTGTCCTTGATTTTAGGTTTTCTTATTAATGTGAATTGTACTATTTTTGTAATATGAGTTCTAATTACACTCTTTTTGCAAGTATTTGGTTGATGCACTATTCTTGTAATTACTTTCTATTTGTTGTATAGTTATGTAAAGAACCCTTTTTCTATCTCTCATAGAAAAGGGTGTACTCTCCCAACTATTGAAATTACGTATTCACGTGTGTTGTGAAAGTGTCAACCCACTTCACCCATAATAAGACTCCTCTTATTTATAGATGTAGGCAACCCTCCTTAACAATTAAGGAATTAGATTTTATTTTAATTAATTAAATTCTTTTAATTAATTAGGCTCCTAATCTTATTAGGAATAATTAATTAAACTCTTTTAATTAATTAGTCTCCTAATACTATTAAGAATATTTGAGAGTACTTTTATTAATTAATTTCTAAACTCCTTTAGGAATTAAATAATAATAATAGTAATAATAATAATAAGACTCCTCTTATTAATTTATATTTAATATTTTTAAAATATTAAATAATAAATATTAAGCTATTTAATTTATTCTATCACCATAGATTAAAATTAAATATACTTAACTTATTATTATCATTATGCCATTAACTTCTTAAATAATTATTTTTCCTTTTATGGTGTGACCCTTTAGGTTCTCCATATTAAAACTAGTTGTGAACAAATCAATTAGAACAATTCTAATCTTATTTAAATAAATAAATTAAGATATTAATTTATTTAAATAAATAATATTTATTCTACAATAGGGATAAGCCTCCCTAGCGATTAACGACTTTCCAGATAATATAGATTTTAACATTAATCATAAAAGAACATTTGAGTAAATAGTTACCGTACAATTCAGTTCTTCCGCCATACAATGTCTCAATTAATTATAAGACATGAAATTACTGTCAAGTCTTATTTTATTTAATTATATGTATTTCGACTCTTAAATGCACAACTCCAAACAATGCAAATTAGAAACTCCTTTTCTAATTTCATTCTGTCTTGGCCAAGGACTACTAGGTTGTCATTTATCGAATCACATATGACATTTCTCTTCTTTTACTAGAAGCGATAAATTCTTTATTGATCATATATTATCTCTATGTACAACTTATTATACCCAAGCATACCCTTTGATATACTATAAGGGTCTTAAGGAATAAGTCAAAGTATAATTCATCATACATAAGATACTATGATGATCTCAAGTCTAAGGATCACTTGTACTACTATCACTACAGGAATTTCTATTGACAGGCAAGTAAAACTTCAATAGGTATTCCTTAGCGAGCCAAGTTCAGTGAACTTATTCTCTAATAAGCACCTACATGCTTGCTTTAGTGTCTCCACACAAATGATCATGAGATCAATCATCCTCATCCAATGAGTAAGTAACGTATGTATCAATCTATTCGAATTCACTAATCCCCGATTTAGTAATCCAACGATTGGGAACTATTTTAGTTTTAAGCTTTCTAAGAATTTAGATCTCATTAGAATGATCATCATCATTATTCTAAATGCATTACTTAAAACTATGGGTTTATCACATATTATAAAGCAGCATCATGTAGATAATTAAAAGCCATTAATAAATTAATACTTTTTATTAATAAATGAATAACATTGTTACAAAGTATATGCATTATCATCAAACATGATTAGCTTGTGTGCATACTACTTTCATGTGGTAGCTGACGCGTTGAGTAGAAGATCATATGTGGGTACAAATGCGATATTGTCAACGCAAAAGCCCATTTTGGATGACTTACAAAGGATGGAGATAGAGTTAAGGACTCCAGGTACCCACATGATGATGTCAAATATACGAGTAGAACTGACTTTAATCGATAAAGTTAAAGCTGCTCAAGATACAGACGTGGAGGTGATGCGTATGAAGAAGAAAATGCAAGAAGGTGCTATTCTGGAAGTAAGAATCGATGAAGATGGAATACTTCGAGTCAAATTCAGACTTTATGTTCCTAACGACTCTGATTTAAAGTATAAAATCATGATGGAGGCGCACAACACACCGTTTGCAATCCATCTTGGGAGTACCAAAATGTATTGTGATCTTCGACATACATTTTGGTGGAGAAATATGAAGAGAGAGATAACGGAGTTTATCTCAAAGTGTTTATCTTGTCAACAAGTCAAGGCAGAGCATCAAGGGCCAAAAGGTCCATTGCAACCACTTTAAATTCCAGAATGGAAGTGGAAGCACATTACCATGGATTTCATTACTGCTCTTCCCAAGGTTTCTCAAGGCATAAATGTAATTTGGGTCATTGTCGATAGATTAACCAAGTCTGCTCATTTCTTACCTATACGAGGAACTTATTCACTTGAACGTCTTGCTTGTATATACATAAATGAGATTGTAAGACTGCATAGTATGCCAGTATCCATAGTTTTTGATCGAGACCCAAGATTCACTTCACGATTTTGGGTCAATCTGCAGAAAGCTATGGGCACAAATTTACGATTTAGTTCGGCATATCATCCTCAGACGGACGGGCAGTCAAAGAGGACTATTCAAACTCTTGAGGATTTATTAATACTCTGTGCCCTTGACTTCAAAGGAAGTTGGGATAAGTTCTTGCCATTGGTGGAATTCTCCTACAACAACAGTTATCAAGCAAGCATAGGTGTGACAACCCCAAAATAGGTCCATTCCACCCAACCCATTCTGAGTCGTCAAATACATGGTACAGAAAATAACTACAACTTTATTACAACAATTGTCGTGCAAAATACAACAACACATATGCTGTGAGTTTGGATACAAATATATACCAAATGTGACTCATGTTCCAACCGTGGACATCACCTCACAATAACACCTTACATAAAGGTATAGTCAAAAACTGTTTTAGAAATTAGAATCTTTGGGAAGTGCTCAAGGAAACCTTCGTACATGGGAGGCCACGCATCTAGGTTATGATAGATATCATATGGCCACAGAATTATCCTTGGTTGACCCAATAGACCCCAAAGAAAAACGAGAAGATTACTATCATATTCTTCCCAATGGTGAGTCTTCTCTTGACTTATCATTATCTCCACTGTCTCTAATTGAGAATTATACTTCAAACAAACACCAAGATTATATAGGTAGTGCTCGTAAAGATACTCAGCAAGTGGATGAGCACAACCCTGTCTTATGATGACACGAGATTGTATGTCATTAGACATCTTGTATGATAGTGACAAAACACCCTTCCAACGTTGGGTTCGCCTCACCCTATTTGATTCACCAAATATAACTACTAAATGATATATACAACACTTTTCTATACTGCTTAGGGATAACCTCCACAGCTAGAGACCACCGTTCTATTTCCCCGTTACCCTCGCCCGACCCAGCTACACTCTTATTACCTGAAAAGGAATTGTGAAGCAAAAGGGTGAGCACAACTAGCTCAGTAAAGAATATCATGACTAAAGATAATTCAATTATCAATAGCCTTCATCAACAATAAATCAGAGATTTAGAACATATGGTAAATGATAAAAATTTCAACCATAGTTGCAGCGGAACGAGCAATCCATTAGAAGAGTCAAATAGACTATAAAGTCTATTATCTTCTCCATGTTAAAAATCTACCAACAATGTTTTATCCCTGTAACATCAATCAACAATTCTGGTCCACAATCATATGAATAACTCATAATCATAACTGTGATTCTAAATTTTTCTTCGCACCCAGGACGAAGAATATTTTCATCACATGTCTTTACCTGAAACATCAAAGATCATGGTTATACCAACTCACAGTTCCTGTTCATAATCATACTAATAAATCCATCTTTGCACTACGACCAAAGATATTCAACAACAGTTCATCTTTGCACTACAGGCCAAAGATATTCATCAACAGACCATCTTTGCACTACAGGCCAAAGATATTCAACAACAGTTCATCTTTGCACTACAGGCCAAAGATATTCATCAATAATTCATCTTTGCACTACGGCCAAAGATATTCCTCAACAGTTCATATTTGCACTACAGGTCAAATATATTCATTAACAGTTCATATTTGCACTACAGGCCAAATATATTAATATCTCAAAGAAATATATAATCATTTCAGAATTTATATAAACAATAATTATAACCATGTTGATCATTTCACCTTTGCACTTAAGCTAAAGATATTCAATTATAAATTCAATGGTCATGATCATACCAGTCAACAATTCAACTTTGCACTACTGGCCAAAGAGAACCCATAGTCATGATCATACCAATAATTTACCCATCTTTACACTCAAGCGAAAGAGAATTTCAACATCAAGGTTATAAAAATGTTATATATGATTATAAAAATAATATGGTCAAAACATGGATTTAATTTCAAGAGCAATATTCATAAATCAACTATAATTTGGTTAGAAAAAGAAACCAATTTTGTCGTGAATAGTAACTCGTGAATAGTAACTTATGAATAGTAACTCATGAATAGTAACCCCGACACAAAAAGATAGAAATTCTACAATAAAATTCATACCAATATTTTGGTATAATGATATTGAAAGAATAACATTTCTTAAGCTTATAAACAATTTATTTTAATTGTTTACACTTTACTAAATAATACATTTAATCATCTTAAAATGCCAAACTCATAATATTTCATCACCAATAACCAAAAACCCTCATCAAAAATCTGCATATACCTCATATAGGATTCTCAAGCCATAAAATCCTATTTTCCAATTTTCTTTCCTCACAAAACATATTTAATTCATTTACTCATAACTAGACCATTTTCATAAAAAATACCAAATCAGTTCCAAAAATATTTCTTTTATGGGATTTAGCATAATATAGTCCCATAGTGAACATATATTTTTCTCAGAATTTTTAAAAGTCATTTACTATTTTTTATATGGCCAAAATAGCCGAATATTTAGACATTTATCAAAAATTATACTTTTATCTAAAAATTCTGAAATTCACAGAGTATACTCCTATCATATTCATGTACTCCCAATAAAAATTCATCAATTTTGGAGTTAACCACACGGAATTATAAGCTGTTACTTCTAAAATAGTCTTTTCTCATAAAATTCATAACTCTCAATCTATACATCCAAATATCACCATTTTTGGACACAATCAAGAAAACTCATCAAAATATCGTTTCAAATTTTTCCAGAATTTTTGAAGGTCAGAAAAATTACGAAACTGGAAAATATAACAACCCTTAAAATCCCTTACTATCCCTTACTATCCCTTACAATCCCTTACAATCCCTTACCTCAAAAGAGCAGTACTTCTGACTGGATATCGGATATGATGCTGAAGGAAACTTGCACTGATGAATAGCAACTCACCAAGTATCTAAAAACTCACAAAATATACTTCATAATATAGAGAGAGAAAGAGAGAAAGCTTATGTTTTTGGTGTGATTTTCAATTCTAACTTAGCCCTCTATTTATAGGAAAATTTTGGTAGGTTTGACCTGCAACCTGATGGCTTTACCTGCTACTATTCCCACCCACCACATTTGAAATATAATTCAGCACATTTCTTCACCAACCACAAGTAGGGCCCACCAATTCTAGAATTTTCCACCAAAATGATAAACTCCGAAAATTCAACAATTTCTGAACCAGTCATCTCGTAAAATTCATAATAAATCATACGTTCATTTTTAACGGTTCAAAATTTGTGGGCATATACTCAACTTATATATGTATAACATATCCAAAAATTACCACGATCCAACGGTCGGATTAAAAATTATAACCCCCGCAAAATATCTCAAAAACCCTGATTTTTAATACCTCCATTCCGACAAAAATACTGTTAAAAATCTCAACATTAACTCTTTCATTTTTAACCACAAAAATATATCCCTCATTTATATCCACATAATATAAATATTTCCTTATCATATGAATCAATAATTAATTATTCACAAATAATATTACAGAATCACATTTATGACAACCAGGCCGTTCCTAGGAAAGAGGGGGCTTTCCAATAAGAATTTCTCCTTACTGGCGCGCAATTAGATGACCAAACCTCTCCTTAGACAGAACTTTCTAGACATTGACAATAATGTTATCTAATAATATTATTCAAATAATATGAATTATTGATCTGATAAAGGAAAATACTGTGCAGCAACAATTATTGAACAACAATAATACAAAATTTCAACGTAGCAATTATTGAATCAATAAAATAAAATATTGAACAGTAATTACTGTAACAATTATTGAGTAGTGCCTTCTTACGTAAGAATCAATAATTTCAAAAATACTATGCAATACCGTGTGCTACTGTGCAATAACGCGTATTACTGTATTTTAACCACCGGGTATTCCAACAGTGTTAACGGTAACAACACCGCCGTTATTTGTAAAAACTCAAATTTGTCGTTTTCTTCACCTGACAGTTATTCGTTATGGGGCCCACAAATAGCTGTGCCGTCGTACGAATATTCCCCGACAGAAAGAATATTCCACGACCAAACGAATATTTCCCGACAACAATGATTATTTTATAACCACTTGCGTATTTTGAAAAAAATTTCATATATCACCTTTAACTTTAACTTTTTATCAATTTAACCATTTACTGAATCGTAATTATAAGAAAAATTGAATATTTTTATTTCATAAAATTCGGGGTCTTACAATCTCCCCTCCTTATGAAATTTCGTCCTCGAAATTTACGTACCTGGTATTTCAAAGAGTTGAGAATACCTTCCTTTCATTTCAGATTCCATCTTCCCTGTCATCATAATTTCTCCATTGCTCATCTCCTGTATTTCAAATATCATTCTAGAATACAGCTTCAAAACAAGGGTTAATTTAACAAATTAACATATCACATAATATCCCGATATTATGACTGACCAACAAATAAGCTTAGGTAGGACACACTAGCGAAGGATTTACTCGTCTCTCTCCTCCTAGTTATATTTCCCGATCTCCGCCAGAAATCATATCCCTAAGCTCTGATACCACCTGTGACAACCCCAAAATAGGTCCATTCCACCCAACCCATTCTGAGTCGTCAAATACATAGTACAGAAAATAACTACAACTTTATTATAATAATTGTCGTGCAAAATACAACAACACATATGCTGTGAGTTTGGATACAAATATATACCAAATGTGACTCATGTTCCAACCGTGGACATCACCTCACAATAACACCTTACATAAAGGTATAGTCAAAAACTGTTTTAGAAATTAGAATCTTTGGGAAGTGCTCAAGGAAACCTTCGTACATGGGAGGCCACGCATCTAGGTTATGATAGATATCATATGGCCACAGAATTATCCTTGGTTGACCCAATAGACCCCAAAGAAAAACGAGAAGATTACTATCATATTCTTCCCAATGGTGAGTCTTCTCTTGACTTATCATTATCTCCACTGTCTCTAATTGAGAATTATACTTCAAACAAACACCAAGATTATATAGGTAGTGCTCGTAAAGATACTCAGCAAGTGGATGAGCACAACCCTGTCTTATGATGACACGAGGTTGTATGTCATTAGACATCTTGTATGATAGTGACAAAACACCCTTCCAACGTTGGGTTCGCCTCACCCTATTTGATTCACCAAATATAACTACTAAATGATGTATACAACACTTTTCTATACTGCTTAGGGAGAACCTCCACAGCTAGAGACCACCGTTCTATTTCTCCGTTACCCTCGCCCGACCCAGCTACACTCTTATTACCTGAAAAGGAATTGTGAAGCAAAAGGGTGAGCACAACTAGCTCAGTAAAGAATATCATGACTAAAGATAATTCAATTATCAATAGCCTTCATCAACAATAAATCAGAGATTTAGAACATATGGTAAATGATAAAAATTTCAACCATAGTTGCAGCGGAACGAGCAATCCATTAGAAGAGTCAAATAGACTATAAAGTCTATTATCTTCTCCATGTTAAAAATCCACCAACAATGTTTTATCCATGTAACATCAATCAACAATTCTGGTCCACAATCATATGAATAACTCATAATCATAACTGTGATTCTAAATTTTTCTTCGCACCCAGGACGAAGAATATTTTCATCACATGTCTTTACCTGAAACATCAAAGATCATGGTTATACCAAATCACAGTTCCTGTTCATAATCATACTAATAAATCCATCTTTGCACTACGACCAAAGATATTCAACAACAGTTCATCTTTGCACTACAGGCCAAAGATATTCATCAACAGACCATCTTTGCACTACAGGCCAAAGATATTCAACAACAGTTCATCTTTGCACTACAGGCCAAAGATATTCATCAATAATTCATCTTTGCACTACGGCCAAAGATATTCCTCAACAGTTCATATTTGCACTACAGGTCAAATATATTCATTAACAGTTCATATTTGCACTACAGGCCAAATATATTAATATCTCAAAGAAATATATAATCATTTCAGAATTTATATAAACAATAATTATAACCATGTTGATCATTTCACCTTTGCACTTAAGCTAAAGATATTCAATTATAAATTCAATGGTCATGATCATACCAGTCAACAATTCAACTTTGCACTACTGGCCAAAGAGAACCCATAGTCATGATCATACCAATAATTTACCCATCTTTACACTCAAGCGAAAGAGAATTTCAACATCAAGGTTATAAAAATGTTATATATGATTATAAAAATAATATGGTCAAAACATGGATTTAATTTCAAGAGCAATATTCATAAATCAACTATAATTTGGTTAGAAAAAGAAACCAATTTTGTCGTGAATAGTAACTCGTGAATAGTAACTTATGAATAGTAACTCATGAATAGTAACCCCGACACAAAAAGATAGAAATTCTACAATAAAATTCATACCAATATTTTGGTATAATGATATTGAAAGAATAACATTTCTTAAGCTTATAAACAATTTATTTTAATTGTTTACACTTTACTAAATAATGCATTTAATCATCATAAAATGCCAAACTCATAATATTTCATCACCAATAACCAAAAACCCTCATCAAAAATCTGCATATACCTCATATAGGATTCTCAAGCCATAAAATCCTATTTTCCAATTTTCTTTCCTCACAAAACATATTTAATTCATTTACTCATAACTAGACCATTTTCATAAAAAATACCAAATCAGTTCCAAAAATATTTCTTTTCTGGGATTTAGCATAATATAGTCCCATAGTGAACATATATTTTTCTCAGAATTTTTAAAAGTCATTTACTATTTTTTATATGGCCAAAATAGCCGAATATTTAGACATTTATCAAAAATTATACTTTTATCTAAAAATTCTGAAATTCACAGAGTATACTCCTATCATATACATGTACTCCCAATAAAAATTCATCAATTTTGGAGTTAACCACAAGGAATTATAAGCTGTTACTTCTAAAATAGTCTTTTCTCATAAAATTCATAACTCTCAATCTATACATCCAAAAATCACCATTTTTGGACACAATCAAGAAAACTCATCAAAATATCATTTCAAATTTTTCCAGAATTTTTGAAGGTCAGAAAAATTACGAAACTGAAAATATAACAACCCTTAAAATCCCTTACTATCCCTTACTATCCCTTACAATCCCTTACAATCCCTTACCTCAAAAGAGCAGTACTTCTGACTGGATATCGGATATGATGCTGAAGGAAACTTGCACTGATGAATAGCAACTCACCAAGTATCTAAAAACTCACAAAATATGCTTCATAATATAGAGAGAGAAAGAGAGAAAGCTTATGTTTTTGGTGTGATTTTCAATTCTAACTTAGCCCTCTATTTATAGGAAAATTTTGGTAGGTTTGACCTGCAACCTGATGGCTTTACCTGCTACTATTCCCACCCACCACATTTGAAATATAATTCAGCACATTTCTTCACCAACCACAAGTGGGGCCCACCAATTCTAGAATTTTCCACCAAAATGATAAACTCCGAAAATTCAACAATTTCTGAACCAGTCATCTCGTAAAATTCATAATAAATCATACGTTCATTTTTAACGGTTCAAAATTTGTGGGCATATACTCAACTTATATATGTATAACATATCCAAAAATTACCACGATCCAACGGTCGGATTAAAAATTATAACCCCCGCAAAATATCTCAAAAACCCTGATTTTTAATACCTCCATTCCGACAAAAATACTGATAAAAACCTCAACATTAACTCTTTCATTTTTAACCACAAAAATATATCCCTCATTTATATCCACATAATATAAATATTTCCTTATCATATGAATCAATAATTAATTATTCACAAATAATATTACAGAATCACATTTATGACAACCAGGCCGTTCCCAGGAAAGAGGGGGCTTTCCAATAAGAATTTCTCCTTACTGGCGCGCAATTAGATGACCAAACCTCTCCTTAGACAGAACTTTCTAGACATTGACAATAATGTTATCTAATAATATTATTCAAATAATATGAATTATTGATCTGATAAAGGAAAATACTGTGCAGCAACAATTATTGAACAACAATAATACAAAATTTCAACGTAGCAATTATTGAATCAATAAAATAAAATATTGAACAGTAATTACTGTAACAATTATTGAGTAGTGCCTTCTTACGTAAGAATCAATAATTTCAAAAATACTATGCAATACCGTGTGCTACTGTGCAATAACGCGTATTACTGTATTTTAACTACCGGGTATTCCAACAGTGTTAACGGTAACAACTACGCCGTTATTTGTAAAAACTCAAATTTGTCGTTTTCTTCACCTGACAGTTATTCGTTATGGGGCCCACAAATAGCTGTGCCGTCGTACGAATATTCCCCGACAGAAAGAATATTCCACGACCAAACGAATATTCCCCGACAACAATGATTATTTTATAACCACTTGCGTATTTTGAAAAAAATTTCATATATCACCTTTAACTTTAACTTTTTATCAATTTAACCATTTACTGAATCGTAATTATAAGAAAAATTGAATATTTTTATTTCATAAAATTCGGGGTCTTACAATCTCCCCTCCTTATGAAATTTCGTCCTCGAAATTTACGTACCTGGTATTTCAAAGAGTTGAGAATACCTTCCTTTCATTTCAGATTCCATCTTCCCTGTCATCATAATTTCTCCATTGCTCATCTCCTGTATTTCAAATATCATTCTAGAATACAGCTTCAAAACAAGGGTTAATTTAACAAATTAACATATCACATAATATCCCGATATTATGACTGACCAACAAATAAGCTTAGGTAGGACACACTAGCGAAGGATTTACTCGTCTCTCTCCTCCTAGTTATATTTCCCGATCTCCGCCAGAAATCATATCCCTAAGCTCTGATACCACCTGTGACAACCCCAAAATAGGTCCATTCCACCCAACCCATTCTGAGTCGTCAAATACATGGTACAGAAAATAACTACAACTTTATTACAACAATTGTCGTGCAAAATACAACAACACATATGCTGTGAGTTTGGATACAAATATATACCAAATGTGACTCATGTTCCAACCGTGGACATCACCTCACAATAACACCTTACATAAAGGTATAGTCAAAAACTGTTTTAGAAATTAGAATCTTTGGGAAGTGCTCAAGGAAACCTTCGTACATGGGAGGCCACGCATCTAGGTTATGATAGATATCATATGGCCACAGAATTATCCTTGGTTGACCCAATAGACCCCAAAGAAAAACGAGAAGATTACTATCATATTCTTCCCAATGGTGAGTCTTCTCTTGACTTATCATTATCTCCACTGTCTCTAATTGAGAATTATACTTCAAACAAACACCAAGATTATATAGGTAGTGCTCGTAAAGATACTCAGCAAGTGGATGAGCACAACCCTGTCTTATGATGACACGAGGTTGTATGTCATTAGACATCTTGTATGATAGTGACAAAACACCCTTCCAACGTTGGGTTCGCCTCACCCTATTTGATTCACCAAATATAACTACTAAATGATGTATACAACACTTTTCTATACTGCTTAGGGAGAACCTCCACAGCTAGAGACCACCGTTCTATTTCCCCGTTACCCTCGCCCGACCCAGCTACACTCTTATTACCTGAAAAGGAATTGTGAAGCAAAAGGGTGAGCACAACTAGCTCAGTAAAGAATATCATGACTAAAGATAATTCAATTATCAATAGCCTTCATCAACAATAAATCAGAGATTTAGAACATATGGTAAATGATAAAAATTTCAACCATAGTTGCAGCGGAACGAGCAATCCATTAGAAGAGTCAAATAGACTATAAAGTCTATTATCTTCTCCATGTTAAAAATCCACCAACAATGTTTTATCCATGTAACATCAATCAACAATTCTGGTCCACAATCATATGAATAACTCATAATCATAACTGTGATTCTAAATTTTTCTTCGCACCCAGGACGAAGAATATTTTCATCACATGTCTTTACCTGAAACATCAAAGATCATGGTTATACCAAATCACAGTTCCTGTTCATAATCATACTAATAAATCCATCTTTGCACTACGACCAAAGATATTCAACAACAGTCATCTTTGCACTACAGGCCAAAGATATTCATCAACAGACCATCTTTGCACTACAGGCCAAAGATATTCAACAACAGTTCATCTTTGCACTACAGGCCAAAGATATTCATCAATAATTCATCTTTGCACTACGGCCAAAGATATTCCTCAACAGTTCATATTTGCACTACAGGTCAAATATATTCATTAACAGTTCATATTTGCACTACAGGCCAAATATATTAATATCTCAAAGAAATATATAATCATTTCAGAATTTATATAAACAATAATTATAACCATGTTGATCATTTCACCTTTGCACTTAAGCTAAAGATATTCAATTATAAATTCAATGGTCATGATCATACCAGTCAACAATTCAACTTTGCACTACTGGCCAAAGAGAACCCATAGTCATGATCATACCAATAATTTACCCATCTTTACACTCAAGCGAAAGAGAATTTCAACATCAAGGTTATAAAAATGTTATATATGATTATAAAAATAATATGGTCAAAACATGGATTTAATTTCAAGAGCAATATTCATAAATCAACTATAATTTGGTTAGAAAAAGAAACCAATTTTGTCGTGAATAGTAACTCGTGAATAGTAACTTATGAATAGTAACTCATGAATAGTAACCCCGACACAAAAAGATAGAAATTCTACAATAAAATTCATACCAATATTTTGGTATAATGATATTGAAAGAATAACATTTCTTAAGCTTATAAACAATTTATTTTAATTGTTTACACTTTACTAAATAATGCATTTAATCATCTTAAAATGCCAAACTCATAATATTTCATCACCAATAACCAAAAACCCTCATCAAAAATCTGCATATACCTCATATAGGATTCTCAAGCCATAAAATCCTATTTTCCAATTTTCTTTCTTCACAAAACATATTTAATTCATTTACTCATAACTAGACCATTTTCATAAAAAATACCAAATCAGTTCCAAAAATATTTCTTTTCTGGGATTTAGCATAATATAGTCCCATAGTGAACATATATTTTTCTCAGAATTTTTAAAAGTCATTTACTATTTTTTATATGGCCAAAATAGCCGAATATTTAGACATTTATCAAAAATTATACTTTTATCTAAAAATTCTGAAATTCACAGAGTATACTCCTATCATATACATGTACTCCCAATAAAAATTTCATCAATTTTGGAGTTAACCACAAGGAATTATAAGCTGTTACTTCTAAAATAGTCTTTTCTCATAAAATTCATAACTCTCAATCTATACATCCAAAAATCACCATTTTTGGACACAATCAAGAAAACTCATCAAAATATCATTTCAAATTTTTCCAGAATTTTTGAAGGTCAGAAAAATTACGAAACTGGAAAATATAACAACCCTTAAAATCCCTTACTATCCCTTACTATCCCTTACAATCCCTTACAATCCCTTACCTCAAAAGAGCAGTACTTCTGACTGGATATCGGATATGATACTAAAGCAAACTTGCACTGATGAATAGCAACTCACCAAGTATCTAAAAACTCACAAAATATGCTTCATAATATAGAGAGAGAAAGAGAGAAAGCTTATGTTTTGGTGTGATTTTCAATTCTAACTTAGCCCTCTATTTATAGGAAAATTTTGGTAGGTTTGACCTGCAACCTGATGGCTTTACCTGCTACTATTCCCACCCACCACATTTGAAATATAATTCAGCACATTTCTTCACCAACCACAAGTAGGGCCCACCAATTCTAGAATTTTCCACCAAAATGATAAACTCCGAAAATTCAACAATTTCTGAACCAGTCATCTCGTAAAATTCATAATAAATCATACGTTCATTTTTAACGGTTCAAAATTTGTGGGCATATACTCAACTTATATATGTATAACATATCCAAAAATTACCACGATCCAACGGTCGGATTAAAAATTATAACCCCCGCAAAATATTTCAAAAACCCTGATTTTTAATACCTCCATTCCGACAAAAATACTGTTAAAAACCTCAACATTAACTCTTTCATTTTTAACCACAAAAATATATCCCTCATTTATATCCACATAATATAAATATTTCCTTATCATATGAATCAATAATTAATTATTCACAAATAATATTACAGAATCACATTTATGACAACCAGGCCGTTCCTAGGAAAGAGGGGGCTTTCCAATAAGAATTTCTCCTTACTGGCGCGCAATTAGATGACCAAACCTCTCCTTAGACAGAACTTTCTAGACATTGACAATAATGTTATCTAATAATATTATTCAAATAATATGAATTATTGATCTGATAAAGGAAAATACTGTGCAGCAACAATTATTGAACAACAATAATACAAAATTTCAACGTAGCAATTATTGAATCAATAAAATAAAATATTGAACAGTAATTACTGTAACAATTATTGAGTAGTGCCTTCTTACGTAAGAATCAATAATTTCAAAAATACTATGCAATACCGTGTGCTACTGTGCAATAACGCGTATTACTGTATTTTAACCACCGGGTATTCCAACAGTGTTAACGGTAACAACACCGCCTTTATTTGTAAAAACTTAAATTTGTCGTTTTCTTCACCTGACAGTTATTCGTTATGGGGCCCACAAATAGCTGTGCCGTCGTACGAATATTCCCCGACAGAAAGAATATTCCACGACCAAACGAATATTCCCCGACAACAATGATTATTTTATAACCACTTGCGTATTTTAAAAAAAATTTCATATATCACCTTTAACTTTAACTTTTTATCAATTTAACCATTTACTGAATCGTAATTATAAGAAAAATTGAATATTTTTATTTCATAAAATTCGGGGTCTTACAATCTCCCCTCCTTATGAAATTTCGTCCTCGAAATTTACGTACCTGGTATTTCAAAGAGTTGAGAATACCTTCCTTTCATTTCAGATTCCATCTTCCCTGTCATCATAATTTCTCCATTGCTCATCTCCTGTATTTCAAATATCATTCTAGAATACAGCTTCAAAACAAGGGTTAATTTAACAAATTAACATATCACATAATATCCCGATATTATGACTGACCAACAAATAAGCTTAGGTAGGACACACTAGCGAATGATTTACTCGTCTCTCTCCTCCTAGTTATATTTCCCGATCTCCGCCAGAAATCATATCCCTAAGCTCTGATACCACCTGCGACAACCCCAAAATAGGTCCATTCCACCCAACCCATTCTGAGTCGTCAAATACATAGTACAGAAAATAACTACAACTTTATTATAATAATTGTCGTGCAAAATACAACAACACATATGCTGTGAGTTTGGATACAAATATATACCAAATGTGACTCATGTTCCAACCGTGGACATCACCTCACAATAACACCTTACATAAAGGTATAGTCAAAAACTGTTTTAGAAATTAGAATCTTTGGGAAGTGCTCAAGGAAACCTTCGTACATGGGAGGCCACGCATCTAGGTTATGATAGATATCATATGGCCACAGAATTATCCTTGGTTGACCCAATAGACCCCAAAGAAAAACGAGAAGATTACTATCATATTCTTCCCAATGGTGAGTCTTCTCTTGACTTATCATTATCTCCACTGTCTCTAATTGAGAATTATACTTCAAACAAACACCAAGATTATATAGGTAGTGCTCGTAAAGATACTCAGCAAGTGGATGAGCACAACCCTGTCTTATGATGACACGAGGTTGTATGTCATTAGACATCTTGTATGATAGTGACAAAACACCCTTCCAACGTTGGGTTCGCCTCACCCTATTTGATTCACCAAATATAACTACTAAATGATGTATACAACACTTTTCTATACTGCTTAGGGAGAACCTCCACAGCTAGAGACCACCGTTCTATTTCTCCGTTACCCTCGCCCGACCCAGCTACACTCTTATTACCTGAAAAGGAATTGTGAAGTAAAAGGGTGAGCACAACTAGCTCAGTAAAGAATATCATGACTAAAGATAATTCAATTATCAATAGCCTTCATCAACAATAAATCAGAGATTTAGAACATATGGTAAATGATAAAAATTTCAACCATAGTTGCAGCGGAACGAGCAATCCATTAGAAGAGTCAAATAGACTATAAAGTCTATTATCTTCTCCATGTTAAAAATCCACCAACAATGTTTTATCCCTGTAACATCAATCAACAATTCTGGTCCACAATCATATGAATAACTCATAATCATAACTGTGATTCTAAATTTTTCTTCGCACCCAGGACGAAGAATATTTTCATCACATGTCTTTACCTGAAACATCAAAGATCATGGTTATACCAACTCACAGTTCCTGTTCATAATCATACTAATAAATCCATCTTTGCACTACGACCAAAGATATTCAACAACAGTTCATCTTTGCACTACAGGCCAAAGATATTCATCAACAGACCATCTTTGCACTACAGGCCAAAGATATTCAACAACAGTTCATCTTTGCACTACAGGCCAAAGATATTCATCAATAATTCATCTTTGCACTACGGCCAAAGATATTCCTCAACAGTTCATATTTGCACTACAGGTCAAATATATTCATTAACAGTTCATATTTGCACTACAGGCCAAATATATTAATATCTCAAAGAAATATATAATCATTTCAGAATTTATATAAACAATAATTATAACCATGTTGATCATTTCACCTTTGCACTTAAGCTAAAGATATTCAATTATAAATTCAATGGTCATGATCATACCAGTCAACAATTCAACTTTGCACTACTGGCCAAAGAGAACCCATAGTCATGATCATACCAATAATTTACCCATCTTTACACTCAAGCGAAAGAGAATTTCAACATCAAGGTTATAAAAATGTTATATATGATTATAAAAATAATATGGTCAAAACATGGATTTAATTTCAAGAGCAATATTCATAAATCAACTATAATTTGGTTAGAAAAAGAAACCAATTTTGTCGTGAATAGTAACTCGTGAATAGTAACTTATGAATAGTAACTCATGAATAGTAACTCCGACACAAAAAGATAGAAATTCTACAATAAAATTCATACCAATATTTTGGTATAATGATATTGAAAGAATAACATTTCTTAAGCTTATAAACAATTTATTTTAATTGTTTACACTTTACTAAATAATGCATTTAATCTTCTTAAAATGCCAAACTCATAATATTTCATCACCAATAACCAAAAACCCTCATCAAAAATCTGCATATACCTCATACAGGATTCTCAAGCCATAAAATCCTATTTTCCAATTTTTTTTCCTCACAAAATATATTTAATTCATTTACTCATAACTAGACCATTTTCATAAAAAATACCAAAACAGTTCCAAAAATATTTCTTTTATGTGATTTAGCATAATATAGTCTCATAGTGAACATATATTTTTCTCAGAATTTTTAAAAGTCATTTACTATTTTTTATATGGCCAAAATAGCCGAATATTTAGACATTTATCAAAAATTATACTTTTATCTAAAAATTCTGAAATTCACAGAGTATACTCCTATCATATTCATGTACTCCCAATAAAAATTTCATCAATTTTGGAGTTAACCACAAGGAATTATAAGCTGTTACTTCTAAAATAGTCTTTTCTCATAAAATTCATAACTCTCAATCTATACATCCAAAAATCACCATTTTTGGACACAATCAAGAAAACTCATCAAAATATCGTTTCAAATTTTTCCAGAATTTTTGAAGGTCAGAAAAATTACGAAACTAGAAAATATAACAACCCTTAAAATCCCTTACTATCCCTTACTATCCCTTACAATCCCTTACAATCCCTTACCTCAAAAGAGCAGTACTTCTGACTGGATATCGGATATGATACTGAAGGAAACTTGCACTGATGAATAGCAACTCACCAAGTATCTAAAAACTCACAAAATATGCTTCATAATATAGAGAGAGAAAGAGAGAAAGCTTATGTTTTTGGTGTGATTTTCAATTCTAACTTAGCCCTCTATTTATAGGAAAATTTTGGTAGGTTTGACCTGCAACCTGATGGCTTTACCTGCTACTATTCCCACCCACCACATTTGAAATATAATTCAGCACATTTCTTCACCAACCACAAGTAGGGCCCACCAATTCTAGAATTTTCCACCAAAATGATAAACTCCGAAAATTCAACAATTTCTGAACCAGTCATCTCGTAAAATTCATAATAAATCATACGTTCATTTTTAACGGTTCAAAATTTGTGGGCATATACTCAACTTATATATGTATAACATATCCAAAAATTACCACGATCCAACGGTCGGATTAAAAATTATAACCCCCGCAAAATATCTCAAAAACCCTGATTTTTAATACCTCCATTCCGACAAAAATACGATAAAAACCTCAACATTAACTCCTTCATTTTTAACCACAAAAATATATCCCTCATTTATATCCACATAATATAAATATTTCCTTATCATATGAATCAATACTTAATTATTCACAAATAATATTACAGAATCACATTTATGACAAACAGGCCGTTCCCAGGAAAGAGAGGGCTTTCCAATAAGAATTTCTCCTTACTGGCGCGCAATTAGATGACCAAACCTCTCCTTAGATAAAACTTTCTAGACATTGACAATAATGTTATCTAATAATATTATTCAAATAATATGAATTATTGATCTGATAAAGGAAAATACTGTGCAGCAACAATTATTGAACAACAATAATACAAAATTTCAACGTAGCAATTATTGAATCAATAAAATAAAATATTGAACAGTAATTACTGTAACAATTATTGAGTAGTGCCTTCTTACGTAAGAATCAATAATTTTAAAAATACTATGCAATACCGTGTGCTACTGTGCAATAACGCGTATTACTGTATTTTAACCACCGAGTATTCCAACAGTGTTAACGGTAACAACACCGTCGTTATTTGTAAAAACTCAAATTTGTCGTTTTCTTCACCCGACAGTTATTCGTTATGGGGCCCACAAATAGCTGCGCCGTCGTACGAATATTCCCCGACAGAAAGAATATTCCACGACCAAACGAATATTCCCCGACAACAATGATTATTTTATAACCACTTGCGTATTTTGAAAAAAAATTCATATATCACATTTAACTTTAACTTTTTATCAATTTAACCATTTACTGAATCGTAATTATAAGAAAAATTGAATATTTTTATTTCATAAAATTCGGGGTCTTACAATAGGCATGACTTTATTCGAGGTATTATATGGACGCAAGTGTCGTTCTCTAGTATGCTGGAATGAGGTAAGTGAAGTAACATTGTTGGGACCGAAATTGGTACACATGACAACGAAAAATATTGAAATGATCCGACAATGTATAAAAATCTCACAAGATCGACAAAAGAGTTATGCTGATCTTCATCAAAGGGTCGTGGAATTCAATGTTGGAGATCATGTGTTGTTACGTGTTGCTCCATGGGAGTTACGAGATTTGGAAAGAGAGAAAAGCTCAATTCTCGATTCATTGGCCCATTTAAAATCCTCGATCAAGTAGGAACTGTGGCCTATAGACTCGCTTTACCACCAAGTATGTCTCGTGTTCATAACGTTTTTCACATATCTAAGTTAAGTAAATATGTGGAAGACCCGAACCACATTATTGATTTAGAACCAGACGAGATAGCGGAAGATTTAACGTATGAAGAGGTACCTGTTAAAATCGTAGATAAGAAGGAACATATTCTACGCTCCAAGGTTATACCTCAAGTCAAAGTTTTGTGGAGAAACCACGATATTGAGAAAATGACCTGGGAGTTAGAATCTGAAATGAAAATAAGATATCCTCACCTCTTCGACATACCAGGTACGTACATCAATTTCGAGGACGAAATTTCATAAGAAGGGGAGGTTGTAAGACCCTAACTTTTATGAATAAAGATTTAATTTTCTCCAAATATCTTTTTGAATAATAAAGTGTGGATTTAATTTAATGTTATAGTTGTGAGTAATATTTACAAATTTTGCAAAGTAAGCAAGTTGTCATAAAATATTCGTTTGGTCGGGGAATATTCGTTTTATCAGGAAATATTTGTACGACGGCACAATCATTTTTGGACCCCACAACAGAATTATAGTCGGAGTTAGAAAATGATAGAAATAAATTTTTGTAAAAATAACGGCAAAAGTTTTACCGTTAAACTATTGAAATACCTGGAGATAAAAGTACAGTAATACTCGTGGGTGCATAGTAGCACACGATATTGCACAATATCTTTGATTATTAATGCTTATGTGAGAAGTAACTCAGTTATACTCAATTATTGTCACAGTAGTTGATGCATAGTATCTCACATTATTGATTCAATTATTATCATAATATTTTATATTATTAAATTAATAATTGAGACGACAAAATTATTCATATTATTATTTTCATTATTGACAATGTCTAGAAAGTTATGTCGAGAAAAGGAGTTTGGTCACCTAATTGCGCGCCAATAAGGAGAAGTCCTTATCGGAAAGCCCCCTCTTTCCTAGGAATGATCTGGTTGTTAATATTGTGAGTTATAATATTAATAATAAATAATTATTAAAATATTATGTTGTTTAAAGAAAAGAATAATAATTGATAAGTGGAAGATGTTTGTTCAATTATCTTGTTAAATTGGTATTTGTTCTAGGTTATTTATGAAGATTAATTTACAAAAGAGTAGCCCTTAATTACCTTCAAAAGAGGGTCTCATTGGTCTACATCTCCCACTTTACTAATTACCTTCAAAAGAAGGTGCTCTCTCATTGGTCTACATCTCCCAATTTGCTAGTTACCTTCAAAAAAGGGTACTCCCTTATTGGTTGTTCCAAATTGTATATGGATGATTTGTGCCCGTGAATCCTTTATCGTGCACCCGTGATTTTCTAAATTCAAATAATGCTTTGCCATTCTCCTATAAATAGGATGCTTAGTTTAGAATTGAAAATAACATCAGAAACAGAGAATTATTCTTCTATAAATTGAGCGTATTTCTTTAGAGTTTAAGGAAGTTTTGAGTGTAGAAAACAGTGCAAGTTTTTATCAAGAATATCCCCGCTATACCAGTCAGAAGTACTCTACTTTTAAGGTAATGGATATTATTTTTGTTCAATATTCGTATGAAATAATATTTTTTTCCATACTCTGTAGTATGTAAGTAATATTATTTCATTTCGTATTCCTAATTCTACACTTATGTTGATAAGTATTGCTTCTATACTCCTTGAAATTAGTAGAATATCCTTGAAATTTGCGCTTCATCTAGTATCGTTTCACAAGAATATTTTTCTGAATATTCTTGTTAAATTTTGATCTTTTCATGTCGGCGTACTTTTCATGGGGTACTATTCATGAAATACTATTCATGAGGTACTATTCACGACAAAAATTGATTTCTTTTCAGTTTAAATTATTTTTGATACATGAATATTATTCTTGAATTTTACTCCACAAAGCAGTTATCATGTTGATAATTTGGACATTCTTAAACTCTGGATAAATTGAATTAAAAATCTTTAATATTTATCCTTGATTTTGTTTGATTGATTCTTATATCATTGTCATCATCCTCATGCTTAAATTGTGATAAAAGTCATCTTTGGCCCGTAGTGCATAGATGGACTATTGATTGGTATGATTATGACCAGGAATTATGTATTGGTATAATCATAACCTGTAATGTTACAAATGATGTGGTAAAAGTCTTCATTGGCCCGTAGTGCATTGATGGACAGTTATTGGCATGGTCATGACCACTGATGATACTAACGAATATCCTTGGTTTGTAGTGCATGGATAATTCATGAATGTGATTATAATGAATATACTTGGTCCGTAGTGCATGGATAATTCATGGATGTGATACTAACGAATATCATTGGCTCGTAGTGCATGGTTAATTCGATGATGTGGATTATTTATTGAGCTGTGTTACAGCAATAAAATATTGATGATGAACTTTTAAATTATAGAAGATAGTATATATTATGCTCTACTTGACTCTTCTAATGGATTATTTGTTCCACTGCAGTTAGACTTGTTGTCTATTATATTCTATTAGTTTTACACTGTTGAAGGCTAACAATAATTTATTCTGCATTATCTTAGTCATAATATTCTTTAATGGGCTAGTTGAGCTCACCCTTTGCTTTCATTGTTCTCTTCAAGAAATTAGAATATAGCTGGGACTAGTCGGGGAACGGAGTGATGGTCCGAGATGGTGGCTATAGTAGTCCTCACTATTTTATAAAATAGTGTGATAATGATTGTAATGAGGACTCCATTTGAGTTTGGATATTGTCTACGAGACAATATTCGTGTTAAAACTCTCAGCTTACGGTTGTTATATTGTATTAATGAAATTTGTATTTAAATTTTGTACCATGTATTTGGAAACGTAGAATTGGTTGTGTATACCTATTTTGGGGGCATCACATTTTATATCCGACAGTTATTCTGTTATGTGGTCCACCAACGATTATTCCTTTGTACATATATTCCTGACAAAAAGAATATCCCCCAACCAAAATAAATATTCTCCGACAAAACGAATATTTTATGACCACTTGCTAACTTTGCAAAATTTGCACATTTCACCCATAACTAAAGCATTATATCAAATCAACACCTTATTATTCAAAAATAATATTTAAAGAAAATTAATTTTTTTTCATAAAAAGTTGGGGTCTTACACGAACTACTGGTGGGATGTGAACCAGCAAAGAGCGGGAGAAGGGATAGTAGCATAAGAGAGATTTTAGACTTTTTTCTTCGAGATTTACTTCCCGAAGAGCATGAAGAATACGATGGAGGTGAAGTTCTTAGAACTTAAGCAGGGAGATATGACGGTGGCGCAATACGCGGCTCAGTTCAATGAGCTATCCCGTTTTACAGAACACCAAGTAGGAGATGATGAGAGGAAAGCTAGACATTTTGAGCAAGGGCTGAAACCTTGGTTGTTTAATAAGGTGTCAGTTCTTCAGATCGGTTCATTTGCGACATTGTTGGAGAAGGCTATTATTGCGGACGTATGTAGTAAAGCTTTGAGTTTGTACAACAAGGAGAAGAAGGGTAAGAACATAGGAGGAGATAACCGTGGAGGAAGCAACAGCGAGGGAATTAATTTAGGAAAGAGAAAGTGGGAGAATAACAACAATAAAAATCACAACAATCAAGTGGGGAAGTTTCGTGGAGAGTTTAAGAAGAGATCTGAGGGATGCCCGAAGTGTGGAAAGAATCACCAGGGTGAGTGCTAGAAGGGGCGCAGTACCTGCTACAACTGTGGCCAGGAGGGACATATTTCACCTAACTGTCTGAAGCCCAAGAAGATCAAAGGTTTTTATGCATGTGGCTCGACGGACCACCTGATTAAGAACTGCCCAAAGAAAGGGAGCGACGGAGGAAGCGGTCAATAAGGGGGAAGTAACAAACAGATGATTGGCGGACCGACGCCATCCAACTACCCAACCGCTTAGACTTTTAACATGACCGTCCAGGACGTAGTAGCTGCGAAAGAAGTGATGTCAGATATCATCCCGATCAATAATATAAATGCATATGTATTATTTGATTCGGGTGCCACCTGTTCTTTTGTGTTTGAGGAATTTGTTAGTCGACTAAATTTACCCCGAGAATGATTAGGGAATCCCTTGAACATAGAAGTTACGAATAAGGAAGTAATCCCTATAGAATATGTTTACCGAAATTGTCGCGCAAACATTAGAAATCATGAACTAAGCGTAGACTTAATCCCAATAAGATTAGGAGAGTTTGATATAATATTGGGAATGGATTGGTTGTATAACCATGCTGCGATAATTGATTGTCAGAATAAAAGTGTAAACCTTCAGACTTCGAATAAGTCTAAGGTAGTGTTTTATGGTAGCTCATCGCTTAAGTAATCGTGTTGCCTTACGATGATGCAGGCCAAGAAATTGTTAGGGAAAGGATGTGTAGGTTATTTAGCTTACATTGTTGAAACTCGGAAAAACGGAGTAGAAATTAAGGATATACCCGTAGTGAGGGAATTTTAAGATGTATTTCCGGATGATCTGCCTGGTCTTTCGCCAGACAGAGAAATCGAATTCGTAATAGACTTAGAACACCGGGAATGACACCAATTTTGAAAGCTCCATATCGTACGGTGCCGGTAAAATGAAAAAATTAATGATACAACTGCAAGAGTTACTAGATAAAGGTTACATACGACCGAGTGTGTCTCCTTGGGGAGCACCAATGTTGTTTTCAAAGAAGAAGGATGGATCGATGAGTCTCTGTATAGATTATCAAGAATTAAATAGAGTAACGATTAAGAATAGATATCTGTTACTAAGGATAGACGACCTTTTCGATCAACTAAAGGGAGTGAAGTGTTTCTCAGAGATAGATCTACGGACGGGTTATCACCAGTTGAAAGTACGGGATGAGGACATACCAAAAAGGCGTTTCGAACCCGATATGGACACTACGAGTTTTTGGTAATGTCATTCGGATTGACTAATGCTCCGGCATCATTCATGGACTTGATGAACCGAGTTTTCAAGTCGTACTTAGATAAATTCATAGTAGTTTTCATCGACGATATCTTAATCTAGTCGAAGACGGAAGAAGAGCACGCCGAACATCTGAAGATGGTTTTGGAGGCGTTAAGGAAGGAGAAGATGTATGCAAAGTTTTCAAAGTGTGAATTTTGGATGGAGAAGGTTTAGTTTTTAGGACACGTAATAGACCAAATGGAATTTTAGTAGATGCTGCAAAAGTGGAGGCGATAATTAGTTGGGAACAACCGAAGATGCCAACAGAAGTAAGAAGTTTCTTAGGGTTAGTTGGGTACTATAGAAGATTTATCCAAGATTTTTCCAAGATAGTGACGTCGTTGACCAATCTAACGAGGAAGACAATGAAATTCATGTGGAAGAACAAATGCGAAGAAAGTTTTCAAGAATTGAAGAAGAGATTGAGTGAGGCACCTGTATTATCATTACCAGATGATACATGAGGATTCGTGGTGTATAGTGATGCATCGCACAAGGGACTTAGTTGTGTACTAATCCAACATGGTAAGGTCATTGCATATGCGTCATGACAATTGAAGGATTATGAAAAACGATACCCTACCCATGACTTAGAGTTAGAGGCAGTAGTTTTTGCGTTAAAGATTTGGAGACATTATTTGCACGGAGAGAAATGTGAGATATACACGGACCACAAGAGTCTGAAATATATCTTCACATAGAAGGAGTTGAACATGTGTCAGAGAAGGTGGTTAGAATTAATCAAGGACAATGAATGCGATATTCTTTATCACCCGGGAAAGGCAAACGTAGTAGCCGACGCGCTAAGCAGGAAAGGAAGGGAGAATTGGTTTCAACTGACAACTCAGGAGGAGTTAATAAAAGAAATGGAGAAATTGGAGATAGAAGTAAAGGGGTCGGAGAGGTCTGAAGAAAAATTATTTGCAATGGAGGCTTGTCCAACTTTATTGGACAGAGTAAAGAAATTACAAGAGAATGATGAAGAGTGCGAGAAAATCAGAAAGGGGATCGCAAAAAATGAGGAAGAGAGATTTAAGGTGGATAAAGACAGTATTTTGATATTCGAAGGGAGAGTGTGGGTGCCAGCGGTAACCAAGTTGAGGAAAGAAATTTTGCACAAGGCACACAATATGACGTATGCCATTCATCTAGGGAGCACAAAGATGTACCGAGATTTGAGACAACATTTTTGGTGGCCCAATCTGAAGCGAGAAATCGCGGAGTGCGTTAGTAAATGTCTTACTTGTAAACGGATCAAAGTAGAGCACCAGAGACCAAGTGGTCTACTTCAACCATTGGAAATACCATAGTGGAAATGGGAACAGATTACGATGGACTTTGTGGTGGGACTTCTAGTCACGCAGAAAGGTTTTGATGCCATTTGGGTTATCGTAGATCGACTAACAAAGACGGCTCATTTTCTACCGATCAAAATCTAATATAATTTGAATCAGTTAGCAAGCCTGTACGTAAAGGAAATTATTTCATGACATGGAGTGCCGGTGTCAATTGTCTCTGATCAAGATCCGTGCTTCACGTCAAAATTCTAGAAAAGCTTCCAAGAGAGGATATGAACACAACTGAGGTTAAGTACTGCTTATCATCCATAAACAGATGAAAAAAGTGAGCAAATGATACAAACGCTGAAGGACATGCTTAGAACTTGCATGATGAACTTCAAGGAAAGTTGGGACGATCACCTACCCCAAGTAGAATTTGCATATAACAATAGTAATCATACGAGTATAGGCATGCCACCGTACGAAGCTCTTTACGGAAGAAAGTATAGAACACCGTTGTGTTGGGATGAAGTAGAAGAATGAAAGATGGTGGGACCAAAATTAGTTCAACAGGAAGCCGACGTAGTGACAACGATAAGAGCCAGACTGGTAGCTACACAAGATCGCCAGAAGAAATACACAGATTTACATCGCCAATACCACGGCTTTGAAGTCGGAAACTACGTATTCTTGAAAGTATCTCCTTGGAAGGGAAAGATACGATTTGGCAAGAAAGGAAATTTAGTTTGAGGTTCATAGGACCATTCGAGATACTAAAGTGAGTGGGCGAAGTGGCATACAAAGTTGCATTACCACCTAAGTTGGAGCACATTCACGACGTGTTTTACATCTCTGTGTTGCGTCCGTACAAGCCTGACTACAAAAACATGATTTTCTATGAGCCCATTCAAGTAGAGAAGAATCTGACATATGAAGAAATTCATGTCCAAATATTAGATAGGAAAGAGCAAACATTAAGAAATAAAGTTATATCTTTGGTAAAAATACTATGGCGAAACCACGACGCCGAGGAGGCCATGTGAGAATTAGAGGACAAGATGAGGAGGGACTTTCCCCATTTATTTATGTAACCTTGTACCAATTTTGAGAATAGAATTTTTATAAGGGGGTCTGATGTAATACCCGAGAAATTTTGAAAATTAGTAATAAATAAATTAATGGAAGTCGAATATTTACTTGAGTATAAATAAGTATTATTGTGGCGTGGTTTATAGAAACTCTATTCAATTAAGTTAGCCGTTGAACGCTACGACTGTAAAACAATGTGGTGAGATTGGTGAAGAGCTTGATATAAGGCTTATAAGAAATTGCCTAGTGCGACATAATGAAGGCCAAAGAAATTTACTAAGTGAATTAAGAAAGAAACAGTTTAATAAAAGGAAGATTAATTATGTGTGCTTGTATAATTCCATGTATGGAATAAATAGACTCTCTAACTGGTAGTATTATCAATCTAGAATTTAGTTCATGTTATATGAAACTAATACGGTAATAGAAGTCGGAACTGGCATGAAGCTAACCCAGTTTGGCACTGCCAAGGACCGGCGCAGCTGCGCCCTCTCTGCAGTACAAACTGGCACAGCTGCGCTAGTGGCCAGAACATGAAAAGTTAGTTATTCCAGTAGCTGTTAAATGGAATATTATTGTAATGTGTAACATCATTAAAATCATTTGATAAAAGTACATTTAAATAGTATGAGGTACCCAGTAGCATAATAAAATCATGTGTGACATTTTAATACAGAGTTAATAAGTTAACTGTGTATTCCATAAAATTGGAAAGGGATTAAATGTTTAAAAGGAACATTTAATATTGGATAGTGATATAATATTGATATTTGTGCAATAATAATATCTATGAGGAATACCCGGTCAATAACACCTAACTACATTATTTTATCTACATTAAATATTAAATTATGTGGACCCAATGTACATGGATTATATGATATGAGTATATAATAAACCCCTAATTTTTCATAGTGTAGTAGCATTAACACATTAAAATTACATTTTGAGAATTAAAGAAACCAAATTAAGCATTGTTTAACCAAGTTGCTGAGCTTTTAAACCATTGTCCCAAAATTAGTTGCCCAAACAGTGTTCCAATTCCCTTTATATGATCAGCAGAGCAATGAACAGTAGCTATGAATAGGTGATCATTGCTATACAAATGAAATTGGATTTGGAATTGTGCTATCAAGCATTTATGAAGTTTGTATACATGTATAAAACCTCTAAGAATGAGTTTAAGTATGCTTGGTTGAAAGAAATTCAAAGTTGGTTTGATACTCTGCAGAACAGAGCACCTTTCTAGTTCTGGTCCAGGAAGGGCGCAGCTGCGCCCAGTTTATATTAGGGTGCAGCACAGCTGCGCCGTTCCCCAAAACTAGATTTTGGCTTATGTTGTTCTGTGTTGTTTCTAACCTGGTATTATGATCTATACATGCATGAAAGGAAGTATAACATGTGGTATAAAGTTTTTTTGTTCAGTATGAATTGTCCAATATGATTTAGTATGAGTTTTATAACAAAAATTTAAAGTTTCAAAGACGAACTTTAATGAAACTCATGTTTTGAAAATTCTGAGCTTGATGGTATACATATATGACTGATTACTGAACATAAATGAGCATGAGTTGTGATTTATAGTTCCTTTGTTCATAACCAATTTGTTTAGGCTTTGAGCTAGATAACTTTTTCAAAGAAAACTTGACATATTGAAGCTAATATCCATGAATACTACATGGAGTATGTTCTGACTTTGTGAATATGTTAACATGACTTAACTACACATGAAAAGAGATTTAAAGATGTTTTGTATGTGTTAAATTGTATTGTTCAAGTTTAAAATGAATTTAAAAGCAAACTCAGATATAATTTCAAACTAAATTGCATTTTTGTGAGTAGTTAAGTACTGAAGATTGAAGATGCCATGTTTATGTTCCTTGTGTCTCTAAACATTATTTTTACGTCTTAGACGTAATGAAAGTTAACCAAGCATGGATTTAAAGCATACTTTAAAGTGATAAACGATGCTAGTTAATGTGAACAATTGCAAGCATATTAATTAAAGTTTATATGACCTTCTCACATGCACATATGGTTAACCTAGTAGGCCTTGTGATTCTATGACCCTATTTGGCCTTAATTCCGTGGAAATCCTAAACTAAAACCCTAACATGTAAAGTTGAGTGGACATACAAGTATGTAAAGTCCTCTAGCATGTGTGCATGATAATTGTAAATGTCTTGGTGTGCTAAAAATTGGACTAAAACCAGGAGAGCAGAAGCTCAACTCTGGTCAGGCTAGAGGACAGCGCAGTTGCGCCGTCCCTAAGCCTAACCAGGGCGCAACTGTGCCACAGTGCAATGCAGTTTGTCTAACCTGATTGTGATCTGAGATGTGATGCATGATTGTATTGTTGTCATAAATCTATAATACATGTCTAAATACAGTATTCAAGGTATCAATAAGCATGCTAATGATAAAATCATAAATTGGATATGTGTTTATAAACTTCGGACGTTAAGTCAAGAGAGGATTAAGAACTATGTTAATTGATTTCATAGTGTCTTACAAACTGATTTTGTGCTATGTGTATGTACGGTATGTGATGACATACGTAAGGAATTAAAATACTAAGTTTGACTCTTAGGAATTCATTTGAACTTACATATCAAGTATGAGTATTAAATTTACATAACTAATGAATATTCTATACGTGTAACTATGTTATAATAGGGTTCGAAAAGTGTTGATAAGCTATACTTTGGTAAACTACGCTTGAGACAAGTATCTAAACCCTATTTCTTTGATGCAAGTATCCTAACCTATGCATTTACTTTATGCAAGGAATCTATGATTGCGCAAGTTATCCTAACTTGCATAACCTTGAATTTTGTGCAAGTTCTCTAACTTCATTCGATCTTTGTATTGAATGCAAGTTCCTAAACTCTTTACAATATATATGTTGTATAATTCCGAATTATTGTCATTCAATCATATTTATATCAAGTAAATATCTATTGCCATTCGGGAATCATACGTGTATCTTGATGTAGATGCAAGCATTGAACTTATTATTTTTAAATGCATTATAAGCGTCGTCTAAGCCATTGATTCGGCTAGACTATTATCGTATGATAGAAAGCTATCCAAACCAAATTGACTTGGTGCAGACTCTTATTGACTGAGATGAACAACCCTCTTTGAAAGAGAAACTGTATAATTGTCGGGAGACCGACGTGCGCACATGAGTATGATTAAATGTTATGCATAACATAGGGTACATTAGGCTGATCACCTGTTGTACTCGTTTTCATTTGATTTTTAGTATATTACTGTTAATTCTAGTAGAAGTTCATAGTCCTTAGTGACTGCTCAGTATTTATTATTTGAAATCTCGAAATGATTAAGTATTGAATTTTATTGATATCTTTTAGTCCATAGCGACCTTTATTGAGAATTATAAAAAATTCTTGAACTATTATTCACTGTCATACCCTTGAGATTTGGACTCTATAAATGATCACACTTATTGCTAAATAACTTGTTGAGAAAACTTGTTGCTTATTCTTGCTTCCCTAAAAATATTTTAGTTAAGGCAGAGCAAGGCAGACCCTCAGGCACTGATAAGGGCAAGGGCAAAGCTTCGAAGTTGTTCATATTTGTCTAGAGATATTATGATTATGTTAAGACATATTGTGTTATGTATTAGTTATGTCTAATCTATGTTTAAGTTAAGTAAGAGATGTTTTAAGTTACGAAACATTGGGACGTGAATGATTATATTAAATAGATGTAATCTATTCTATTATTTTCGTTGCATGAGTTGTTATTTAGTCATTAGATTTGTAACACGTGATGAACCAAATTCGAGACATGAGTGGTCTGAATTTGGGGGTGCCACAAAAGATAATCTTAAAATATGAAACGTGTGGATAACTAATATGTGGTAAATTAAAGATAATCTTAAAATATGAAACTTATGGATAATTGATGAATGTTATAGATTAAAGATAATTTTTAAATATAAAACGTGTGGATAAGTGATGAATGGTATAGATTAAAGATAATCTTGAAATATGAAAAGTGCGGTTAAGTGATGTGCAGTAGATGTTGATTAAGTTTTGGCTATAAATAAGGGGGCTTAGCATAATGAATTTCATAACTTTCTTACTTATCCTTCCTTCCACTTTCTAAAAATCGTTTAGTGTAATTTTCTCTCTGAGTGTGCTAAGGCTACCTTAAGTATTGGTGAATATCAGTAAGAGTGCAAGAATTGTTCCGATTGATCAACTACATAGAAATTTGTATTTAATCACATGTTAAGGTAAGGAATATCATTTTCTTTCATACTCCTACATTTATGGTAAGAAATTATTACTAGTTTCTACAGCCTTATCATTAAACGGTGAAAATTCCTGAAATGATTAGAATTTCCTTAATAGTTGGTGTTTCATCTAATATCTTTTTACCTGAATCTTCCTATTGAATTTTAACCGTTATATTTGAACTGTGAACCTTATATTTTATTCTTGAACTCGAATCGATATTCTGAATATTATGTTGACAATCGAGACATTATTAGACTCTTTACAAATTAAATTACAAATCTTTAATGTTTATTCTTTATCTTATTATTTTTATTATTTATGTTTCTCCTTTATATCATTGTTATAATCATCAGGATGAAAGTTCTTTTTGGCTTAGGTGTAAAGAAGAACTGTTGGTTGGCATGATCATGACTATTGGTGTTTCAGTTGAATGTCTTTGGCTTGGATGCAAAGACAATATGATTGTTGAGTGTTTTTAACCTGTGTGGCAAGGACACGTAGTGAAAGTTCTATTTTTTATGGGTTAAAAGAAGAACTGTTAATTGACTTAATCATGACTATTGGTATTACAGTTAATGAAATCTTAATGGTAAATTTTTTTTATTGCTAAAGATAATAAACATTATAATCTATTTGACTCTTCTAATAGATTGTTCATTATGCTGTAGTTGTTTATTGAAAATTTATATTATCTATCATTTTCTAATTAATATCTGATTTTGAAGGCTAATGATAGCTTATTCTTCCTTATCTTAGTCATGATATTTTTTACTAGGCTATTTAAGCTCACCTTTTTGTTTCATAATTCCTTTCAAAAAATAAGAGTGTAGCTAGTGCTAGCAAGGAGAACATGAGAATGGAATGATGGTCCAAGTTAGTAGTTGTAGTAGTCCTCACCAAGTTGTAAAATAATGTGCCAATAATTGTATTGAAGACTTAGTGTGTGTTTATATTGTTGTACTATACACGACATTTTACTAATTATAAAAATGAGAATTTGTATATGTTGTTTGTATTTTGGCGACTCAAATTGGGCAGTGTAGATTCGAATTCGGGGACCTCACAAGAATTCCTTCCTTTTCTTCCATGGTTGAAGGTCAAAAGCAATGGGGGAAATAATCAAACCTTCCCTAGAACTACCTCAACGGCATTAATCTCCACGGCAAGAGCTGGAATAATTGAGTCGGTATCTTTACTCTCAAATAAATAATTTTATACATATACTATTTTTATTATTTGAATAATTATTGTATCAATTATTCACTAATTTCGTGTCATTATTTAATCAAAGAAATAATTTAAAATTTTACGTTATTAAAAATAGACTGCCAAAGAAAGTCAACTGACGTATCTTAAAAAATAAGAACAAAATAAATTATCTTTCTTGACTTTAATATTTAACAGAAAAAATTTAAAATTAATTATTTAAAATAAAAAAATAAGTTTAAATTCGTTGATTTTTAATTTCATTTACCCTTTCTAGTTGGGATTGCTAATTGATTTGCTCATGTAGCTAGGATGTCAATGAGGCAGATATGGTGCCGGAAGGCAAAATTTTCAAATTTATCTTGCACTCCAAGTCCACACATTCCCGCGCTGGGTTATACTTAGAACTTTTAAATGTACCTCACCTTCAAATATTGTGCTCTAATTAGTCCCGTACCGCTCCGCAGCTATACAAGAAAGTAAAACCTATTCAAAATAATAGTATAATAAAAGTATCGTGCTAAAAAATTGCTCATATTTGTCTATTCTATTCTATTATTGTTTAATTCTTCATCAAATTTTTTTTATAAAGAAAGTCAACCTTGTTTTATCAAACAAATATAATAGTATAAATGTATATTTTTTGTTCAATAGTTCAAAAAATTAACATATATTAACTGTAATATGTTATAAAAGATGAAATGATTATAATAAAATAACTTAAATAGTAATTCTTTAAAACAAAATAATAGATAATTAAGAAAAGGGTCAATCGTAACAATATCGCTAGTAGATATCATATAAACTTCTGAAATACAGTCATATATCCTCAAAATAATAATAGAATACGTAGATCTAGATCATTCTTTAACACAGATAATGAAAACAAGTCGTTATGATAATATTACATCCAAATCTGAACAATCTATCTTCAATAATTCACGTACCCAAAAAAAGTCTTACGAACGAAAAAAATCTTCCAAATAGATAAAGCAAAATATTCCAAGAAATGATAATAAAATCCTTTCACATAAGAGAAAGAAATTAGTAATCTCATGGAGAAAATAAAGTCTCATAAAAGGGGGGAAATATACTCAACAAAAAAAAAGAATAATTTATTAAATTAAAATAAGAAAGATCTAGGGAATAATATATTCAAAAGGAGAACTCTCTCCAAATCTAATTTGGAGAGTAGGGTTGTTAACTAGAGAGAAGAAAAAAAACTATAAATATAATCTTAAACCAACATTATTGATCAACACTTGTTTTGTTAATGCATCCATTTGTAATAGAAAAAGCATACCTAATATAGTTTATACATAAACACTTGTAGTACGAAGAGTCCTGTTAAATATGATGATAATTGATAATTGATGTCCACAGTGTGGATACTTGTGATATGAAAAAAATTAAGAAGAGATCCACATATTATTATTTTATTTGATCGAATCTCCGGGAGATGGAATTTGAAAAAACCAATGATGTGTTTTTTTAATTTTTTTTTCTTTTAATCTCAATAATTTTTGAATCTCTCACCATTAGGTATTCTTCAAACTTTATAAATAAACTAGTTGGTATCCCGTGTAATGCACGTGCTAGTTTGAATAATTAATTGTATAATTTATTAACACGATCGCCCTCAAAATTGATTACAAACGCTATCTAACTCAACACAACTTATTTTACATCCTGAAATGTAAACATCACATAGATATACAATATCAAATCTTCAAATGATTTAAGTTGTCTTTGGTCTGGTGGTCTTCATTTGGGTTTGCTTCCTTGGAATTGAGTTCTTCATCCCTATGAAATAAAATAATGCACCAAAAAGTGCAAGGCAAATATATTAAAAAATATGACTACCAAAGATAAATAGCAAGACCCCTCCATTGTTGGCCTCCAACCTAAGAACCCCTCCATCATTGACCTTCCTCTCATCAAAGCTTACCAGGTAAAACTATATATATATATATATATATATATATATATATATATATATATATATATAGAGAGAGAGAGAGAGAGAGAGAGAGTAGTGATTGATAAGCTTTAGGTAGTGCTATAAAGACTATTGCATATTGGCTAACAAAATTATTGATTCTAACACAAAAATTCCACGCGACATATGTAGATAGTATTTCTATTAGGATATATATTTTACTATGTCAAATTGATAGAAGATGTCTATCTCTACATGCATGGGGTAAGAGTATTAATTACCATATGAAACATAATTTTGAAGGATATCAGCTACAATGTGGTAGACATCTGCATAAATAAATTTTGTTCCATTGAGATTGGCAGCAAGCTCCATTAGAAGACTCCTTAACTGGCTGTTGAATGACTGGGCAAACTAATTTGGCAAAACAACACAGTTGTCTTGAATTATATGTAAGAAACGGTAAGCAATATAATTAATCATCAAATATGTATATAAGAAACGGTAAGCAACATAATCATCAAATTAGATTTCAACAAAATCTTTTAAGTTATGTTTGCAACTCAATCCAAGCCTTACAATTAAAATTGAGACTAAATTTCAGTTCTATAGAATTGCAATTGTGCTTTCAATTCAAATTTAAGAGTTTGGAATCGAGTTGCCAGATATAGCATGAAAATCAAGGATTGATTTCATGGAAAATAACTTACAAAAATCTTTCCAGTTTCATTGACAATTCTTCCTACATCGTCACTGAGAGTCTCCTAAAGGAAAGATAGTTCCCGAAATTCGCATTATCTGAATTTGAAACCAATGGAATGGGATTCATGGATTGACCTTCAAGCACAACCAACAACTTATAATACTCAGTAAGCTCATCTTGCAGTACAAAACAAAAGGCTTACCCAATAGTTCCAACATCTTCAGGTGGAAACTTGTCCATACACTTTGAAATGTAACTTTCTTGTTCAAATGTTGAGAAGTAATGAAAAGGGGCAGAAGCCCGTCATTGAATTCATGGTAAACATTACCGGTATAGCCTCCAGTTGAGAAGACAACTACAGGGACAACGTTCTTAACAACACAATACGGATGGTGTTCATTACACTTGTTTCCCATTTTCGGGTATAGGGTTTAATCTTTTCATGTTGGAGTTCCCCATTGTTATATATTGAGAGATCCGATACATAATTCATGTAGTCATTTGTGTTTTTGGGGGAAAATAGGAAAATTGAAGAGGAAGAAGATTGAGTTCTGACATACCCTATCATGATACATATATCTAAACGAACACTACTCCTATCACAACATATAGTCCCTGCACATATGAACCAAAATTTTGACATGAGGAGAAATCAACTAAATAAACTGTGACCTATGTAGTATCATAAGATCTCCACTGTTACACTGACAATTGAATGATTGAGAAATAATGCAAGAAATAGAAAACAAAAGCATATAAGCAAAAGAACATATAGAGAGCATGCTAATTTCAACCAAATGTAGCGTATAAATCCCCACCAACCAAAAAATCTATATTAACATAGAATAATTTATTAAATCAAAAAGAAAAAGCTAATAACAGAAAAAATAAGTAAATATTAAAAAGCAAAAGTAGGCTTTGATCCCTCAAACAACCATCACACAATGGAATGTATTCGTTTTGGCAGAAAAAATAATGAAACACGAAAAGGGATTCAATTGTATCTATATACCACAATTATTGGACAACAAAAACAAAAACAGAACAAAATTATAGAGTAAAGCACAAAGAGAAGGAATTTTTCTTTCCTAGTAGCTCTTGGAACTCTAATTGAATCTGGCAAGAGATAACCATCAACACTCTTGTAAAATTTCACATACTTCCAATCAATCCCTTGGAAAGCATACAACAACACATCCCTCTCTAAAAATAATACCAAACAAAACTGAAATTAATCAAAACTAAAATTGCATATAACCAAAGATCAAACCTATGAAATCGAAAAAAGAGTAATATTCAAATTCATTCAAATTAAACAAAATTAAAAGCTGTAATTACCCATTTCGGAGGCGGAGTAGTCCAATCCATTCCCAAAGGCAAAGGCGAAGTTCCATCGTGTCCGTGCTTTAGCGGACTCTGTCCTTGCATCCTTCAATTTGATCTGTAATTTCAATTTTCTGGAAATTTAGAAAAAATTAAAGGGTTCTGCCATTTACATATGGAAGAACAAAATCTTACCTAAAATATCGGATATTGTTCTGCCATTTTGTGTATCGTCCTGTTGGCTTCCCAAAATCAATACAATTAGGGGGGTAATTAGCCTTGGATAGAGACACACTGTAGTTATTGTTTCCAGCTTCAACCAAAGAGTCTCCAAAAATTAAAGTAGCAGAAATTTTTTCTACTGAACAAATGCCTAACCAAACAAAGACTGTCAAAACTTAAAGCATAACACCAACAATAACTCTTTTCGATGATAGATTAGCCATTACAATCAATGTGTAAGAGAAACAACAGCTATGGGTATGCTCTACCGATACAAAATCCGCATGAAAAAACTAAGTAAAGAAAACTTTCACATCATCCCAGACCTGCAAGAAAACACAGAAAATGCAACATTTCAAAACTGGAATTGTACTATGTAGAATCCACTTCAAATATCTTTAAAACAAAGGAAGCACCGAATTATGGCTTCACATCATATTGAAATTTTGAGCAATGGTATCAAACATTGAACAAAATAATGTTTTGTTTTGTCCTTTATCCAATGTGCAGGTAATTGCAACAAAGGATTCACATATTAGTTTTCAAACACCAAAGTGAAGTGAGTTACTGGAACCTATACGGCTTTCCCAAAGCCTAACAGCATAACCCAACTTATTTATTTTTAGCAAATCAGATTTGCAGGAATTGGAAAAGAAGCCATCATTTGAATAAACAGGTGAACCGTAATATTAATAGAAGGTTTAGACATTACCTGATTTTGAATGGTATCAATTAACATATCTTGGCACCCTGACGCATGCACACTTGCCAGATTCGGACACTGAATTAGCAATCAGACAGTAGCAGCTATTGGTGTTTGAAGGATTACTTTGAGCAGTCAAAATATATGCTAAGATCGATAGGATCACAGTTATAGGTTGATGATGATCTGTTGATTTGGGACTTATAGGTTTTTGATAATGGGGTTTGAAGAGATCTGATACTTGAAACAAAGGACATAAAGAATCGGAAAACCTGAAAAAGTAATCGACTGAAATTGGAAGAAGAGAAAGAGGATGGGAAATCTGAAAAGAGATGAAAAGAAATGAAAGAGTAACCGATCATTTGTATATATGGGCTTTGGAATTCAGAATATGATATTTAAGCCATCTAAAAGATTTGCGAAAGCAAAATCGAATTGATTGAGTTCACTCGGGCTGAATTTCAAATCGGAATGAAGCCGATTCTCAAATTAAGTGAGTTGACTCACCCAATTCTGAAATTAAAAAGATCGGATGTGATGTATTTATATAGAAGGCATTGATTAGAATAAAAACATCATTATAAATTAAAATACACAACAAGAATTGAACATGTAATCTAATAATTCTGATGATCAAGTAAAGTAATCATTGACATCATTAGTTAATCATTCATCTTTGCACTACAGACCAAAGATATTCAATAGTATCATCATTTAGGACTGAGGATGATGAAAAATATCTTAAAGAAAACGAATCCAGTGAAACAAAAGAACAAATATTAGGGATTCGTACTACAATTTATCCAAGTTCAAAAATACTCCATAATAATCAATTGTAGAGCAGAATTCAAAAATAAAGATCAAAATATAGATACAATCAAAGATAGTAACCATACTAGACATCTTGGATAAAGAAGAGAAAATTTTATTTTTTTGTGAATAGTGCCATATTCGTGAATAGTGCCGTATACGTGAATAGTAATTCTGACACAAAAAGGTAAAAATTTCACAATAAAATTCATATCAATATTTCGGTATAATGATATTGAAAGAAATATTATCATTTACAAAGAAAATAACATCCCTTACCTCAAAAGAACAGTACTTCCGGCTGAAATATCAAGTATAAGGCTGAAGGAAACTTGCACTGAATAGCAACTCTTAAAGTATCAAAATACTCACAAAAATACGTTTGATAATATAGAGAGAGAAAACTTATGAATTTTGGTGTGATTTTCAATTCTAACCTAAGCACCTATTTATAGAAAAATGCTTAGAACGTCAAAGCAGACTAAATTAATAAAATATTAATATATATAACAAATGTCACGCACACCCCATGACCAAGACTAGCCCTCCACTTTTGAAAAAAAAATCTCAGCCCATTTTTCCACCAAAAACAAAAAGTGGGTCCCACCCATAATTTTAATAAAATATTTATTTCTAAAACTTCAATAATTCATAATAAATAGCTCTTTTATCATAAAATATTGAATGTCATGTCCTTTTCATATGAAATTTAATTTTTTACAACTTTGTAGAATAATTTTTTTTCAAATTCCAAATAAAAAATGTCCGAAATCTACATACGGATGATTTTAATACCTCTATTCCGACAAAATACTGATAAAACACCTCAAAATTAAATTCTTCATTTATATCTACATAAAAATAAATATATCCATCATTTATATCCACATAAAATAAATATTTCCTTATCATATAAATCAATAATTAATTATTCACAAATAATATTACAGAATCACAATTATGACAACCAGGTCGTTCCCATGAAAGATGAGACTTTCTGATAAAGATTTCTCCTTACTTATGCGTAATTAGGTGACCAAATCTCTCCTTAAACAGAACTTCCTTAGACATTGTCAATAATGCTATCTAATAATATTATTCAAATAATATGAATTATTGATCTGATAATAGAGATACTGTGAAGTGACAATTATTGAAATAATAATAATATAAAATATCAACGTAGCAATTATTGAATCAATAAAATTAAATATTGAACAGTAATTACTGTAGAAATTATTGAGTAGTGCCTTCTTACGTAAAAATTAATAATTCAAATATATTGTGCAATAACGTGTGCTACTGTGCAACCACGCGTATTACTGTATTTTAACCACCGGGTATTCTAATAGTGTTAACAATTACGCCGTTATTTATAAAAACTCACACTTGTCATTTTTTTCATCCGACCATTTTTCGTTTTGGGGCCCACAAATGGCTGCGCCATCATACGAATATTCCTCGATAGCAAGAATATTTTACGACCAAACGAATATTCCCTGACAACAATGAATATTTTATAACCACTTACTTATTTTATAAAATTTTCACATTTCACCCATAATCAAAGCATTATATCAAATTAACACCTTATTATTCAAAATAATAATTAAAGGAAATTCGATTTTATTTATAAAAAAATTGGGGTCTTTCAACCTCCACTCCTTATGAAATTTCGTCCTCAAAATTGACGTACGTACCTAGTATTTTGAAAAGGAGAGGATACCTCGTTTTCATTTTTGATTCTAACTCCCAGGTCATTTTCTCAATAGCATGGTTCTTCTACAAAACTTTAACTTGTGGTATAATCTTGGTGCGTAGCACATGCTCTTTCCTATCCAAAATCTTAACAAGTACCTCCTCGTACGTTAAATCTTCGGCTATCTCGTCTGGTTCTAACTCAATAATGTGGTTTGGGTTTTTCACATATTTACGAAGCACAGATATATGAAAAACATTATGAACACGAGACATGCTTGGAGGTAATGCGAGTCTATAGGCCACATTTCCTATTCGGTCAAGAATTTCAAATGGACCAACAAATCGTGGATTGAGCTTTCCTCTCTTCCCAAATCTTGTAACTCACTTCCATGATGCAACACATAACAATACATGATCCCCAATATTAAATTCCACATCCTTTCGATGAAGATCCGCATAACTCTTTTGTCGATCCTGTGCCGTTTGTATACGTTATTGGATCATTTGGATCTTTTCTGTAGTTATGCGTACCAATTCTGGTCCCAATAATGTTACTTCTCCCACCTCATCCCAGCATACTGGAGAGCGACACTTTCGTCCATACAATGCTTCAAATGGAGCCACACCTATACTTGCCTGATAACTGTTGTTGTAGGAGAATTCCACCAATAGTAGGTACTTATCCCAACTCCCTTTGAAATCTAGGACACAGAGTCTTAATAGATCTTCAAAAGTTTGAATAGTCCTCTCTGATTGCCCGTCCGTTTGAGGATTGTATGCCGAACTGAATTGTAAATCCGTGCCTATAGCTTTCTGTAAGCTAACCCAAAATCGTTAAGTGAATCTTGGGTCACGATCCGAAACTATGGATACTGGGATGCCATGCAATCTCACTATCTCATTCACGTACATACGAGTAAGACGTTCAAGGGAATAAGTCTCCCATATAGGCAAGAAATGAGCAGACTTGGTTAATCTATCAACAATAACCCAAATCGCATCTATGCCTTGAGAAACCTTGGGAAGACCTGTAACGAAATCCATGGTAACGTGTTCCCACATCCATTTCGGAATCTCAAGTGGTTGCAATGGACCCTTTGGCACTTGATGCTCCGCCTTTACACGTTGACAAGTTAAACACCTCGAGATAAACTCCGTAATCTCTCTCTTCATATTGTTCCACCAAAATATATGTCGAAGATCATGATACATTTTGGTACTACTAGGATGGATTGCAAACGGTGTGTTGTGTGCCTCCATCATGATTCTATGCTTTAAGTTAGAATCGTTAGGAACACAAAGTCTGGAGTTGACTCGAAGTATTCCTTCTTCATCGATTCTTGCTTCTGGAATAACACCTTCTTGCACTTTCTTCTTCATACGCATCAGCTCCATGTCCGTAGCTTGAGCAACTTTAACTTTATCGATTAAAGTCGGTTCTACTCGTATATTTGATATCATCACGTGGGTACTTAGAGCCTTTACCTCTATCTTCATCCTTTGCAAGTCATGCAAAATGGGCCTTTGTGTTAACAACATTGCACTCGTACCAGCATATGATCTTCTACTCAATGCGTCAGCTACCACGTTTACTTTTCTATGATGGTATTGGATGGTATGATCGTAATCTTTCAACAGCTTGAGCCAATGTCATTGCTGCATGTTGAGTTCCTTTTGGGTGAAGAAATATTTGAGGCTTTTATGATCTGTATAGATCTCCACTTTCTACCCATACAGGTAGTGTCTCCAGATCTTCAACGTGAAAACGACTGTTGCCAACTCCAAATCATGAGTAGGATAATTCCTCTCATATTCTTTGAGTTGTCGCGAGACATAGGCTATGACTTTCCCATGTTGCATGAGAACACATCCTAACCCTTTGCCTGAAGCATCGCTGTAGATAACAAATCCATCCGAACCAGATGGTATTATCAAAATAGGTGCCGAAATGAGTCTCCTATTGAGCTCTTAGAAACTCTTCTCGCATTCCTCGCTCTATACGAATTTTATATCTTTTCGAGTCAGCTAAGTTAACGGAGTAGCGATTCTAGAAAATCCTTCCACGAATCTCCGATAATAACCAGCTAAGCCCAGAAAGCTACGAACTTCGGTCACCGACTTCGGTTGCTCCCAACTTTGTATGGCTTCAATCTTCGTCGGGTCAACAGATACTCCATGTTTTGACACCACGTGCCCAAGGAATGCTACTTCCTCAAGCCAGAACTAGCATTTCTTCAGCTTGGCATATAGCTTGTTATCGCAAAGCCTTTGAAGTACTAGCTTCAAATGGTGCTCATGATCTTCACGACTTTTGGAATAGATGAGGATGTCATCAATAAAGACAACAACGAACTGATCCAAATATTCTTTGAACACACGGTCTATCATATCCACGAAAGTAGCAGGAGCATTGGTCAATCCAAAAGACATGACTAAGAATTTATAATGCCCGTACCGAGTTCGGAAGGCAATCTTCAGAATATCCTCAGTTTTAATCTTCAGCTGATGATATCCAGAACGAAGATCGATCTTTGAAAAGAATTGTGCTCCTTGCAACTGGTCAAACAGGTCATCAGTGTGAGGTAGCAGATACCTATTCTTGATGGTGACATGATTCAATTCCCGGTAGTCGATACAAAGTTGCATACTCCCGTCTTTCTTCTTTACGAATAAAACAGGAGCACCCCAAGGAGATGTACTAGGACGAATGAAACCGATGTCTAACAACTCCTGTAGTTGGACCTTTAACCCCTGAAGTTCAATAGGAGCCATTCGATATGGGGTTTTAGAAATGGGCTTTGTACCAGGTTCAAGGTCAATAAAGAATTCAACTTCACGTTCTGGGGGTAGACCGGGATGTTCTTCAGGAAAAATGTCAGGAAATTCACTAACAATAGAAATATTGTTCAAATCTGACGAGTTTTTGTTCAAGTCTGTGACATGGGCTAAGAAATCTTGACATCCGTTTTTCAATAAATGAATGGCTTTATGGCTTGATATGACAGTAATTGACTTTAGTGGTTTGATTGCTCGAATTCGCATAACAGGTTGGTTAAGAATATGAAAACTAACAACCTTACGAAAATAATCAATTTTGGCATGATGAATAGTTAACCGATCAATTCCTAAAATCACATCAAATGCAAGTATTTTCAAAGAAATAAGATCGACAGGTAATGTGATGGTACTAACTTGGATCAAGCAAGATTTATAAACAGTAGATGCAGTGAAGGTTTCTCCTAACGGAGTCTCAACAAATAAGTCAAAGTCTAATTTCTCCGGAGTCAAGTTCAAATGTTGAGCACATGCAGGAGAGATAAAAGAATGGGTAGAACCGGTATCTAATAAGGTATAAACTTCGCAAGAATTTATGATTAGCTTACCCGTGATCACCTCATTCGGGTTCCTCACGTTTTGGGCAGTCACGACAAACGCTTTTCCAGGAACCACCGACTTTGACTTGTTTGGGACAGCCTTTGGAGTCACCATCCCCGTTGAACTTGGTTTCACAACAAGACAATCTCTAGCTATATGACCTTCCTTTCCACAGTTATAACACACCTTGGATTGTTGTGGGCAGTTTGGGCTGATGTGTCCCACTTTCCCGCATTTATAACAAACGACAGGTGATCGTTCTCCTCTCTTAGAAATAGTTGATGTTTGTGCTGACGTCTTCACGTTATCATTGTTGTACCTTCTCTTCTTGAAATCTCGTCCTGACTCGCTTCTTCTATTTTCATGGCCACGATTACCACCAGAGTGGTTACCGCGTTTGTTCGAATATTTTCGTCCCCGCTGGTTTTCATTGCTCCGATGACTGCTGCCACCGGTATGACCCTGGTTGTGGTCACTCGGTTGAACATACTCATTATCTCGCTCTAATAAGTGAGCCCTGTTTACAACATCTGAATATAAAGAAAATTTATGAGAGATAAGATATTACCGATGTGACACCCCCAAATTCTGGTACTTCATTACCTCAAGATTTGGTGTTCACGTAATCAAAACATTCATTTCTAACTACCCAATCATAATAGAATTGAATAATAAAAGAAAACCTGCCCATACAGGATTAAACTTAAATAAAAGAAATCTCCCAGGTTATCCAACCTTTAACAACAATCATTCAAATGCGGAAAATTAAATAACTTCATTACAATCTATAAATCAAATTCTGAAAGTAAACTATCAAAACTATTACAAGTCTTCAGTATTTATTCATCTTTCCTTTTCCCTTACTGGTGCTAGGTACGTCACCCGTTTCAACTTTAGCTGTAAGAAATTTTACAGGCAAGAGTGAGCAAACAAGGCCCACTTAAAATAACAATAAGTAAATCTTTAAACTTTCACATCAATTGCCAATATTAGGCTCAATAGAACTGAACAATATATTCTATTAACTTTCTGAAAATTATAACATTCACTGAGGGTCTAATGACCACGAATCATGTCCACAGTTATAAGTAATCTTCCAACTTTAACTTTAACAGTCATAAGACTATAAGGACTCCACGTACTTAGGGGGATCAACCCTTCGTACAATGTATTGTGCACAACCATTTTAACGCTAAGCGTAAACCTCTATTAAAAGAGTTGTTCATCTCAGTATTTAGAATACAAGTCCGCACCAAAGTAAGTTTGGTTTGGATAAGTTTTCAAGGTAATTTGGAGTTCAACGGACATCAACTAAGGATTAGTTAAATACAAGATAATAACACTATGTTATTGAATGATCATACTGAATAAACATTTCGTTCTAAGTTCATGCTTTAGGAATAATCTAATAGCATAACAATTGAATAACTTATCATACCTTGCTTTGAACAACGTTAAGCTAAGGTTACATCTTAGAATTTAATATCAAGCATCCACAATAAATAATAACTTGAACGATAAACTAAAGGTACTTGCATGCTAATATAAGAAGTTTAGAGTTAAGAAAACTTGCACAATTATAAAAGTAGAGTTAGAGAACTTGCATAAGTGTAACATAACAGTGAAAAGTAACCTTGCTGAATAATAAAGTAGCAAAGGTTAGGGAACTTGCATAAGTGTAACATAACAGTGAAAAGTAACCTTGCTGAATAATAAAGTAGCAAAGGTTAGGGAACTTGCCTCGTGCGTAGGTTAAACAATTACTATTCACGTTCACCCCAAGTCCTACACATACCATATGCATTGACAATACACATTAGTTACACTAACATTACCTTTATGAGTTCCTTTATTACTCTTAGTATAGCTACTAACTAAGTTTAAGTTTAAACAACATCACATCTTTCATGAACATTACTTTTTAGCTTTATTACAACTACTTAAATGATCATGCCATTGCACCACGTGTACATTAACAACTTAATACAACATCTTAATACATGTCCAACATGTTATCATTAAGTTATACTAATACCCAAAGGGTTGCACTTGCATTCGTGTATCCCAACGCCCTCCGATTGGCTCCAAATACACAACAGTCCTAAAGATGGCCATTTTTACTACTGTTAAAGACCTCAAATTAAAAAACTTAAAGAATGAAAGTTGTAGGCGTAGTCGTCCTCTTTTCGAATCATCTTGAATTACCTCATTCGAAGTTCGTATGAAAACGTTATGGCCATTTTCCTACAGGAGGTCAAAACTGCCCAACTAGGACACTTTTCCGGCGACAGGGCGCGGAACAGTGGCGCTGGGGCACGAGCTACTGGCCCATTTTGGCGCTGGGGCGCGAAACTTGGCGCCAGGGAGCGAAATTTGGCGCTGGGGCGTGAATTTTGACGCTGGGGCGCCGAAACTCACAGAACCAACCCCGAAAGACAGAGCAAAGCTACTGTCTAATTTATTTTTAACAACCAATGGCATCTAACACATATATAACTTCATGAACATTACACATAAAAGTTAACAATCATCCATATACCAATTACCAACCACTAATTAACAATATCATAGGTTAATTCTTTGAAACACAGTTATTAGATCAAAACTTCATGGAACATAAAAAAAATACAGTGAACTGAAATTCTACTGTTATCAACCAAATTTGATTCCTTTGAAATACAAGTATGCCAACATATAAATCAATTCACATGTGTAGTTCAATTTCTCAGTATTAGTTCACAATTTGCATAATCACATACCAATTTTGTTATTTTGCAAATATACGATTCATACATGTTTTTCACTGTGAAAACCAATTTCTTAGTTACGTAATTTAGCATACCATCATATTTATATATTAAACATACAATTATATATAAATACTGACAATTGAATAACGGTTTATATATAAACACGTAATTACCTAACCAATTATACCAACATAGCTTTTACATAAATTTTGGTAAAACTCTTGTACACAGTGAAAAACCAGAAAACAGAGACTACCAAGTTCATAGGAAAATGGCTTAAAACATATCTACGTACATACATTAAGGTTTTAGGAACCTACCTTTTTGTTGCTCTAGAAAACTTGTCAATCAAAACTTGTTTTGGACAATCTTGCACTTGGCTTCTTCTCAAACTCTCTGACCTTTTCCTTTCTCTTTTCTTACTTCTCTCAATAATAGACTAGGTACTAACAATGAGCGTAAACCAAAACTGATATACGTAGAATAAAACTGATATGGCAATAATAAGCCTACTTATTATTATCAGTTACCAAACATATAACGTATAATCTTATAAATATATACTTTATTTATATACTTGTTTTATTTATTTTATTAATAATTTAAAAATCAAAAGAAATCTAAAAGCCATAGGCTTTGTTTGGCAACCATTAAAAATTAAATGATTAATATACTTACACCTTGTTTGGCAAAAACTAAATTAAAATTACTTTAATTTATTTTAATAACTCTTTATAACATAGTTATTTGTTACACTTTATTTAATAACAATTTATTAAATAAATTACTTAATCACATAATTCAATCCACATAACACATTAATTATTTAACAAATAAATAATTAACTAATCACATTAATTATTTAGCAAATAAATAATTAACTAAATAAACTCAATCAAATTGAACAATTACTTATTCAATAATAAACATATCCAATAAATATTTATATAAATTAATAAATATTTATAACTTACATTTAAAAAAATATGGAATGTTACATCATTCCCCTCATATAAGGATTCTGTCCTCAGAATCACAACTCAAACAAAACATTCGTTACATTCTTCCCTACTTACAAAGATTCTGTCCTCAGAATCGAAGACATAGATTAAACAAATAACTCAGGGTATTCTTTCAACATTTTCTCTTCGAGTTCCCACGTTGCTTCTTCAGCGTTGTGGTTCCTCCAAATCACCTTCACAGAAGGTATCACTTTATTCCTGAGCACTTGTTCTTTCCTGTCGACTATCTGGATAGGAACCTCTTCATAAGACAAATCTTTCTCGAACTGCAACGGTTCGTACTCGATCACATATTTATAGTCGGGTTTATATGGTCGTAACACCGAAATGTGAAAAACATTATGAATATTTTCCAACTCTGGAGGTAGAGCTACCTCGTAAGCCACTTCTCCCACTCTTCGCAGCGCTTCAAAGGGTCCAATAAACCTCGGGCTTAGTTTTCCCTTCTTACCGAAACGAATTTTCCCCTTCCAAGAAGAAACTTTTAGGAATACATAGCTTCCTACGTCAAATGCACGATCTTGCCTGTGTTGATCAGCATACTTCTTCTGTCGGTCTTGAGCTGCTACCAATCTTATCCTGATGAGTTTGATAACCTCAGCAGTTTGTTGCACCAATTCTGGTCTTAACAGTTGACGTTCACTAACTTCATCCTAGTACAGTGGAGTTCTGCACTTTCTGCCGTATAACGCTTCGTAAGGCGGCATGCCGATGCTCGCGTGATAACTATTATTGTAGGCAAATTCCACCAACGGTAATTGCTCTTCCCAGCTTCCTTTGAAATCCATGACGCATGCTCTCAACATATCTTCTAATGTCTGGATCATTCGTTCGCTTTGGCCATCTGTTTGCGGATGATATGCCGTACTCATTCGCAACTGTGTTCCCATACATTCTTGTAGTCTCTTCCAGAAGTTTGATGTGAACCTCGGATCTCTGTCTGACACAATTGATACTGGAACTCCATGTCTTGTAATGATCTCTTTAATATATAGTTTTGCCAGCTGATCAAGATTGAATCTAATCTTTATTGGCAAAAAGTGTGCAGATTTTGTCAGTCTGTCTACTATTACACAAATTGCATCGTATCCTTTCTGAGTAGTTGGAAGACCCACCACAAAATCCATCGTGATATGTTCCCACTTCCATTCCGGTATTTCCAACGGTTGAAGTAATCCGCTGGGTCTTTGATGTTCGGCTTTTACTCTTTGACATGTCAAACATTTAGCCACGCATTCTGCAACATCCCTTTTCATATTTGGCCAGCAAAAATGTCGGCGTAAATCTTGATACATTTTCGTGCTTCCTGGATGAATCGAATATCTTGTGTTGTGTGCTTCGGTTAAGATTTTGTCTTTCAGTTCTAGCACTGCTGGAACCCAAATTCTTCCCTCGAACCGTAGTAATCCTTCGGTATCGACCTTGTATTTTACATCACCGCCTTCAACCAGATTCTCTTTGATTTTCCCACACTCTTCATCTTGTAGTTGAGCATCCTTCACTTTGTCCACTAAAGTTGGACCAGCTTCTATCTGAAATAGTTGTTCGTCGGATTCCTGTGGAAATTTGATTTCCAGTTCTAACTTTATCATTGCTGAAATGAGCTCCTCCTGAGTTGTTATCAGCATTAATTTCTCCCGACCTTTCCTACTTAAAGCATCCGCAACCACATTCGCTTTGCCCGGATGATAAAAGATCTCACAATCGTAATCCTTTATCAATTCCATCCATCTCCTCTGACACATGTTCAGGTCCTTCTGATTGAAAATATACTTCAGACTTTTGTGGTCTGTGTAGATCTCATATTTCTCTCCATACAGATAATGTCTCCATATCTTGAGAGCAAATACCACTGCAGCCAATTCTAAATCATGAGTCGGGTAACCTTTCTCGTAATCCTTCAGTTGTCTTGATGCATAGGCAATAACTTTGCCGTTCTGCATAAGAACACAACCCAACCCTTTGTGTGAGGCATCACTATACACCACAAAATTTCCTGTATTATCCGGCAGGGTTAACACAGGTGCCATACTTAGCTTCTTCTTCAAATCTTGGAAGCTCTCTTCACATTTCTTCGTCCACACAAATTTTACAGCTTTCCTTGTCAAATTTGTTAGCGGAGTGGCTATCTTAGAAAAATTTTGAATGAATCTTCTATAATAACCGGCCAGCCCCAAGAAACTCCTCACCTCCGAAGGTGTTCTTGGTTGTTCCCAATTGATTACAGCTTCCACTTTCGATGGATCTACTGAAATCCCATCTTTGTCAATCACATGACCCAAAAATTGTACACGATCGAGCCAAAATTCACACTTAGAGAACTTCGCGTACAACTTTTCCTTTCTTAGTGTCTCCAATGTCAGACGTAAATGTTCCACGTGTTCTTCTTGAGTTTTGGAATACACCAGAATGTCATCGATAAACACCACTACGAACTTGTCTAAAAATGGTTTAAATACCCTGTTCATCAAATCCATGAACGCGGCAAGGGCATTTGTTAAACTAAAAGACATCACCAGAAACTCGTAATGTCCGTACCGAGTTCTGAATGCCGTTCTAGGTATATCCTCCTTTCTTACCTTCAATTGGTGATACCCACTTCTCAAATCTATTTTCGAGAAGTATTTAGCACCCTTCAACTGATCAAACAAGTCATCTATTCTAGGTAACGGATACCTATTCTTAATAGTGACCTTGTTTAACTCCCTATAATCAATGCAAAGACGCATTGATCCGTCCTTCTTCTTCACAAATAATATCGGCGCTCCCCACGGTGACACGCTTGGTTGAATATACTTCTTGTCCAGTAGTTCTTGCAGTTGCACCATGAGTTCCTTCATTTCTGCCTGAGCCATTCTGTACGGGGCCTTCGATATAGGTGTTGTTCCGGGCACTAAATCGATTACGAACTCAATTTCTCGGTCAGGCGGAAGTCCTGGCAAATCCTCTGGAAACACGTCTTCGAATTCTCTCACTACCGGTATTTCTTCTAGTTTTACCCCCTTCTTCTGAGTATCGACTATGTAAGCTAAATAGCCCACACAACCTCGACTCAACAACTTCTTGGCCTGCATAATCGTCAGACATTTCATTTGTCTAGACGATTTGCTACCATGGAAAACTACCTTTGACGGAGTCATAAGGTTTTCACACTTCTTTTGGTAGTCAATTACCGCTCCGTATTTGAACAACCAATCCATTCCCAAAATTACATCAAATTCCCCGAGTCTAATCGGAATCAAATCTACCAACAATATATTCTCCTTAATGTTCACCCTACAGTTCTTGTATACGAATTTAACAGGGATTACTTCCTTATTCGCAATTTCTATGTTCAAAGGAAAATTCAGTTCTTCTCTAGGCAATTCTAACCTCTTGGCAAATTCATCAGATATAAACGAGCAAGTAGCACCCGAATCAAATAATACATATGCATTAATATTATTGATTGGAATAATACCTGACACCACATCTTTTGATTGCACAGCATCTTGCACAGTCATGTTGAAGGTTCTGGCTGTGGGTTTGTTTGATGTTGTAGGTCCTGTAATGTCCCATGTACTTCCATTGTTACCTCCATTGCTTCTGGTTGTCCCTCCCTCCTTCTTCTTAGGGCATTCACAAGCAAAATGATCCTTGGATCCGCACGTGAAGCACGCCTTCTTCTTCGGTTGAGTGCAATTTGGGGCGATGTGACCCTCTTGGCCACAATTGTAGCAAACTCGTTTCCCCATCAAGCACGCACCCTTGTGAAATTTCCCGCATGTCGCACATGCTTCAAACTTTTTGTTTTGCTGGTTACCCTGATGGTTTCTAGCACCCATGTTCCCATTCCACTTTCTCTTCAAGCTGTTGTTGCTGTTGTTGTTGTTGTTGTTATTTCCACTGCTACCACCTCCATTCTTAATCTCATTCTCATTCTTTTTCTTTTTCTGTTCCTGATTGAACTTTGTCACTGCCTCACCTCCACCTTCAGTGAGTACTGCTTTCTCCATCACCGCTGCAAATGTCTTCAACTAGAATAGGGAAACCCTACTGTACAGCCAGGGCTTCAGTCCCTGTTCAAATCTCTTCGCCTTACGTTCGTCTGTGCTGACTTGATATGGCACAAATCTTGCCAATTCGTTGAATTTCGCGGCATACTCAGATACCGTCATCGTTCCTTGTTTTAGTTCCAGAAACTGAACCTCTAACTGACTCTTAAAACTCTCTGGGAAGTAGGTCTCGAAGAATAATTCCTTAAACATATCCCAAGTCATTACTCCTGGTCCTTCCCGGGTTTTATTGGTTTGCCACCAATAACTAGCTTCTGCTTCAACACGAATGTTGCAAAAGCAGTCTTCTGTTCATCCCCTACCCTAGCAACTTCAAATATCTTCTCAATCTCCATAATCCAGGTCTGTGCCTCGACTGGATTCATTGACCCACGAAATTCAGGTGGTCCGACCGCCTTAAACTCCTTAAACGTTGTGCCTTGGTTTTGAGGTTGATTCTGTAACGCTCCTGCTAGTAATGTCACTAGTTGTTGAACGGGATTATCCTCAACATAGTTGGATAACCCATGACCCGATCTTGAGCTTGATTGATCACGGTATTGAATACTTTATCCATCTCTTCCATCTTCATCCTCTTTGCTTGTGCGTCCTTTACTGCTCTTCCAGTTCGTTGATAAGCTTCTTCGTATGCGTCTTCAGCTCTCGCCCTCTTGGTAGCTTCTTCATTCAGCTTTTTCTTCAGTTCCACGACCGTCTCGATCAGTTGTTCCTTTTCTCCTTCAGTCTGCATCAGCTTCTCTTCAACATTAGTTAGACGTTCATCTCGATCCCGGATGTCGTCGTCCTTCTGTGTCATTGCAGTCTGTTGTTCAGCTACTATCTCTTGCAACTCCTCAATTGTGTCCTGAAGTTCTATGTTACGGTCGTAGACCTCATCATACATACGAGCAGCCATCGAGGTTAGTGGAGTCTCCTCTTCCTCGTCCTCGTTATCTTCATCCTCTTGTGGCAACTCCACGGGATCCTCCTCATCCGTCTCCACATCATCATCCTCATCTTCAACCACTGTGACCAACGGGGCTGACTCCCGTAGCAGTAGTTGTTCCCAAACTACCAGAATGTCGCGAGGCTCCTCCTCTATAGGCATTTGAGGTCTCTCCTCCCTAGTCTGACTAGATTCTCCGACATTAGTCATCCTGACAACAAAATTTTAAAGTTTTAGTTATTAATCATTCTACTCGACACTCGCGAGCACATAAGTTATAAACACATAAGCACATAAGTGTTTTATTACTTCTTCCTTGAAACTCGATAAGAGTTATCTCCACTATCTTTTCAAAGGTTACTTCCTAAGGCTTTTTCCCCCACCTAAGGTTCATAACCTAAAGCTTTGATACCAACCTGTGACACCCCCAAATCTCGGTACTTCATAACCTCAAGATTTGGTGTTCACGTAATCAAAACATTCATTTCTAACTACCCAATCATAATAGAATTGAATAATAAAAGAAAACCTGCCCATACAGGATTAAACTTAAATAAAAGAAATCTCCCAGGTTATCCAACCTTTAACAACAATCATTCAAATGCGGAAAATTAAATAACTTCATTACAATCTTTAAATCAAATTCTGAAAGTAAACTATCAAAACTATTACAAGTCTTCAGTATTTATTCATCTTTCCTTTTTCCTTACTGGTGCTAGGTACGTCACCCATTTCAACTTTAGCTGTAAGAAATTTTACATGCAAGAGTGAGCAAACAAGGCCCACTTAAAATAACAATAAGTAAATCTTTTAACTTTCACATCAATTACCAATATTAGGCTCAATAGAACTGAACAATATATTCTATTAACTTTCTGAAAATTATAACATTCACTGAGAGTCTAATGACCACGAATCATGTCCACAGTTATAAGTAATCTTCCAACTTTAACTTTAACAGTCATAAGACTATAAGGACTCCACGTACTTAGGGGGATCAACCCTTCGTACAATGTATTGTGCACAACCATTTTAACGCTAAGCGTAAACCTCTATTAAAAGAGTTGTTCATCTCAGTATTTAGAATACAAGTCCGCACCAAAGTAAGTTTGGTTTGGATAAGTTTTCAAGGTAATTTGGAGTTCAACGGACATCAACTAAGGATTAGTTGAATATAAGATAATAACACTATGTTATTGAATGATCATACTGAATAAACATTTCGTTCTAAGTTCATGCTTTAGGAATAATCTAATAGCATAACAATTGAATAACTTATCATACCTTGCTTTGAACAACGTTAAGCTAAGGTTACATCTTAGAATTTAATATCAAGCATGCACAATAAATAATAACTTGAACGATAAACTAAAGGTACTTGCATGCTAATATAACAAGTTTAGAGTTAAGAAAACTTGCACAATTATAAAAGTAGAGTTAGAGAACTTGCATAAGTGTAACATAACAGTGAAAAGTAACCTTGCTGAATAATAAAGTAGCAAAGGTTAGGGAACTTGCATAAGTGTAACATAACAGTGAAAAGTAACCTTGCTGAATAATAAAGTAGCAAAGGTTAGGGAACTTGCCTCGTGCGTAGGTTAAACAATTACTATTCACGTTCACCCCAAGTCCTACACATACCATATGCATTGACAATACACATTAGTTACACTAACATTACCTTTATGAGTTCCTTTATTACTCTTAGTATAGCTACTAACTAAGTTTAAGTTTAAACAACATCACATCTTTCATGAACATTACTTTTTAGCTTTATTACAACTACTTAAATGATCATGCCATTGCACCACGTGTACATTAACAACTTAATACAACATCCTAATACATGTCCAACATGTTATCATTAAGTTATACTAATACCCAAAGGGTTGCACTTGCATTCGTGTATCCCGACGCCCTCCGATTGGCTCCAAATACACAACAGTCCTAAAGATGGCCATTTTTACTACTGTTAAAGACCTCAAATTAAAAAACTTAAAGAATGAAAGTTGTAGACCTAGTCGTTATCTTTTCGAATCATCTTGAATTACCTCATTCGGAGTTCGTATGAAAAAGTTATGGCCATTTTACTACAGGAGGTCAAAACTGCCCAACTAGGACACTTTTTCGGCGCCGGGGCGCGGAACAGTGGCGCTGGGGCGCGAGCTACGGCGCTGGGGCACGAGCTTCAGCGTTGGGGCGCGAGCTACTGGCCCATTTTGGCGCTGGGGCGTGAAACTTGGCGCCAGGGCGCGAAATTTGGCGCTAGGGCGTGAATTTTGACGTTGGGGCGCCGAAACTCACAGAACCAACCCCGAAAGACAGAGCAAAGCTACTGTCTAATTTATTTTTAACAACCAATGGCATCTAACACATATATAACTTCATGAAAATTTCACATAAAAGTTAACAATCATCCATATACCAATTACCAACCACTAATTAACAATATCATAGGCTAATTCTTTGAAACACTGTTATTAGATCAAAACTCCATGGAAAATAAAAAATATATAGTGAACTGAAATTCTACTGTTATCAACCAAATTTGATTCCTTTGAAATATAAGTATGCCAACATATAAATCAATTCACATGTGTAGTTCAATTTCTCAGTATTAGTTCACAATATGTATAATCACATACCAATTTTGTTATTTTGCAAATATACGATTCATACATGTTTTTCACTGTGAAAACCAATTTCTTAGTTACGTAATTTAGCATACCATCATATTTATATATTAAACATACAATTATATATAAATACTGACAATTGAATAACGGTTTATCTATAAACACGTAATTACCTAACCAATTATACCAACATAGCTTTTACATAAATTTTGGTAAAACTCTTATACACAGTGAAAAACCAGAAAACAGAGACTACCAAGTTCATAGGAAAATGGCTTAAAACATATCTACGTACATACATTAAGGTTTTAGGAACCTACCTTTTTGTTGCTCTAGAAAACTTGTCAATCAAAACTTGTTTTGGACAATCTTGCACTTGGCTTCTTCTCAAACTCGCTGACCTTTTCCTTTCTCTTTTCTTACTTCTCTCAATAATAGACTAGGTACTAACAATGAGCGTAAACCAAAACTGATATACGTAGAATAAAACTGATATGGCAATAATAAGCCTACTTATTATTATCAGTTACCAAACATATAACGTATAATCTTATAAATATATATTTTATTTATAACTATTTATTTTATTAATAATTTAAAAATAAAGAAATCTAAAAGCCATAGGCTTTGTTTGTTACACTTTATTTAATAACAATTTATTAAATAAATTACTTAATCACATAATTCAATCCACATAACACATTAATTATTTAACAAATAAATAATTAACTAATCACATTAATTATTTAGCAAATAAATAATTAACTAAATAAACTCAATCAAATTGAACAATTACTTATTCAATAATAAACATATCCAATAAATATTTATATAAATTAATAAATATTTATAACTTACATTTAAAAAAATATGGAATGTTACAACCGAATCTCGGGTTTTAGACCTCTCAGAAACATCCGTGTCATTCGTTCCTCATTGTCTACCACATGAGGTGCAAACCTGGATAACTCTGTGAACTTCACCTCGTACTAAGACACAGTTATGTTATTTTGTTCTAGTCTGATAAACTCTACCTCTTTCATATGACAAATACTTTCAGGAAAGTACTTATCATTGAATAGCTTTTGAAATGTTTCCCAAAACATGTTGAGTGCTGCAGGCTGGGTACGCTTCACAGATTTCCACCAGTAATCTGCCTCACCATGGAAAATAAATGATGCGAATGGAACCTTATGTTCCTCCGTGCATCCCAAGACATCAAATATCTTGGTAATTTGTTTAACCCACGTCTCCGCCTTGATCGGATTCTGCTTTTTCGCAAATTCTGGTGGTCCCAACTCTTTGAACTGCTTGGCTGTGACAAGCCGTGCGTTGCTATCATTTCCACCTGTATTTTGTACACAAGTCTCCCTCGTTTGATTTTGCATGAACTACAAAAAGCTTCTAAACATCCCATCATTCATCATTTGTTCGGTAGTGTTATTTACAAGAGAAATATTGCCTTTCTTTTGCACGTTTCCCTGGGTGGTGATTAAAGGTGTCTCCACGGTCTCATTCACTCTATTTTTAACATTCTCGGCTGCCATTCTTAAATATTGCAATAAAATAAGGGTTAATTAACAATTTAACATATCACATATTAACCATATGTTCCGACTGACCAACCAAATAAGCTTAGGTATAACACACTAGCGAAGGATTACTCGTCTCTCCCCTCCTAGTATAAATTCCCGATTTCCGCCAGAGACCATATCCCTAAGCTCTGATACCAACTGTGATGCCCCCATAATAGGTATACATCACCTATTCTGAGTCGCCAAATATATGGTACAGAAACAAAAACAACATCATTACTACAATTGTCGTGCAAAATACGATAACACATAAACTGCGAGTTTAAATATAAATATTGTCTTCTAGACAATATCCACACTCAAATAAGTCCTCATTACAATTATTGAAATACTATTTTATAAAATAGTGAGGACTGCTAACACAACTAACTGGAAACATCACTCCACATCCCGATTAGTTCCCGTTATATTCTCGCCTTCTTAGAAAAATGGAACAAAAAAGAAAAGGGTGAGCTTAACTAGCCCAGTAAAGAATATTATGACTAAGATAATATACAACAAATTATTATTAGTCTTCAACAGGGAAATTTTTTTGATAAAATACAATAGACAACAAGTTTTAGATCAATAACTGCAGCAGAAACAACAATCCATTAAAAGAGTCAAGTAGAGAATGAATTCTACTATCTTCTAAGATTTAAAAGTCCATCATCAATATCTTATCACTGTAACATCAATCAATATACATCTTGAATCAAATATTCATCTTTGCACTACAGGCCAAAGATATACATTTATATCACCAGTTGGTCATATTCATCCAAACACCTGTTCATCTTTGCACTACGGGCCAAAGATATTCATTAGTTAATCATTCATCTTTGCACTACAGACCAAAGATATTCAATAGTATCATCATTTAGGACTGAGGATGATGAAAAATATTTTAAAGAAGATGAATCCAGTGAACCAAAATGATAAATATTAGGGATTCATACTATAGTTTATCCAAGTTCAAAAATACTTCATAATAATCAATTATGGAGCAGAATTTAAAAATAAAGATCAAAACATAGATACAATCAAAGATAGTAACCATAATAGACATCTTGGACAAAGAAGAGAAAATTTTATTTTTCTGTGAATAGTACCGTATTCGTGAATAGTACCGTATACGTGAATAGTTTCGTATACGTGAATAGTAATCCTGACACAAAAAAGGTAGAAATTCTACAATAAAATTCATATCAATATTTCGGCATAATGATATTGAAAGAAACAATATCATTTACAAAAAAAATAACATCCCTTACCTCAAAAGAACAATTCTTCCGGCTGAAATATTAAGGCTGAAATATTAAGTATAAGGCTGAAGAAAACTTGCACTAAATAGCAACTCTCAAAATATCAAAATACTCACAAAAATACGCTCGATAATATAGAGAGAGAAAACTTATGAATTCTGGTGTGATTTTCAATTCTAACCTAAGCACCTATTTATAGGAAAATGCTTAGAACGCCAAAGCAGACTACATTAATAAAATATTAATATATATATAACAAATGTCACGCATACCCCATGACCAAGACCAGCCCTCCACTTTTGAAAAAAAAATCTCAGCCCATTTTCCACCAAAAATAAAAAGTGGATCCCACCCATAATTTTAATAAAATATTTATTTTCGAAACTTCAATAATTCATAATAAATAGGTCTTTTATCAGAAAATTTTGAATCTCATGTCATTTTTATAGGAAATTTAATTTTCTACAACTTTGTAGAAGAAACAAATTCTAAATTCTAAATAAAAAATGTCTAAAATCTGCATACGGATGATTTTTAATACCTTAATTTTGATAAAATACTGATAAAATACCTCAAAATTAAATCCTTCATTTATATCCACATAAAAATAAATATATCCATCATTTATATCCACATAAAATAAATATTTTCTTATCAAATAAATTAATAATTAATTATTCACAAATAATATTACAGAATCACAATTCTGACAACCAGGTTGTTCCCAGAAAAGAGGGGACTTTCCGATAAGGATTTATCCTTACTGACTCACAATTAGGTGATCAAACCTCTCCTTAGATAGAACGTCTTTAGACATTGTCAATAATGCTATCTAATAATATTATTCAAATAATATGAATTATTGATCTGATAATGGAGATACTGTGCAGTGACAATTATTAAAACAACAATAATATAAAATATCAACGTAGAAATTATTGAATCAATAAAATCAAATATTGAACAGTAATTATTGTGAAAATTATTGAGTAGTGCCTTCTTACGTAAGAATCAATAATTCAAAAATATTGTGCAATTCCGTGTGCTACTGTGCAACCACGCGTATTACTGTATTTTAACCACCGGGTATTCCAATAGTGTTAACAATTACGCCGTAATTTATAAAAACTCAAACTTGTTATTTTCTTCATCAGATCGTTTTTCGTTATGGGGCCCACAAATGGCTGTGCCATCGTACAAATATTCCCCGACATCAAGAATATTTCACGACCAAACGAATAATCCCCGACAACAATGAATATTTTATAACCACTTGCTTATTTTGCAAAATTTATACATTTTACCAATAACCAAATCATTATATCAAATTAACACCTTATGTAAGACCCCAGCTTATTAATGAATAAAATCAAATTTTCTTTAAATATTATTGTGAATAATAAGGGGTTAATTTGATATAATACTTTGGTTATAGGTGAAATGTGCAAATTTTGCAAGATAAGTAAGTGGTTATAAAATATTCATTTTGTCGGGGAATATTCGTTTGGTCGTGGAATATTCTTGCTGTCGGGGAATATTTGTACGACGGTGCACCCTTGTGTGGGCCCCATAACGAAAAGCGATTGGATGAAGAAAATGACAAGTATAAGTTGTTTATAAATAACGGTGTAGTTGTTACCGTTAATACTGTTGGAATACCCGGTGGTTAAAATACAGTAGCACACGGTATTGCACCAATTATCGATTCTTACGTAAGAAGGCACTACTCAATAATTGTTACAGTAGTTATTGTTCAATATTTTATTTTATTGATTCAATAATTGCTGCGTTGATATTTTATATTATTGTTGTTTCAATAATTGTTGCTGCACAGTATTTTCCTTTATCAGATCAACAATTTATATTATTTGAATAATATTATTAGATAACATTATTGGCAATGTCTAGAAAATTCTGTCTAAGGAGAGGTTTGGTCATCTAATTGCGCGTTAGTAAGGAGAAATCCTTATTGGAAAGCCCCCTCTTTCTTGGGAACGGCCTGGTTGTCATAATTATGACTCTGTAATATTATTTGTGAATAATTAATTATTGATTCACATGACAAGGAAATATTTATTTTATGTGAATATAAATGAGGGATATATTTTTGTGGTTAAAAATGAAGGAGTTAATGTTGAGGTTTTTATCAGTATTTTTGTCGGAATGGAGGTTTTAAAAATTAGGGTTTTTGAGATATTTTGCGGGGGTTATAATTTTTAATCCGACCGTTGGATCGTGGTAATTTTAGGATATGTTATACATATATAAGTTGAGTATATGTCCACAAATTTTGAACTATTAAAAATGAACGTATAATTTGTTATGAATTTTACGAGATGACTGGTTCAGAAATTGTAGAAGTTGCGGAATTTGTCATTTTGGTAAAAAATTCTAGAATTGTTGGGTCCCACTTTTGGTTGGTGAAAATATGCTGAGATTTTTATTCAAATTTGGTGGGTGGAAATAGTAGCAGGTAAAGCCATCAGGTTGCAAGTTAAGTCTGCTTCGGCGTGCTAACATTTTCCTATAAATAGAGGGCTAAGTTAGAATTGAAAATCACACTAGAAACAAGTTTTATCTCTTTCTCTCTCTAGATTATTGAGTGTATTTTGTGAGTATTTAGATACTTTGAGAGTTTCTATTCATCTGTTGAAGTTTTCTTCAGCCTTATACCGACCAGAAGTACTGATATTTTGAGGTAAGGGATATTATTTTCTTCTTAATGATATTATTTTCTTCAATATCATTATGCTGAAATATTGATATGAGTTTTTATCAAATTTGGAACTTTTTGTGTCAGGATTACTATTCACGTGTACGGCACTATTCACTTGTACGGTAATATTCACAAATACGACACTATTCACCGAAAAATAAAATTTTCCCTTTTTGTCCAAGATGTCTATTATGGTTACTATCTTTGATTGTATCCATATTTTGATCTTTATTTTTAAATTCTGCTTCACAATTAATTATTATGAAGTATTATTGATCTTAGATAAACTGTTATACGAATCCCTAATATTTGTCCTTCTGTCTCACTGGATTCGTTTCCTTTAAAATATTTTTCATCATCCTCAGTCCTAAATGATGATATTATTGAATATCTTTGGCCTGTAGTGCAAAGATGTATGATTACTTGATGAATATATTTGGCATGCAGTGCAAAGATGAACAGGTGTTGAGATGAACATGACTGACAGGTGATACAAATGAATATCTTGGCATGTAGTGTAAAGATGAATATTTGGATAAAGATGATTATTAATTGATGTTACAGGAATAAAATATTGATGATGGACTTTTAAATCTTAGAAGATAGTAGAATTCTTTCTCTACTTGACTCTTCTAATAGTTTGTTGTTTTCGCTGCAGTTGTTGATCTAAAACTTGTTGTCGATTATATTCTATCAGATTTTTTTCCCTGTTGAAGACTAACGATAATTTGTTGTATATTATCTTAGTCATAATATTCGTTACTGGGCTAGTTGAGCTCACCCTTTTCCTTTTTGTTCCATTTTTCTTCTCAGGAGGTGAGAACATAGCAGGATCTAGTCGGGATATGGAGTGATGGTTCTAGAAAGATGTTTTAGCAGTCCTCACTATTTCTGTAAAATAGTGTTTGAATAATTGTAATGAGGATTTATTTGAGTGTGGATATTGTACAGAAGACAATATTTGTATTTAAACTCACAGTATGTGTTGTCGTATTTTGCACGACAATTGTATTATTGAAGTTGTAGTTTGCTTTCTGTACCATGTATTTGGCGACTCAGAATGGGTGCTGTATACCTATTTTGGGGGCGTCACAGTTGGTATCAGAGCTTAGGGATATGATCCCTGGCTGAGATGTGAGACAAGAACTAGGAGGGGAGAGACGGAGAATTCCTTCGCTAGTATGACCTGACTAAGTTTATTTGGTGTTTATTTGGTCGGTCAGAGTATAGGGATAATATATGATATGACTATTAACCCTTGTTTTATGGCAGTATTTTAGAATGGCAGCAGAGAACGTTAACAATGGAGTGAATGAGACTGTGGAGACACATTTAATCACCACCCAGGGGAACGTGCAACAAGAAGGCAATATTCCTCCTGTAAATAACGTTACCGAGCAAACGATGAATGATGGAATGTTTAGGAGCTTTTTACAATTCATGCAAAATCAGACGAGGGAGACTCGTGTGCAGAATATGGGTGGAAATGATAACAACGCGCGGTTTGTTACAGTCAAGCAGTTCAAAGAATTGGGACCACCAGAATTTAAGGAAACCCGGATCCGATCATGGCGAAAACGTGGGTCAAGCAAATTACCAAGATATTCGATGTCTTGGGATGCACGGAGGAACAGAAGGTTCCATTCGCCACCTTTATGTTCCGCGGTGAGGCAGACTACTAGTGGGAGTCTGTGAAGCGTACCCAGCCTGACGCACTCAACATGTCCTGGGAAACGTTTAAGAAACTGTTTAATGACAAGTACTTTCCTGAAAGTATTCGTCATATGAAGGAGGTAGAGTTTATTAGACTGGAATAAAACAACATGACGGTGTCCCAGTACGAGGCGAAGTTTGCAGAGTTTTCCAGGTTTGCACCTCATTTGGTCGAAAATGAGGAACGAATGACAAGGATGTTTCTGAGAGGTCTAAAATCCGAGATTCGATAATATCTTATCTCTCATAAATTTTCTTTATATTAAGATGTTGTAAACAGGGCTCAATTATTAGAGCGAGATAATGAGTATGTGCAACCGAGGGACCACAACCAGGGTCATACTGGTGACAGCAGTCATCGGAGCGATGAGAACCAGCGAGGAGGAAAAAATACAGATAAAAGTGGTAACCACTCGGGTGGTCATCGTGGCCATGATAATAGGAGATGTGAGTCAAGTGGAAATTTCAAGAAGAGAAGATTTAACGATGATAGGAAGACGTCGACAGCAGCACCAGCACCAGGAACAAATTCTAGGGGAGGAGAACGACCGCTAGTTAGATGTTACAGATGCGGAGAGGAGGGACATATAAGTCCAAACTGCACACAACAGTTCAAAGTATGTTATAATTGTGGAAAGGAAGGACATATCGCTCGAGATTGTACTATAGCGAAACCAATTCCAGCTGGGACGGTGACACCAAAGGCGGATACGGACAAAATAATGTCGGCGGTTTCTGGAAGAGCGTTTGTCGTGACTGCCCAAAACGTGAGGAACCCGAACGAAGGTATAACGGGTTAGTTAATTATAAATTCTTACGAAGTTTATACCTTACTAGATACCGGTTCTACCCATTCTTTTATCTCTCCTATTTGTGCTCAACGTTTAAACTTGACTCCGGAGAAATTGAACTTTGACTTATCTGTTGAAACTCCGTTGGGTGAAACCTTCGTTACATCTACAGTTTATAAATCTTGCATGATCCAAGTTGGCACTATCACATTACCTGTTGATTTTATCTCTTTAAAGATACTTGCTTTTGATGTGATTTTAGGAATTGATTGGTTAACTACTCATCTTGCCAAAATTGATTGTTTTCGTAAGGTTGTTAGTTTTCATATTCCTAACCAACCTGTTATGCGAATTCAAGCAACCAAACCACTAAAATCAATCGCTGTCATACCAAGCCATAAAGCCATTCGTTTATTGAAAAATGAATCTCAATGTAACGCCCCCAAAATAGGTCCATTCCATCCAACCTATTCTGAGTCGTCAAATACATGGTACAGAAAACAACTATAACTTTATTACAACAATTGTCGTGCAAAATACAACAACACATATGCTGTGAGTTTGGATACAAATATATACCAAATGTGACTCATGTTCCAACCGTGGACATCACCTCACAATGACACCTTACATAAAGGTATAGTCAAAAACTGTTTTAGAAATTAGAATCTTTGGGAAGTGATCAAGGAAACCTTCATACATGGGAGGCCATGCGTCTAGGTTATGATAGATATCATATGGCCACAGAATTATTCTTGGTTGACCCAATAGACCCCAAAGAAAAACGAGAAGATTACTATCATATTCTTCCCAATGGTGAGTCTTCTCTTGACATATCATTATCTCTACTGTCTCTAATTGAGAATTATACTTCAAACAAATACCAAGATTATATAGGTAGTGCTCGTAAATATACTCAGCAAGTGGATGAGCACAACCCTGTCTTATGATGACACGAGGTTGTATGTCATTAGACATCTGGTATGATAGTGGCAAAACACCCTTCCAACGTTGGGTTCGCTTCACCCTAGATGATTCACCAAATATAACTACTAAATGAACTTTTCTATACTGTTTCGGGAGAACCTCCACAGCTAGAGACCACCGTTTTATTTTTCTGTTACCCTCGCTCGACCCAGCTACACTCTTATTACCTGAAAGGAATTGTGAAATAGAAGGGTGAGCACAACTAGCTCAGTAAAGAATATCTTGACTAAAGATAATTAAATTATCAATAGCCTCCATCAATAATAAATCAGAGATTTAGAACATATGGTAGATGATAAAATTTTTCAACCATAGTTGCAGCGGAACGAGCAATCCATTAGAAGAGTCACATAGACCATAAAGTCTATTATCTTCTCCATGTTAAAAGTCCACCAACAATGTTTTATCTCTGTAACATCAATCAACAGTTCCTTTCCACAATCATATAAATAATTCATAATCATAATTGTGATTCTAAATTTCGAATCCAAGACGAAGATAATTTTCATCACCTGTCTTTACCTGAAAAATCAAATATCATGGTTATACCAAATCACAGTTCCTGTTCATAATCATACTAATAAATTCATCTTTGCATCACGGGCCAAAGATATTCATCAATAATTCATCTTTACACTACATGCCAAAGATATTCAACAACAAGTCATCTTTGCACTACGGGCCAAAGATATTCATCAACAACTCATCTTTGTACTAGAGGCCAAAGATATTCCTTAATAGTTCATATTTGCACTACAGGCCAAATATATTATTATCTCAAAGAAATATATAATCATTTCAGAATTTATATAACCAATAATTATAACCATGTTGATCATTTCACCTTTGCACTTAAGCTAAAGAAATTCAATTATAAATTCAATGGTCATGATCATACCAGTCACAATTCAACTTTTCACTACTGGATAAAGAGAACCCTAGTCATGATCATACCAATAATCTACCCATCTTTACACTCAAGTCAAAGAGAAATATCATCATTAGGGTTATAAAAATGTTATATATGATAAAAAAATAATATGATCAACATATAGTTTTAATCTCAAGAGTAATATTCATAAATCAACTATAATTTGGTTAGAAAAAGAAACCAATTTTGTCATGAATAGTAACTCGTGAATAGTAACCTATGAATAGTAACTCATGAATAGTAACTCATGAATAGTAACTCGTGAATAGTAACTCGTGAATAATAACTCGTGAATAGTAACTCATGAATAGTAACTCATGAATAGTAACTCATTAATAGTAACCCCGACATGAAAAGTTCTAAATTTGATAAAAAGTTCAGATCAATACTTCGGCATAATGATATTGAAGAAAATAATATCATTTAAGAAGAAATAACATCCCTTACTATCCCTTACAATCCCTTACTATCCCTTACCTCAAAAGAGCAGTACTTCTGACTGGAATAACGCTGAATGAACTTGCACCGTATAGCAACACTCAAGATATCAAAATACTCACAAGAATACGCTCGATATATAGAGAGAGAAAACTTCAGTTTCTGGTGTGATTTTCAATTCTAACCTAAGCACCTATTTATAGGAAAATGCTTAGAACACCAAAGCAGAAAATTGAATATAATAATATATTTATAACCAAATTTTCCTTAGCCCACCACATCAAAAACACATTTTCCACACAAATGCACCAAAAATGAAAAACATGTTTTAAATAATTTTTGTTACAAAATCAATTCAGACTCAATAATCCGGAACTTCAATAATTCATAATAAATAGTCTTTTTATCAGAAAAATTCAAATCTCGCGAGTTTTTATAGAAAATTCAATTCTCTACAACTTTGCAGAAGAAAGTTTTTCCAAATTCCAAACAGAAATTGACCGAAATCCACAAACGGGCGATTTTACAGTCAATAATAAATTTTCGGTCAAGAATTGTGTCCACCAACACACAAAACATGTGTTAATCATTTAATCCAACAAAAATAATCTTCCTCCTCATTTATTCATATATCCCACATTCATTGTAAAAATATCACCATTAATATATTATTAAAATAATACATTTAAATGAATTATTTTATCAGAAAAAGATAAAATATTTATTTACAACAATTGTCACATTAAAAATTTTCTCCATCTATATCCACATAAAATCAATATTTTCCTCATCATATAAATTAATAATTAATTATACACAAATAATATTACAGAACCACAGTACTGGCAACCAGGCCGTTCCCAGGAAAGAGGGGGCTTTCCAATAAGGATCTCTTCCTTACTGGCGCGCAATTAGATGACCAAACCTCTCCTTAGACAGAACTTTCTAGACATTGCCAATAATGTTATCTAATAATATTATTCAGATAATATGAATTATTGCTCCGATAATAGAAAATACTGTGTAGTGACAATTATTAAAACAACAGTAATATAAAATATCAACGCACCAATTATTGAATCAATAAAATAAAATATTGAACAGTAATTACTGTAACAATTATTGAGTAATGCCTTCTTACGTAAAAATCAATAATTAGTGCAATACCGTGTGCTACTGTGCAACAACGCGTATTACTGTGTTTTAACCACCGGGTATTCCAACAGTGTTAACGGTAACAACTACGCCGTTAATTATAAATAACTTACTCTTGTCGTTTTCTTCATCCAATCGCTTTCCGTTATGGGGCCCACAAAAGACTGCGCCGTCGTACGAATATTCTCCGACAGTAAGAATATTCCACGACCAAGCGAATATTCCCCGACAACAATGAATATTTTATAACCACTTGTGTATTTCGAAAAAAATTCATATATCACCCTTAACTTTAAACTTTTATCAATTTAACCATTTACTAAATAGAAAAATTGAATACTTTTATTTCATAAAATTCGGGGTCTTACAATCTCCCCTCCTTATGAAATTTCGTCCTCGAAATTTACGTGCCTGGTATTTCAAAGAGTTTTGAATACCTTGCTTTCATTTTAGATTCCATCTTTTCTGTCATCATAATTTCTTCATTGCTCATCTCCTATATTTCAGATATCATTCAGGAATACAGCTTCAAAACAAAGGTTAATTGAACAAATTAACATATTACATAATATCCCGATATTATGACTGACCACCAAATAAGCTTAGGTAGGACACACTAGCGAAGGATTTACTCGTCTCTCCCCTCCTAGTCCTATTCCCCGATCTCCGCCATAGATCATATTCCTAAGCTCTGATACCAAAAGTAACGCCCCCAAAATAGGTCCATTCCATCCAACCTATTCTGAGTCGTCAAATACATGGTACAGAAAATAACTATAACTTTATTACAACAATTGTCGTGCAAAATACAACAACACATATGCTGTGAGTTTGGATACAAATATATACCAAATGTGACTCATGTTCCAACCGTGGACATCACCTCACAATGACACCGTACATAAAGGTATAGTCAAAAACTGTTTTAAAAATTAGAATCTTTGGGAAGTGATCAAGGAAACCTTCGTACATGGGAGGCCATGCGTCTAGGTTATGATAGATATCATATGGCCACAGAATTATTCTTGGTTGACCCAATAGACCCCAAAGAAAAACGAGAAGATTACTATCATATTCTTCCCAATGGTGAGTCTTCTCTTGACATATCATTATCTCTACTGTCTCTAATTGAGAATTATACTTCAAACAAATACCAAGATTATATAGGTAGTGCTCGTAAATATACTCAGCAAGTGGATGAGCACAACCCTGTCTTATGATGACACGAGGTTGTATGTCATTAGACATCTGGTATGATAGTGGCAAAACACCCTTCCAACGTTGGGTTCGCTTCACCCTAGATGATTCACCAAATATAACTACTAAATAAACTTTTCTATACTGTTTCGGGAGAACCTCCACAGCTAGAGACCACCGTTCTATTTTTCTGTTACCCTCGCTCGACCCAGCTACACTCTTATTACCTGAAAGGAATTGTGAAACAGAAGGGTGAGCACAACTAGCTCAGTAAAGAATATCTTGACTAAAGATAATTAAATTATCAATAGCCTCCATCAATAATAAATCAGAGATTTAGAACATATGGTAGATGATAAAATTTTTCAACCATAGTTGCAGCGGAACGAGCAATCCATTAGAAGAGTCACATAGACCATAAAGTCTATTATCTTCTCCATGTTAAAAGTCCACCAACAATGTTTTATCCCTGTAACATCAATCAACAGTTCCTTTCCACAATCATATAAATAATTCATAATCATAATTGTGATTCTAAATTTCGCATCCAAGATGAAGATAATTTTCATCATCTGTCTTTACTTGAAAAATCAAATATCATGGTTATACCAAATCACAGTTCCTGTTCATAATCATACTAATAAATTCATCTTTGCATCACGGGCCAAAGATATTCATCAACAATTCATCTTTACACTACATGCCAAAGATATTCAACAACAAGTCATCTTTGCACTACGGGCCAAAGATATTCATCAACAACTCATCTTTGCACTACAGGCCAAAGATATTCCTCAATAGTTCATATTTGCACTACAGTCCAAATATATTATTATCTCAAAGAAATATATAATCATTTCAGAATTTATATAACCAATAATTATAACCATGTTGATCATTTCACCTTTGCACTTAAGCTAAAGATATTCAATTATAAATTCAATGGTCATGATCATACCAGTCACAATTCAACTTTTCACTACTGGATAAAGAGAACCCTAGTCATGATCATACCAATAATCTACCCATCTTTACACTCAAGTCAAAGAGAAATATCATCATTAGGGTTATAAAAATGTTATATATGATAAAAAAAATAATATGATCAACATATAGTTTTAATCTCAAGAGTAATATTCATAAATTAACTATAATTTGGTTAGAAAAAGAAACCAATTTTGTCATGAATAGTAACTCGTGAATAGTAACCCATGAATAGTAACTCATGAATAGTAACTCATGAATAGTAACTCGTGAATAGTAACTCATGAATAGTAACTCGTGAATAGTAACTCGTGAATAATAACTCGTGAATAGTAACTCATGAATAGTAACCCCGACATGAAAAGTTCTAAATTTGATAAAAAGTTCAGATCAATACTTCGACATAATGATATTGAAGAAAATAATATCATTTAAGAAGAAATAACATCTCATACTATCCCTTACAATCCCTTACTATCCCTTACCTCAAAAGAGCAGTACTTCTGACTGGAATAACGCTGAATGAACTTGCACCGTATAGCAACACTCAAGATATCAAAATACTCACAAGAATACACTCGATATATAGAGAGAGAAATATAGAGAAAACTTCAGTTTCTGGTGTGATTTTCAATTCTAACCTAAGCACCTATTTATAGGAAAATGCTTAGAACACCAAAGCAGAAAATTGAATATAATAATATATTTATAACCAAATTTTTCTTAGCCCACCACATCAAAAACACATTTTCCACACAAATGCACCAAAAATGAAAAACATGTTTTAAACAATTTTTGTTACAAAATCAATTCAGACTCAATAATCCGGAACTTCAATAATTCATAATAAATAGTCTTTTTATCAGAAAAATTCAAATCTCGCGAGTTTTTATAGAAAATTCAATTCTCTACAACTTTGCAGAAGAAAGTTTTTCCAAATTCCAAACAGAAATTGACCGAAATCCACAAACGGGCGATTTTACAGTCAATAATAAATTTTCGATCAAGAATTGTGTCCACCAACACACAAAACATGTGTTAATCATTTAATCCAACAAAAATAATCTTCCTCCCCATTTATTCATATATCCCACATTCATTGTAAAAATATCACCATTAATATATTATTAAAATAATATATTTAAATGAATTATTTTATCAGAAAAAGATAAAATATTTATTTACAACAATTGTCACATTAAAAATTTTCTCCATCTATATCCACATAAAATCAATATTTTCCTCATCATATAAATTAATAATTAATTATACACAAATAATATTACAGAACCACAGTACTGGCAACCAGGCCGTTCCCAGGAAAGAGGGGGCTTTCCAATAAGGATCTCTTCCTTACTGGCGCGCAATTAGATGACCAAACCTCTCCTTAGACAGAACTTTCTAGACATTGCCAATAATGTTATCTAATAATATTATTCAGATAATATGAATTATTGCTCCGATAATAGAAAATACTGTGTAGTGACAATTATTAAAACAACAGTAATATAAAATATCAACGCACCAATTATTGAATCAATAAAATAAAATACTGAACAGTAATTACTGTAGCAATTATTGAGTAATGCCTTCTTACGTAAAAATCAATAATTAGTGCAATACCGTGTGCTACTGTGCAACAACGCGTATTACTGTGTTTTAACCACCGGGTATTCCAACAGTGTTAACGGTAACAACTACGCCGTTAATTATAAACAACTTACTCTTGTCGTTTTCTTCATCCAATCGCTTTCCGTTATGGGGCCCACAAAAGACTGCGCCGTCGTACGAATATTCTCCGACAGTAAGAATATTCCACGACCAAGCGAATATTCCCCGACAACAATGAATATTTTATAACCACTTGTGTATTTCGAAAAAAATTCGTATATCACCCTTAACTTTAAACTTTTATCAATTTAACCATTTACTAAATAGAAAAATTGAATACTTTTATTTCATAAAATTCGGGGTCTTACAATCTCCCCTCCTTATGAAATTTCGTCCTCGAAATTTACGTACCTGGTATTTCAAAGAGTTGAGAATACCTTGCTTTCATTTTAGATTCCATCTTTTCTGTCATCATAATTTCTTCATTGCTCATCTCCTGTATTTCAGATATCATTCAGGAATACAGCTTCAAAACAAAGGTTAATTGAACAAATTAACATATTACATAATATCCCGATATTATGACTGACCACCAAATAAGCTTAGGTAGGACACACTAGCGAAGGATTTACTCGTCTCTCCCCTCCTAGTCCTATTCCCCGATCTCCGCCAGAGATCATATCCCTAAGCTCTGATACCAAAAGTAACGCCCCCAAAATAGGTCCATTCCATCCAACCTATTCTGAGTCGTCAAATACATGGTACAGAAAACAACTATAACTTTATTACAACAATTGTCGTGCAAAATACAACAACACATATGCTGTGAGTTTGGATACAAATATATACCAAATGTGACTCATGTTCCAACCGTGGACATCACCTCACAATGACACCTTACATAAAGGTATAGTCAAAAACTGTTTTAGAAATTAGAATCTTTGGGAAGTGATCAAGGAAACCTTCGTACATGGGAGGCCATGCGTCTAGGTTATGATAGATATCATATGGCCACAGAATTATTCTTGGTTGACCCAATAGACCCCAAAGAAAAACGAGAAGATTACTATCATATTCTTCCCAATGGTGAGTCTTCTCTTGACATATCATTATCTCTACTGTCTCTAATTGAGAATTATACTTCAAACAAATACCAAGATTATATAGGTAGTGCTCGTAAATATACTCAGCAAGTGGATGAGCACAACCCTGTCTTATGATGACACGAGGTTGTATGTCATTAGACATCTGGTATGATAGTGGCAAAACACCCTTCCAACGTTGGGTTCGCTTCACCCTAGATGATTCACCAAATATAACTACTAAATGAACTTTTCTATACTGTTTCGGGAGAACCTCCACAGCTAGAGACCACCGTTCTATTTTTCTGTTACCCTCGCTCGACCCAGCTACACTCTTATTACCTGAAAGGAATTGTGAAACAGAAGGGTGAGCACAACTAGCTCAGTAAAGAATATCTTGACTAAAGATAATTAAATTATCAATAGCCTCCATCAATAATAAATCAGAGATTTAGAACATATGGTAGATGATAAAATTTTTCAACCATAGTTGCAGCGGAACGAGCAATCCATTAGAAGAGTCACATAGACCATAAAGTCTATTATCTTCTCCATGTTAAAAGTCCACCAACAATGTTTTATCCCTGTAACATCAATCAACAGTTCCTTTCCACAATCATATAAATAATTCATAATCATAATTGTGATTCTAAATTTCGCATCCAAGATGAAGATAATTTTCATCATCTGTCTTTACCTGAAAAATCAAATATCATGGTTATACCAAATCACAGTTCCTGTTCATAATCATACTAATAAATTCATCTTTGCATCACGGGCCAAAGATATTCATCAACAATTCATCTTTACACTACATGCCAAAGATATTCAACAACAAGTCATCTTTGCACTACGGGCCAAAGATATTCATCAACAACTCATCTTTGCACTACAGGCCAAAGATATTCCTCAATAGTTCATATTTGCACTACAGTCCAAATATATTATTATCTCAAAGAAATATATAATCATTTCAGAATTTATATAACCAATAATTATAATCATGTTGATCATTTCACCTTTGCACTTAAGCTAAAGATATTCAATTATAAATTCAATGGTCATGATCATACCAGTCACAATTCAACTTTTCACTACTGGATAAAGAGAACCCTAGTCATGATCATACCAATAATCTACCCATCTTTACACTCAAGTCAAAGAGAAATATCATCATTAGGGTTATAAAAATGTTATATATGATAAAAAAATAATATGATCAACATATAGTTTTAATCTCAAGAGTAATATTCATAAATCAACTATAATTTGGTTAGAAAAAGAAACCAATTTTGTCATGAATAGTAACTCGTGAATAGTAACCCATGAATAGTAACTCATGAATAGTAACTCATGAATAGTAACTCGTGAATAGTAACTCATGAATAGTAACTCGTGAATAGTAACTCGTGAATAATAACTCGTGAATAGTAACTCATGAATAGTAACCCCGACATGAAAAGTTCCAAATTTGATAAAAAGTTCAGATCAATACTTCGACATAATGATATTGAAGAAAATAATATCATTTAAGAAGAAATAACATCCCTTACTATCCCTTACAATCCCTTACAATCCCTTACTATCCCTTACCTCAAAAGAGCAGTACTTCTGACTGGAATAACGCTGAATGAACTTGCACCGTATAGCAACACTCAAGATATCAAAATACTCACAAGAATACGCTCGATATATAGAGAGAGAAATAGAGAGAAAACTTCAGTTTCTGGTGTGATTTTCAATTCTAACCTAAGCACCTATTTATAGGAAAATGCTTAGAACACCAAAGCAGAAAATTGAATATAATAATATATTTATAACCAAATTTTCCTTAGCCCACCACATCAAAAACACATTTTCCACACAAATGCACCAAAAATGAAAAACATGTTTTAAACAATTTTTGTTACAAAATCAATTCAGACTCAATAATCCGGAACTTCAATAATTCATAATAAATAGTCTTTTTATCAGAAAAATTCAAATCTCGCGTGTTTTTATAGGAAATTCAATTCTCTACAACTTTGCAGAAGAAAGTTTTTCCAAATTCCAAACAGAAATTGACCGAAATCCACAAACGGGCGATTTTACAGTCAATAATAAATTTTCGGTCAAGAATTGTGTCCACCAACACACAAAACATGTGTTAATCATTTAATCCAACAAAAATACTCTTCCTCCTCATTTATTCATATATCCCACATTCATTGTAAAAATATCACCATTAATATATTATTAAAATAATATATTTAAATGAATTATTTTATCAGAAAAAGATAAAATATTTATTTACAACAATTGTCACATTAAAAATTTTCTCCATCTATATCCACATAAAATCAATATTTTCCTCATCATATAAATTAATAATTAATTATACACAAATAATATTACAGAACCACAGTACTGGCAACCAGGCCGTTCCCAGGAAAGAGGGGGCTTTCCAATAAGGATCTCTTCCTTACTGGCGCGCAATTAGATGACCAAACCTCTCTTTAGACAGAACTTTCTAGAAATTGCCAATAATATTATCTAATTATATTATTCAGATAATATGAATTATTGCTCCGATAATAGAAAATACTGTGTAGTGACAATTATTAAAACAACAGTAATATAAAATATCAACGCACCAATTATTGAATCAATAAAATAAAATACTGAACAGTAATTACTGTAACAATTATTGAGTAATGCCTTCTTACGTAAAAATCAATAATTAGTGCAATACCGTGTGCTACTGTGCAACAACGCGTATTACTGTGTTTTAACCACCGGGTATTCTAACAGTGTTAACGGTAACAACTACGCCGTTAATTATGAACAACTTACTCTGGTCGTTTTCTTCATCCAATCGCTTTCCGTTATGAGGCCCACAAAAGACTGCGCCGTCGTACGAATATTCTCCGACAGTAAGAATATTCCACGACCAAGCGAATATTCCCCGACAACAATGAATATTTTATAACCACTTGTGTATTTCGAAAAAAATTCATATATCACCCTTAACTTTAAACTTTTATCAATTTAACCATTTACTAAATAGAAAAATTGAATACTTTTATTTCATAAAATCCGGGGTCTTACAATCTCCCCTCCTTATGAAATTTCGTCCTCGAAATTTACGTACCTGGTATTTCAAAGAGTTGAGAATTCCTTGCTTTCATTTTAGATTCCATCTTTCCTGTCATCATAATTTCTTCATTGCTCATCTCCTGTATTTCAGATATCATTCAGGAATACAGCTTCAAAATAAAGGTTAATTGAACAAATTAACATATCACATAATATTCCGATATTATGACTGACCACCAAATAAGCTTAGGTAGGACACACTAGCGAAGGATTTACTCGTCTCTCCCCTCCTAGTCCTATTCCCCGATCTCCGCCAGAGATCATATCCCTAAGCTCTGATACCAAAAGTAACGCCCCCAAAATAGGTTCATTCCATCCAACCTATTCTGAGTCGTCAAATACATGGTACAGAAAATAACTATAACTTTATTACAACAATTGTCGTGCAAAATACAACAACACATATGCTGTGAGTTTGGATACAAATATATACCAAATGTGACTCATGTTCCAACCGTGGACATCACCTCACAATGACACCTTACATAAAGGTATAGTCAAAAACTGTTTTAGAAATTAGAATCTTTGGGAAGTGATCAAGGAAACCTTCGTACATTGGAGGCCATGCGTCTAGGTTATGATAGATATCATATGGCCACAGAATTATTCTTGGTTGACCCAATAGACCCCAAAGAAAAACGAGAAGATTACTATCATATTCTTCCCAATGGTGAGTCTTCTCTTGACATATCATTATCTCTACTGTCTCTAATTGAGAATTATACTTCAAACAAATACCAAGATTATATAGGTAGTGCTCGTAAATATACTCAGCAAGTGGATGAGCACAACCCTGTCTTATGATGACACGAGGTTGTATGTCATTAGACATCTGGTATGATAGTGGCAAAACACCCTTCCAACGTTGGGTTCGCTTCACCCTAGATGATTCACCAAATATAACTACTAAATGAACTTTTCTATACTGTTTCGGGAGAACCTCCACAGCTAGAGACCACCGTTCTATTTTTCTGTTACCCTCGCTCGACCCAGCTACACTCTTATTACCTGAAAGGAATTGTGAAACAGAAGGGTGAGCACAACTAGCTCAGTAAAGAATATCTTGACTAAAGATAATTAAATTATCAATAGCCTCCATCAATAATAAATCAGTGATTTAGAACATATGGTAGATGATAAAATTTTTCAACCATAGTTGCAGCGGAACGAGCAATCCATTAGAAGAGTCACATAGACCATAAAGTCTATTATCTTCTCCATGTTAAAAGTCCACCAACAATGTTTTATCCCTGTAACATCAATCAACAGTTCCTTTCCACAATCATATAAATAATTCATAATCATAATTGTGATTCTAAATTTCGCATCCAAGACGAAGATAATTTTCATCACCTGTCTTTACCTGAAAAATCAAATATCATGGTTATACCAAATCACAGTTCCTGTTCATAATCATACTAATAAATTCATCTTTGCATCACGGGCCAAAGATATTCATCAACAATTCATCTTTACACTACATGCCAAAGATATTCAACAACAAGTCATCTTTGCACTACGGGCCAAAGATATTCATCAACAACTCATCTTTGCACTACAGGCCAAAGATATTCCTTAATAGTTCATATTTGCACTACAGGCCAAATATATTATTATCTCAAAGAAATATATAATCATTTCAGAATTTATATAACCAATAATTATAACCATGTTGATCATTTCACCTTTGCAATTAAGCTAAAGATATTCAATTATAAATTCAATGGTCATGATCATACCAGTCACAATTCAACTTTTCTCTACTAGATAAAGAGAACCCTAGTCATGATCATACCAATAATCTACCCATCTTTACACTCAAGTCAAAGAGAAATATCATCATTAGGGTTATAAAAATGTTATATATGATAAAAAAATAATATGATCAACATATAGTTTTAATCTCAAGAGTAATATTCATAAATCAACTATAATTTGGTTAGAAAAAGAAACCAATTTTGTCATGAATAGTAACTCGTGAATAGTAACCCATGAATAGTAACTCGTGAATAGTAACTCATGAATAGTAACTCATGAATAGTAACTCATGAATAGTAACTCGTGAATAATAACTCGTGAATAGTAACTCATGAATAGTAACTCATGAATAGTAACTCGTGAATAGTAACTCATGAATAGTAACCCCGACATGAAAAGTTCCAAATTTGATAAAAAGTTCAGATCAATACTTCGGCATAATGATATTGAAGAAAATAATATCATTTAAGAAGAAATAACATCCCTTACTATCCCTTACAATCCCTTACTATCCCTTACCTCAAAAGAGCAGTACTTCTGACTGGAATAACGCTGAATGAACTTGCACCGTATAGCAACACTCAAGATATCAAAATACTCACAAGAATACGCTCGATATATAGAGAGAGAAATAGAGAGAAAACTTCAGTTTCTGGTGTGATTTTCAATTCTAACCTAAGCACCTATTTATAGGAAAATGCTTAGAACACCAAAGCAGAAAATTGAATATAATAATATATTTATAACAAAATTTTCTTAGCCCACCACATCAAAAACACATTTTCCACACAAATGCACCAAAAATGAAAAACATGTTTTAAACAATTTTTGTTACAAAATCAATTCAGACTCAATAATCCGGAACTTCAATAATTCATAATAAATAGTCTTTTTATCAGAAAAATTCAAATCTCGCGGGTTTTTATAGGAAATTTAATTCTCTACAACTTTGCAGAAGAAAGTTTTTCCAAATTCCAAACAGAAATTGACCGAAATCCACAAACGGGCGATTTTACAGTCAATAATAAATTTTCGGTCAAGAATTGTGTCCACCAACACACAAAACATGTGTTAATCATTTAATCCAACAAAAGTACTCTTCCTCCTCATTTATTCACATATCCCACATTCATTGTAAAAATATCACCATTAATATATTATTAAAATAATATATTTAAATGAATTATTTTATCAGAAAAAGATAAAATATTTATTTACAACAATTGTCACATTAAAAATTTTCTCCATCTATATCCACATAAAATCAATATTTTCCTCATCATATAAATTAATAATTAATTATACACAAATAATATTACAGAACCACAGTACTGGCAACCAGGCCGTTCCCAGGAAAGAGGGGGCTTTCCAATAAGGATCTCTTCCTTACTGGCGCGCAATTAGATGACCAAACCTCTCTTTAGACAGAACTTTCTAGACATTGCCAATAATGTTATCTAATAATATTATTCAGATAATATGAATTATTGCTCCGATAATAGAAAATACTGTGTAGTGACAATTATTAAAACAACAGTAATATAAAATATCAACGCACCAATTATTGAATCAATAAAATAAAATACTGAACAGTAATTACTGTAACAATTATTGAGTAATGCCTTCTTACGTAAAAATCAATAATTAGTGCAATACCGTGTGCTACTGTGCAACAACGCGTATTACTGTGTTTTAACCACCAGGTATTCCAACAGTGTTAACGGTAACAACTACGCCGTTAATTATAAACAACTTACTCTTGTCGTTTTCTTCATCCAATCGCTTTCCGTTATGGGGCCCACAAAAGACTGCGCCGTCGTACGAATATTCTCCGACAGTAAGAATATTCCACGACCAAGCGAATATTCCTTGACAACAATGAATATTTTATAACCACTTGTGTATTTCGAAAAAAATTCATATATCACCCTTAACTTTAAACTTTTATCAATTTAACCATTTACTAAATAGAAAAATTGAATACTTTTATTTCATAAAATTCGGGGTCTTACAATCTCCCCCCCTTATGAAATTTCGTCCTCGAAATTTACGTACCTGGTATTTCAAAGAGTTGAGAATACCTTGCTTTCATTTTAGATTCCATCTTTCCTGTCATCATAATTTCTTCATTGCTCATCTCCTGTATTTCAGATATCATTCAGGAATACAGCTTCCAAACAAAGGTTAATTGAACAAATTAACATATCACATAATATCCCGATATTATGACTGACCACCAAATAAGCTTAGGTAGGACACACTAGCGAAGGATTTACTCGTCTCTCCCCTCCTAGTCCTATTCCCCGATCTCCGCCAGAGATCATATCCCTAAGCTCTGATACCAAAAGTAACGCCCCCAAAATAGGTCCATTCCATCCAACCTATTCTGAGTCGTCAAATACATGGTACTGAAAACAACTATAACTTTATTACAACAATTGTCGTGCAAAATACAACAACACATATGCTGTGAGTTTGGATACAAATATATACCAAATGTGACTCATGTTCCAACCGTGGACATCACCTCACAATGACACCTTACATAAAGGTATAGTCAAAAACTGTTTTAGAAATTAGAATCTTTGGGAAGTGATCAAGGAAACCTTCGTACATGGGAGGCCATGCGTCTAGGTTATGATAGATATCATATGGCCACAGAATTATTCTTGGTTGACCCAATAGACCCCAAAGAAAAATGAGAAGATTACTATCATATTCTTCCCAATGGTGAGTCTTCTCTTGACATATCATTATCTCTACTGTCTCTAATTGAGAATTATACTTCAAACAAATACCAAGATTATATAGGTAGTGCTCGTAAATATACTCAGCAAGTGGATGAGCACAACCATGTCTTATGATGACACGAGGTTGTATGTCATTAGACATCTGGTATGATAGTGGCAAAACACCCTTCCAACGTTGGGTTCGCTTCACCCTAGATGATTCACCAAATATAACTACTAAATGAACTTTTCTATACTGTTTCGGGAGAACCTCCACAGCTAGAGACCACCGTTCTATTTTTCTGTTACCCTCGCTCGACCCAGCTACACTCTTATTACCTGAAAGGAATTATGAAACAGAAGGGTGAGCACAACTAGCTCAGTAAAGAATATCTTGACTAAAGATAATTAAATTATCAATAGCCTCCACCAATAATAAATCAGAGATTTAGAACATATGGTAGATGATAAAATTTTTCAACCATAGTTGCAGCGGAACGAGCAATCCATTAGAAGAGTCACATAGACCATAAAGTCTATTATCTTCTCCATGTTAAAAGTCCACCAACAATGTTTTATCCCTGTAACATCAATCAACAGTTCCTTTCCACAATCATATAAATAATTCATAATCATAATTGTGATTCTAAATTTCGCATCCAAAACGAAGATAATTTTCATCACCTGTCTTTACCTGAAAAATCAAATATCATGGTTATACCAAATCACAGTTCCTGTTCATAATCATACTAATAAATTCATCTTTGCATCACGGGCCAAAGATATTCATCAACAATTCATCTTTACACTACATGCCAAAGATATTCAACAACAAGTCATCTTTGCACTACAGGCCAAAGATATTCATCAACAACTCATCTTTGCACTACAGGCCAAAGATATTCCTCAATAGTTCATATTTGCACTACAGGCCAAATATATTATTATCTTAAAGAAATATATAATCATTTCAGAATTTATATAACCAATAATTATAACCATGTTGAACATTTCACCTTTGCACTTAAGCTAAAGATATTCAATTATAAATTCAATGGTCATGATCATACCAGTCACAATTCAACTTTTCACTACTGGATAAAGAGAACCCTAGTCATGATCATACCAATAATCTACCCATCTTTACACTCAAGTCAAAGAGAAATATCATCATTAGGGTTATAAAAATGTTATATATGATAAAAAAATAATATGATCAACATATAGTTTTAATCTCAAGAGTAATATTCATAAATCAACTATAATTTGGTTAGAAAAAGAAATGAATTTTGTCATGAATAGTAACTCGTGAATAGTAACCCATGAATAGTAACTCATGAATAGTAACTCATGAATAGTAACTCGTGAATAGTAACTCGTGAATAGTAACTCGTGAATAGTAACTCGTGAATAGTAACTCATGAATAGTAACTCGTGAATAGTAACCCCGACATGAAAAGTTCCAAATTTGATAAAAAGTTCAGATCAATACTTCGGCATAATGATATTGAAGAAAATAATATCATTTAAGAAGAAATAACATCCCTTACTATCCCTTACAATCCCTTACTATCCCTTACAATCCCTTACAATCCCTTACCTCAAAAGAGCAGTACTTCTGACTGGAATAACGCTGAATGAACTTGCACCGTATAGCAACACTCAAGATATCAAAATACTCACAAGAATACGCTCGATATATAGAGAGAGAAAACTTCAGTTTCTGGTGTGATTTTTAATTCTAACCTAAGCACCTATTTATAGGAAAATGCTTAGAACACCAAAGCAGAAAATTGAATATAATAATATATTTATAACCAAATTTTCCTTAGCCCACCACATCAAAAACACATTTTCCACATAAATGCACCAAAAATGAAAAACATGTTTTAAACAATTTTTGTTACAAAATCAATTCAGACTCAATAATCCGGAACTTCAATAATTCATAATAAATAGTCTTTTTATCAGAAAAATTCAAATCTCGCAAGTTTTTATAGGAAATTCAATTCTCTACAACTTTGCAGAAGAAAGTTTTTCCAAATTCCAAACAGAAATTGACCAAATCCACAAAATGGCGATTTTACAGTCAATAATAAACTTTCGGTCAAGAATTGTGTCCACCAACACACAAAACATGTGTTAATCATTTAATCCAACAAAAATAATCTTCCTCCTTATTTATTCATATATCCCACATTCATTGTAAAAATATCACCATTAATATATTATTAAAATAATATATTTAAATGAATTATTTTATCAGAAAAAGATAAAATATTTATTTACAACAATTGTCACATTAAAAATTTTCTCCATCTATATCCACATAAAATCAATATTTTTCTCATCATATAAATTAATAATTAATTATACACAAATAATATTACAGAACCACAGTACTGGCAACCAGGCCGTTCCCAGGAAAGAGGGGGCTTTCCAATAAGGATCTCTTCCTTACTGGCGCGCAATTAGATTACCAAACCTCTCCTTAGACAGAACTTTCTAGACATTGCCAATAATGTTATCTAATAATATTATTCAGATAATATGAATTATTGCTCCGATAATAGAAAATACTGTGTAGTGACAATTATTAAAACAACAGTAATATAAAATATCAACGCACCAATTATTGAATCAATAAAATAAAATACTGAACAGTAATTACTGTAACAATTATTGAGTAATGCCTTCTTACGTAAAAATCAATAATTAGTGCAATACCGTGTGCTACTGTGCAACAACGCGTATTACTGTGTTTTAACCACCGGGTATTCCAACAGTGTTAACGGTAACAACTACGCCGTTAATTATAAATAACTTACTCTTGTCGTTTTCTTCATCCAATCGCTTTCCGTTATGGGGCCCACAAAAGACTGCGCCGTCGTACGAATATTCTCCGACAGTAAGAATATTCCACGACCAAGCGAATATTCCCCGACAACAATGAATATTTTATAACCACTTGTGTATTTCGAAAAAAATTCATATATCACCCTTAACTTTAAACTTTTATCAATTTAACCATTTACTAAATAGAAAAATTGAATACTTTTATTTCATAAAATTCGGGGTCTTACAGTCAAGCTTTCTTAACCCATGTCATGGACTTGAACAAAAATACGTCAGATTTGAATGATATTTCTGTTGTTAGTGAATTTCCTGAAGAATTTCATGGCCTAACCCAGAACGTGATATTGAATTTTTTTTATTGATCTTCAACCCGATACAAAACCCATTTCTAAAATCTCATATTGAATAGCTCCTATTGAACTTCAGGAGTTAAAAATCCAACTATAGAAGTTGGTACCCGAGCCTCTATCTGGTGACTTCCTTTGTGGAATGCACCAAAGCTAGACTCTCTGTAAGGGACTCTATATTTGTGTGGTGGTAAAATAATAGGTGCCATTGTGACTTGCTATCCAAGATTGGGATATGAATCACAATTGAGAGCAACCGAAGTCGGTGACCAAAGTACGTTGCTTTCTGGGCTTAGCTGGTTACTATCAGAGATTCATGAAAGGATTTTCTCGAATCGCTACTCCGTTAACTTAGCTGACTCAGAAAGATACAAAATTCGTATGGAGCGAGGAATGCAAGAAGATTTTCCAATAGCTCAAGAGGCGACTCATTCGAAACCTGTTCTGACCATACCATCCTGGAAAAATGAACGTGGTAGCTGACGCGTTGAGTAGAAGATTGTACGCGAGTACGAGTACGATATTGTTGAACACAAAGACCTATTTTGTATAATTTATAAATGATAGTGATAGAGTTAATGACTCTAGGGATCCACGTGATGATATACGAGTAAAATCGACTTTAATCGATAACGTTAAAGTCGCTCAAGCTACAGACCTGGAGCTGATGAATATAAAGAAGAAGGTGCAAGAATGTGTTATTCTAGAAGTAAGAGTCGATGAAGAGAAGAAAGCTCAAGCCTTCGATTTATTTGAAATCCTCGATCGAGTAGGAACTGTAGCCTATAGACTCGCCTTAACGCTAAGTATGTCGCGTGTTCATAATGTTTTTCACGTATCGATGTTACGTAAATATGTGGACGACCCGAATCATATTATTGCGTTAGAACCAGACGAGATAGCCGAAGATTTAACGTACGAGGAGGTACCTGTTAAGATCTTGGATAGGAAAGAGCATGTCCTACGCACAAAGGTTATACCACAAGTTAAGGTTTTGTAGAGAAACCATGCTATTGAAGAAATGACTTGGGAGTTGGAATCAGAAATGAAAGCGAGGTATCCTCACCTTTTTGAAATATTAGGTATGTACGTCAATTTCGAGGACGAAATTTCATAAGGAGGGGAGGTTGTAAGACCCCAGCTTATTAATGAATAAAATCAAATTTTCTCTAAATATTATTGTGAATAATAAGGGGTTAATTTGATATAATACTTTAGTTATGGGTGAAATGTGCAAATTTTGCAAGATAAGCAAGTGGTTATAAAATATTCATTTTGTCGGGGAATATTCGTTTGGTCGTGGAATATTCTTGCTGTCGGAGAATATTCGTACAACGGCGCAGCCTTGTGTGGGCCCCATAACGGAAAGCGATTGGATGAAGAAAACGACACGTATAAGTTGTTTATAAATAACGGCGTAGTTGTTACCGTTAATACTGTTAGAATACCCGGTGGTTAAAATACAGTAGCACACGGTATTGCACCAATTATCGATTCTTACGTAAGAAGGCACTACTCAATAATTGTTACAGTAGTTATTGTTCAATATTTTATTTTATTGATTCAATAATTGCTGCGTTGATATTTTATATTATTGTTGTTTCAATAATTGTTGCTGCACAGTATTTTCCTTTATCAGATCAATAATTCATATTATTTGAATAATATTATTAGATAACATTATTGGCAATGTCTAGAAAGTTCTGTCTAAGGAGAGGTTTGGTCATCTAATTGCGCGCCAGTAAGGAGAAATCCTTATTGGAAAGCCCCCTCTTTCCTGAGAATGGCCTGGTTGTCATAATTGTGACTCTGTAATATTATTTGTGAATAATTAATTATTGATTCATATGACAAGGAAATATTTATTTTATGTGGATATAAATGAGGGATATATTTTTGTGGTTAAAAATGAAGGAGTTAATGTTGAGGTTTTTATCAGTATTTTTGTCGGAATGGAGGTTTTAAAAATTAGGATTTTTGAGATATTTTGCAGGTTAAGTCTGCTTCGGCGTGCTAACATTTTCCTATAAATAGAGGGCTAAGTTAGAATTGAAAATCACACCAGAAACAAGTTTTATCTCTTTCTCTCTCTAGATTATTGAGTGTATTTTGTGAGTATTTAGATACTTTGAGAGTTTCTATTCATCTGTGCAAGTTTTCTTCAGCCTTATACAGACCAGAAGTACTGATATTTTGAGGTAAGGGATATTATTTTCTTCTTAATGATATTATTTTCTTCAATATCATTATGCTGAAATATTGATATGAGTTTTTATCAAATTTAGAACTTTTTGTGTCAGGGTTACTATTCACGTATACGGCACTATTCACGTGTACAGTACTATTCACAAATACGGCACTATTCACCGAAAAATAAAATTTTTCCTTTTTGTCCAAGATGTCTATTATGGTTACTATCTTTGATTGTATCTATGTTTTGATCTTTATTTTTAAATTCTGCTTCACAATTAATTATTATGAAGTATTATTGATCTTGGATAAACTGTTATACGAATCCCTAATATTTGTCCTTCTGTCTCACTGGATTTGTTTTCTTTAAAATATTTTTCATCATCCTCAGTCCTAAATGATGATATTACTGAATATCTTTGGCCTGTAGTGCAAAGATGTATGATTACTTGATGAATATATTTGGCATGCAGTACAAAGATGAACAGGTGTTGAGATGAACATGACTGACTGGTGATACAAATGAATATCTTGGCATGTAGTGTAAAGATGAATATTTGGATAAAGATGATTATTAATTGATGTTACAGGGATAAAATATTGATGATGGACTTTTAAATCTTAGAAGATAGTAGAATTCTTTCTCTACTTGACTATTCTAATAGTTTGTTGTTTCCGCTGCAGTTGTTGATCTAAAACTTGTTGTCGATTATATTCTATCATATTTTTTTCCCTGTTGAAGACAAACGATAATTTGTTGTATATTATCTTAGTCATAATATTCGTTACTGGGCTAGTTGAGCTCACCCTTTTCCTTTTTGTTCCATTTTTCTTCTCAGGAGGTGAGAACATAGCAGGATCTAGTCGGGGTATGGAGTGATGGTTCTAGAAAGATGTTTTAGCAGTCCTCACTATTTCTATAAAATAGTATTTGAATAATTGTAATGAAGATTTATTTGAGTGTGGATATTGTCCAGAAGATAATATTTGTATTTAAACTCACAGTATGTGTTGTCGTATTTTGCACGACAATTGTATTATTGAAGTTGTAGTTTGCTTTCTGTACCATGTATTTGGCGACTCAGAATGGGTGTTGTATACCTATTTTGGGGGCGTCACACCTTATTATTCAAAATAATAATTAAAGGAAATTTGATTTTATTTATAAAAAAGTTGGGGTCTTACACTTTTAATTCTCATAATGTAATATTAAGGTACAATTATTGCCATATTAGGAATTTAAAGATAAATTTTATACTCACATCATATATTCCATGTACATTATGTGACAGCCCTAAATTCGGGTCCCAAATCACCACGGATCTGGTTCAATCATTCTAACACTATTACTATTTGCGGAAGATATAAACATAAATTGTTTATACAATAAACTTTACATACCATTCCCCAAGGTCGAGTAACCTTAACTTACCTACAATTCATAACTTGACTAACACATAACATTATTATCATACCATACTATTACAAATCTAATCGTACACATTAACTTTAAGTTGGGACTGTCTTTAACCTTTCCTTGTATCCGAAGCATTTACCTTAATCTGTAATGTTTTATCATGATATAGCAAGGGTGAGCATAAGATTGTCTAGCAAGTTTAAGTTTAATAATATAACAATATATCATGATTGAAAGAATTTGAATAATAAGCTGGCTATAATTCAACAATATAATTATGAATTAGCAGGAAAAAATTTATGACTGAACAAGTATTATACATTAACAACTATATCTGGACCAACTGGTAATGAAGGTGATCAGCCTTTCATACCTGACTTATACATGCAATATGTACAGAGTACAATTCATGGCAACCAACAATGATTAACCATAAGCTTATCCGGATGAAACAACTCTTATTAGAGTTAAGTAAAAACAAACTTGCCTGAACCGTTGATTACCGTTACACAATTTATAATGCTTTATCCGAAGACCTAATATTAGTAATATAGATCTCCAATATTAGAATAATATCATCACAATATAATACTATTATATATATATATATATATATATATATATATATATATATATACACACACATAGAATAACCTAAACACATAACACATAACACATAACCCTATCAGTCTACAACACACATAGGACTCGGTATCAAGTCAAACTTTTGCAGTCTGAGTTGAACCCGACACAAATCTAACATCCCGACGGTCTAGTCGGACTTTTATCAAGTCTAAGTTCAATTAAACTCTGCCTAAACACTTAGCAATTAACTTAAATAATTTTAATATCAGTCAAAATATTTTTTATAAGCTCGCAATAATTTTCAGATAATTATTACCATTTATCATGAATTTTTAATCATTAAAATCGTATTTATATGAATTAAATACCATAATATTCTATTATCATTAATATTTATTTATTATCGAATATTAATGAAAGTCATGTCATAATATTATAACATATTTATAATATCACAAAGTATTTTTAATACTTTAAAATCACCTTTATATGATTTTTAAATCATTAAATTCATTATCCGATAATTGCTATTAATATTAAAATATTAATATTTTCATGACAAAATATCAAATGTTATATTTTATAACTTAAAAATATTTTTCTAACACCTAAATCATTTTTATATGATTTATAAATCATTAATTCTATTTTTCCATAATTTATTTAATATAGTTATTAAATAAACTAATTACCATTAATATTGAATAATTAATAAAATTCATCCTAAAATATTAAAAGTCACTAAAAATAACTTAAAATATTTTATTATACCATAATATTATTTTTCATGAATTAAAACCATTTTTAAATAATTTATTTAATATTATAATTAAATAAATTAAATACCTTTTATATTCAAAAAATATTAAATATTTATGAAATATACTTAAAATAATTAAAAAACTATTTTTTAGACTTTAAAATAATTTTTTATAATTTATTATGTATTTTTCATAATTAAAAATCATTTAATACTAATTATTTATTAAAAATAATAATTTTGGAAAATAAACTGTTGCTAAAGGGCCCTATAGCGACCGAACCGTCGCTATAGGTGTTCTTGAGCTGTTCTTGAGCCTTCATGTCAGACACTAAGGTAGGAGGTTTGACCAGCATTTGATCTAGGTTCCTAATGGTTTCTGGGCTTGATTAAACGTTTATGTTGTAGTAGGTTTGCAACACTACCATTAACAATCAACAAAGCAGTCATACAACATCATGATATGAAGATATGGTCTCCGAAACATACTGTCAGACCATGCCTGGGTTTTCTGGGTAACCTAGAAACCCAAGGTCGTTCGAGTGCCTCATTTGGAGCTCAATTATCTAAGGGTTCTTCTGGTCATTAGTTTAGTGGTTTTATGGTTTCGTTTTATAGTCCTTATGTCAGTGAACATTTATATTACAACGAATCAGTTCAACAACATATAAATCATCAGATACAGATCGGTCAAAGCTTGTCAGGAATGACGTTCATATGATTTCTGGAAATTCCAGAAACTGAACAATATGACCGAGTGACTTGGTTTGACCACTCACTACATTTGATATTGTGATCTTTTGAAAGGTCTAAGAACATGGATCTATAGTCCATACAACACACTACAATTATGTTACAACCACATGAACATATCACCTACAGTCTGACAGATAAAGACCTTAGAAAAGCTTGTCAGGCCTGGTTTTACACTTTCTGGGTTACCTAGAAAGTGCATAGTCATGCTTGGTCAACCATCTTTGACCTTGAATATCTTGAAATCTGTAAATGGAATAGTTTTGATTCTACTTCCAGATCAAAGACCTCATGTCAGACTACCAATCCAAAACTTAAAACCACAAAAATCAACAACAGAGAAGAATCTATGAACTCTGACATTAGCTTGTCAGGCCATCTTGGTGTTCTTGGGCAGTTTTGAAAAAACTTCAATTTCGTGTATCTTGATGTTATGGATTTAAGATATGACAACCCAGATCATTTAATGACATCTTATTACACAACATTTAACATATAAACACCAAGTTTAACATGAATCATAGTGATTTCTAAGTTTAGGATTTTATACCTTCTTTGAGCTTTGATCTAAAATCTGATCATCAAGATCTATTCTTGGTGTTTTAAGGACTTGAATATGGACTGGTATACTAGACAATTTTGGAGCTTTTGAGAGAGAATGAGTTTGTTAAGTGTTTGGTAGCAAATGGACCAAAAGTCTAGACTTTCTCTCTTTTAATCCTCTAAATTAGATACAATATATGTACGTAATTGCAAGGTGTCCCTATAGATCAGATTGTAGTTGAGATTTAAGTCAAAAGGCTAGCATTAGTTGGTGAGCCACTACAATTTTGGCAAGATTTACACACAATATATTAGAAAATGTGACAGAAGGGCATTAATGTCATTTTCCATGCAATTTTCATTCTAGAATTGTCATTTGTTGAAACCCTTAGGGTTTAGGGTTTGAACCCTTTAGGGTTTGAACCCTTAGGTTTTAGAAATAATTTCTAAAATTTCCAAAGTAGGTTTTCAAAAATAGAAAATTAATATTTCTAAATTATAATTAGAATTTTCTAATTATATTAAAATTTACTAATCATAATTCAATCTTGCTAATTAGGATTAATATATCATAATTAAAATTGCTAATTTAGAAATTAGGGTCAAAATCAAGCATTAGGGTTTACAACCCAAAAATTAGGGTTTCTAATAAAAAAATAATTTTTCTAAATTAGAAATTAGATTTCGTAATTAGATTAGGGTTTTCTAATTACTATAACTTGAAAATTAGAATTAATATTTTCTAATTAACATTAAAATTATTTAATTAACACTTAGGTTTCCCTAATTATAAATTAGGGTTTCAAATCCCGAAATTAGGGTTTTCTAAATTTAAAAATTAGGGTTTGCTAATTAATTAAGCTTTACCCTAATTAATATTATAAATCATAGAACTTGAGCATTATAATTATTCTTTAAGTTCCCAAATTAGGGTTTTAAATTTCTGAATTAGGGTTTCGAATTCTCAGAATTGAACTTAGGGTTTCTAGAAACGGTTTTCAGGGTTTCTTGTTAATCGCTAGGGTTTTCTAACTGAACGTTGACGTTCTTAATATATACTTAGGGTTTGTTACAGATATCGTTTATCTGGTCAACCCTTGACCCTTAACCACATAATGTACACATATACAACCATATACACAGAATATATTCACGTATACCCTTAATCTTGAATAGTTCATCTAAATCCTTCACAGAATTTTGAAATCCTCGAAATTCTTTCTTAAAAATATCAAATGCATACACTTATTTTCTGACTAGGTTCTAATTTTGAACCTTAAAGGAAATATGGACTGGACATTTTTTTACACAATGTTGGAGTCCATGGTGTAATGGAAGGGAATAGAGGTTATTAAGGAGTTGTTTAACAACCCAATACCAGCCCTCTTGCTAGCCATGATCGCCCATGATTTAGCAGCTTGAAAGTTACGTAACTTAGTTTTGGTCACTGTTCATTGTACCTCGTGACACTCAATTTGGGACAAGAGAGAAAAATCTCAGCACTTGGTCATGTAAAGCTTAGTTTGGTTCTTTTAATTCCCATAATGTAATATTAAGGTACAATTGTTACCATATTAGGAATTTAAAGATAAATTTTATACTCACATCATATAATCCATGTACATTAACTGCACGCAATAAAATATCGCAGTTAGGCATTATTGTCCGGGTATCTCCCATAATTATTTTTACTACTCTCATAACCATAATATAACATTAGTTAATATTAATGTTTATCTAAACATTGAATTCCTTTCTCAGTTTCTAGAATACCCAGATAATTAATCATTTATGCATTACAACTTCATATGATATCATTGTACTACTTGGTACCACGTGTCATTAAAATATACTCCTATCATATGATTTTTATTAATGTCACACATATAACATTAATGTTCCAATTCCGTGCTACATTAGAAATTAACCATCTTCAACTGATCACTGGCGCAGCTGCGCCAGTTTGTACTGCTGGGAGGGAGTAGCTGCCCCATACCCTGGCAGTGCCAAACTAGCATAGCTTCAAGCCAGTTTCAACATCCATCTCCATAATATTTTTTTACATCATAAATTAACTATCATACTGGTTTACAAGCGTATTCCTTATGTGAAATTTATTAATATTCTTTAATAATAATGAACAATTAATATAGATTAATTGTTTTCTTAACAACTCTTTCGTTAATTAATATAATCACAACTATTTCTCATCACGGTGCCACACAAGGCATTTCAACGAGTTTGTTACAACTCCACATTAATCACTTTAATATAATTGAGTTAACTCGTCTCATAACACGAAATCATTTATATTCAAATAAAAATTTATTTCCATTAATATATTCATAAGTCATAGAAATTCTCGGGTATTACAGACGATGTCTAGAAAGTTTTGTCGAGGAAAGGGGTTTGATCACCTAATTGTGCGTCAATAGGGAGAAATCCTTATCGGAAAGCCCCATCTTTCTTGAGAATGAGCTGGTTGTTAAATATTGTGAGTTATAATATTAATGATGAATAAGTTTGTGTTAATTAAAGATGATATTGATATTTCTATTGTGTTGGGATTATTAGTGTTAGTGAAAATTAACATTTATTTCGATAATAATTGATTTATGGAGGTTATATTGACCAATCGGGTAATTAATCGGATAAATAAGAAATTAATTGCTATTAGTTCACATGCATAAAACTATTTGTTCACATGAATAGAACTATTGATTCACATGCATTTACTATTACGGGAGGTGGTGCAAGTTTGATTATACTTTTAGGTCTAAATTAAAAATGGAGGAAAAGATGAAGGTACTATACTGTAATAATTCGAGCCCCAAAACATGCAATTATCGAAACAATATTTTCTTATAAATAGAAGCTCATTATTCTTTCATTCTTATAAATATTTATTTTCATTAATATATTCATAAGTCATGGAAATTTTCGGGTATTACATCCTCCCCCCTTATAAAAATTTTGTCCCGGAATTGCTATAAGGTTACACAAATAGATGGGGATAATCCCTCATCATCCTATCTTCTAACTCCCACGTTGCCTCCTCGACATCGTGGTTACGCAAAAGTACTTTTACAGAAGAAATGACTTTGTTCCTTAAAGTTTGCTCCTTCCTATCTAGAATTTGGACAGAAATTTCTTTATACGCTAAGTTCTTCTCCACTTAAATGAGTTCATAAGAAATCATGTGTTTGTAGTCAGGTTTGTACGGACGTAACACAAATATGTGAAACACGTTATGGATGTGCTCCAACTCAGGTGGTAGTGCAACTTTGTACGCTACTTTGCCCACTTGCTTTAGTATCTCGAACGGTCCTATGAATCTTGGACTCAGTTTTCCTTTGTTGCTAAAATAGATCTTTCCCTTCCATGGAGATACCTTCAAAAATACGAAACTGCTGACTTTAAAATTTCGGTCTTGCCAATATAAATCCACGTACTTTTTTTGGCGATCTTGAGCTGCTACTAGTCTGGCCCTCATTACTGTCACCACGTCCGCGATTTGTTGTACTAACTCTGGTCTGAGTATTCGTCGCTCTCCGACTTCGTCCCAATATAATGGCGTTCTGCGCTTTCTTCCGTAAAGAGCTTAGTACGGTGGCATGTCGATACTCGCATGGTAACTATTATTATACGCAAATTCAACTAAGGGTAGGCGGTCGTCCCAATTTCCCTTGAAATCCATTACGCAAGTCCTAAGCATGTCCTCCAGCGTTTGTGTTGTTCGCTCACTCTGTCCGTCTGTCTGAGGGTGATAACCAGTACTCAACCTCAACTGTGTTCCCATTCTCTCTTGCAAGCTTTTCCAAAAATTTGACGTGAAGCACGGGTCTCGATCAGAGACAATTGACACTGGCACTCCATATCGTGAAACAATCTCCTTTACGTACAAACTCGCTAACTGATTTAAACTATAGTGGATCTTGATCGATAGGAAATGTGGGGTCTTTGTAAGTCGATCCACGATAACCCAAATGGCATCAAAACCTTTATGCGTGAATGGAAGTCCTACCACGAAATCCATCGTAATGTGCTCCCATTTCCACTCTGGTATTTCCAACGATTGTAGTAACCCACTCGGCCGCTGATGCTCTGCTTTTACACGTTGACAAGTCAAACATCTACTAACGCACTTTGCGACTTCCCGTTTCAAATTGGACCACCAAAAATATTGTCGAAAATCTCGGTACATCTTTGTGCCTCCCGGATGAACGGAATATGCCGTATTGTGTGCCTCGTACAAAATCTATTCTCTTAACTCGATTACCGTTGGTACCCACACTCTCCCTTTGAATATTGAGATACCATCTTTATCTATTCGAAATTTTTCTTCCTCATTTTCCGTGATTCTCTTCCTGATTTTCTCACATTCCTCATCTTTTTCCTGTGCTTCTTTTACTTTATCCTACAGTATCGGACAAGCTTCCATTACAAATAACTTCTCTTCAGAATTCTCGGGTCCCTTTACCTCTATTTCAAACTTCTCCATAACTCTTATTAAGTCCTCCAGAGTTGTCAATTGAAACAATTTCTCCCTTCCTTTCCTGCTCAGAGCGTCGGCAACTACGCTTGCCTTCCCCGGGTGATAAAGAATATCGCAATCATAATCTTTGATCAACTCCAACAACCTTCTCTGATGCATATTCAACTCCTTCTATGTGAAGATATATTTCAGACTTTTATGGTCCGTGTATATCTCACATCTCTATCCGTAAAAATAATGCATCCATATCTTTAACGCAAAAACTACTGCCGCTAAATCTAAGTCATGAGTAGGGTATCGTTTTTCGTAATCCTTCAATTGTCGTGACGCATACGCAATGACTTTGCCATGCTGCATCAGCACACAAACTAGTCCTCTATGCGATGCATCACTATACACCACAAATCCTCCCGTATCATCTGGTAATGATAATACAAGCGCCTCGTTTAATCTCTTCTTCAACTCTTGAAAACTCTCTTCGCAATTGTCGGTCCATACAAATTTCATCGTTTTTCTCGTCAGATTAGTCAATGGGGTTGCTATCTTAGAAAAATCTTGGATGAATCTTTGATAGTACCCAGCTAACCCTAAGAAATTTCTCACCTCTGTCGGGGTTCTCGGTTGTTCCCAATTACTTACTGCTTCGACTTTTTTGGTGTCTACTGAGATTCCATTCTCATCCATCACATGGCCTAAGAATTGGACCTTCTTCATCCAAAATTCACACTTTGAAAACTTTGTATACATCTTCTCCTTTCGTAGTGCCTCCAAAATAATCTTTAGACGTTTGGCGTGTTCTTCCTCTGTCTTCGAGTAGATCAAAATATCGTCGATGAAAACCACTATAAATTTATCCAAGTATGGCTTGAAAACTCGATTCATCAAGTCCATGAATGCTGTCGGAGCACTAGTCAAACCAAATGACATTACAAAAAACTCGTAATGTCCATAACGGGTTCGAAATGCAGTTTTTGGTATGTCCTCATCCCGTACTTTTAGTTGGTGATATCCCGTACGTAGGTCGATCTTCGAGAAACATTTCGCTCCCTTCAGTTGATCAAATAAGTCATCTATCCTCGGTAGCGGATATCTGTTCTTGATCGTTACTCTATTCAATTCTCGATAATCGATACAGAGCCTCATCGATCTGTTCTTTTTCTTAACGAATAACACTGGTGCTCCCCAAGGAGACACACTCGGTCGAATGTAACCCTTATCCAATAACTCTTAAAGTTGTATCATCAATTCCTTCATTTCTACTGGCGCCATACGATATGGAGCTTTCAAAATCGGTGCCGTTCCCGGTGCTAAGTCTATTACGAATTCGATCTCTCTGTCTGGCGGAAGACCAGGCAGATCGTCTGAAAACACATCTTGAAACTCATTTACTATGGATATATCTTTAATTTCTACTCCCTTTTTTCGAGTATCTACGATGTAAGCTAAATAACCTACACACCCTTTCCTTAACAATTTCTTGGCATGCATCATCGTAACATAACACGATGAGCTACCATAAAATACTACCTTAGACTTACTCGGAGCCTGAAGGTTCACACTCTTGTTCTGACAGTCAATCACTGTCGCATGGTTATATAACCAATCCATTCCCAGAATTACGTCAAATTCTCCCAGTCTAATAGGAATCAATTGTGAGACCCCAAATTTTATGAATAAAGATTTAAACTTCTCAAAATACTTTTTTTTTATATATTATGGTGTGGATTTGATATAATGTTATTTTTGTGGGTGATATTTACAAATTTTACAAAGTATGGAAGTTGTTATAAAATATTCGTTTGGTCGGGGAATATTCTTTTTATCGGAATATTCGTACGACGGCACAATCATTGGTGAACACACAACGGAAGTATTGTCGCACTAAGAAAACGACAGAATTATCTTTTTATAAAATAACGGCGGAAGTGTTACCGTTAAAACTGTTGAACTACCCGGTAGTAAAACTAAAGTAATACGCGTGGTTGCATAGTAGTACACGGTATTGATAATTTATGCTTACGTAAGAAGTTACTCAGTTATACTCAATTATTGCTATAGTAATTGCTGCATCAAATCTCTCATATTATTGATTCAATTATTGTCACAGTATCATCTGCATAATATGTTATATTATTAAATCAATAATTGAGACGACAAAGTTATTCATATTATTAAATTACAATATTTACAATGTCTAGAAGTTATGTCAAGGAGAGGTTTGGTCACCTAATTGCGCGCCAATAGGGATAAATCCTTATTGGAAAGCCCCCTCTTTCCTGAAACGACCTAGTTGTTAAATATTGTGAGTTATAATATTAATGATGAATAAGTTCGTGTTGATTAAAGATGAATTTGATAGTTCCATTGTGTTGAATTATTTGTGTTAGTGGAAATCGATATTTATTTCGATAATAATTGATGTCTGGAGGTTATATTGTTCAATCGGGTATTCAGAGCACTTTTCGTGTCAGAGTACTATTCACAAGATACTATTCATGAGTTACTATTCACGAGTTACTATTCATGGGGTACTACTCACCCAAAAAATATATTTCTTTTCGATCCAAATTATTTTTGGGTACAATATTATTCTATGAGGAGATGTGCTAATTTTTTAGACCGTTGGTTGAAATTATAATAGTAAATCAATATGGATCGTTGATTTAAAGTTTTAATAGTAACTTGTCCCTTCAGTTTTCCAAGAGTTATTTGTCCCTTCAGTTTTCCAAGAGTTATTTGTCCCTTCAGTTTTTCAAGAGTTATTTGCCCCTTCGGTGTTTCAAGAGTTAATTGCCCCTTCGCAAATAGTAGTTGTCTCTTCAATATTACCAAGAGTCATTTTGACCATTCGTTACGACCAAGAGCCACTTTCAGTTCTTCTATAAATAGAAGCTCATTCCTTCATTATTTTTTACGAATTCACTGAAACTCTAGAGAGAGAAACTATAGAGAGAAAGAAGAAAAATATTCTGCTACTTCACTTTTTTAATATCCAGTTTCTTCTAAGGTAAGGGATATTATTTGTTGTACTCGTAAGGGGTATTATTTCTTTTGTATTCATGAAGAGAACTTCTGTTATTCCATTCTTATTATTCTATTGGAATAACCTGTATACGTGGACTACCATATATATATGGTGAAATTCTTCTGTTATTCTATTCCTCATTATTAGGTTGGAATAACCTGTTTATGTGAAGTACCGCATACATGGTGAAATTTTTCTGTTATTCCATTCCTCATTATTATGTTGGAATAACCTGTTTATGCGAAGTACCACATACATGGTGAAATTCTTCTATTATTCCGTTCTTTATTATTCTGTCGAAATATCCTGTCTGTGCATTTACGCCGGACCTGGTTTTATTATTTATTATTCTGTTGGAATATCCTGTCTGTGCGTTACGCATGACCTGGTTCAATTATTTATTATTCTGTTGGAAATAACATGTCCGTACAGTCTATCGCACGCATGGTGAATCCATCTGTTATTCCATTCTTTATTATTCTATTGGAATAACCTGTCTATGTGGATTACCATATGCATGGTGAATGATCCTTTGTATTCATTACTTATTAAATTGTGGAAATGATCTGTATACGTGGATTATCGCATGGCGGGTGAAAATCCATTTGCAGTTTCATACATTCTATTATACTCAGTTGGTTAAAGTTTTGGCTTCTATATTATTTGAAATTAGTGGAATATCTGGATATTTACGCTTCATCCAGTATCTTTTAATGGAAATATTCTTTTGAGCATTCTTGAATTTTACTCCATAAAGCAGTATCGTGTTGACAATTTGGACGTTATTGAGTTCAGGATAAATTAACTTATTAATCTTTAAAATTTATTCTTGAACTTGTTTTATTGAATTATTATGTCATTGTCATCATCCTCATGCTTATATTGTAATGAAAGTCATCTTTGGCTTACGTGCATAGATGGACTTAGTATGATTATGACCAGGGATCATTCGGTATAATCATGACCTGTTAAATTATAAATGATGTGGTAAAAGTCCTCAGTGGTCTGTAATGCATTGATGGACAGTTTTTGATATGGTTATGACCAGGGATTATTCGGTATAGTCATGATCGTTAATGATTTAATGAATATCCTTGGCCAGTAATACAGGGATGATTAGATGATGCGGTTTATTTATTAAGCTGAGTCTCAGCGATAAAAATTGATGAAAACATTTTAAATCATAGAGGATAGTAGATATCATGCTCTACTTGACTCTTCTAATGGATTGCTTATTCCGCTACAGTTAAACTTGATGTCTATTGTATTTTATTACTTTAACATTGTCGAAGACTATTGATAATTTATTCTGCATTATCTTAGTCATAATATTTCTTACTGGGCTAGTTGAGCTCACCCTTTCTTTCACTGTTCTCTTCAGGAAATGAGAATATAGTTGGGATGAGTAGGGGAAATGAGTGACGGTTGAGATGATAGCATTAGTAGTCCTCACTATTCTATTAAATAGTGTGACAATAAATGTAATGAGGACTCCTTTGAGTGTGAATATTGTCTAGATGACAATATTCCTATTAAAACTCTCAGTTTATGTATTGTCGTATATTACACGACGGTTGTATAATTAAGTTTGTATTTATATTCTGTACCATGTATTTGGCGACTCAAGATGGGTGATGTACACCTATTTTGGGGGCGTCACATCAAGTCTACACTTAGTTCATGTTCTCTAATGTTTGCGCGATAATTTCGATAAACGTATCCTGCGGGGATTATTTCCTTATTCACAACTTCTACATTCAAAGAATCTTCTAAACGTTCTCGGGGTGTACTAAGTTTACTAGGAAATTCTTCGGATATAAAAGAACAGGTGGCACCCGAATTAAATAATACATAAGAATTTATATTATTGATTGAGATTATACTTGACACCACGTCCTTTGCAGCTACTGCATCCTGGACGATCATGTTAAAGGTTCGGGCGATCGATCGATTGGGTTGCGCAGGTCCACCAATCATTAACTTGCTTCCTCCTCCCTGGCCTCCGCCAGCTCCACCACTTCCTTTCTTCGGGCAATCATTTATCTAGTGCTCTGTTGATCTATAAGCAAAACATCCTCTGATCTTCTTTGGCTTTGGGCAATTTGGCAATATGTGCCCCTCTTGGCCGCAATTATAGCATGTGCTCTTTCCTTTCCAACACTCCCCTTGATGACTTCTTCCACACTTGTTACAAGCTTCAGTCCTTTTCTAGAAGTTTCCCTGGTGACTTCCACCTTGATTATTGTTTTTGTTGTTGTTGTTGTTATTTTCCCATTTCCTCTTTCAAGAGTTACTCCCTCCGCTGCTGCTTCCTCCACGATGCTCACTACTAGTGTTCTTATTTTTCTTCTCCTTATGATATAGACTTAAGGCCTCACTGCCACATTCCGCAATGACTGCCTTCTCTAACAAGGTTGCAAAGGAATCAATCTGGAAGACTGATACTTTATTATACAACCACGGCTTCAATCCTTGCTTGAAGCGTCTCGCCTTCCTTTCCTCATCCCCAACTTGGTGCTCCGCAAATCGCGCTAGTTCATTAAACTTAGCTGCTTATTACGCCACCGTCATATCTCCTTGTTTTAACTCTAGGAACTTCACTTCCATCCTACTCTTCATACTCTTTGGGAAATAGTTCTCGAAGAACAGTGTTGTAAACATGTCCCATGTTATCGTTCCTTCTCCGCTCTCTGCTGATTAGGTCCCCACCAATAGTTCACTTCGCCCCTCATCATGTATAAGGAAAATACTGTCTTCTGGTCTTCACCCAAGCGAGCTATAGTAAAGGCCTTCTCGATCTCCTTGATCCAGGTTTGCGCAACTATCGGGTCAGTAGTTCCTCGAACTTTGGGGGTCCTACACTCTTAAAATCTTTGAAGGTTATTACTGGGACAACTTGGGGAACGGGTGGTATGGGTTCGTTTCTTTCCCTCATAGCTTCTCCCAATAAATCTACAAGTCTCTGTATCGGATCTACTTGTCCTCTCTCATCATTAACTGACTCTTCTGGGACAGTTATCCTACGTCTGGGCGGCATTTTCTGTATCACAAAATTTTTTATTTTATTATCTAATTATCATACTTAGATATTTCTCAATTGAAAAGAACTAAAGGTTTATAACACGTTTCTGAAATAATATCATTTATATTCATATGCCAAATGGTTACAATACATGTTCTTTTCTAGCATACTGCTATAAATGATAACACATATCCCCTAGTATTACAAAAGACGGGGACAACACCAGCTTACTACCCCTCTAATACTTTTCAAAAGTTGGGGTTTACCATCATTTCACATCTTACACAAAAGACTGAGATTACAACAACATATTAAACAACACATAAATAAAATACTACACTACTGAGCTTTTCCCTCTAGACTCAATCTAACATTCCACGGTCCACGACGCTCTAATATTCCTTATGTGTAATGTGCACCACTATGTCTCGGCTTATGGTATGCCGGGTCTGTCCTTGCTTAGCTGGGTAGTGATTTACCCCATCAATCAATCTCTCCATGGTCGTGCGTAGAGCACAGCCCATATTGTTCATCTTCCTTCTTTTGCACCGTACCTCATCCTCTAGATCATCCACCCTGTCATTGGCTTCCTCCCACTTCTCCTCGAAGTGAATCCTATCCATCACCTCCATCTCTAACTGAGTACGGAGAGCCTCCTTCTCCGTCCTCTCACTCAAAACCTTCTGGTCCATTTCTTCCAGCTTCCCTACCAGCTACACATTCCTAGCCACTGATCGGTGAAACAAGGTTCCCATCTGGATCCCTACCTCCTTACGGTGAGCAATTTCCACCTCCATCTCCTGCATCACTAATTGCCTCTCAAGAGTCTCAGTCTCTAGCTCCTCGACTTTACATCCTAATTCCAAAATCTGCTCTTCATACTCCCCCAACATTTGATCCTCGAAAGTAGCCTCGTCGGAGTCCTTCATAGGTTCAGGCTCCTTCTCTGGATCAGACTCCTCAGGTAGAGGCTCCATCTCCTCCTCCTCATCATCATCAACAATAGGGGCCACTACAGATATGAGTTCTGCTATCAATGGTACCTCATATACCATGTGGATATCACACGGCACCTCCTCTACTACTCGGCTAGGTCCTCCCATGTCAGTCATCTGACAATCACCAACATAAGACAAGACAAACAACAACTCCATCAGAATGTTAAATAAACATAAGTACATTGTATAGAATGAAGTTACATTTCATAACATACTAAGTCTCTCAAGGAAAACTCTACATGAGTTTATCTCCTTCCTAACTTCTAAGTTTTCCTAAGTTATAATCTAAGGACTCTTGTTCCTAAAGTTTATAACTATAGCTTTGATACCAACCTGTGACACCCCCAAATTCGGACCGCCACTTGGTCACTCGAATTTGGTTCATCACGTTCTCATGGTAATACCATAATAACTAAAATCACACATTCACAACGGAATATCTAATTTAGAATAATATACAATGATTTATTATAATTATTCCCCAAAGTCTCGCAACCTACAGTGCTTAATAGATTACATAATAATATCGAATAAAGACTTATTATATAATCCTACTAAAGCTTAAACATAGTCTGAAAATAGTCTTAATACAATATAAGAGTCTTAAAACATAAAGGAACAAGCTAGTCGGTAGCCTTGCCCTTACCCTTGTCTTTCCCAGAGACATTTCCCTGTTCTGCCTTAACTGTAAGGTTTTAAATAAGCAAGAATGAACACAAATTGCCCAAAAAGTAATATACAACAAGGGTAACGAGTTTTATAACACGAGTTTGAAATATCGAAGTATCATTTCTAAGATAGTTCAAGGTTTCAGAAAAATATCACGAATAATGAATATCAACAATTCTTGAATCAAATCCTTGGAATAAGAACGATAATTCAATATAAATTAACATATATATATATATATATATATATATATATATATATATATATATATATATATATATATATATGAATTCAAAGGTTATCAATGTATCCAACTGAATAAACAATTTATACTGAGCAGTCACTAAAGACTATTGAACATCTACTAGAATTACCAATATTAAACTGATAGCCCAAAAGAATCAAGTACTATAGATGATCAGTCTACAATACTCTAAGTTATGCATAACTACACAGTAATATTCACGCGTGTGTTAGGGATTCCAACAATAAACACTCCCCTTACCATAAGGGTTGTTCAACTCAGTTTTCAAGATTTTCGCACCAGTCAATTGGTTTGGATAGTTTTATAAACATGCATATAGTCTAGCCGAATCAAATGACATTGACACTATCACCATATTCAAGAATAATACCAAGTTCAACATGAATAATAGTTTTCTCAAGAGTTTAACATATTAGCTCAATTGAACGAGAAAGTAATATAACTTGCATTCAAAGAGATAAGGTTTGCTTACGGTATCCGTTGAATAAAGTAATGCAAGAGTCTAGGATACTTGTTGTAGACACTCAAAATTTCGTTTTCCTGTTACTAACTATGCAGGAGGACAAAAGCGACTTTTTCACACTCTAGAGATAACCCTGGAGGACCACAACATCAATTCCAACCCCGAAGATAGCCACAAGAGATCCAGTTTTTCAACCCCGAAGATAACCCCGGAAAATCAGGTTTTAAACCTCGGATATAACCCAGGGAAAGTCAGTTTCAACTTCGGAGATTACCCCGGGGGATCAAGATCAAAGCCTGGAGACAACCCTAGGAGATCAAGCTAACCTCAGAGATGACCCTGAGGATAGTCAAAGTCAACAGCAGGCCAACCTCAGAGATAACCTTGAGAAAAGACTGCTACAACTGCGCGAAAACCGGAGATAATCCCGGGAGGGGCAAAATGGTCATTTTACCAACTCAACTTCACTTCAAATCAAATACACTCATTTCAACTCAAATTACTTCAAAGGAAGTCCCACAAGAACCATATCTTAACTTCCGAGCACAAACTACGCAAAACAGCTCAACGGACTGCCTGACGAAAACCTGGGAATGCCATTTCGGTCATGGACCCATCTTCCAGGAATCAAAAAAGGTCAAATCATATATCATTGTGTAGCTCTCGGAAGAGCTTTTCGGAATGATATGGCACGCTTCCATCAGACACCCGGATTGAAAGTTATCAGCGACCGAGCGAACATCGCGTACGTACTTCGACACGGCGGGACCCACACTGCCCGGGGCACCCCAGGAAACCTCTGGTACACCTGTGGCCCAGCAGCAGGTACACCTGTGGCTCCAACATCTATAAATAGAGGGCTTGGGGTGGCCATTTTGCAAGAAAAACCGACGGGGAAACCCTGCACAATTCGCTTCGCACTCGACCCATACAGTGTATTTGCCCATTTTAAACACCTGTGAGCTCATATATAGCCTCTTTTGTACCCACAAAAGCCAGTGTTTACCCACTCTAAAGATATAGAAGCCTTTTTTAGCAGTCAGCTGTAAGCCTTCTCACATACTTTAGAGTCTTTCTCTTCATCTTTGCACACACCCTTCTACACGTTTAGAGTCGTGTTGCTTGCTTTTGCCCGAACTTCGGTCCGTGGTTTCATTCCAGTTTGTATATATATATATATATATATATATATATATATATATATATATATATATATATATATATCGACTAACATTATCGAGTTATGCCTCGATTGAGCCTAGACTTCGGTCTGGAGCGTTTACTACTTTATATATATATATATATAGTAACTGTCGTCGAACTATGTTCGATGAGCCTGGATTTTATATCCAGTGCGTTTACTCGCTTTTGTATATATATACTTATATATATGAACTGTGGTCGAACTCTGTTCGAAGAGCCTGGATTTTATATCCAGTGCGTTTATTCGCTATATATATATATATATATATATATATATATATATATATATATATATATATATATATATATAAATTTCGTCCTGCCTGGAGTTCACTTCGTGGCAGTTGATCGCTTTGTACAGCTTTCTTTACGTTTCATCCCGCCTGGAGTTTCCTTCGTGGCGGTTGACCGTATTTATTACTTTACTTACGTTTCGTCCCGCCTGGAGTTTCCTCCGTGGCGGTTGATAGCTTTTACAGCTTTATTTATATTTCTGATCCCCCATGGAGATGCTTCGTGGTTGGTGATCATGTCTGTATATATATATTTACAGCTTTTATATATATACCTACTTACTGCTTTCATACAACTGCAGTATCATGTGAGCCTAGGAATCATGTGATCACAGATCCATCCCATTGGATCTAGATTCAGTTCCCATGATGGACATTTCCAGCTGTAAGTAGCTTGTAAATTATTCTGCGGTGTCTGAATTTCCTCAGATGGTTTCCATGCCCACGAGGGATTCGGCATCATTTTGTACATTATTTTCGTACGGATGCTTCGCATCTGTCAAATAAAATCAACCAAGCCGATCACTTAATAAAATGGGAGTGTAAAAGGTCTCAATTACTATTGAGCATCAGGGTTTGAAAAACCTCTTTTATAAAACATCACTGCCATATCTTGCTTAAAATTGAATTTTTACATGAAATTCAAACCCTGTGTATGTAGGTGCGAACGAGGCCTCGCACTACTTCCAAATAATAGCACATTGCCCCACACACACACACATTCAGATAACAGTTTCTTGAAAAGTGGTAGTCACCGTGGTAACACGGATGTCGGGGGGTGCCTAACACCTTCCCTCCGCATAACCAAGTCCCCGGACTCAAATAAATCTCGGTTTCACCAACCCGTTTAGCAGTGTCACATCACTGGGTCAATGTGCAAACCTTTTATCGGTTATGTTGGTACAACCTTTTAAAAAACCAACTGGCGACTCTTATAGTCTAATCGTCGACATTATATATGTCGAACCTTTTTCACTTGTTTTTTCAAACAAATCTCACCTAAAATGAGAACACCAAAGAACAAGTAACGGAAAGGGACAATTAAAAATCCCGACGTCGACAGGTGGTGACTCTGCTGGGGACTCCAGTAAGAGGACTTAAGCCTCTATTACAATTTTTTCAAAACTATTATCTACTTGTGTGTGGATGTTGCATTTACATTGGATGAATGTGTACGAATGCATATCTCGTTTACACTTAGTGCTTCGCATCATATCTGCGTATAATGTTAGTGCTTCGCACTATAAACTGCTTGTGATATTAGTGCTTCGCACATGTCATCATTTCTTACGGTGAGACGCGATGTATGTGAATGTATGTTGTGTGGTCCCTCCACCAGGAGGCTGTCCCGTCGGTGTTTGATTACTGGACTCGTGAGAAGACTGATTCTCTGAAGTTCAGGAAAGGCACCACCCAAATTCGCTCCAATTGAAAGACCGGATTAAATTCCCGTCAAGCAGATTGCGATGATTTGGGAACCTTCATGCCAAAAAGCCGCGAGAGTAACCTAAGATAGGTCAACCTCTGATAAACCCAAAACGGAGGAAAGTCTCTTCATGCTCTCATTTCAAATTACACAAATTCATGCCATATATATCTCCATGTAATGAGAAATATGAAGAAATATGTACACATACATGCATGCTACAAACAGGTGACATCCGTTTTGCAGAATAAAAATTCCTAGAATGGACACATCACATAACATGTCATTATACACATCCCCTAAAGACTAAACTATGCAAGTCTTTTGTAGGGAATCAATCGGACTTACCACCCATTCAAAGTCCAAAAAGGCAACATGCCTACAATCAATCATGTCATCATCCGACCAGACTGAACTTAATCTAGTTTCTCGCAAGGAATTTGACGGATTAAGCAAACAAATTGCAGATTTGGCTGTTCTACTCAAAGAATTACACCAGTCTAATCAGGGTCCCAAAATACCCGTACATGCTAAATCCTCCGCACAAGGGGGAACCCAGGTCATTACAATACCTGAACTAAAGTTGGATATAACCAACAAAACTCGTGATGCTGCCCATCCCACTGGAGACCCAGACACTGGTGACCTCAAAAAAAGAGTCCTCCGAATGGAAGAGACCCTTCGTGCTATCAAAGGGACTGGAAATTATGGGAGTGTCACCTATTCAGATCTCTGTATATTCCCAGGGGCTCAATATCCTACCAAATTCAAAGTCCCAGAGTTTGAAAAGTACAATGGAGCAGGCGATCCCTATACGCACCTAAAAGGGTACATTGGCGAACTAGGGTCTTATGCTGAAAATGAAAGCCTCAGAATGCAACTTTTTCAAAAAAGTCTCACTGGAGAAGCTAAAGCTTGGTATGCCCGACTTGACAATGCCAAAATCCACAACTGGGAAGAATTGGCCCACGCCTTTCTAAATCAGTATAGTTTTCAGTCACAAATGGCACCGGATCGATATCAAGTGACTAAAGTGAAAAAGCAAAGTACTGAATCTTTTCGAGAATATGCCCAAAGGTGGAGACATCTAGCAGCCCAAGTTATTCCATCAATGACAGAAACTGAGATGGTAATGACATTTATTGATATCCAAGAGGCTCCTTACTATGAGAGGATCCTAGCAGGCATAGGAAAGCCATTCTCAGAAATGATCAAACACGGCGAAATGGCTGAGATAGGCCTGAAGGCAGGCAAGATTAAAGACTTCACTGCCTTGGAAGCAGTCGCCAAACATATACATACTGGCAAATATGCAAGCGAACCCAAGAATGTACCTGATAAAGGCATTCAAGATGTATCCCTTGTTGTACAGGGGCAAGCTAGGAGACCAACATACAGTCCCCCCATTTGGAAAATACAAGACAATCTGCCATCTCAACAACAGGCTACATTCAACCAATGCCCATACAGGAAAAGAAAATTTGAAAGAACAGAAAATCGGGTATTCACTCCACTGGGCGATTCCCTTGAACATATATTGGCGATATTAATGGATCACAAGAAAATTACCGAATTAGCCCCACCTCTAGAACGAGGGAGTAAAAGATACAATCCAAGCCAGAGATGTGCTTACCACTCAGGGTCTCCAGGACACGATACACAAGATTGTTGGTCCTTAAAACATAAGATTTAAAATCTGATCTAAAGTGGCAGTATTATCGTCGAACAACCTGACCAACAAAATATCAACACCAACCTTCCGTTGCGACATGATATGAAAGAAGTAAACATGATCGGGTCAGGAAGCGCTAAAAGGTATCCAATTCGTAAGTACATACGAAGGATGGAAGAATACCCCCAAAGGCACATAACAAATGTCCTAGAGTGGGAAAACTCGGAGGAGGGTATACCAGTAATGCAAAAATTGGATGCGATCCAGAATTAAGTAAACCTGCTGGCTAGGCTGATAGTGCGCCAACATCAGGAAACAAAGCAATTTTTCACTCAACTATCAGAAAGCCAAGAGAAAAAGGACTCCACGATGAGCCAGCTAAATGAAGAAGATCAAAGCAGGCTGAAAATACAAGAAAAAGGGGATGATAAAATTGCTAGAAGATCTCGCCAACGGAAGAACCGATCGAGGGAATGCGAATTTTCAAAGATGAAAGATCAAACAACCTCTAAAAGAGTTCAAAAATTCATTCCTCTAAGCAAATCCAATGAAGAAATGCTACACTTTCTGATAAGTGAAGGAAGGATTACTGAGTTGCAGCCTCCTATAAAGCCCAAGATAAAGAGTTATGACTCCACCAAGATATGTCTCTACCATTCTAACTCACTTGGACATACGACTGAAGAATCCTGGTCTTTGTGACATAAAATCCAGGATCTCATTGAAAATGGAGAGCTGGATATAGAATTTCCCATGACCAAAAAAAGGCAAAAAGGAAATAAAAAGCTTAAGATGTCCATTCGAGACAGGCAGTTGAAATGAGGTGAAGGCTATGAGCGACAATTCTGCCAGCACACAAGGTGGACTGATCCTAATGTAAGAAATGACAGAAGAGACAAAGGCATCCCTAAAGGAGATTCCCCCACCAACATCAAACGTTCTATGGTTCCATGATATCAGCCACGTTCCAGATTTTATCACGTTGGATGATGTAGAGGAAATACTAATCCTTTCCAAGGAAGAAAAAGCCAAAAAGGAAAGTTCTTTGGAGGAAATGCAACAACAGTTCGAGGGAGATTTCATGGTTGAATCCTTTTAAACCCATGAAGAAGGCGAAGGAATAGATGAAGAAAAAGGTGGTGAGATTGTCGGGGAATCCAACCCATTAAAGAATCCAGAGTTCATCCCTTTTTGCGATGCGTCCATTTCAAGCGTCCCTGAGGAGTGTACTGAATCAGGAAGCGATCAAGTTATGGCCACAAGCGAAGACATTCAGAATCCAGGGGTAACCTTTATCACGAGCCTTGAAGGCAACCTAATCACTGACAACTGGACTATCACGCGTCAACTAGCTAAGAAGATGTAGATCCAGGGGATAAAGTTGCGAGTTCCAGAAAATGTTGGAACGGTATCACTTTCTTCATAGTATGCCTTTTATTTCCATGCATGTGAATAAATAAACAAAACAAAAAACATCTCTACACTCTTCTTACCACTCACCCCTTTGAACCTTTTCAAACTAAAGCCTGAACTACGAAAGACCTGATCTCCTCTTTAATAAGAGTACGTAGGCTGGCGTCAATGGTGTGGTCAAACCAAACAAAAACCCAAACAAACACTTCTCAAATAGATACACCCCAGACGATGATTGCCCAGACGTAATGGTCATCATTCGGGAGAAGAAAGTTGATGATAGCCCCTCCATTACTGCAGTCCACCAAGACTTTGCCCTCGACAATTGGAGCAGCACTCCTTGCATTTGCCGACGAGGGTAAAAAGGGAAGAAACTCTCTCTGCCTTGTAGATAGCAATAACTGTTTACTTTTTCTGTATATTATTAGCAGTTACTTTTTTCATTACATGCTAACACTTTGTGTGACTAAACAGCTTCATATATACTAAGTGAAAGCATATTTTATTTCGGGACTCTGAATTTAGATGTGCCTGTACTTGCTGATGATGTGCCTATTCTCCACAAGGATTATAACTTTGATGTAAAGTCAGACTCAGACTTGATGGAAATACAAGAGGACTATGAGATACCTCAGGAGATCAAAGAATGGGTCGAAGACAAACCCAAGCCAAATCATGATCAAACCACCTTTTTCAAACCTCAGAACCTTAGAAAACCCCAAACAAATCCAGATTGGTACAGACCTCACTCCAAACCAAAGGAATCACATAGGTACTCTATTGACCCTATTCTAGGATGTGTTTGAATGGTCTCACTAAGACATGGTATGTTTATCCACTGACATTGTCATTCATCGCATTCCCATCAAAGGGGAATTCAAGCCAGTCAGGCAGAAGCTCAGGCGATTAAAACCTGAGTAGAGGTTACAAGTTAAAGAGGAAATTGTGAAACAATTTCAAGCCGAGCATCATCATGGTGTCAACATACCCTGAATGGCTATTCGACATAGTCCCCGTGCCAAAACCCGGTGGAGATGTCTGATTTTGCGTGGATTACAGCGATCTGAACAAAGCTTGTCTCAAAGATAGCTTTCCCGTCCCATTCATCCACATACTCATTGACAATACGACATGTACTCCTTTGCTGATTACTTTACAAGGTACCATCAAATCATGGTTGCTGAGGAAGATCGTGAGAAAAGTGTTTTCATCACTCCTTGGAGAATCTTTTGCTAGCAGACGATTGTCCTTCGGCCTCATCAATGCCGGAGCAACCTATCAGTGAGCCGTATGGCACTTTTCCACGATCTAATGCATAAAAAGAAAAAAAAGAAAGAAAAAAGAAAAAGAAAAAAAATCTCTCTTCAACAGGTTCTACAGTTGTTGCCTTACCATCGGCAGGTTCTACAGATGGTTTTGGAGTTCGAAGAAATCTCCTTTCTACACATTCCTCGTAATAGGAATGACTTTACAGACGCGTTAGCAACTTTGGCCTCCTTAATTCGCATACATGACAAGGAAGACATGCCAACCCTCACATTTGCACAACAAAAGGCTCCAGTCTATGAAAGTTACATTGAAGAAGTATTAGATGACCTACCTCCCATCTAGCATCCTTGGTATCGACACATCAAGGAGTACTTACGAGATGGATCTACACCCGCTGAGGCGAGCCCGACTGAGAAAAGGCGGATCCATCGACTTGCTATAAAATTCTACCAGAGTAGAGATGCACTCTACAAAAAGAATGCAGGACGAGGTCTCCTCAAATGTCTGGATGAGGACCAAGATCAGGGGTTCATATCCACGGGGGAGTATGTGGCCCATAAATGAGCGGCCTTCTACTTGTAAAGAAGATCCTACAACGGAAAAGCCCGACTACGACAGTTCAAACAACACGACTTGGTTTTGAAAAAAGATCGTTGACAACCAAGCCCAGTCTAAATGAAAGTTCTCCCCAAACTGGGAAGACCCATTTATTGTCAAGGAGGCATTGACAGGAAGCGTTCTCAGATTACAGGAAATGGACGACAATGAATGTCCACGACGCATCAATTCGGACATCGTGAAACGGTACTATATTTGAGGTTAACATTAAGCGAATATCCTGGTTTTGGATCATCAGATCACCAGTCATTTCAGGTTCTTTAACCCTCACTACATACCGCCTTTCCTTTTTACCCAATCACCCCTCAGGGAAACATCCTTTCAAGCCAGCAGCCTGGCTTCACTGCGATCATACCACTTAGGTCATCCCACCGCGAATTGTACCTCTTACGTTTGTAGTTTGGCTACCCATACATGGGATCAAACTTCTCACACCTTCAGTTTATCCTCAACCTAGGATCAAATTTTCTCTTCCCCGTAATCTGACCTACTCATGGGATCACGCTTTTTAACTTGCACTGAGAGTGAACTACGCCGACCTGATCTCCCCAATACACGGGTGCACGTAGGCATCCATGTTATATGGTCCGGTCTCACCATAAAAAAACAAAAACAAACATACTCCTATCTACAACCACATACAGAAACAAGTCCAAGATGTAAGACCCCGAATTTTATGAAATAAAAATATTAAATTTTTCTTATAATTACTATTTAGTAAATGGTTAAATTGATAAATGTTAAAGTTAAGGGTGATATATGAATTTTTTTTCGAAATACACAAGTGGTTATAAAATATTCATTGTTGTCGGGGAATATTCGCTTGGTCGTGGAATATTCTTACTGTCGGAGAATATTCGTACGACGGCGCAGTCTTTTGTGGGCCCCATAACGGAAAGCGATTGGATGAAAAAAACGACAAGAGTAAGTTGTTTATAAATAACGGCGTAGTTGTTACCGTTAACACTGTTAGAATACCCGGCGGTTAAAACACAGTAATACGCATTGTTGCACAGTAGCATACGGTATTGCACCAATTATTGATTTTTACGTAAGAAGGCATTACTCAATAATTGTTACAGTAATTACTGTTCAGTATTTTATTTTATTGATTCAATAATTGCTGCGTTGATATTTTATATTACTGTTATTTTAATAGTTGTCACTACACAGTATTTTCTATTATCGGAACAATAATTCATATTATCTGAATAATATTATTAGATAACATTATTGGCAATGTCTATAAAGTTCTGTCTAAGGAGAGGTTTGGTCATCTAATTGCGCGCCAGTAAGGAAGAGATCCTTATTGGAAAGCCCTCTCTTTCCTGGGAACGGCCTGGTTGCCAGTACTGTGGTTCTGTAATATTATTTATGTATAATTAATTATTGATTTATATGATGAGAAAAATAGTGATTTTATGTGGATATATATGGAGAAAATTTTTAATGTGACAATTGTTGAAAATTAATATTTTATCTTTTTCTGATAAAATAATTCATTTAAATATATTATTTTAATAATATATTGATGGTGGTATTTTTACAATGAATGTGAGATATATGAGTATATGAGGAAGAATATTTTTGTGGCATTAAATGATTAACACATGTTTTGTGTGTTGGTGGACACAATTCTTGACCGAAAATTTATTATTGACTGTAAAATCGCCCGTTTGTGAATTTCGGTCAACTTCTGTTTGGAATTTGGAAAAATTTTCTTCTGCAAAGTTGTAGAGAATTAAATTTCCTATAAAAACTCGCGAGATTCGAATTTTCTGATAAAAGGGCTATTTATTATGAATTATTGAAGTTCTGAAGTTCCGAAATAATTGATTTTTGGAAGTTTTATTTATTATTTTGAAGAAAAACGTTTTTTGGCATTTAAGTGGGCTAACATGTGATAAGAATGGGCTGAATTCAGATCTCCTAAGGTGGGCTTGACAATTTTATAAATATAATAATATTATATTCAATTTTCTGCTTTGGTGTTCTAAGCATTTTCCTATAAATAGGGTGCTTAGGTTAGAATTGAAAATCACACCAGAAACTGAAGTTTTCTCTCTATTTCTCTCTCTATATATCGAGCGTATTCTTGTGAGTATTTTGATATCTTGAGTGTTGCTATACGGTGCAAGTTCGTTCAGCGTTATTCCAGTCAGGAGTACTGCTCTTTTGAGGTAATAAGAGTGTAGCTGGGTCGAGCGGGGGTAACAGGAGAATAGAACGGTGGTCATCATTTAGTAGTTATATTTGGTGAATCATCTAGGGTGAGGCGAACCCATCGTTGGAATGGTGTTTTGCCACTATCATACAAGATGTCTAATGATATATAATCTCGTGTCATCATAAGACAAGGTTGTGCTCATCCACTTGCTGAGTATATTTATGAGCACTACCTATATAATCTTGGTATTTGTTTGAAGTATAATTCTCAATTAGAGATAGTGGAGATAATGATATGTCAAGAGAAGACTCACCATTGGGAAGAATATGATAGTAATCTTCTCATTTTTCTTTGGGGTTTATTGGGTCAACCAATGATAATTCTGTGGCCATATGATATCTATCATAACCTAGAAGCATGGCCTTCCATGTACGAGGGTTTCCTTGAGCACTTCCCAAAGATTCTAATTTCTAAAATAGTTTTTGACTATACATTTATGTAATGTGTCATTGTGACGTGCTATCCAAGGTTGGGACATGAGTCACAGTTGGTATATATTTGTACCCAAACTCATAGCATATGTGTTGTTGTATTTCGCACGACAATTGTTGTAATAAAGTTATAGTTGTTATCTGTACCATGTATTTGGCGACTCAGAATGGGTTGGATGGAATGGACCTATTTTGGGGGCGTTACACAAGACACCAAAGATGGTAGGGAATACACATAGATCGACAATCCATTCTGAAAATCCTGAGACATCTCACTATCCATCCATCAAGGAGGAGTTCAGAATACATCCAGATCACAAAGTCCAGAAGAAATAAGCAAATATCAAGCAAGTAACAAGGCACAACTAAAAGGGAAGTGAATCAACATATATTTCCCTGCCATATATAATGTTGTTTGATATATACAATGTGTACTGTACATGACAAAATGGCTAAGCTAGTCTATGCAGGAAAATACCAAGCCCATCTACAAATCAGTGTATATGCGGGCTATCAAGTCCAACATGGATTCCCTCTCAAAATAAGGAGGTAACGATGTGATCTCCTGTCCAAGGGTTTCTACACGAGCCAACAGATCCACCACTAACTACATGCAATATATCGGGTAGATATAGTGTCATCCCGCTCAGCAACAACGATATCCCTATGAGTTAGAGCATCATCTCTTTAACAAAGCGACATCTCTATCAGAAAGGGCTGTCAACATCAAAGCCCACATCCACTACCCGTTCACCAGATGGTACAGAAGTAAAAGCCTCTTGCCATCTCGGCGACTTATCACCTCATCTGTCAAAACAACTATCCCAGACAACAAGCTAGGCTGGGGCTATTTCAAATTTGGCGACAACCAGATATTGGGTCCCTTACAACAAGATTGGGGCAATCTCAGAAGCAGTGACAACTCAACACTAGGGCATTTATCAATCATCCTAAAGTGGAAAATGCACCAGTCAACGCCATCAGTATGGTCTATCATCATCTCAATGGTGATTCAGATATTATTCCCTCGCAATGAATCCTCGACAACAACATGCGAAAGGACTGGGGCATTTTCCAATTCCCAAAAAGGAAAGGAGGTACAGCGAGATAAATCCTCATCATCAAATGTGCCAACCAACATTAAGTCCTCATTAGTTGAGGCCTCTATAGCGAAGTTCAAATCTGAGCAGCGAAAGAATGAGTTGCACACTCCAGCGATGTCAGCGGGATTCAAGTCATCAGTTCAACCGGGTTACGAATCAAACGCTCAAGGAAATGGGGCACCAGCCCCCAACAACAAAAGAAAATTCCAAATCACCTCAAAAAGGGTGAGCGAAGGTATCCGAAGATCCGGTATTCTAAACCATTGGCATCAATTCAGGGTAACATCAAGATAGTCCAGCGATGAAAGCTTCGTATACCACTGTTTGAGTGGGAGCCGAAATAGTGTGGCGATCAGTAGGGTAGGCATCGTTGCAAACTACCAGCGAATACGTCGGGAAGGTCTAGTGATTTTCAGAACGTCATCCCCATCAGAGATGTGGAAAACATCTCAACTTATCTTCATCAAACAAGCATCAGCGATTAAATGCCAAACCATTGGAGTCAACACCAACATATGCATCAGCGATGATCGGTAAAGGTAAAGCGATTAGCGAATACATTTTAACATTCATCATAACATTCATTACATTGCGATTTGCAATTTTGCGATATGCGATATGCGATTTGCGATGCGATATACAAAATGCGATGTGCGAGTTATGATGTGCAAATTGCGATGTGCGATTTGGCCAAATGTTAAAAGCGAAGTGCGAAATGCGATGTGCGATTTACGAACTGCAATTTACGAAAACATTTTCACGTTCATCATAAACATTCACTACATTGCGATTTGTATCTTTGAAAATACCTTGTCATGTTTCAAGTGTCTACTAATCTTTATCATGTCCATTCCATTGCATTGCATGAACATGATAAAGAGGGGCATCTGTAGACACTCAAAATTTCGTTTTCCTGTTACTAACTATGCAGGAGGACAAAAATGACTTTTTCACACTCCAGAGATAACCCTGAAGGACCACAACATCAATTCCAACCCCGAAGATAGCTACAAGAGATCTAGTTTTTTAACCCCGATGATAACCCCGGGAAATCAGGTATTAAACCTCGGATATAACCCAGGGAAAGTCAGTTTCAACCTCGAAGATAACCCCGGGGGATCAAGATCAAAGCCTGGAGACAGCCCCAGGAGATCAAGCCAACCTCAGAGATGACCCTAAGGATAGCCAAAGTCAACAACAGGCCAACCTCAGAGATAACCTTGAGAAAAGACTGCTACAACTGCGCGAAAACCGGAGATAACCCCGGGAAGGGCAAAATGGTCATTTTGCCAACTCAACTTCACTTTAAATCAAATACACTCATTTTAACTCAAATTACTTCAAAGGAAGTCCCACAAGAACCATATCTTAACTTTCGAGCACAAACTACGTAAAACGGCTCAACGGACTGCTTGACGAAAACCCGGGAATACCATTTCGGTCATGGACCCATCTTCCTGGAATCAAAAAAGGTCAAATCATATATCATTGTGTAGCTATTGGAAAGAGCTTTTTGGAATGATATGGCACGCTTCCATCAGACTCCCAGATTGAAAGATATGAGCGACCGAGCGAACAGCGCGTACGTACTTCGACACGGCGGGACCCACACTGCCCGGGGCACCCCGGGCAGCCTCTGGAACACCTGCGGCCTAGCAGCAGGTACACCTGTGGCTCCAACCTCTATAAATAGAGGGCTTGGGGTGGCCATTTTGTAAGAGAAATCGACGGGGAAACCCTGCACAATTCGCTCCGCACTCGACCCATACATTGTATTTGCCCATTTTAAACACATATGAGCTCATATATAGCCTCTTTTGTACCCACAAAAGCCTGTGTTTACCCACTCTAAAGATATAGAAGCCTTTTTTAGCAGTTAGCTGTAAGCCTTCTCACATACTTTAGAGTCTTTCTCTTCATCTTTGCACACACCTTTCTACACATTGAGAGTCGTGTTGCTTGCTTTCGCCCTGACTTCGGTCCGTGGTTTCATTCCAGTCTGTATATATATATATATATATATATATATATATATATATGTCTGGAGCGTTTACTGCTTTAGTATATATATATATATATATATATATATATATATATATATATATATATATATATATATATATATATATATATATATATATATATATATACTTATATATATGAACTGTGGTCGAACTCTGTTCGATGAGCCTGGATTTTATATCCGGTGCGTTTATTCGCTTTTGTATATATATACTTATATATATGAACTGTGGTCGAACTCTATTCGATGAGCCTGGATTTTATATCCGGTGCATTTATTCGTATATATATATATATATATATATATATATATATATATATATATATATATATATATACAAATTTCGTCTTTCCTGGAGTTCACTTCGTGGCAGTTGATCGCTTTGTACAGTTTTCTTTACGTTTCATCCCGCCTGGAGTTTCCTTCGTGGCGGTTGACTGTATTTATTGCTTTACTAACGTTTTGTCCCACCTGGAGTTTCCTCCGTGGCGGTTGATAGCTTTTACAGCTTTATTTATATTTCTGATCCCCCATGGAGATGCTTCGTGGTTGGTGATCATGTCTGTATATATATATATATATATATATATATTTATAGCTTTTATATATATACCTGCTTACTGCTTTCATACAAACTGCAGTATCATGTGAGCCTAGGAATCATGTGATCACAGATCCATCCCATTGGATCTAGATTCGGTTCCCATGATGGACATTTCCAACTGTAAACAGTTTGTAAATTATTCTGCGGTGTCTGAATTTCCTCAGATGGTTTCCATACCCACGAGGGAGTCGGCATCATTTTGTATATTATTTTCATACGGATGCTTCGCATCTGTCAAATAAAATCAACCAAGCCGATCACTTAATAAAATGGGAGTGTAAAAGGTCTCAATTACTATTGAGCATCAGTGTTTGAAAAACCTCTTTTATAAAACATCACTGCCATATCTTGCTTAAAATTGAATTTTTACATGAAATTCAAACCCTGTGTATATAGGTGCGAACGAGGCCTCACACTACTTCCAAATAACAGCACATTGCCCCACACACACACATATTCAGATAACAGTTTCTTGAAAAGAGGCGGTCACCGTGGTAACACGGATGTCGAGGGATGCCTAACACCTTCCCTCCGCATAACCAAGTCCCCGGTCCCAAATGAATCTCGGTTTCACCTACCCGTTTATCAGTATCACATCACTGGGTCAATGTGCAAACCTTTTCTCGGTTGTGTTGGTTCAACCATTTAAAAAACCAACTGGCGACTCTTATGGTCCAATCGTCGACATTATACATGTCAGACCTTTTTCACTTGTTTTTTCAAACAAATCTCACCTAAAATGAGAACACCAAAGAACAAGTAACGGAAAGGGACAATTAAAAATCCCTACGTCGACACTTGCACAATGTAAAGGATAGTTCAGATACTTGCCTTAAGCGTAGTCTATCCACATAATTTAACCAACACTTTTGAATCCTTTTACAGTGTATTATATGTATAGGATGCCCATTAGTTATATAAACTCATATAGCTAAGCTCAACATACACATAAACGTCTAACTTAGTTGTAACTTCATACACATCACCTATCTTATATTCTCATAGTACAAATCAGTTTGTAGACATCACAAATTCAAACAACGTATCATTGCTTTATATCTTGTAAACATTCTTTTGGACTTAACATTTGAAAATCATAATTAACATTCATCTCTATCATATAGCATGCTTCTTAACACATTTCATAGCATATTGGTCATGTATTACAAGTTAAAGTAATCATATAAGCATGCTTCGAATTTCAGATCAAAACAGAAACTATGCTAGACTGTAGGATGGCGTAGCTGCGCCCTGTCTAGGCTTAGGGACGGCGCAGCTGCGCCCTGTCTAGGCTTAGGGACGTCCCCTATCCTGACCAAGGTTGAGCTTTGAACCTCCTATTTTCAGTCCCACTCTAACATACCACTACACTTATACTTTAACATACGTGCACGTTAGAAGCTTTCACATAGCACATGACCATTCTTGAGTTCATTCTTTACAAGTTTTAGCTTACAACTTACATGATATTAGAACATAACAAGATCAAGTGGTTACCATATCTTATAAATTGGCTAGATGACCACATAGATATATCACAATCTGTTAATACAAATGCTTATAGTATTCATATTGTTTGTTCACAACTATCATTGTTTAACACTTCGAATCATGCTTTAAACTCATGTTTGGTTTATTTATCATCATGTTTAATAAATATGGATCATGTCTAGGGATATTATAGACATAACATGATATCTTAACCCTTTAGAATCTAGATAACCATGTGATGCAACTAGATTTTGAAAATATGTTAAAGTTTGCCTTTGAAACCATTTTAGACTTGAACTATGCAATCTAACACATACAAGATAACTTCAAAGATCTAAACATATGTAGTCAAGTCATGTTAACATGCTCGCAAGATCAGAATGTATATCATGTAGTAGTCATGCATGTTAGCTTTAACATATCAAGCTTTCTTGAAAACTTCTCTAACACAAGGTCTAACAAGTTTGGTCATGAATATAGTACAAAGAATCATACATCATGCATTTCTAAACCATACCTATATGCTTGCAAAGTCAGTATATAAACATGGCATACATACATATCAAGTTCCTTTCTAAAGTCTTAAATCCATTTTAAACTATACACTTTCGTTAATCATGTATGCTAGTCTAAACATGCTCACATTAGGTTAATATACTTATATACACCCATTACACATGCTTGTATGCTAGTTTAAGCCATACTAGTTGATCATCACTTAGTAGGTTTTAAAGCAGAAGGCTCAACTAAATTCAGAGGCCAGCGCAGCTGCGCTATACCCTAGTACAATTAGGGCGCAGCTGTGCCATGTCTGGTTCAGGAGCAGAAACAGATTCTGTTTTTACAAGGTAGCAACCAACTTGATTCCTATCATTTTGAATTTGTACCAAACCACCCTTAAACAGTTCATACATGTAAGTATACTTCTTAAACACCTTATAGTATGTTAATTCATCTTGATTAACATAGAAATTCAAGTAATTCCAAGAATCAAACAAGACCCATCTCAAGAACATAATTAGAAATTATACCTTCTTAAGCTTAAATTGGACTCATCACACACTGAATAAGATTCTATAATGCTCAGCAACTTAGAACTCTCCAACTTATACTTCTCAGACAACTTTTAGCAACAAAAAAACTGAAAAATCAAGCTTCTATTTATAAAGGAAATATGGATTGGATATTTTTTTACACAATGTTGGAGTCCATGGTGTAATGGAAGGGAATAGAGGTTATTAAGGAGTTGTTTAATAACCCAATACCAGCCCTCTTGCTAGCCATGATCGCCTATGATTTAGCAACTTGAAAGTTACGTAACTTAGTTTAGGTCACTGTTCATTGTACCTCGTGACACTCAATTTGGGAAAAGAGAGAAAAATCTCAGCATTTGGTCATGTAAAGCTTAGTTTGGTTCTTTTAATTCCCATAATGTAATATTAAGGTACAATTGTTACCATATTAGGAATTTAAAGATAAATTTTATACTCACATCATATAATCCATGTACATTAACTGCACGCAATAAAATATCGCAGTTATGCATTATTGTCCGGGTATCTCCCATAATTATTTTTACTACTCTCATAACCATAATATAACATTAGTTAATATTAATGTTTATCTAAACATTGAATTCCTTTCTCAGTTTCTAGAATACCCAGATAATTAATCATTTATGCATTACAACTTCATATGATATCATTGTACTACTTGGTACCTCATGTCATTAAAATATACTCCTATCATATGATTTTTATTAATGTCACACATATAACATTAATGTTCCAATTCCGTGCTACATTAGAAATTAACCATCTTCAACTGATCACTGGCGTAGCTGTGCCAGTTTGTACTGCTGGGAGGGAGCAGCTGCCCCGTACCCTGGCAGTGCCAAACTAGCTTAGCTTCAAGCCAGTTTCAACATCCATCTCCATAATATTTTTTTACATCATAAATTAACTATCATACTAGTTTACGAGCGTATTCCTTATGTGAAATTTATCAATATTCTTTAATAATAATGAACAATTAATATAGATTAATTATTTTCTTAACAACTCTTTCGTTAATTAATATAATCACAACTATTTCTCATCACGGTGCCACACAAGGCATTTCAACGAGTTTGTTACAACTCCACATTAATCACTTTAATATAATTGAGTTAACTCGTCTCATAACACGAAATCATTTATATTCAAATAAATATTTATTTCCATTAATATATTCATAAGTCATAGAAATTCTCGGGTATTACAGATGACGTCTAGAAAGTTTTGTCGAGGAAAGGGGTTTGGTCACCTAATTGTGCGCCAATAGGGAGAAATCCTTATCGGAAAGCCCCATCTTTCCTGAGAATGATCTGGTTGTTAAATATTGTGAGTTATAATATTAATGATGAATAAGTTTGTATTAATTAAAGATGATATTGATATTTTTATTGTGTTGGGATTATTAGTGTTAGTGAAAATCAACATTTATTTCGATAATAATTGATTTCTGGAGGTTATATTGACCAATCGGGTAATTAATCGGATAAATTAAAAATTAATTGCTATTAGTTCACACGCATATAACTATTTGTTCACATGAATAGAACTATTGATTCATATGCATGTACTATTACGAGAGGTGGTGCAAGTTTGATTATACTTTTAGGACTAAATTAAAAATGGAGAAAAAGATGAAGGTACTATACTGTAATAATTCGAGCCCCAAAACGTGCAATTATCGAAACTATATTTTCTTATAAATAGAAGCTCATTATTCTTTCATTCTTATAAATATTTATTTTCATTAATATATTCATAAGTCATGGAAATTCTCGGGTATTACATCCTCCCCCTTATAAAAATTTTGTCCCGAAATTGCTATAAGGTTACACAAATAGATGGGGATAATCCCTCATCATCCTATCTTCTAACTCCCACGTTGCCTCCTCGACATCGTGGTTACGCTAAAGTACTTTTACAGAAGAAATGACTTTGTTCCTTAAAGTTTGCTCCTTCTTATCTAGAATTTGGACAGAAATTTTTTCATACGCTAAGTTCTTCTCCACTTAAATGAGTTCATAAGAAATCATGTGTTTGTAGTCAGGTTTGTACGGACGTAACATAAATATGTGAAACACGTTATGGATGTGCTCCAACTTAGGTGGTAGTGCAACTTTGTACGCTACTTTGCCCACTCGCTTTAGTATCTCGAACGGTCCTATGAATCTTGAACTCAGTTTTCCTTTGTTGCCGAAACAGATCTTTCCCTTCCATGGAGATACCTTCAAAAATACAAAACTGCTGACTTTAAAATTTTGATCTTGCCAATGTAAATCCACGTACTTTTTTTGGCGATCTTGAGCTGCTACTAGTCTGGCCCTCATTACTGTCACCACGTCCGCAATTTGTTGTACTAACTCTGGTCCGGGTATTCATCGCTCTCCGACTTCGTCCCAATATAATGGCATTCTGCACTTTCTTCCGTAAAGAGCTTAGTACGGTGGCATGTCCATACTCGCATGGTAACTATTATTATACGTAAATTCAACTAAGGGTAGGCGGTCGTCCCAATTTCCCTTGAAATCCATTACGCAAGTCCTAAGCATGTCCTTCAGTGTTTGTATTGTTCGCTCACTCTGTCCGTCTGTCTGAGGGTGATAAGCAGTACTCAACCTCAACTGTGTTCCAATTCTCTCTTGCAAGCTTTTCCAAAAATTTGACGTGAAGCACGGGTCTCGATAAGAGACAATTGACACTGGCACTCCATATCGTGAAATAATCTCCTTTACATACAAACTCGCTAACTGATTTAAACTATAGTGGATCTTGATCGATAGGAAATGTGGGGTCTTTGTAAGTCAATCCACGATAACCCAAATGGCATCAAAACTTTTATGCGTGAATGGAAGTCCTACCACAAAATCCATCGTAATGTGCTCCCATTTCCACTCTGGTATTTCCAACGATTATAGTAGCCCACTCGGCCGCTGATGCTCTGCTTTTACACGTTGACAAGTCAAACATCTACTAACGCACTCTGCGACTTCCCGTTTCAAATTGGGCCACCAAAAATGTTGTCGTAAATCTCGGTACATCTTCGTGCCTCCCGGATGAACGGAATATGCTGTATTGTGTGCCTCGTACAAAATCTATTCTCTTAACTCGATTACCGTTGGTACCCACACTCTCCCTTCGAATATTGAGATACCATCTTTATCTATTCGAAATTTTTCTTCCTCATTTTCTGTGATCCTCTTCCTAATTTTCTCACATTCCTCATCTTTTTCCTGTGCTTCTTTTACTTTATCCAACAATATCGGATAAGCTTCCATTACAAATAACTTCTCTTCAGACCTCTCGGGTCCCTTTACCTCTATTTCAAACTTCTCCATATCTCTTATTAAGTCCTCCAGAGTTGTCAATTGAAATAATTTCTCCCTTTCTTTCCTGTTCAGAGCGTCGGCAACTACGTTTGCCTTCCCCGGGTGATAAAGAATATCGCAATCATAATCTTTGATCAACTCCAACCACCCTCTCTGATGCATATTCAACTCCTTCTGTGTGAAGATATATTTTAGACTTTTATGGTCCGTGTATATCTCACATCTCTCTCCGTAAAAATAATGCATCCATATCTTTAACGCAAAAACTACTGCCGCTAAATCTAAGTCATGAGTAGGGTATCATTTTTCGTAATCCTTCAATTATCATGATGCATACGCAATGACTGCATCAGCACACAAACCAGTCCTCTATGCGATGCATCACTATACACCACAAATCCTCCCGTATCATCTGGTAATGATAATACAAGCGCCTCGCTTAATCTCTTCTTCAACTCTTGAAAACTCTCTTCGCAATTGTCAGTCCATACAAATTTCACCGTTTTTCTCGTCAGATTAGTCAATGGGGTTGCTATCTTAGAAAATTTTTGGATGAATCTTTGATAGTACCCAGCTAACCATAAGAAATTTCTCACCTCTGTCAGGGTTCTCGGTTGTTCCCAATTACTTACTGCTTTGACTTTTTCAGGGCCTACTGAGATTCCATTCTCATCCATCACGTGGCCTAAGAATTGGACCTTCTTCATCTAAAATTCACACTTTGAAAACCTTGTATACATCTTCTCCTTTCGTAGTGCCTCCAAAACAATCTTCAGACGTTTGGCGTGTTCTTCCTCTGTCTTCGAGTAGATCAAAATATCGTCGATGAAAACCACTACAAATTTATCCAAGTATGGCTTGAAAACTCAATTCATCAAGTCCATGAATGTTGCTAGAGCATTAGTCAAACCAAATGACATTACAAAAAACTCGTAATGTCCATAACGGGTTCGAAATGCAGTTTTTGGTATGTCTTCATCCCGCACTTTTAGTTGGTGATATCCCATACGTAGGTCGATCTTCGAGAAACATTTCGCTCCCTTCAGTTGATCAAATAAGTCATCTATCCTCGGTAGCAGATATCTGTTCTTGATCGTTACTCTATTCAATTCCCGATAATCGATACAGAGCCTCATCGATCCGTCCTTTTTCTTAATGAATAACACTGGTTCTCCCCAAGGAGACACACTCGGTCGAATGTAACCCTTATCCAATAACTCTTAAAGTTGTATAATTAATTCCTTCATTTCTACTGGCACCATACGATATGGAGCTTTCAAAATCGGTGCCGTTCCCGGTGCTAAGTCTATTACGAATTCGATCTCTCTGTCTGGCGGAAGACCAGGTAGATCGTCTGGAAACACATCTTGAAACTCATTTACTACGGATATATCCTTAATTTCTACTCCCTTTTTTCGAGTATCTATGATGTAAGCTAAATAACCTACACACCCTTTCATTAACAATTTCTTGGCCTGCATCATCGTAACATAACACGATGAGCTACCATAAAACACTACCTTAGACTTACTCGGAGCCTGAAGGTTCACACTCTTGTTCTGACAGTCAATCACTGCCGCATGGTTATATAACCAATCCATTCCCAAAATTACGTCAAATTCTCCCAATCTAATAGGAATCAATTGTGAGACCCCAAATTTTATGAATAAAGATTTAAAACTTCTCAAAATATTTTTTTATATATTATGGTGTGGATTTGATATAATGTTATTTTTGTGGGTGATATTTACAAATTTTACAAAGTATGCAAGTTGTTATAAAATATTCGTTTGGTCGGGGAATATTCTTTTTGTCGGGAATATCCGTACGACGGCACAATCATTGGTGAACCCACAACGGAAGTATTGTCATAGTAAGAAAACGACATAATTATCTTTTTTTAAAATAACGACAGAAGTGTTACCGTTAAAACTGTTGAACTACCCGGTAGTAAAACTAAAGTAATACACGTGGTTACATAGTAGCACACGGTATTGATAATTGATGCTTACGTAAGAAGTTACTCAATTATACTCAATTATTGCTATAGTAATTGATGCATCAAATCTCTCATATTATTGATTCGATTATTGTCACAGTATCATCTGCATAATATGTTATATTATTAAATTAATAATTGAGACGACAAAGGTATTTATATTATTAAATTGCAATATTTACAATGTCTAGAAGTTCTGTCAAGGAGAGGTTTGGTCACCTAATTGCGCGCCAATAGGGAGAAATTCTTATTGAAAAACCCCCTCTTTCCTGTGAACGACCTAGTTGTTAAATATTGTGAGTTATAATATTAATGATGAATAAGTTCGTGTTGATTAAAGATGAATTTGATAGTTCCATTGTGTTGAAATTATTTGTGTTAGTGGAAATCGACATTTATTTCGATAATAATTGATGTCTGGAGGTTATATTATTCAATAGGGTATTCGGAGCACTTCTCGTGTCGGAGTACTATTCACGAGGTACTATTCACGAGTTACTATTCATGAGTTACTATTCATGGGGTACTACTCATCCGAAAAATATATTTCTTTTCGGTCCAAATCATTTTTGGGTACAATATTATTCTATGAGGAGATGTGCTAATTTTTTAGACCGTTGGTTGAAATTATAATAGTAAATCAATATGGATCGTTGATTTAAAGTTTTAATAGTAACTTATCCCTTCAGTTTTTCAAGAGTTATTTGTCCCTTCAGTTTTCCAAGAGTTATTTGTCCCTTCAGTTTTTTAAGAGTTATTTGCCCCTTCGGTGTTTCAAGAGTTAATTGCTCATTCGCAAATAGTAGTTGTCTCTTCAATATTACCAAGAGTCATTTTGACCCTTCGTTAAGACCAAGAGCCACTTTCAGTTCTTCTATAAATAGAAGCTCATTCCTTCATTATTTCTTACGAATTCACTGAAACTCTAGAGAGAGAAACTATAGAGAGAAAGAAGAAAAGTATTATGCTACTTCACTTTTCCAATATTTAGTTTCTTCTAAGGTAAGGGATATTATTTGTTGTACTCGTAAGAGGTATTATTTCTTTTGTATTCATGAAGAGAACTTATGTTATTCCATTCTTATTATTCTATTGGAATAACCTGTATACGTGGACTATCATATATATGGTGAAATTCTTCTGTTATTCTATTCCTCATTATTATGTTGGAATAACCTGTTTATGCGAAGTACCGCATACATGGTGAAATTCTCCTGTTATTCCATTCCTCATTATTATGTTGGAATAACCTGTTTATGCGAAGTACCACATACATGGTGAAATTATTCTATTATTCCGTTCTTTATTATTCTGTCGGAATATCCTGTCTGTACGTTTACGCCGGACCTGGTTCCATTATTTATTATTCTGTTGGAATATCCTGTCTGTGTGTTACGCATGACCTGGTTCCATTATTTATTATTCTGTTGGGAATAACCTATCCGTGCAGTCTATCGCACGCATGGTGAATCCTTCTGTTATTCCATTCTTTATTATTCTATTGGAATAACCTATCTATGTGGATTACCACATGCATGGTGAATGATCCTTTGTATTCATTCCTTATTAAATTGTGGAAATGATCTGTATACGTGGATTATCGCATGGCGGGTGAAAATCCATTTGCAGTTTCATACATTCTATTATACTCAGTTGGTTAAAGTTTTGGCTTCTATATTACTTGAAATTAGTGGAATATCTGGATATTTACGCTTCATCCAGTATCTTTTAATAGAAATATTCTTTTGAGCATTCTTGAATTTTACTCCATAAAGCAGTATCGTGTTGACAATTTGGACGTTATTGAGTTTAGGATAAATTAACTTATTAATCTTTAAAATTTATTCTTGAACTTGTTTTATTGAATTATTATGTCATTGTCATCATCCTCATGCTTATATTGTAATGAAAGTCATCTTTGGCTTACGTGCATAGATGGACTTAGTATGATTATGACCAGGGATCATTCGGTATAATCATGACCTGTAATATTATAAATGATGTGGTAAAAGTCATCAGTGGTCTGTAATGCATTGATGGACAGTTTTTGGTATGATTATGACCAGGGATTATTCGGTATAGTCATGACCGTTGATGATTTAATGAATATCCTTGGCCCGTAATACGGGGATGATTAGATGATGTGGTTTATTTATTAAGCTGAGTCTCAGCGATAAAAATTGATGAAAATATTTTAAATCATAGAAGATAGTAGATATCATGCTCTACTTGACTCTTCTAATGGATTGCTTATTCCGCTGCAGTTAAACTTGATGTATATTGTATTTTATTAGTTTAACATTGTCGAATACTATTGATAATTTATTCTGCATTATCTTAGTCATAATATTTCTTACTGGGCTAGTTGAGCTCACCCTTTCTTTCACTGTTCTCTTCAGGAAATGAGAATATAGCTGGGACGAGTTGGGGAAAGGAGTGACGGTCCAGATGATAGCATTAGTAGTCCTCACTATTCTGTTAAATAGTGTGACAATAAATGTAATGAGGACTCCTTTGAGTGTGAATATTATCTAGATGACAATATTTCTATTAAAACTCTCAGTTTATGTATTGTCGTATATTACACGACGGTTGTATAATTAAGTTTGTATTTATATTCTGTACCATGTATTTGGCGACTCAAGATGGGTGATGTATACCTATTTTGGGGGCGTCACATCAAGTCTACGCTTAGTTCATGTTCTCTAATGTTTGCGCGATAATTTCGATAAACGTATTCTGCAGGGATTATTTCCTTATTCGCAACTTCTACATTCAAAGAATCTTCTAAACATTCTCGGGGTGTACTAAGTTTACTAGGAAATTCTTCGGATATAAAAGAACAGGTGGCACCCGAATTAAATAATACATAAGAATTTATATTATTGATTGAGATTATACTTGACACCACGTCCTTTGCAGCTACTGCGTCCTGGACGATCATGTTAAAGGTTCGGGCGATAGATCGATTGGGTTGCGCAGGTCCACCAATCATTAACTTGCTTCCTCCTCCCTGGCCTCCGCCAGCTCCACCGCTTCCTTTCTTCGGGCAATCTTTTATCTAGTGCTCTGTTGATCCACAAACAAAACATCCTCTGATCTTCTTTGGCTTTGGGCAATTTGGCAATATGTGCCCCTCTTGGCCGCAATTATAGCATGTGCTCTTTCCTTTCCAACACTCCCCTTGATGACTTCTTCCACACTTGTTACAAGCTTCAGTCCTTTTCTTGAAGTTTCCCTGGTGACTTCCACCTTGATTATTGTTTTTGGTGTTGTTGTTGTTATTTTCCCATTTCCTCTTTCAAGAGTTACTCCCTCCGTTGCTGCTTCCTCCACGATGCTCACTACCAGTGTTCTTATTTTTCTTCTCCTTATGATATAGACTTAAGGCCTCACTGCCACCTTCCGCAATGACTGCCTTCTCTAACAAGGTCGCAAAGGAATCAATCTGGAAGACTGATACTTTATTATACAACCACGGCTTCAATCCTTGCTTGAAGCGTCTCGCCTTCCTTTCCTCATCCCCAACTTGGTGCTCCGCAAATCGCGCTAGTTCATTAAACTTAGCTGCTTATTACGCCACTGTCATATCTCCTTGTTTTAACTCTAGGAACTTCACTTCCATCCTACTCTTCATACTCTTTGGGAAATAGTTCTCGAAGAACAGTGTTGTAAACCTGTCCCATGTTATCGTTCCTTCTCCCGCTCTCTGCTGATTAGGTCCCCACCAATAGTTCACTTCGCCCCTCATCATGTAAAAGGAAAATACTGTCTTCTGGTCTTCACCCAAGCGAGCTATAGTAAAGGCCTTCTCGATCTCCTTGATCCAGGTTTGCGCAACTATCGGTTCAGTAGTTCGTTCAGTAGTTCCCTCGAACTTTGGGGGTCCTACACTCTTAAAATCTTTGAAGGTTATTACTGGGACAACTTGGGGAACGGGTGGTACGGGTTCGTTTCTTCCCCTCAGAGCTTCTCCCAATAAATCTACAAGTCTCTGTATCGGATCTACTTGTCCTCTCTCATCATTAACTGACTCTTCTGGGACAGTTATCCTACGTTTGGGCGGCATTTTCTGCATCACAAAATTTTTTATTTTATTATCTAATTATCATACTTAGATATTTCTCAATTGAAAAGAACTAAAGGTTTATAACACGTTTCTGAAATAATATCATTTATATTCATATGCCAAATGGTTACAATACATGTTCTTTTCTAGCATACTGCTATAAATGATAACACATATCCCCTAGTATTACAAAAGACGGGGACAACACCAGCTTACTACCCCTCTAATACTTTTCAAAAGTTGGGGTTTACCATCATCTCACATCTTACACAAAAGACTGAGATTACAACACATATTAAACAACACATAAATAAAATACTACACTACTGAGCTTTTCCCTCTAGACTCAATCTAACATTCCACGGTCCACGGCGCTCTAATATTCCTTATGTGTAATGTGCACCACTATGTCTCGGTTTATAGTATGTCGGGTCTGTCCTTGCTCAGCTGGGTAGTGATTTACCCCATCAATCAATCTCTCCATGGTCGTGCGTAGAGCATAGCCCATATTGTTCATCTTCCTTCTTTTGCACCGTACCTCATCCTCTAGATCATCCACCCTGTCATTGGCTTCCTCCCACTTCTCCTCGAAGTGAATCCTATCCATCACCTCCATCTCTAACTGAGTACGGAGAGCCTCCTTCTCTGTCCTCTCACTCAAAACCTTCTGCTCCATTTCTTCCAGCTTCCCTGCCAGCTCCACATTCCTAGCCACTGATCGGTGAAACAAGGTTCCCATCTGGATCCCTACCTCCTTACGGTGAGCAATTTCCACCTCCATCTCCTGCATCACTAATTGCCTCTTAAGAGTCTCAGTCTCTAGCTCCTCGAATTTACATCCTAATTCCAGAATCTTCTCTTCATACTCCCCCAACATTCGATCCTCGAAAGTAGCCTCGTCGGAGTCCTCCATAGGTTCAGGCTCCTTCTCCGGATCAGACTCCTCAGGTAGAGGCTCCATCTCCTCCTCATCATCATCATCAACAATAGGGGCCACTACAGATATGAGTTCTGCTATCAATGGTACCTCATATACCATATGGATATCACACGGCTCCTCCTCTACTACTCGGCTAGGTCCTCCCATGTCAGTCATCCGACAATCACCAACATAAGACAAGACAAACAACAACTCCATCAGAATGTTAAATAAACATAAGTTCATTGTATAGAATGAAGTTACATTTCATAACATACTAAGTCTCTCAAGGAAAACTCTACATGAGTTTTATCTCCTTCCTAACTTTTAAGTTTTCCTAAGTTATAATCTAAGGACTCTTGTTCCTAAAGTTTATAACTATAGTTTGATATCAACCTGTGACGCCCCCAAATTCGGACCGCCACTTGGTTACTCGAATTCGGTTCATCACGTTCTCATGTTAATACCATAATAACGAAAATCACACATTCACAACGGAATATCTAATTTAGAATAATATACAATGATTTATTATAATTATTCCCCAAAGTCTCGCAACCTACAGTGCTTAATAGATTATATAATAATATCGAATAAAGACTTATTATATAATCCTACTAAAGCTTAAACATAGTCTGAAAATAGTCTTAATACAATATAAGAGTCTTAAAACATAAAGGAACAAGCTAGTCGGTAGCCTTGCCCTTGCCCTTGTCTTTCCCAGGGACATTTCCCTGTTCCGCCTTAACTGAAAGGTTTTAAATAAGCAAGAATAAGCACAAATTGCCCAACAAGTAATATACAACAAGGGTAACGAGTTTTATAACACGAGTTTGAAATATCGAAGTATCATTTCTAAGATAGTTCAAGGTTTCAGAAAAATATCACGAATAATGAATATCACCAATTCTTGAATCAAATCCTTGGAATAAGAACGATAATTCAATATAAATTAACACACACACACACACACACACACACACACACATATATATATATATATATATATATATATATATATATATATATATGTATATGAATTCAAAGGTTATCAATGTATCCAACTAGATAAACAATTTATACTGAGCAGTCACTAAGGACTATTGAACATCTACTAGAATTACCAATATTAAACTAATAGCCCAAAAGAATCAAGTACTATAGATGATCAGTCTACAATACTCTAAGTTATGCATAACTACACAGTAATATTCACGCGTGTGTTGGGGCTTTCAACAATAAACACTCCCCTTACCATAAGGGTTGTTCAACTCAGTTTTCAAGATTTTCGCACCAGTCAATTGGTTTGGATAGTTTTATAAACATGCATATAGTCTAGCTGAATCAAATGGCATAGACACTTTCACCATATTCAAGAATAATACCAAGTTCAACATGAATAATAGTTTTCTCAAGAGTTTAACATATTAGCTCAAGTGAACGAGAAAGTAATATAACTTGCATTCAAAGAGATAATGTTTGCTTACGGTATCCATTGAATAAAGTAATGCAAGAGTTTAGGATACTTGCTGTAGACACTCGAAATTTCGTTTTCCTGTTACTAACTATGCAGGAGGACAAAAGTGACATTTTCACACTCCAGAGATAACCCTGGAGAACCACAACATCAATTCCAACCCCGAAGATAGCCACAAGGGATCCAGTTTTTCAACCCTGAAGATAACCCCGGGAAATCAGGTTTTAAACCTCGGATATAACCCAGGGAAAGTCAGTTTCAACCTCAGAGATAACCCCGGGGGATCAAGATTAAAGCCTAGAGACAGCCTCAGGAGATCAAGCTAACCTCAGAGATGACCCTGAGGATTGTCAAAGTCAACAGCAAGACAACCTCAGAGATAACCTTGAGAAAAGACTGCTACAACTGCGCGAAAATCGGAGATAACCCCGGGAGGGGCAAAATGATCATTTTACCAACTCAACTTCATTTCAAATCAAATACACTCATTTCAACTAAAATTACTTCAAAGGAAGTCCCACAAGAACCATATCTTAACTTTTGAGCACAAACTACGATAAACAGCTCAACGGACTGCCTGACGGAAACTTGGGAATGCCATTTTGGTCATGGACCCATCTTCCTGGAATCAAAAAAGGTCAAATCATATATCATTGTGTAGCTCTCGGAAAGAGCTTTTCGTAATGATATGGCACGCTTCCATCGGACACCCGGATTGAAAGTTATGAGCGACCGAGCGAACATCGCGTACGTACTTCGACACGGCGGGACCCACACTGCCCGGGCCACCCCGGGCAACCTCTGGTACACCTGTGGCCCAGCAATAGGTACACCTATGGCTCCAACCTCTATAAATAGAGGGCTTGGGGTGGCCATTTTGCAAGAGAAACCGACGGGGAAACCCTGCACAATTCGCTCCGCACTCGACCCATACAGTGTATTTGCCCATTTTAAACACATGTGAGCTCATATATAGCCTCTTTTGTACCCACAAAAGCTAGTGTTTACCCACTCTAAAGATATAGAAGCCTTTTTTAGCAGTCAGCTGTAAGCCTTCTCACATACTTTAGAGTCTTTCTCTTCATCTTTGCATACACCCTTCTACACGTTGAGAGTCGTGTTGCTTGCTTTTGCCCGAACTTCGGTCTGTGGTTTCATCCCAGTCTGTATATATATATATATATATATATATATATATCGACTAACATTATCGAGTTATGCCTCGATTGAGCCTAGACTTCGGTCTGGAGCGTCTACTGCTTATATATATATATATATATATATATATATATATATATATATATATATATATATATATTAACTGTGTGTCGAACTTTGTTCGATGAGCCTAAACTTCGGTTTGGTGCGTTTACTTGCTTTCCTATATATATATACTTATATATATGAACTGTTGTCGAACTCTGTTCGATGAGCCTGGATTTTATATCTGGTGCGTTTACTCTCTTTTGTATATATATACTTATATATATGAACTATGGTCGAACTCTGTTCGATGAGCCTGGATTATATATCCAGTGCGTTTATTCGCTTATATATATATATATATATATATATATATATATATATATATATATATATATATATATATAAATTTCGTCCTGCTTGGAGTTCACTTCGTGGCAGTTGATCGCTTTGTACAGCTTTCTTTACGTTTCATCCCGCCTGGAGTTTCCTTCGTGGCGGTTGACCATATTTATTGCTTTACTTACGTTTTGTTCCGCCTGGAGTTTCCTCCGTGGCGGTTGATAGCTTTTACAGCTTTATTTATATTTCTGATCCCCCATGGAGATGCTTCGTGGTCGGTGATCATGTCTGTATATATATATATTTACAGCTTTTATATATATACCTGCTTACTGCTTTCATACAACTGCAGTATCATGTGAGCCTAGGAATCATGTGATCACAGATCCATCCCATTGGATCTAGATTCGGTTTCCATGATGGACATTTCCAGCTATAAGCAGCTTGTAAATTATTCTGCGGTGTTTGAATTTCCTCAGATGGTTTCCATACCCACGAGGGATTCGGCATCATTTTGTACATTATTTTCGTACGGATGCTTCGCATCTGTCAAATAAAATCAACCAAGCCGATCACTTAATAAAATGGGAGTGTAAAAGGTCTCAATTACTATTGAGCATCAGGGTTTGAAAAACCTCTTTTATAAAACATCACTGCCATATCTTGCTTAAATTTAAATTTTTACATGAAATTCAAACCCTGTGTATATAGGTGCGAACGAGGCCTCGCATTACTTCCAAATAACAGCACATTGCCCCACACAAACACACATTCAGATAACAGTTTCTTGAAAAGAGGCGGTCACCGTGGTAACACGGATGTCGGGGGGTGCCTAACACCTTCCCTCCGCATAACCAAGTCCCCGGACCCAAATAAATCTCGGTTTCACCGACCCGTTTAGCAGTGTCACATCACTGGGTCAATGTGCAAACTTTTTCTCGGTTGTGTTGGTACAACCATTTAAAAAACTAACTGGCGACTCTTATAGTCCAATCGTCGACATTATACATGTCGGACCTTTTTCACTTATTTTTTCAAACAAATCTCACCTAAAATGAGAACACCAAAGAACAAGTAACGGAAAGGGACAATTAAAAATCCCGACGTCGACAGGTGGCGACTCTGCTGGGGACTCCAATAAGAGGACTTAAGCCGCTATTACAATTTTTTCAAAACTATTATCTGCTTGTGTGTGGATGTTGCATTTACATTGGATGAATGTGTACGAATGCATATCTAGTTTACACTTAGTGCTTCGCATCATATCTGCGTATAATGTTAGTGCTTCGCACTATAAACTGCTTGTGATATTAGTGCTTCGCACATGTCATCATTTCTTACGGTGAGACGCGATGTATGTGAATGTATGTTGTGTGGTCCCTCCACCAGGAGGCTGTCCCGTCGATGTTTGATTACTGGACTCGTGAGAAGCCTGATTCTCCGAGGCTCAAAAAAGGCACCACCCAACTTCGCTCCAATTGAAAGACCGGATTAAATTCCCGTCAAGTAGATTGCGATGATTTGGGAACCTTCATGCCAAAAAGTCGCGAGAGTAACCTACGATAGGTCAGCCTCTGATAAACCCAAAACGGAGGAAAGTCTCTTCATGCTCTCATTTCAAATTACACAAATTCATGCCATATATATCTCCATGTAATGAGAAATATGAAAAAATGTGTACACATACATACATGCTACAAACAGCTGACATCCGTTTTGCAGAATAAAAATTCCTAGAATGGACACATCACATAACATGTCATTATACACATCCCCTAAAGACTAAACTATGCGAGTCTTTTGCAGGGAATCAATCGGACCTACCACCCATTCAAAGTCCAAAAAGGCAACAGGCCTACAGTCAATCATGTCATCTTCCGACCAGACTGAACTTAATCCAGTTTCTCGCAAGGAATTTGACGGATTAAGCAAACAAATTGCAGCTTTGGTTGTTCTACTCAAAGAATTACACCAGTCTAATCAGGGTCCCAAAATATCCGTACATGCTGAATCCTCCACACAAGGGGGAACCCAGGTCATTACAATACCTGAACTGCAGTTGGATATGACCAACAAAACTCGTGATGCTGCCCATCCCACTGGAGACCCAGACACTGGTGACCTCAAAAAGAGAGTCCTCCGAATGGAAGAGACCCTTCGTGCTATCAAAGGGACTGGAAATTATGGGAGTGTCACCTATTCAGATCTCTGTATATTCCCAGGGGCTCAATATCCTACCAAATTCAAAGTCCTAGAGTTTGAAAAGTACAATGGAGCAGGCGATCCCTATACGCACCTAAAAGGGTACATTGGCGAACTGGGGTCTTATGCTGAAAATGAAAGCCTCAGAATGCAACTTTTTCAAAAAAGTCTCACTGGAGAAGCTAAAGCTTGGTATGTCCGACTTGACAATGCCAAATTCCATAACTGGGAAGAATTGGCCCACACCTTTCTAAATCAGTACAGTTTTCAGTCACAAATGGCACCGGATCGATATCAAGTGACTAAAGTGAAAAAGAAAAGTACTGAATCTTTTCGAGAATATGCCCAAAGGTGGAGACATCTAGCAGCGCAAGTTATTCCATCAATGACAGAAACTGAGATGGTAATGACTTTACTGATATCCAAGAGGCTCCTTACTATGAGAGGACCCTAGCAGGCATAGGAAAGCCATTCTCAGAAATGATCAAACACGGCGAAATGGCTGAGATGGGCCTAAAGGTAGGCAAGATTAAAGACTTCACTGCCTTGGAAGCAGTCGCCAAGCATATATAGACTGGCAAATATGCAAACGAACCCAAGAATGTACCCGATAAAGGCATTCAAGATGTATCCCTTGTTGTACAAGGGCAAGCTAGGAGAGCAACATACAGTCCCCCCCATTTGGAAAATACAAGACAATCTGCCATCTCAACAACAGGCTACATTCAACCAATGCCCATATAGGAAAAGAAAATTTGAAAGAACGGAAAATCGGGTATTCACTCCACTGGGCGATTCCCTTGAACATATATTGGCGATATTAATGGATCACAAGAAAATTATCGAATTAGCCCCACCTCTAGAACGAGGGAGCAAAAGATACAATCCAAGCCAGAGATGTGCTTACCACTCAAGGTCTCCAGGACACGATACACAGGATTGTTGGTCCTTAAAACATAAGATTCAAAATCTGATCGAAAGTGGCAGTATTGTCGTCGAACAACCTGACCAACAAAATATCAACACTAACCTTCCGTTGCGACATGATACGGAAGAAGTAAACATGATCGGGTCAGGAAGCGCTAAAAGGTATCCAATTCGTAAGTACATACGAAGGATGGAGGAATACCCCCAAAGGCACATAACAAATGTCCTAGAGTGGGAAAACTCGGAGGAGGGTATACCAGTAATGCAAAAATTGGATGCGATCCAGAATCAAGTAAACCTACTGGCTAGGCTGATAGTGCGCCAACATCAGGAAACAAAGCAATTTTTCACTAAACTATCAGAAAGCCAAGAGAAAAAGGACTCCACGGTGAGCCAGCTAAATGAAGAAGATCAAAGCAGGCTGAAAATATAAGAAAAAGGGGATGATAAAATTGCTAGAAGATCTCGCCAGTGGAAGAACCGATCGAGGGAATGCGAATTCTCAAAGATGAAAGATCAAACAACCTCCAAAAGAGTTCAAAAATTCACCCCTCTAAGCAAATCCAATGAAGAAATGCTACACTTTTTGATAAGCGAAGGAAGGATTACTGAGTTGCAGCCTCCTATAAAGCCCAAGATAAAGAGTTATGACTCCACCAAGATATGTCTCTACCATTCTAACTCACTTGGACATACGACTGAAGAATGTTGGTCTTTTTGACATAAAATCCAGGATCTCATTGAAAATGGAGAGCTGGATATAGAATTTCCCATGACCAAAAAAAGGCAAAAAGGAAATAAAAAGCTTAAGATGTCCATTCGAGACAGGCAGTTGAAATGAGGTGAAGGCTATGAACGACAATTCTGCCAGCACACAAGGTGGACTGATCCTAATGTAAGAAATGACAGAAGAGACAAAGGCATCCCCAAAGGAGATTCCCCCGCCAACATCAAACGTCCTATGGTTCCATGATATCAGCCACGTTCCTGATTTTATCACGTTGGATGATGTAGAGGAAATACTAATCCTTTCCAAGGAAGAAAAAGCCAAAAAGGAAAGTTCTTTGCAGGAAATGCAACAACAGTTCGAGGGAGATTTCATGGTTGAATCCTTTAAAACCCATGAAGAAGGCGAAGGAATATATGAAGAAAAAGGTGGTGAGATTGTCGGGGAATCCAACCCATTATAGAATCCAGAGTTCATCCCTTTTTGCGATGCGTCCATTTCAAGTGTCCCTGAGGACTATACTAAATCAGGAAGCGATCAAGTTATGGCCACAAGCGAAGACATTCAGAATCCAGGGGTAACCTCTATCACGAGCTCTGAAGGCAACCAAATCACTGACAACTGGACTATCACGCCTCAACTAGCTAAGAAGATGTAGATCCAGGGGATAAAGTTACGAGTTCCAGAAAATGTTGGAACGGTATCACTTTCTTCGTAGTATGCCTTTTATTTCCATGAATGTGAATAAATAAACAAAACAAAAAACATCTCTACACTCTTCTTACCACTCACCCCTTTGAACCTTTTCAAACTAAAGCCTGAACTACGAAAGACCTGATCTCTTCTTTAATAGGAGTACGTAGGCAGACATCAATGGTGCGGTCAAACCAAACAAAAACCCAAACAAACACTTCTCAAACAGATACACCCCAGACGATGATTGCCCAGACGTAATGGTCATCATTCGGGAGAAGGAAGTTGATGATAGCCCCTCCATTACTGTAGTCCACCAAGACTTTTCCCTCGACAATTGGAGCAGCACTCCTTGCATTTGCCGACGAGGGTAAAAAGGGAAGAAACTCTCTCTGCCTTGTAGATAGCAATAACTGCTTACTTTTTTTGTATAGTATTAGCAGTTACTTTTTTCATTACATGCTAACACTTTGTGTGACTAAACAGCTTCATATATACTAAGTGAAAGCATATTTTATTTCAGGACTCTGAATTTAGATGTGCATGTACTTGCTGATGAGGTGCCTATTCTCCACAAGGATTGTAACTTTGATGTAAAGTCGGACTCAGACTTGATGGAAATACAAGAGGACTATGAGATACCTCAGGAGATCAAAGAATGGGTCGAAGACAAACCCAAGCCAAATCATGATCAAACAACCTTTTTCATACCTCAGAACCTTAGAAAACCCCAAATAAATTTAGATTGGTACGGACCTCACTCCAAACCAAAGGAATCACATAGGTACTCTATTGACCCTATTCTAGGATGTGTTTGCATGGTCTCACTAAGACATGGTCTTTTTATCCACTGACATTGTCATTCATCGCATTCCCATCAAAGGGGAATTCAAGCCAGTCAGGCAGAAGCTCAGGCGATTAAAACTTGAGTAGAGGTTACAAGTTAAAGAGGAAATTATGAAACAATTTTAAGCTGGGCATCATCATGGTGTCAACATACCCTGAATGGCTATTCGACATAGTCCCCGTGCCGAAACCCGGTGGAGATGTGCGATTTTACGTGGATTACAGCGATCTGAACAAAGCTTGTCTCAAAGATAGCTTTCGTCCCATTCATCCACATACTCATTGACAATACGACATGTACTCCTTTGCTGATTGCTTTGCAAGGTACCATCAAATCATGGTTGCTGAGGAAGATCGTGAGAAAAGTGTTTTCATCACTCCTTGGAGAATCTTTTGCTAGCAGACGATTGTCCTTCGGCCTCATCAATGTCGGAGCTACCTATCAGTGAGCCGTATGGCTCTTTTCCACGATCTAATGCATAAAAAGAAAAAAAAGAAAGAAAAAAGAAAAAGAAAAAAAATCTCTCTTCAACAGGTTCTACAGTTGTTATCTTACCATCGGCAGGTTCTACAGATGGTTTTGGAGTTCGAAGAAATCTCCTTTCTACACATTCCTCGTAATAGGAATGACTTTACAGACGCGTTAGCAACTTTGGCCTCCTTAATTCACATACATGACAAGGAAGACATGTCAACCCTCACATTTGCACAACAAAAGGCTCCAGCCTATGAAAGTTACATTGAAGAAGTATCAGATGACCTACCTCCCATCTAGCATCCTTGGAATCGACACATCAAGGAGTACTTACGAGATGGATCTATACCCGCTGAGGCGAGCCCGACTAAGAAAAGGCGGATCCATTGACTTGCTATAAAATTCTACTTGAGCAGAGATGCACTCTACAAAAAGAATGCAGGACGAGGTCTCCTCAAATATCTGGATGAGGACCAAGATCAGAGGTTCATATCCACGGGGGAGTATGTGGCCCATAAATGAGCGGCCTTCTACTTGTAAAGAAGATCCTACAATGGAAAAGCCCGACTACGACAGTTCAAACAACACGACTTGGTTTTAAAAAAAGATCGTTGACAACCAAGCCCAGTCTAAAGGAAAATTCTCCCCAAACTGGGAAGACCTGTTTATTGTCAAGGAGGCATTGACAGGAGGCGTTCTCAGATTACAGGAAATGGAGGACAATGAATGTCCACGACGCATCAATTCAGACATCGTGAAATGGTACTATGTCTGAGGTTATCATTAAGCGAATATCCTGGTTTTTGATCATCAGATCACCTGTCATTTCAGGTTTTTTAACCCTCACTACATACCGCCTTTCCTTTTTACCCAATCACCGCTCAGGGAAACATCCTTTCAAGCCAGCAGCATGGCTTCACTGCGATCATACCACTTAGGTCATCCCACCGCGAATTGTACCTCTTACGTTTGCAGTTTGGCTACCCATACATGGGATCAAACTTCTCACACCTTCAGTTTATCCTCAACCTAGGATCAAATTTTCTCTTCCCCGCAATCTGACCTACTCATGGGATCACACTTTTCAACTCGCCCTGAGAGTGAACTACGCCGACCTGATCTCCCCAATACACGGGAAGACGTAGGCATCCATGTTATATGGTCCGGTTTCACCACAGAAAAACAAAAACAAACATACTCCTATCTACAACCACATACAGAAACAAGTCCCAAGACACCAAAGATGGTAGGGAATACACATAGATCGACAATCCATTCTGAAAATCCTGAGACATCTCACTGTCCATCCATCAAGGAGGAGTTCAGAATACATCCAGATCACAAAGTCTTGAAGAAACAAGCAAATATCAAGCAAGTAACAAGGCACAACTAAAAGGGAAGTGAATCAACATATATTTCCCTGCCATATATAATGTTGTTTGATATATACAATGTGTACTGTACATGACAAAATGGCTAAGCTAGTCTGTGCAGGAAAATACTAAGCCCATCTACAAATCAGTATTTATACGGGCTATCAAGTCCAACATGGATTCCCTCTCAAAATAAGGAGGTAACGATGTGATCTCCTGTCCAAGGGTTTCTACACGAGCCAACAGATCCACCACTAACTACATGCAATATATCGGTTAGATATAGCGTCATCCCGCTCAGCAACAACGATATCCCTATGAGTTAGAGCATCATCTCTTTAACAAAGCGACATCTCTATCAGAAAGAGCTGTCAACATCAAAGCCCACATCCACTACCCGTTCACCAGATGGTACAGAAGTAAAAGCCTCTTGCGATCTCGACGACTTATCACCTCATCTGTCAAAACAACTATCCCAGACAACAAGCTAGGCTAGGGCAATTTCAAATTTGGCGACAACCGGATATTGGGTCCCTTACAATAAGATTGGGGCAATCTCAGAAGCAGCGACAACTCAACACTGGGCATTTATCAACCATCCTAAAGTGGAAAATGCACCAGTTAGCGCCATCAGTATGGTCCATCATCATCTCAATGGCGATTCAGATATTATTCACTCGCAATGAATCCTCAACGACAACATACGAAAGGACTAGAACATTTTCCAATTCCCATAAAGGGAAGGAGGTACAGCGAGATAAATCCTCATCATCAAATGTGCCAACCAGCGTTAAGTCCTCATCAGTTGAGGCCTCTACAGCGAAGTTCAAATCTGAGCAGCAAAAGAACGATTTGCACACTCCAGCGATGTCAGTGGCATTCAAGTCATCAGTTCAACCGGGTTGTGAATCAAACGCTCAAGAAAATGGGGCACCTACCCCCAACAACGAAAGAAAATTCTAAATCACCTCAGAAAGGGTGAGCGAAGGTATCCGAAGATCCGGTATTCTAAACCATTGGCATCAATTCAGGGTAACATCAAAATAGTCCAGCGATGAAAGCTTCGTATACCACTGTTTGAGTGCGAGCCGAAATAGTGTGGCGATCAGCAGGGTAGGCATCATTGCAAACTACCAGCGAATACGTCAGGAGGGTCTGGTGATTTTTAGAACGTCATCCCCATCAGAGATGTGGAAAACATCTCAACTTATCTTCATCAAACAAGCATCAGCGATTAAATAACAAACCATTGGAGTCAACACCAACATATGCATCAGCGATGATCGGTAAAGGTAAAGCAATTAGCGAATACATTTTAACATTCATCATAACATTCATTACATTACGATTTGCGATTTTGCGATATGCAATATGCAATTTACGATGCGATATACAAAATGTGATGTACGAATTGCGATGTGCAATTTGGCCAAATGTTAAAAGCGAAGTGTGAAATGCGATGTGCCATTTACGAACTGCGATTTGCAAAAACATTTTCACGTTCATCATAAACATTCACTACATTGCGATTTGCATCATTGAAAATACCTTGTCATGTTTCAAGTGTCTACTAATCTTTATCATGTCCATTCCATTGCATTGCATGAACATGATAAAGAGGGGCATCTGTAGACACTCAAAATTTCGTTTTCCTGTTACTAACTATGCAGGAGGAGAAAAGCGACTTTTTCACACTCCAGAGATAACCCTGGAGGACCACAACATCAATTCCAACTCCAAAGATAGCCACAAGAGATCCAGTTTTTTAACCCCGATGATAACCCCGGGAAATCAGATATTAAACCTCAGATATAACCCAGGGAAAGTCGGTTTCAACCTCGAAGATAACCCCGGGGGATCAAGATCAAAGCCTAGAGACAGCCCCAGGAGATCAAGCCAACCTCAGAGATGACCCTAAGGATAGCCAAAGTCAACAACAGGCCAACCTCAGAGATAACCTTGAGAAAAGACTGCTACAACTGCGCAAAAATTGGAGATAACCACAGGAATGGCAAAATGGTTATTTTGCCAACTCAACTTCACTTCAAATCAAATACACTCATTTCAACTCAAATTATTTCAAAGGAAGTCCCACAAGAACCATATCTTAACTTCCGAGCACAAACTACGTAAAACGGCTCAACGGACTGCTCGACGAAAACCCGAGAATGCCATTTCGGTCATGGACCCATCTTCCTGGAATCAAAAAAGGTCAAATCATATATCATTGTGTAGCTATTGGAAAGAGCTTTTCGGAATGATATGGCACGCTTCCATCAGACTCCCAGATTGAAAGATATGAGCGACCGAGCGAACAGCACGTACGTACTTCGACACGGCGGGACCCACACTGCCCGGGGCACCCCGGCCAGCCTCTGGTACACCTGCAGCCCAGCAGCAGATACACCTGCGGCTCCAACCTCTATAAATAGAGGGCTTGGGGTGGCCATTTTGTAAGAGAAACCGACGGGGAAACCCTGCACAATTTGCTCCGCACTCGACTCATACAGTGTATTTGCCCATTTTAAACACATGTGAGCTCATATATAGCCTCTTTTGTACCCACAAAAGCCTGTGTTTACCCACTCTAAAGATATAGAAGCCTTTTTTAGCAGTCAGCTGTAAGCCTTCTGACATACTTTAGAGTCTTTCTCTTCATCTTTGCACACACCCTTCTACACATTGAGAGTCGTGTTGCTTGCTTTTGCCCTGACTTCGGTCCGTGGTTTCATTCCAGTCTGTATATATATATATATATATATATATATATATATATATATATATATATATATGAACTGTGGTCGAACTCTGTTCGATGAGCCTTGATTTTATATCCGGTGCGTTTACTCGCTTTTATATATATATATATATATATATATATATTATATATATGAACTGTGGTCGAACTCTATTCTATGAGCCTAGATTTTATATCTGGTGCGTTTATTCGCTTTTATATATATATATATATATATATATATATATATATATATATATATATATATATTTCGTCTTTCCTGGAGTTCACTTTGTGGCAGTTGATCGCTTTGTACAGCTTTCTTTACGTTTCATCCCGCCTGGAGTTTCCTTCGTGGCGGTTGACCGTATTTATTGCTTTACTTACGTTTTGTCCCGCCTGGAGTTTCCTCCTTGGCGGTTGATAGCTTTTACAGCTTTATTTATATTTCTTATCCCCCATGGAGATGCTTCGTGGTTGGTGATCATGTCTGTATATATATATTTATAGATTTTATATATATACCTGCTTACTGCTGTCATACAAACTGTAGTATCATGTGAGCCTAGAAATCATGTGATCACAGATCTATCCCATTGGATCTAGATTCGGTTCCCATGATGGACATTTCCAGCTGTAAGCAGCTTGTAAATTATTTTGTGGTGTCTGAATTTCCTCAGATGGTTTCCATACCCACGAGGGAGTCGGCATCATTTTGTATATTATTTTTGTACGAATGCTTCGCATCTGTCAAATAAAAACAACCAAGCCGATCACTTAATAAAATGAGACTGTAAAAGGTCTCAATTACTATTGAGCATCAGGGTTTGAAAAATCTCTTTTATAAAACATCACCGCCATATCTTGCTTAAAATTGAATTTTTACATAAAATTCAAATCCTGTGTATATAGGTGCGAATGAGGCATCGCACTACTTCCAAATAACAGCACATTGCCCCACACACACACACACATTCAGATAACAGTTTCTTGAAAAGAGGCGGTCACCGTGGTAACACGCATGTCGGGGGATGCCTAACACCTTCCCTCCGCATAACCAAGTCCCCAGACCCAAATGAATCTCGGTTTCACCGACCCGTTTAGCAGTGTCACATCTCTGGGTCAATGTGCAAACCTTTTCTCGATTGTGTTGGTACAACCATTTAAAAAACCAATTGGCGACTCTTATAGTCCAATCGTCGACATTATACATGTCGGACCTTTTTCACTTGTTTTTTCAAACAAAGCTCACCTAAAATGAGAACACCAAAGAACAAGTAACGGAAAGGGACAATTAAAAATCCCGACGTCGACACTTGCACAATGTAAAGGATAGTTCAGATACTTGCCTTAAGCATAGTCTATCCACATAATTTAACCAACACTTTTGAATCCTATTACAGTGTATTATATGTATAGGATGCCCATTAGTTATATAAACTCATATAGGTAAGCTCAACATACACATAAACGTCTAACTTAGTTGTAACTTCATACACATCACCTATCTTATATTCTCATAGTATAAATCAGTTTGTAGACATCATAAATTCAAACAACGTATCATTGCTTTATATCTTGTAAACATTCTTTTGGACTTAACATTTGAAAATCATAATTAACATTCATCTCTATCATATCATGCTTCTTAACACATTACATAGCATATTGGTCATGTATTACAAGTTAAAGTAATCATATAAGCATGCTTCGAATTTCAGATCAAAACAGAAACTATGCTAGACTGCAGGATGGCGTAGCTGCGCCTTGTCTAGGCTTAGGGACGGCGCAGCTATGCCCTGTCTAGGCTTAGGGACGTCCCCTATCCAGACCAAGGTTGAGCTTTGTACCTCCTATTTTCAGTCCCACTCTAACATACCACTACACTTATACTTTAACATATGTGCACGTTAGAAGCTTTCACATAGCACATGACCATTCTTGAGTTCATTCTTTACAAGTTTTAGCTTACAACTTACATGGTATTAGAGCATAACAAGATCAAGTGGTTACCATATCTTATAAATTGGCTAGATGACCATATAGATATATCACAATCTGTTAATACAAATGCTTATAGTATTCATATTGTTTGTTCACAACTATCATTGTTTAACACTTCGAATCATGCTTTAAACTCATGTTTGGTTTAGTTATCATCATGTTTAATAAATATGGATCATGTCTAGGGATATTATAGTCATAACATGATATCTTAACCCTTTAGAATCTAGATAACCATGTGATGCAACTAGATTTTGAAAATATGTTCAAGTTTGCCTTTGAAACCATTTTAGACTTGAACTATGCAATCTAACACATACAAGATAACTTCAAAGATCTAAATATATGTAGTCAAGTCATGTTAACATGCTCGCGAGATCAGAATGTATATCATGTAGTAGTCATGCATGTTAGCTTTAACATATCAAGCTTTCTTGAAAACTTCTCTAACACAAGGTCTAACAAGTTTGGTCATGAATATAGTACAAAGAATCATACATCATGCATTTCTAAACCATACCTATATGCTTGCAAAGTCAGTATATAAACATGGCATACATACATATCAAGTTCCTTTCTAAAGTCTTAAATCCATTTTAAACTATACACTTTCGTTAATCATGTATGCTAGTCTAAACATGCTCACATTAGGTTAATATACTTATATACACCCATTACACATGCTTGTATGCTAGTTTAAGCCATACTAGTTGATCATCACTTAGTAGGTTTTAAAGTAGAAGGCTCAACTGAATTCAGAGGCCAGCACAGCTGCGCTGTACCCTAGTACAATTAGGGCGCAGCTGTGCCATGTCTGGTTCAGGAGCAGAAACAGATTCTGTTTTTACAAGATAGCAACCAACTTGATTCTTATCATTTTGAATTTGTACCAAACCACCCTTAAAGAGTTCATACATGTAAGTATACTTCTTAAACACATTATAGTATGTTAATTCATCTTGATTAACATAGAAATTCAAGTAATTCCAAGAATCAAACAAGACCCATCTCAAGAACATGATTAGAAATTATACCTTCTTAAGCTTAAATTGGACTCATCACACACTGAATAGGATTCTACAATGCTCAGCAACTTAGAACTCTCCAACTTATACTTCTCAGACAACTTTTAGCAACACAAAAACTAAAAAATCAAGCTTCTATTTATAAAGGAAATATGGACTGGACATTTTTTTACACAATGTTGGAGTCCATGGTGTAATGGAAGGGAATAGAGGTTATTAAGGAGTTGTTTAACAACCCAATACCAGCCCTCTTGCTAGCCATGATCGCCTATGATTTAGCAGCTTGAAAGTTACGTAACTTAGTTTAGGTCACTGTTCATTGTACCTCGTGACACTCAATTTGGGACAAGAGAGAAAAATATCAGCATTTGGTCATGTAAAGCTTAGTTTGGTTCTTTTAATTCCCATAATGTAATATTAAGGTACAATTGTTACCATATTAGGAATTAAAAGATAAATTTTATACTCACATCATATAATCCATGTACATTAACTGCACGCAATAAAATATCGCAGTTAGGCATTATTGTCCGGGTATCTCCCATAATTATTTTTACTACTCTCATAACCATAATATAACATTAGTTAATATTAATGTTTATCTAAACATTGAATTCCTTTCTCAGTTTCTAGAATACCCAGATAATTAATCATTTATGCATTACAACTTCATATGATATCATTGTACTACTTGGTACCTCATGTCATTAAAATATACTCCTATCATATGATTTTTATTAATGTCACACATATAACATTAATGTTCCAATTCCGTGATACATTAGAAATTAACCATCTTCAACTGATCACTGGCACAGCTGCGCTAGTTTGTACTGCTGGGAGGGAGCAGCTGCCCCGTAACCTGGCAGTGCCAAATTAGCTTAGCTTCAAGCCAGTTTCAACATCCATCTCCATAATATTTTTTTACATCATAAATTAACTATCATACTGGTTTACGAGCGTATTCCTTATGTGAAATTTATCAATATTCTTTAATAATAATGAACAATTAATATAGATTAATTGTTTTCTTAACAACTCTTTCGTTAATTAATATAATCACAACTATTTCTCATCACGGTGCCACACAAGGCATTTCAACGAGTTTGTTACAACTCCACATTAATCACTTTAATATAATTGAGTTAACTCGCCTCATAACACGAAATCATTTATATTCAAATAAATATTTATTTCCATTAATATATTCACAAGTCATATAAATTCTCGGGTATTACAGACGATGTCTAGAAATTTTTGTCGAGAAAAGGGGTTTGGTCACCTAATTGTGCGCCAATAGGGAGAAATCTTTATCGGAAAGCCCCATCTTTCCTGAGAATGATCTCGTTATTAAATATTATGAGTTATAATATTAATGATGAATAAGTTTGTGTTAATTAAAGATGATATTGATATTTCCATTGTGTTGGGATTATTAGTGTTAGTGAAAATCAACATTTATTTCGATAATAATTAATTTCTGGAGGTTATATTGACCAATCGGGTAATTAATCGGATAAATGAGAAATTAATTTCTATTAGTTCACATGCATATAACTATTTGTTCACATGAATTGAACTATTGATTCACATGCATGTACTATTACGGGAGGTGGTGCAAGTTTGATTATACTTTTAGGACTAAATTAAAAATAGAGGAAAAGATGAAGGTACTATACTGTAATAATTCGAGCCCCAAAACGTGCAATTATCGAAACTATATTTTCTTATAAATAGAAGCTCATTATTCTTTCATTCTCATCAATTCACTAAGACTCACATGAGCAATTATAGAGAGAGAAGTTATAGAGAGAGAAGATATAGAGAGAAAGAAGAAGAGTAGTCTGCTACATCACTGTTCCAGTATCTAGTCTTCTTCTAAGGTAAGGGATATTATTTTTGTTAAGTATTCATAAGAAATAATATTATCTTCCATACTCTGTAGTATGTGACAAATATTATTTCGTTTCGTATTCCTAATTCTACACTCATTATGTTAAAGTATTGCTTCTATACTCCGTGAAATTTGTAGAATATCCTTGACATTTGTGCTTCATCCAGTATCTTTTCATGAAAATATTATTCTTAGTATTCTTGATAATTATTGATCTTTTCATGCTGGAATACTATTCATGGGGTACTATTCACGAGCACTATTCATAAAGTACTATTCTCAGGTACTATTCGTAGATACTATTCATAAAGTACTATTTATGGGATACTATTCACTCGGGTACTATTCACCCGGGATACTATTCAAGATAAAAATTGATTTCTCTACTGTCCAAATCATTTTTGATATAGTATTATTCTTGAATTTTACTCCACAAAGCAGTATCATGTTGGCAATTTGAACGTTATTAAATTTTGGATAAATTAAATTATAAATCTTTAAAAATTTATCATTTGCTTTCTTTTAATTGAATTCTTATATCATTGTCTTCATCCTCATGCTTATATTGTGACGAAAGTCATCTTTGGGTTACATGCATAGATGGACTATTGATTGGTATGATTATGACTGGGGATCATTCGGTATAATCATGACCCGTAATGTTATAAATGATGTGGTAAAAGTCCTCATTGGCCCGTAGTGCATTGATGGACAGTTGCTGGTATGATCATGACCATTGGTGAAAACACGAATATCCTTGGCCCGTAGTGCATGAATAATTTATGGTTGTGATACTATTTATTAAGTTGAGTCTCAGTGATAAAATTGTTGATAAACTTTTTAAATCATAGATGATAGTAGATATCATGCTCTACTTGACTCTTTTAATGGATTGATTGTTCCACTGCAGTTAAACTTGTTGTTTATTAGTTTAACACTGTTGAAGGCTAACGATAATTTATTCTGCATTATCTTAGTCATAATATTTCTTACTAGGCTAGTTGAGCTCACTCTTTTGCTTTCATTGTTCTCTTCAGGAAATGAGAACGTAGTCGGGACTAGTCGGAGAATGGAGTGACGGTCCGAGATGGTGGCTGTAGTAGTCTTCACTATTTTATAAAATAGTGTGATAATAATTGTAATGAGGGCTCCATTTGAGTTTGAATAATGTCTACTAGACAATATTCGTGCAAAAACTCTTAGCTCATGTTGTCTAATTAAGTTTGTATTTTTATTTTGTACTATGTATTTGGTGACTCAGAATGAGTGATGTATACCTATTTTGAGGGCGTCACATTTGGTATCAAAGCTTAGGGATATGATCCTTGACTAAGATATGAGACTAGAACTAGGGGGGAGAGACGAGTAAATCCTTCGCTAGTATGACCTACCTAAGCTTATTTGTTATTTTATTGGTCGTCCAGAGTATAGGGATAATATGTGGCATGTCAATTAACCATTGTTTTGTGGCAGTGTTTGAAAATGGCATCTGAAAATGTTAAGATAAGCAATGAAGCACATGAGACCGTTGAGTCACCAACGATCAATAACCAGGATAATGTGCATCAGGAAGGTAATAATCCTTAGGGAAACAACACCACCAAACAGATGATGAATGATGGGATATTCAGAGGTTTTATGCAATTCATGCAACATCAGGCGAGAGAGACTTCTGTTAAAAATGCAGGTGGAAACACCGAAAACTCTCGGATGGTCACCACTAATGTGACAACCCGTGAATTTTGAATATTTTTTTTTAATTTTTATTTATTGATTTAAGGTTCAATATTAGAACCTAGACAGAAAATAAGTGTATGCGTTTGATATTTTTGAGATGGAATTTTGAGGATTTCAAAATTCTGTGTAGGATTTAGGCGAATTATTCAGGGTTAAGGGAATAAGCATTTATGTTCTGTGTATATGGTAATATATGTGTGCATGATGTGGTTAACGGTCAAGGGTTGACCAGATAAATGATATCTGTGACAAACCCTAGGTAAATATTTAGAACGTCCACGTTCAGTTAAAAAATTTTTGCGATCTATAAGAAAACCCTAGAAACCGGTTCTGAAACCCTAAGTTCAGTTCCGGGGATTTTTAAAACCCTAATATATAATTTTGACTCTAATTGCTTAATTAGCGAGTTTAATTAGGAAATATTAATCCTAATTAGCAATATTTAAATTTTGATTAAGGAATTTTAATATAATTAGAAAATTCTAATTATAATTTAGAAATATTAATTTTCTATTTTTGAACATCTAATTTGGAAATTTTAGAATTTATTTTCAAAATCTAAGGGTTTTAACCCTAAATCCTAAACCCTAAAGGGTTTAAACCATAAACCCTAAGGGTTAGGGCAAATGATAAAAATGCCTTTAAAATTAAATGCGAAATGTCTAAAATACCATTTCTTAATGATTAAGTAAAAGACTTGCCAAATCTTGTTGACTTATCCATTTAGATATTGGCATGTGTTAAATATCTTACCATATTTGATCTTTGGTGCCACCTTGCAACACTACATTCATTGAATCCAAAAAATCAAAGATATTATATAGATTAAAGGAGAGAAAACGCTCACTTTTATTTCATTTTTTCTCCTAAGCTCTTCTCTCTCTAAATCCGAAATTATAGAGTGAGAGGGAGTGTAAAACAAAGTCAAGATCATTTATTAACAAGCCAAGATCAGATCATCAAGGATCAGTTCTTGAATCAAAGCTCAAAGAAGGTATAAACCATTATCCTAGAAATCCTTTGATCTTATGTTGTTTAATGTTAGTTGTTGGTTAAATATGTGTTATAGGGTGTCATTTTATGATCTGGGTTGCTAAAACTTAGATCCATATCATTTTGATGCTCGAAATTGAAGATTTCTTAAATCTGGAAAAGTTAGAAATTTGTGATCTGACAGTCATATGTCAGGGCTTTTAGATCGGTGTATGTTAGGTTTTATGTGTGTTTTATGTTATGAACTTGTAGTATGACATGAAGGCTTTAATTGGGAACTGGAATCAAGGTCATATCCTATCCAGATTTCATGTAAGAAGGGGTCAAACCTCGTTGACCGTTCATGGAGACTGGGTTTCTGGGCAACCCAGAAACCCAGATCTCGCCTGACAATATTTTTTATGCCTTAGATCTTGCAGTATGCTAGTGTTTTGGCTATGTTGTTGATTGAAGGTTGTAGACTGGTATGTGAACTACAAAGTTATGCTATTAGATCACCCAGATCTGTACCAGGATCGTAGCAATGCATGGTCAAACCATCGTTGACCAACTGACTGGTTGAAGATTTCTGGGAAACCCAGATCTTCAAGAACCGTGTCCTGATCCCTAGTTTGACTAGCCTTGATCTCCTTGTTATGATGATAATATGATGATCTGTTGTTATGTAATTGTTCCCTGGTATCAGGACTACGAGATAGAGCCTCTAGATCACACAAACCGAGTCCAGAACGTTATGATTTTAAACTGCATAGTAGGTGTCTTGGCTGTTCTTCATTTCTGGGAAACCCAGAAAATGAAGAACAAGCCTGACAAGCTTTTTAAAGACCCAGATCTCTCTGTTTTGGTATAGAATTGCCATGTTATTTGTTTAGGGTTGTAGTATTGCATCAATACTATAATCTGAACACCTAATCGAACCCAGATACCTCAGGATCCAAGAGTTATAGCCGGTCAAACCTACCAACTTGAACACTGTCATGGTTTTCTGTGCAGCTCAAGAACATGCTCAAGAACACCTATAGCGACGGGTCTGTCGCTATAGGGCCCTTTAGTGACAGTTTTATTTTCTATTTTTTGGAAATTATTTAAAAATTGATAAAAATGATTTTTAATTATCAAAAATACTAAATAAATTTCGAAAAATTATTTTAAAATCTGAAAAATAGTTTTAATTATTTTGAGTATATTTCATAAATATTTAATATTTTTGGAATATAAATGATATTTACATTATTTAATTATTATATTAAGTAAATTATTTAAAAATAATTTTAATTCATGAAAAATTATATTATGGTGTTAGAAAATATTTAAAGATATTTTCAGTGACTTTTAATATTTTGTGATGAAATTCATTAATAAATAAATATTAATGATAATTAGTTTATTTAATAAGTATATTAAATAAATTATGAAAAAATAGAATTAATGATTTAAAAATCATATAAAAATGATTTAAGTGTTATAAAAATATTTTAAGTTATAAAATATAACTTTTGATATTTTGTCATAAAAATATTAATATTTTAATATTAATAATAAATATCGAATAATGAATTTAATTGTTTAAAAATCATATAAAGGTGATTTTAAGGTATTAAAAATACTTTGTGATATTATAAAAATATTATAATATTATGTGATGATTTTTATTAATATTTGATATTAAATAAATATTAATGATAAAGGAATTATGTGGTATTTAATTCATTTAAATACAAGTTTAATGATTAAAAAATTAAAATAAATGATAATAATTATGTGAAAATTATTATGAGACATAGAAAAATATTTTGACTGTTATTAAAATTATCTGAGATAATTGTTAAGTGTTTCACCAGAGTTTAATTGAACTTAAACTCAAAATTTTGTCCGGCTAGACCGTCGGGACGTTAGAATTTTGTCGGAATCAAGATAGACTGCAATAGTTTGACTTGATACCGAGTCTTATGTGTGCTATAGACTGATAGGAGTATGTGTTATGTGTTCAAGTTATTCTGTGTGTGTATATATATATATATATATATATATATAGTACTATATTGTGATGATATTATTCTAATATTGGAGATCTATATTACTAATATTAGGTCTTCGGATAAAGCGATATAAATTGCGTAGCGGTAATCAACGGTTCAGGCAAGTTTGTTTTTACTTAACTCTACTTAGAGTGTTTCATTCGAATAAGCTTATGATTAATCATTGCAGGTTGCCATGAATTGTACTCTGTACATATTGCATGTATAAGTCAGGTATGAAAGGCTGATCACCTTCATTACCAGTTGGTCTAGATATATTTGTTCATGTTTAATACTTGTTTAGTCAAAAGTTTGTTCCTGCTAGTTCACAATTATATTGTTAAATTATAGCCAGCTTATTATTCAGACTCTTTCAATCATGATATGTCTTAATAAATTTAAACTTGCTGGGCAACTTTCATGCTCACCCTTGCTATATCATGATTTAACATTGCAAATTAAGGCGAAAACGTCGGATACAGGAAAAGGATAATGCTAAGTTCAGCTTGGGATAAAATGTGCAGCTAATTTGTAATAGAATAGTTGAATAAATATGTTATATGTCTGATAGTTTATGAATTGTGTATAAGTTAAGGTTACTCGATTTTGGGAAAATAATGTGTACGTTTATTGTATAAACAATTTATGTTTATATCTTCCGTAAATAGTGATAGAATGATTGTACCGGATCCGCGGTGATTTGGGACCCGGATTTGGGGCTCTCACAACTAAGCAGTTCAAGGAGTTGAGACCACCTGAGTTTTGGGAGAACCAAAATCACTTAAGGCGGAGACGTGGATAAAGCAGATCACCAAGATATTTGATATCTTGGGATGCTCCAAAGAGCAAAAGGTTCCCTTTGACCGTGTCGCAGTACGAAGCTAAGTTTTTTGAGTTGTCCAGGTTTGCGTCCCATTTGGTTGATAATGAGGAGAGAATGACGCGAATGTTTCTGTGAGGTTTGAAACCTGAAATACGTCAATATCTCATTTCTCACAAACTGTGTTGGTATTCAGATGTTGTAAATAGGGCTCAGTTATTAGAACGTGATAATGAGTCAACCCAACCAAGAGAGAGCAGCCGACAAAATGGTAATACCAGTGGTAGCAGTCATCGAAGCGGTGACAACAAACGTGGAGGTACTCAATATGCCAGAAATGGTAACCACTTCGGTGGTAATCATGGCCAAGGCAATAAAAGTATAAATTTCAAGAAGAGGAGATTTAATAATGATGGAAGGAAGTCATCACCAACAGCTGTTGTTAAAGAAGGAGAACGATCATCGATCGTATGCTATAAATGCGGAGGGGAGGGACACATCAGTGCAAACTGTATGCAGCAGTCCAAAACATGTTACAATTATGGAAGAGAAGGTCACGTAGCTCGATTTTGTCGTGCAGTAAAGCCAAGTCCAGCTGAGATGGAGGCACCAAAGGCCGTCCCATAAAAGTTAAAGCCTGTAGTTCAAGGGAGAACGATTTTTGTAACCTCCCAAAAAGTGAGAAACCCGAACGAGGTCATCACGGGTAAGCTAATCATAAACTCTAGCGAATTCTATACCTTATTTAATATCGGTTCTATTCATTCTTTTATTTTTCCTACTTGCGCTCAACGTTTAAATTTAACTCCGGAGAAATTAGACTTTGACTTATCTGTTGAAACTCCGTTGGGAGAAACCTTCATTACATCCACTGTTTATAAGTTTAGTTTGGTTCAAATCGGTACCCTCACATTACCTGTCGATCTTATTTCCTTAAAAATACTTGCATTTGATGTAATTTTAGAGATTGATTGGTTAACTATTCATCATGCAAAAATTAATTATTTTCGTAAGGTTATTAGCTTTCATATTCCTAACCAACCTATTATGCGAATTCAAGCAACCAAACCATTAAAGTCAATCACTGTCATATCAAGTCACAAAGCTATTCGTTTATTGAAAATGGATGTCAAGCTTTCTTAGCCCATGTCACGGATTTAAATAAAAATACATCAGATTTGAATGATATTTCTATTGTTAATAAATTTCCTGACGTATTCCTTGAAGAACTTCATGGCCTACCCCTAGAGCGTGAAATTAAATTTTGTATCGATCTTGAACCTGGTACAAAATCCATTTCCAAAGCCCCATATCGAATGGCTCCTATTAAACTTCAGGATTTAAAAACCTAAGTATAGGAATTGTTAGACATCGGTTTCATTCGTCCTAGTACGTCTCTTTAGGGTGCTCCTGTTCTATTTGTGAAGAAGAAAGATATAAGTACGAGACTTTGTATTGATTATCGGGAGTTGAATCATGTCACCATCAAAAATAGGTACCCATTGCCTCGCATTGATGACCTTTTTGACCAATTGCAAGGCGTCAAATTCTTTTCAAAGATCGATCTTCGTTCTGGATATCATCAGTTGAAGATTAAAACTGATGACACTCCAAAGACTACTTTCAGAACTCGGTACGGGCATTACGAATTCCTAGTCATGTCTTTTGGATTGACTAATGCTCCTGTTGCCTTCATGGATATGATGAACCGAGTATTCAAGGAATATTTGAATCACTTTGTGAATATCTTTATTGATGGCATCCTCATATATTCTAAAAGCTATGAAGATCATGAACAACACTTGAGGCAGATACTCCAAAAGCTTCGTGAAAACAAGCTTTATGCCAAGTTAAAGAAATGGGAGTTTTGGCTTGAGGAAGTAACATTTCTTGGGCACGTGATATCAAATCACAGAATATCTGTTGACCCAGAAAAGATTGAAGCAATTCAAAGCTGGGAGCAACCTAAGTCAGTGGCCGAAGTACGTACCTTTTTGGGCTTAGCTAGTTATTATCAGAGATTCATAGAAGGATTTTCTCGAATCGCTACTCCATTAACTCAGCTAACTCGAAAAGATATAAAATTTAGTTGGAGCGAGGAATTTGAGAAGAGTTTTCAAGAACTCAAGAGGAGACTCATTTCAGCACCTATTCTGTCAATACCATCTGGTTTGGAGGGATTTGTCATATACAACGATGCTTCAGGCAAAGGTTTAGGATGTGTTCTCATGTAACATGAGAAAGTCATAGCCTATACCTCACGACAACTCAAAGAATATGAGAGGAATTATCCTATTCATGATCTAGAGTTGGCAGCTGTCATTTTTGCACTTAAAATCTGGAGGCATTACCTGTATGGGGAGAAAGTGGAGATCTATACAGATCATAAAAGCCTCAAACATTTCTTCACCCAAAGGAGCTCAACATGCGGCAATGACGTTGGCTTGAGCTGTTGAAAGATTACAATCATACAATTCATTACCATCTTGGAAAAGCGAACGTGGTAGCTAACGCATTGAGTAGAAGATCATATGCGGGTACGACTGCGATATTGTCAATGCAAAGGCCCATTTTGTATGACTTACAAAGGACGGAGATAGAGTTAAAGACTCTAGAGACCCACGTGATAATGGTAAATATACGAGTAGAATCGACTTTAATCGATAAAGTTAAAGCTGCTAAAGCTACAGACCTGGAACTGATGCATATGAGGAAGAAAGTGCAAGAAGGTGCTATCCCGGAAGCAAGAATCGATGAAGAAGGAATACTTTGAGTCAACTCCAGACTTTGTGTTCCTAACGACTCTGACTTGAAGTATAAAATCATGATGGAGGCGCACAACACACCGTTTGTAATCTATCCTGGAAGTACCAAAATGTATCATGATCTTCGACATATATTTTGGTGGAGCAATATGAAGAGAGAGATCGCAGAGTTTATCTCAAGGTGTTTAACTTATCAACGTGTCAAGGCAGAGCATCAAGTGCCAAAAGGTCCATTGCGACCACTTAAAATTTCAGAATGGAAGTGGGAGCACATTACCATGGATTTTGTTACTGGTCTTCCAAAGGTTTCTCAAGGAATTGATACAATTTGGGTTATTATTGATATATTAACCAAGTCTGCTCATTTCTTGTCTATACGAGAAACTTATTCACTTGAATGTTTTGCTCGTATTTACATAAATGAGATTGTAAGACTGCATGGTATGCCAGTATCCATAGTTTTTGATCGAGACCCAAGATTCACTTCACAATTTTGGGTTAGTTTGTAAAAAGCTATGGGCACAGATTTATGATTTAGTTCGACATTTCATCCTCAAATGGACAGGCAGTCAGAGAGGACTATTCAAACTCTTGAAGATCTATTAAGACTCTGTGTCCTTGACTTCAAAGGAAGTTGGGACAAATTCTTGCCATTGGTGGAATTATCCTATAACAATAGTTATCAAGGAAGTATTGGCATGGCTCCATTCGAGGCGTTGTATGGACGCAAGTGTCATTCACCAGTATGCTGGGATGAGGTTGGTGAAGCAACATTGTTGGGACCGAAATTGGTATGCATGACAACGAAAAAGATTCAAATGATCCGGTAACGTATAAAGACCTCACAAGATCGACAAAAGAGTTATGCTGATCTTCATCGAAGAGACGTGGAATTCAATGTTGGAGAGTATGCGTTGTTACGTGTTGCTCCATGGAAAGGAGTTACAAGATTTGGAAAGAGAGGAAAGCTCATTCCTCGATTCATTCGGCCATTCGAAATCCTCAATCGAGTAGGAACTGTGGCCTATAGACTCGCCTTACCGCCAAGTATATCTCGTGTTCATAACATTTTTCATATATCTATGTTACGTAAATATGTGAAAGACCCAAACCACATTATTGAATTAGAACTGGATGAGATAGCGGAAGACTTAACATATGAAGAGGTACCTATTAAAATCTTGGATAAGAAGGATCATATTCTACGCTCCAAGGTTATGCCTCAAGTCAAAGTTTTGTGGAGTAACCACGATGTTGAGGAAATTACCTGGGGGTTAGAATCTGAAATGAAGTCAAGATATCCTCACCTTTTCGACATACCAGGTACGTACCCTAATTTTGAGAACAAAATTTCATAAGAAGGGGAGGTTGTAAGACCCCAACTTTTATGAATAAAGATTAATTTTTCTCGAAATATATTTTTAAATATTATGGTGTGAATTTGATATAAGGTTATAATCGTTGGTAATATTTCTAAATTTTGCAAAGTAAGCAAGTTGTTATAAAATATTTGATTGGTCAGGGAATATTCGTTTTAATATGGAATATTCGTACAACGACACAATCATTGATGGACCCCACAACGGAAGTATTGTCGTAGTTAGAAAACGACATAAATATCTTTTTATAAAAATAACGGCAAAAGTTTTACCGTTAAATTGTTGAACTACCTGGTAGTAAAAGTACAATAATACGCGTGTTTGCATAGTAGCACACGGTATTAATTATTGATGCTTACGTGAGAAGTCACTCAGTTATACTCAATTATTGCTACAGTAATTGCTGCATAATATCTCTTATATTATTGATTCAACTATTGTCACAATATTATCTGCATAATATTTTATATTATTAAATCAATAATTGAGACGACAAAGTTATTCATATTATTTTTTGCAATATTGGCGATGTCTAGAAAGTTTTGTCGAGGAAAGGGGTTTGGTCACCTAATTGCGCGCCAATAGGGAGAAATCCTTATCGAAAAGCCCCCTCTTTCTTTGAAATGATCTGGTTGTTGAATATTGTGAGTTATATTATTATTGATGAATAAGTTAGTGTTAATTAAAGATGTTATTGATATTTTCATTGTGTTGGAATTATTAGTGTTAGTGGAAATCAACATTTATTTCGATAATAATTGATTTCTGGAGGTTATATTGACCAATCGGGTAATTAATCGGATAAATAAGCAATTAATTGCTATTAGTTCACATGTATATAACTATTTGTTCACATGAATGGAACTATTGATTCACCTATATGTACTATTGATTCACATGCATGTACTATTAGGGGAGATGGTTCAAGTTTGATAATACTTGTAGGACTAAATTAAAAATAGAGGAAAAGATGAAGGTACTATACTGTAATAATTCGAGCCCCAAAACGTGCAATTATCGAAACTATATTTTCCTATAAATAGAAGCTCATTCTTCTTTCATTCTCACCAATTCACTAAGACTCACAAGAGCAATTATAGAGAGAGAAGCTATAGAGAGAGAAGCTATAAAGAGAGAAGCTATAGAGAGAAAGAAGAAGAGTAGTCTGCTACATTACTATTGTAGTATCCAGTCTTCTTCTAAGGTAAGGGATATTATTTTTGTTCAGTATTCATAAGAAATAATATTTTCTTCCATACTATGTAGTATGTGAGTAATATTATTTTATTTTGTATTCCTAATTCTACACTCATTCTGTTAAAGTATTGCTTCTATACTCCGTAAAATTAGTAGAATATCCTTGATATTTGCGCTTCATTCAGTATCTTTTCATGGAAATATTATTCTGAGCATTCTTGATAATTATTAATCTTTCCATGCCGGAATACTATTCATGGGGTACTATTCACGGGCACTATTCACAAAGTACTATTTCTGGGTACTATTCACAAAATATTATTCATAGGTACTATTCATAAAATACTATTCACGAGATACCATTCACTCAGGTACTATTCACCTGGGGTACTATTCAAGACACAAATTGATTTCTTTGTTGTCCAAATCATTTTTGATATAGTATTATTATTGAATTTTACTCCACAAAACAGTATCATGTTGACAATTTGGACATTATTAAATTCTGGATAAATTAAATTATAAATCTTTAAAAATTTATCATTTGCTTTCTTTTAATTGAATTCTTATATTATTGTCATCATCCTCATGCTTATATTGTGATGAAAGTCATCTTTGGCTTACGTGCATAGATGGACTGTTGATTGGTATGATTATAACCAGGGATCATTCGGTATAATCATGACCCATAATGTTATAAATGATGTGGTAAAAGTCCTCATTGGCTCGTAGTGCATTGATGAACAGTTGCTGGTATGATCATGACCATTGGTGAATACACGAATATCCTTGGCCCGTAGTGCATGGATAATTCGTGGGTTTGATACTATTTATTAAGTTGAGTCTCAGCGATAAAATTATTGATAAACTTTTTATATCATAGAAGATAGTAGATATCATGCTCTACTTGACTTTTCTAATGGATTGCTTGTTCCGCTGCAGTTAAACGTGTTGTTTATTAGTTTAACATTGTTGAAGGCTAACAATAATTTATTCTATATTATCTTAGTCATAATATTTCTTACTGGGCTAGTTGATCTCACTCTTTTGCTTTCATTGTTCTCTTCAGGAAATGAGAACGTAGTCGCGACTAGTCGGAGAATGGAGTGACGGTCCGAGATGGTGGCTGTAGTAGTCCTCACTATTTTATAAAATAGTGTGATAATAATTGTAATGAGGACTCCATTTGAGTTTGAATACTGTCTACTAGACAATATTCGTGTAAAAACTCTCATCTCATGTTGTCTAATTAAATTTGTATTTGTATTTTGTACCATGTATTTGGCGACTCAGAATGGGTGATGTATACCTATTTTGGGGGCGTCACATTGACTGTAAGAAAAAAAAGTTTAGTGGCCTATTTGTAAGTCGACCTATAGTACAGTGACTTAGAAAGCATTTAACCCGTTGATAATCTCACCAAAAATTAAACAAGTTTAGAGTATAATAATTCTTCATACTTTTTTTTATTCTAAGAATATAAGATTGAATTTAGCTTTTTAAAATATTTTTGGATTAAAAAACAATGTGATTTGGGATCTTATAAAAATAATAAATCTTGTAAGTAATTTTTAAATAGTCAGTTTTCATAATTATATTGTCTAAAATTAAATAAATTTATATTAATTTTGGATATAAAAATATTATAAATTAACATAAAAATTAATATTAATTATATACTTTAAATTACATAATCCCACTTGCCAACTAGGGTTAGATTAGTTTTGTTTTTTTTTTTTGGGGGTACTATTCCAAAGACTTTATATTTAATATTTGATGGTTTTTCCCCAAAGTGATCCCTATATATCTGCTACGTCAGGGAGAGTAAAAAATCTTGTAATTTTTATTTTTTATTAACTGTACATTGTAGTTGCAAATTACAAATATACCTTTAAAATTACACCACAAACCGTACTGTATTGCACTATAATGCAATTTATAGTAAATTATATATGTTATATATATATTAAATATTAAATTGTAGCACATATAATAAAATTGTAAGTAAATAATGTAATTTAATTTGTTATGAGTTTTAGTCACTTGTACATATAATATTTGTCAACGACGGGGAAAAAATTATTACTTTTCCTTTTATTCCTGATTTTGTTTTCTACCCTTTTGTATTTCGCTATGTCAATTAATTTGTAAAAAAGGTGATATTTTAGGACATGATTGTCGACGAATTTGAAAAGATTGATTTTGATGATTGGACCGAATGAGACAGAGTCGCCAGTTGGTATAAGTTCAAAAGGATGTACCAACTCATCCGGATTTTGAAAGTTTTCGCAATATGATCCAATATGTAACTCCATAACATTGGTTTGGAACTCGAGATTCATAGACTCGGGGACTTGCCCCCCGACTTCCGTGAAAACACGGTTACCACATCTTATTAATTTCCTAAGTATAAAGTGTGTGTGTGTGTGTGTGAGAGAGAGAAAGAGAGAAAACTTTTACTGTGCTAAGTGCTTTGATTTTAAAGTTTATTATAAGCTTCAATTTTCAGTTATTTGAAAGTAGTGATGTATCTCTTTGGACTTGTGTACGAAGGATTTGATTTAAAGTAAAGTTCATTTTGAACAAAAGTATATTGAGATGACATTTTAGAAAATAAGGTTTTCAAATCCTTCGTCAAATAAGTGTCGACGTCGAGAAAACTTTCTCTAGAATTCCTCTTTTAAATATTTCTTACCCATTATGTTTTCTACGTGGTTCGAATCTTGTTGAAATGGTGAAATTGACAAAAGAGTTCGACATAAAATGTCAACGATTTTGAAAATATTGATTTTACAGAGCCGCCAATTGGTAGGAGTGAAATTGTTGTACTAACTCAATCGAGTTATGAAAAGTTTTGCAAAAAGGCCCAATTATTGGACTCTATTTAACAGGTCTTGAAAACCGAGATTCATAGAGTTCGGGGGCTTGCTTATGCGGGGAGAAGGTGTTAGGCACCCCCCCCCGACTTCCGTGAAAATACGGTTACCACATTTTTTCAATTCCCTAATTATTTGAAGTGTGTGTGTATTTAATTGGGCCTAAGTGCTTTGTTTGAAAGTAGTGTTATGCCTTTTTCGCTACTATATACAAAGGATTTGATTCATAAAATCAATTTTTAGTAAAGAATTTAAAAGCGAGGTTTTGAAAAGCAATTTTCAAACCTTTATTCTCGAATAGTAATTGAAGCCTTTGATACTTTCTTTTTATTCCGTATTCAGCTTGATTTCAATTTTATTGTAGATGCGAAGCATCTTTAACAATAAATAAATATATACATAAATGGCAGGCCTCTTATGGGCATGAAAGCCATCGAAGTGACCCGAGCACCACATACCATAATTTGAGTATGCCAAGGCCTTAAATCCGTATACCCGCTTTAAGGCCCATGGTTACATTTATAAGGGACTGAAAGCTATCTATACAGTTCAAAATTGTCCATTATGAGAATCAGATCCAGATCCAGATCTAAGGAATTGATCATAGATCCCATGATTCTTAGGCTCACATAATTATTTAAAAGATTGCAGATCAAATATATTGAATTTAAATATAGATTAAAATCTAGACGTCACAAAAAAAGGGATTCGTCAGTTAAATCCTTATATGCACGTAGCCCAGCTTCCCGTTCCCTCTAGATACAAATCTAGGGTCGCGTGGTTACTTAATATTTACAAAACTAGAAAAACAAATAGATTTAAATAAAATCTTAGTCATTCTAACTCAAAGGTTCCAGTTTTACAACTTTTGAATTGGTTGAAAGTTGGATATGGCTAGATTTAAATAAATCTAAACCACAAACTTCACATAGTACAGATTTACATCAAATTAACAATTAAAACTAGTATTTAATCACATTAAATAACTAATATATATATATATATATATATATATATATATATATACATTAAAACAGGAAAAAGCCACGGATTCATAATCAGGCATGACTGATCAATATAAATATATATATGCTTATATATTTATTAAAACTGAAAAAACCACGGATTAACAATCCAGGCCAAACGAGTTATTATATATATATACACACACACACACACACACACACACACACACACTAAAGCAGTTAAAAGTTTTAAATATGAAGAAATCTCACATTGTGCAGTGAGGAAGGCTTTAAACTGCTTTTGAAACTTGAAAACTTTGTTTCCACTAGTCAAAACTTGATATGTTAGATTATATAAGTATAAAAGTGTTTATAAAGAACAATATTGGAATTTGGAGCACTGTTGGAATGGTTAAGAGCTAAAATGAGCGGAATTTTCTCTCTTTTCTTATTTTTTTTTTAAAATGGCTGATGGGGGTTTATTTATAGACCAAATTAGGCGCAGGTCAACCTACGGCTGACCTGGGTGGGCCCGGCCTCGTGGGTCCATTTGTCTCGAAGTATGTGCACTCTGACCAATGCGTTGTTTGCTCGAACCTTCATAACTTTCAATCCGGGAATCCGATGGAGGCGTTCTATACCTTTTCGGAAAGCCCTTTCTGAGTGCAACACAATGATATGGGATTTGACCTTTCTTGAATCTGAGAAGATGGGTCCATTACCAGATCGTTGAGTCTTTCCAGTCCGTCCGTTGAGCTGCCTTGTGCTGTTTTCACTCGGGATTGACGTTATGGTTCTGCATGACCTTCATGACAGTGATTTCACTTGATTTGATGTTGAGTTAGCAAATTTACTCTTTTGCCCTCCTGGGTTGGATCCGGGCTTGACGTGGCGGCATTTGTCTTCCTCGGGGTTTTCTCTGAGGTTTAACTGCTAATGCTTCTTATCTGTATTCAAGGTTGTTTCTGAAGTTAATTTGATAATTTTTGAGGGTTTTTGCCAGGATTTGATTTGATCTCCAGGGGTTGTCATCGAGGTTTGACTTGATCTCCTTAGATTATCATCGGGGTTTGTCTTGATCTCCCGGGGTTATCATCGGAGTTTTACTTGATCTCCCAGAGTTGTCACCGGGATTTGTCTTGATGATTTTGACTTCTAGGATTGTCTCTAAAAGATAAAAGACGATTCTGCCCTCATGCATGGTTAGTAATAGGAATACAAAATTTTGAGTGTCTACAATAGGTATCGAGATACTTTGATACTTCGGATTATTAACCTCAAGCTTATGATTTTATTCTGAAAGTAGTGTTGTATCTCTTTGAACCTATACACGAAGGATTCGATTTATATAAAAGTTTATTTTTAGAACAAAATACATAACAATGACGTTTTGGAAAACTAGGTTTTCAATTCTTTCGTCAAATAGGAATCAAGGTCCTTTGATACTTCAATTTATAAATCCTAAGTAAATCAATTCCCAAAGCGCTTTATTTTATACAGGCTCTTTGCGGTTTTGATTTGAAAATCATTATTGGGCGATAATGCATGAAATAAATTGCTAAAAAGGGTTAGATCATCATCGGGCATTAAAGCCATCTTGATGAATCCAAGCACCCACAATCATAACTTTTCACTATCACGAGACCTTAAATCCAATCTATCGGAAAGAAACACTCAAGATCGATATAAGATCTAATATTACATGTAAAACAATTTTGCGTTATTTAAACATTACATTGTAAATGAAAAGACCATCATAAGAATCTAGTCAAGATCAGGTTGTTAGATTTCAACTTCGAGATTCCTAGGCTCACATTAATATATTTAAACATATCTATATAATGTATCCTAAACCCGATATTAGGTGATTCATCGGTTATAATCCCTATCACGTTCCATTAGGACCCCTCACCTCTAGATATGGATCTAGGGCTCTACGGGGTGACTGACCAAAAGCATCTAAATGACTAGATCTATCATAGATCTAAGCCGATCTAGCATATGGGTTAGGACTTCAAGCTCCATAACTAGTTAAAGGGCTAGATCTAGGTAGATTCAGTCAGATAACTGAATTTCTAACAATATATACACAAAGTAACTGGTGAAATCTCTAGATCTACCAACTACTACACAATATATATGTAAAACAATAAGTTTAACTAGATGCAAATAATATATGAAATAGATCTAATAATTAGAGCAACATTTACTAAGGAAATGACCAAAGATGCGTGTTTTTCACCTTGGGGAGCAAAGAAACAAGCTTCTTTTGGCTTGGGATCAAGCTATATTACTCTAGACACACAAGATCTATAATATAGATGATCAAATAACTTAAAGTTGGTATAAAATGCTTAGACCCAAGGGTTTCGCTCTTTAGATCTCCTTTCTCTCTCTAACTTCTCTTCTTCTTTTTAAATGAGCTATTAGCCACTGGTTAAAGGTCCCGAGGCCAGCCGCAGTTGTACCTGTGGTTGGGCCCCGCGGGTCTAGCTATCTTGAAGTTTGTTCCTTTGGTCGTTAATCTGATGAAAGTTGAGCTTCATACCCAAAAATCCTGAAAAACTTATGTTGAAGGCTGGGAAATAAGGTCAAGTCTAACTGAATCAGAGTCTGGGAAGATGAAGTATTTAGCTAAAAGGTATCGTCCAGTTCCTGATGATCGTCAATTGGCTCATCTTGGATAGCTTGTAGTTCAATGATTGTTGTGGTGACTTCTTGCGGCCACGTTCTCAGCTTTGCAATCCTCGTACGGACCACGTCGTGTTCGGGCATCGTCACACTTTGATTTCTCCACGTGGTTGTCTCCGGGGTGAAATGATGCCTTTGCCCTCCCTTGTTGTTATCTCCGAGGTGAAATTATGCTTTTACCCTCCTATAAGGTTAGTCCAAGGAAAGCAAAATTTTGAGAGTTTACATATGCCCTTCTTTGTCATGTTTATGCAATGCAATGGAATAAGCACGACAAAGATTACTAGGCACTCGATACATGATAAGGTATATCTAATGATGCAATGTCATGTGTAAAGTTTGCAATGATGTATAAGTATTAGATTTTAAAAAGAAAGATCCCATCTACTAGGGAGGATGATCGTTATATTGTTGTCATCGGGTATTGATGATGCCTTCGCAACGGATTAAACCATCGGGTATTGTCGATGCCTTCGCTGGGGTCAATGCCAACGAATTATATCATCAGGTACTGTCGATGCCTTCGCTAATCGTATCGCAAATCACACTTTGCAAATTGTAAATCGCATATCATATCACAAATCATATTTCCACCACTGGGTATTTCTGATGCCTTCACTAGTTGTATCGTAAATTGTAAATCGCATATCAAATTCTTATCAAATTGTATCGCCAATCGCATAATATATCACAAATTATATTGCCACCATCGGGTGCTGTCGATGCCTTCGCTAAGGTTAATGCCAACGGATTACATCATCAGGTACTATCGACGCCTTCATTGGGGTCAATGCCAACCGAATTACATCATCAGGTACTTCTGACTCCTTCTTTCGGGTCAATGCCAACGAATTACATTATCGGGTACTGTAGACGCCTTAATTAGGGTCAATGCCAACGATTTTCATCATCAGATATTGTCGATGTCTTTATTGGGGTTAGTGCTAACGAGTTACAAGATCGGTTATCGATAAAGTGATTTTGATCATAACTCCCAGTCTTTCGTCATTCTATGTCAAAATTTTTGGTTTTTCCCGATTTTTATCCCCTTTTTAGGGTTTTTTAAGGATTTTAAGGCCTTAAAATTATCTGAACGGGTACCTTTCTAGGTGAACACCCTTTTCTGAACCTGAAAGAACTCGTTTTGGCCTATATTTACCAAAAGGGGAGCTACGGGGCCCACCATAGCCAGCCGTATGTACACCTGCGGCCAGCCGTGGATGGGCTTATACCCTCGAACTGGCTCATTTTCATTCATTCCATCCAAGTTTTCTTGCATTCTCTCTACAATCTCCGAACTTCCTTCTCAAATCTACTCACTTGGAGTTTAATTTCGAGTATTCCGCCACTGTACACTTGTTCAGTGCACTATTGGCAACATATACATTATTTCTTTTCGTGTTTTTGCTAATGTTTTATCGTGTTTTCTTTATTAAATGCAATGTATTAAAAATGTATGCGTAGATAGCTTGGTAGACATATTATAATATAATGCATGCTTACGTATCATCATATAAATCATACGGATGCAGCATATTTCATTTTAACAGTTAGTTTAAGCATGTATTCTAACAACATATTAGAAAATTATTTAAATTTCTATTTGATTGTTGGGTTGTGATTGTATACCCTTAGGGGACTTCTTAATGCATGCCTACATGCATGTGGATAGTCTATGCTATAGGGGAAACTCTGGCAAAAAATTTCGCGAGTTAGATGAAAAGATCCTAAATGCATGCTCAGCTATGCTAGGATGTATGCCGAAATGATATAAGCATCTATTAGGGCACGTTCATGACATGTATGATGTCATGATCCAAATTATATTCTTAAGAGTCTATTATCTCTAAGTTATCACAAATGCAGTAAAAATAGAGTAGGATAGAGTCATACCTTGTCTTACTCTAAATTTCATGGACTTGTTGTCTAGGTATAGATCAAGGTAGACCTAGTAGCTCTTCTTCACATTGGGCTTTATCTAGAGTCTGTCTTAGGAGGCCCACAACGAATGTTCCTACTCCACGGGTTACCCGTCAGGTTTGTCATCTCACGAAGTTAGTGATTCGCTCTATCGGCATTAATCGGACTCATTTAGCCAATGAGGAAGATGATATTCTCGAGCTTGAGGTTCCTACCCGGCCCCCTGTTGCGCCTCAATTTCTCCCTTGTATCCAGGTAGCCATTCCTGACTTGTTGGGTACTAACTTGAGCTGCCACCCATCCATTCACTTGCACACGAATGAGGTACGTGAGTTTTTGTATTGATTCACCTTAATTCCCCATTCTTGACAAAAGTCAATTTTTTAACCTTAATGTCATGTAGGTTCCTGAGTTCACCCAGCTGAGGGAGAACTAGTTCAGTGTGTTTTCATTGTACGGGCCACTCCATCCTGATTATCGGGCTCGAGAACTCTTGGGGTTTGGAGGCATTCTTCACTATTGTTCCCCGTCGATACCCTTAAGGGTATCTTCGAGCTTTGTCGGAGAGATGGTTTCATCAGAGTCAGTCCCTTCATCTGCTGAACTGCGAGGTCATGATGACGCCCATGGACTGGAGGTATATCAAAGGTTTGTAGTTTATCGAAGACAGGGTGCCTTTGGACGTTGACATTACTCCTACTGATGTACGTACCCGTCTTAGGTTTTCGCCTCAGGAGCGGGCCTTCAAGGCTCATAATATTCGTTCATGACCTTTAAGCATCGATGCTCGTTGGGGCACTTTACGGGAGCCTTTCCTAGAGGACTTGGTAGAGAGGGATCACATCTTTAGGTGTCTATTCATGTCCATTATGAGGGGTTGCTTTCTTGTGAACAACTCCTCCACTATTTCATTTAGCTTGGCGGGGGCTCTCCGTGACATAGATCGTATCGAAGATTATGATTGAGGGTCATGCACCTTTGAATATTTTCTACACGGGATGCGACTGTGCTCCAAGGGAGTAATTGATGCTTGGCTCAGGTTTTATCCATTCCTTCTGATGAGTCTTGATGATTGGGTTTAATACCTACGAATTGGATGTCTTTCAGACTTAAATGGTTGCTAATCCGTCTATTTTTGTATTATTTTATGTGTTTATGTTGTGTTTGTGTGCAGGTTCTGTTTGTATTGGCTAAGGCAAGGGTTGATGGCAAGGTAACAGGAAAGTGCAGGAAAAGCAACAAAAAGCTGTGAGATACATAGTATACCCCGCCGGAGTGGGCATGCATAGTTCAAAATACCCCATCGAGGCGGGGGTACACGTCATCAACATGTTTGATACCCCGCCGGGGAAGAGGTTACCAAGAAGGAAAAGCCCACCGGGGCGGGGGTGCGCGGCTAAGTTGGAGATTTTCTGATGTGATTCTACTTCTGCTGTTACATATCTTTTGGACTTTATATGCGATTAGGATAAGAAAGAGAGTGTATTCAGTGATAAAAACAGAGAGACTTCATCAAATCTATCATTCATTCAAGCATCAACAACTAATAAACCCTAGATTTTGGAGATTTTGGAGGAATCGAAGCAAGGAGCAAGGAACATGAAGATTGCAGTTTGAATTGAAGAAAAGGGTGGTTCTATTTACTATTTTTCATTCTTCAATTTCAGTTTTGTAATTGGGATGTTTAATTCTTTGATCTTTTCAGTATTTAAGTCATTAGTCATGAACTAAATTATCTTATTAAGCCTATAATGGATCTTATAATGGATCTTTATGTGTAATGAGGATTATTATGCTTCAAGTTTAATTCAATGATGCTATTACCAGTTCATCTATTATAATTTATGTGCAATCTATGAGTTGCTTGATCACCAATTCTTTGTGAACTTGTATGAATCCGTGAGATGAAATATGGGTTTAGACTTAGTCATGATAGCATGTGTTTGTGATTTCTGCATTTTGATGGAATTTATAATTTATGTTTAGGATAGAGATATACCTATGTATCGCATGTAATCGTATGAGAACTTGGGATTAAACCTTCTTTAATTGTAATTCACATTGAGATATAGTGAATTAGTTAATTAGGGTGTTTTGCTTAATTCTATCATCTATGGATTTAAGTTGATATGGGTATAGTGCATCGAGAGATGGTTATATCTAATTTGGTGTTCCTGATTAATGAACTGGAATAGTTAAATTGAATTAAAAGGAAGTGTGATAATCTGAGTGAAGCATTAACTGAAGTTGCAGGCTTAATTCTCCATTATCTGATTTAAAATTCGTGGTAGTCAGTTGATTTTATTTTGTTTAGTAGTTTTTCATTAATTTTGTCATTAAATAATTTAGTTTAATAAAATTGAGATAATACAAAGTTGGTAATTGTTAGGGTAAAATTGATATTTGTCTCCGTGGGAACGATACTTGACTTGTCATTATATTGCTTGTTGATCATGTATACTTGCATGCCGTGCTTAATTAGATTACAGCCAACAAGTTTTTGGCGCCGTTGCCGGGGACAAATAATTGATTTTATTACTTTTAATATCAGTTTAATTATATCAGTTTTAGTTAAACATTTTTCTTTTTGTTTTTATGTTATTTCTTGTTTCAGGTTCTCTTGATTTGTGTATGCAAACTCGGTCAAAGAAGCCAGAATTACTTCCTTATGAGGACGACATCGAAAGAAGGTTTCAGAGGTTGAGTAAGTGGATTAAAGAAACTAGGGAGAACTTGTTAGAGTTTATGCCCTAGAGGCCAATTATTTGATATAAATGCTTAACATTTTGATATTATATTTGACTGAATAAATGAATTATTTTATTATGGTTTTATTTACTGCGTTATATAAATGTTAGCATACTAAAAGTCCTTAGAATAATTATACAAATTATATAGCTTCAAGTATGTGACTTGAACATGAGATTATATAATTACAATTAGTATCATTGCTCTTAAATGCCCCTGGTCAAGTATCATTGTTAATGGGACAACAATGATACATTGAGATTAGTATGTGGATTGATTGATGACCAAATCTCATTGATCATAAATATATGAGATATTGAGTTAATGCATAGGTACATGTTAGAGAACGATGTATTGGATAGACCCACCATGAGAATTCTACGTGGAGCATTATGCAAAGTGTCATTAACGATTCTCATAGTGACAATGATGTAATGATCCTCCGACTTGAAATCACTATATTACTATACGGGAATTTATGTACTTTGATATCATCAAAAGCCACCTTTAATAGCGTGGACAATATAGGTGATTATTGAGTACATCATGAATCGTGTGAGAAATATGACTGATCTAGATGAAATTTAACTCTCCTATATATTAGGGGTGATATACATAGGCCTCTTGATTGAGTAGGACTATGAAATGCATGGCCATGCTCAAATAGTGATTTGTTTCATATAGTCTACTCATTGATCAAGAAAACTCAAATTAAATTATGAAGAGTATGACACGTTCGATGACTCGAGTTTAATCTAGGATGTCAAAATTAAAAAGATTAAATTACATTGAAACATTGGTCACGAAAAGGTTGTATCGAATTATCGATCTTATTATTACTTGGGTAGCAATGATGCATTACTAGATGCCGCTCACTGTTTATAATTTTATAATATAATTTTAAAATTATTGCCAACGTAATAATAACATATAGGGTCACACACATAGAACATAATTAAAAAGGGAATTAATTTAAATTGTAATAATTCAAATATATCAATATGATTGATAGTATTTAAATCACGAATTTAAATTTTAAAAGGATAATTTGTATATATGTATATTAATTATTAAGTAAGACTTAATTAAGAAATATATATATATATATATATATATATATATATATATATATATATATATATATATGATATATCAGCCAGTTAGGGATTACATCATTAACCTAATAACCCTAGCAGCTCTTAGAGAGAGACTAGAGAGAAACAGTTTTGAAAATCTTGATCCTTGGTGGCTAGTACCGCGACTCCTTTTACTGCAGATCGTGCGACGATTCGCGGGGCGTTCGTGTGGATACCGTAGAGATGCAGTTCAGTTGGATTGTGACGCCCCCAAAATAGGTATACATCGCCCATTCTGAGTCACCAAATACATGGTACAGAAACAAATACAACTTCAGTAATACAATTGTCGTGCAGAATACGACAACACATAAACTGTGAGTTTGAATACAAATATTGTCTACTAGAGAGTATACAAACTCAAAAGGAGTCCTCATTACAATTATCACACTATTTCACAAAATAGTGAGGACTACTAATGCAACCATCTGGACCGTCAATCCATTCTCCGACTAGTCCCAGCTATATTCTCATTTCCTGAAGAGAACAGTGAAAGAAAGGGTGAGCTCAACTAGCCCAGTAAGAAATATTATGACTAAGATAATGTACAACAAATTATCATTAGTCTTCAACAGGAAAAAATCTGATAAAATATAATAGACAACAAGTTTTAGATCTACAACTGCAGCGAAAAAAGCAATCCATTAGAAGAGTCAAGTAGAGCATAAAACCTACTATCTTCTATGATTTAAAAGATTTATCATCAATTTTATTGCTGAGATTCAGCTTAATAAATAATCCACATCATCGAATCATTCCTGCACTACGGGCCAAAGATAATCGTGTTTTCATCAACGGTCATGATCATGCCATAAAACAATTCATCTTTGCACCCTTGGCCGAAGAGAATTCATGGCCATAATCATACCAAAAATTGTCCATCAATGCACTACGGGCCAATACGGACTTTTACCACATCATTTGTAACATTACGGTCATGATTATACCGAATAATCCCTGGTCATAATCATACCAAGTCCATCTATACACTACAGGCCGTAGATGACTTTCAATAGAATATAAACATGAGGATGATGACAATGATATAATAATTCAATTAAACACGTTTAAGGATAAATTTTAAAGATTTATAATTTAATTTATCCAGAAATCAATAACGTCCAAATTGTCAACATGATACTACTTTGTGGAGTAAAATTCAAGAATAATACTCAGTTGGCCATGTTCATCTCAACACCTGTTCATCTTTGCACTACGGGCCAAAGATAATCATCAGGTAATCATTCATCTTTGCACTACAGGCCAAAGATATTCAGTAATATCATCATTTAGGAATGAGGATGATGAAAAATATCTTAAAGAAAACGAATCCAGTGAGATAAAAGAACAAATATTAGGGTTTCGTATTACAGTTTATCCAAGTCCAATAATACTCCGAAATAACCAATTTCGAAGCAGAATTCAAAAATAATGATCAAAACATGGATACAATCAAAGATAGTAACCATAATAGCCATCTTGGATAAAAAGAAGAAAATTTCATTTTCGGTGAATAGTGCCATATCCGTGAATAGTGTCGTATACGTGAATAGTGCCGTATACGTGAATAGTAATCCCGACACAAAAAGTTTCAAATTTGATAAAAAGTTCATATCAATAATTCAGCATAATGATATTGAAAGAAGTAATATCATTTACGAAAAAAAATAACATCCCTTACCTCAGAATAACCGTACTTCTGACTGAATTTCAGATATAGTGCTGACAGAAACTTACACTGAATAGCAACTCTCAAAATATCAAAATACTCACAAAATACGCTCGAGAATATAGAGAGAGAAAGAGAGAAAACTTATGAATTCTGGTGTGATTTTCAATTCTAACTTAGCCCTCTATTTATAGAAAAATGTTAGCACGCCGAAGCAGACTTGACCTGCAACCTGATGGCTTTACTTGCTACTATTGCTACCCACCACATTTGAAATAAAATTCAGCATATTTCTTCACTAAACACAAGTAGGGCCCACTCAATTCTAGAATTTTTCACCAAAATTATTTATAAACCTAATTTCCGAATCAGTCATCTCTTAAAATTCATAACAAATCATACGTTCATTTTTAACGGTTCAAAATTTGTGGACATATACTCAACTTATATATGTATAAAATATCCAAAAATCACAATGATCCAACGGTCGAATTAAAATTATAACTCACACAATATATCTGAAAAATACTGATTTGATTTTTAATATCTCCATTCCGACAGAAATACTGATAAAACACCTCAACATTAATTCCTTCAATAATAACCACATAAATAAATCCATCATTTATATCCACATCAAATAAATATTTACTTATCATATAAATCAATAATTAATTATTCACAAATAATATTACAGAATCACTATTATGACAACCAGGCTGTTCCCATGAAAAAGGGGGCTTTCGATAAGGATTTCTCCTTACTGGCGCGCAATTAGGTGACCAAACCTCTCCTTAGACAGAGCTTTCTAGACATTGCCAATAATGCTATCTAATAATATTATTCAAATAATATGAATTATTGATCTGATATTGGGAAATACTGTGCAGTAACAATTACTGAAGCAACAATAATATAAAATATCAACGCAGTAATTATTGAATCAATAAAATAAAATATTAAACAGTAACTACTATAACAATTATTGAGTAGTGCCTTCTTACGTAAGGATCAATAATTCAAAAATACTGTGCAAAACTGTGTGCTACTGTGCAACCACGTGTATTACTGTATTTTAACTACCGGGTATTCCAACAGTGTTAACGGTAACAACTACGCTGTTATTTATAAAAACTCAATTTTATCGTTTTCTTCATCCTACAGTTATTCTGTTATGGGGCCCACAAATGGCTGCGCCGTCGTACGAATATTCTTCGACAGAAAGAATATTCCACGACCAAACGAATATTCCCTGACAACAATGAATATTTTATAACCACTTATTTATTTTGCAAAATTTGCATATTTCACCCATAACCAAAATATTATATCAAATTAACACCTTATTATTCACAATAATAATTTGAGGAAATTTGATTTTATTTATTAATAAGTTGGGGTCTTACAACCTCCCCTCCTTATGAAATTTCGTCCCCGAAATTTATGTACGTACCTGATATGCCAAAAAGATGGGGATACCTTGACTTTATTTCAGATTCTAACTCTTGAGGTATCTCCTTATACATTAAATCGTCCGTTATCTTGTCCGGTTCTTAATCAATAATGTGGTTCGGATCATCCATATATTTAAGTAACATTGATACGAAATAAACGTTATAAACACGCGACATACTTAGCGTTTAAAATGAGTCTATAGGTCATAGTTCTTACTCGATTGAGGATTTCAAATAGACTAATAAAATCGAGAGTTGAGATTTCCTCTCTTCATCGACTCTTGCTCCTAGAATAACGCCCTATTGAACCTTCCTCTTTACATTCATCAGCTCTGAGTCTGTAGATTGAGCGGCTTTAACTTTATCGATTTAAAGTCGGTTCTAATCGTATATTTGCTATCTTCACGTAGGTTCGTATATTCGCACTCGTAAATGCATATGATCTTCTGCTCAACGCGTCAGCTACCACGTTCGCTTTTCTCACGATGGTATTGAATGGTATAATCGTAATCTTCAATAGCTCGAGCCAACATCTTCAGCGCATAATACGTTCGTTTTAGGTGAAGAAATATTTTAAGGGTTTTAGAAATGGGTTTTATACTGGGGTCAAGTTTAAACTTTTATCGCAAGTAGGAGAAATAAAAGAATATGTAGAACCGATTTTGAATAAGGTATAAACTTCGCAAGAGTTTATGATTAACTTACCCGTGATAACTTCGTTCGGGTTCCTCGACAAACGCTCTTACTTAAACTACCGACTTTGACTTGTCTAGGACATCCTTTGGCATCACTATCCCTGCTGGACTTGACTTCACTATAGGATAAAATCGAGCTAAGTGACCTTCTCTTCCGCAATTGAAACACACTTTGGGTTGTTGCGTACAGTTTGGACGGATGTGCCCCTCTTGTCCGCATTTGAAACATACGACCGGTGGTCGTTCTTCTTCTTTTGAAATGGGTGCTGGTGTTGTTGTCTTTCCATCATTATTGAACCTCCTCTTCTTGAAATTTCCACTTCTATTATCTTGGCCATGATTACCACCGAAGTGGTTACCATTCTTGGCATGATAATTTCCTCCACGATTGTTGTCACCACTTCGATGACTGCTACCACTGGTATTATCATTTTTTCGGCTGCTTTCTCTTGGTTGGGTTAACTCGTTATCGCGCTCCAATAACTGAGCCATATTTACAACATCTGCATACAAACACAGTTTCTGAGAAATTAGGTGTTGACGTATCTCGGGTTTCAAACCTCTTAGAAACATCTGCGTCATTCTCTCCTCGTTATCACTAAGTGGGACGCAAACCGGGACAACTAGGCAAACTTAGCTTCGTACTGCAACATGGTCATATTGTTTTGCTCCAGCTTGATGAATTCCACTTCCTTCATATGACGAATACTTTCGGGAAAGTACTTGTCGTTGAACAATTCTTGGAACTTCTCCCAAGACATCTTGAATGCGTTAGGCTGGGTACGTTTTACAGATTCTCACCAATGATCTGCTTCTTCACGCAACATAAAGCTGGCGAATGGAACCTTTTGCTCCTCTGAGCATTCCAAGACATCAAATATCTTGGTGATCTGCTTTATCCATGTCTCTGTCTTAAGTGGTTCTGGCTTTCCCAAAAACTTCGGTGGTCCTAGCTCCTTGAACTGCTTAGCGGTGACCAACTGTGGGTTGCCAGTGTTTCCACTTCCATTATGAACAGGAGTCTCTCTCGTTTGGTGTTGCATGAATTCTAAAAAGCTCCTAAACGTACCGTCGTTCATCATTTGGTCGGTGCCGTTGTTCACCTGAGGATTGTTGCCTTCCTGATGCACATTGTCCTGAGTATTGATCTGTGGTGACTCAACGGTCTCCTGTGCTCCATTGTTATTCTCAACATTCTCGGATGTCATTTTCACATACTGTCACAAAACAAGGGTTAATTGACATGAAACATATTATCCCTATATTCTGACTGACCAAACAAATACCAAATAAACTTAGTCAGGTCATACTAGCGAAGAAATTCCCCGTCTCTCCCCTCCTAGTATTTGTCTCACATCTCAGCCATGGATCATATCCCTAAGCTTTGATACCAACTGTGATGCCCCCAAAATAGGTATACATCACCCATTCTGAGTCGCCAAATACATGGTACAGAAACAAATACAACTTCTGTAATACAATTGTCGTGTAGAATACGACAACACATATACTGTGAGTTTGAATACAAATATTGTCTACTAGAGAGTATACAAACTCAAAAAGAGTTCTCATTACAATTATCACACTATTTCACAGAATAGTGAGGACTACTAATACAACCATCTGGACCGTCAATCCATTCCCCGACTAGTCCCAACTATATTCTCATTTCCTGAAGAGAACAGTGAAAGAAAGGGTGAGCCCAACTAGCCTAGTAAGAAATATTATGACTAAGATAATGTACAATAAATTATCATTAGTCTTCAACAGGGAAAAATCTGATAAAATATAATAGACAACAAGTTTTAGATCAACAACTGCAGCGGAAAAAAAGCAATCCATTAGAAGAATCAAGTAGAGAATAAAACCTACTATCTTCTATGATTTAAAAGATTTATCATCAATTTTATTGCTGAGATTCAGCTTAATAAATAATCCACATCATCGAATCATCCCTACACTACGAGCCAAAGATAATCGTGTTTTTATCAACGGTCATGATCATGCCATAAAACAATTCATCTTTGCACCCTTGGCCGAAGAGAATCCATGGCCATAATCATACCAAAAATTGTCCATAAGTGCACTACGGGCCAATGAGGACTTTTACCACATCATTTGTAACATTACGGTCATGATTATACCGAATAATCCCTGGTCATAATCATACCAAGTCCATCTATACACTACAGGCCACAGATGATTTTCAACAGAATATAAACATAAGGACGATGACAATGATATAATAATTCAATTAAACAAGTTCAAGGATAAATTTTAAAGATTTATAATTTAATTTAGCCAGAAATTAATAACGTCCAAATTGTCAACATGATACTACTTTGTGGAGTAAAATTCAAGAATAATACTCAGTTGGTCATGTTCATCTCAACACCTATTCATCTTTGCACTACGGGCCAAAGATATTCATCAGGTAATCATTCATCTTTGCACTACATGCCAAAGATATTCAGTAATATCACCATTTAGGACTGAGGATGATGAAAAATATCTTAAAGAAAACGAATCCAGTGAGATAAAAGAACAAATATTAGGAATTCGTATAACAGTTTATCCAAGTTCAATAATACTCCGAAATAACCAATTTCGAAGCAGAATTCAAAAATAATGATCAAAACATGGATACAATCAAAGATAGTAACCATAATAGTCATCTTGGATAAAAAGAAGAAAATTTTATTTTTCGGTGAATAGTGTCGTATTCGTGAATAGTATTGTATACGTGAATAGTGCCGTATACATGAATAGTAATCTCGACACAAAAAGTTCTAAATTTGATAAAAAGTTTATATCAATATTTCAGCATAATAATATTGAAAGAAGTAATATCATTTACGAAAAAAAATAACATCCCTTACCTCAGAATAACCGTACTTCTGACTGAATTTCGGATATAGTGTTGACAGAAACTTGCACTGAATAGCAACTCTCAAAGTATCAAAATACTCACAAAATACGCTCGAGTATATAGAGAGGGAAAGGGAGAAAACTTATAAATTCTGGTGTGATTTTTAATTCTAACTTAGCCCTCTATTTATAGGAAAATGTTAGCACGCCGAAGCAGACTTGACCTGCAACCTGATGGCTTTACCTGCTACTATTGCCACCCACCACATTTGAAATAAAATTCAGCACATTTCTTCACCAACCACAAGTGGGGCCCACTCAATTCTTAAATTTTCCACCAAAATCATTTATAAACCTAATATTTGAATCAGTCACTTCTTAAAATTCATAACAAATCATACGTTCATTTTTAACGGTTCAAAATTTGTGGACATATACTCAACTTATATATGTATAACATATCCTAAATCACAACGATCCAACGGTCGGATTAAAATTATAACTCACGCAATATATCTGAAAAATACTGATTTGATTTTTAATACCTCCATTCCGACAGAAATACTGATAAAACACCTCAACATTAATTCCTTCAATAATAACCACATAAATAAATTCATCATTTATATCCACATCAAATAAATATTTTCTTATCATATAAATCAATAATTAATTATTCACAAATAATATTACAGAATCACAATTATGACAACCAGGTCGTTCCCAAGAAAGAGGGGGCTTTCCGATAAGGATTTCTCCTTACTGGCGCGCAATTAGGTGACCAAACCTCTCCTTAGACAGAACTTTCTAGACATTGCCAATAATACTATCTAATAATATTATTCAAATAATATGAATTATTGATCTGATAATGAGAAATATTGTGCAGTAACAATTATTGAAACAACAATAATATAAAATATCAACGCAGCAATTTTTGAATCAATAAAATAAAATATTAAATAGTAACTACTATAACAATTATTGAGTAGTGCCTTCTTACGTAAGGATCAATAATTCAAAAATACTGTGCAAAACCGTTTGTTACGGTGCAACCACGCGTATTACTGTATTTTAACCACGGGGTATTCTAACAGTGTTAACGGTAACAACTACGCCGTTATTTTTAAAAACTCAATTTTGTCGTTTTCTTCATCTGACAGCTATTCTGTTATGGGGCCCATAAATGGCTGCGCTGTCGTACGAATATTCCCCGACAGAAAGAATATTCCACGACCAAATGAATATTCTCCGACAATAATGAATATTTTATAACCACTTATTTATTTTGCAAAATTTGCACATTTCACCCATAACCAAAATATTATATCAAATTAACACTTTATTATTCACAATAATAATTAGAGAAAATTTAATTTTATTTATTAATAAGTTGGGGTCTTACATGGATTGTGTTGGAGATTCAAAGCCGTTTCAGAGTTTTCTATTATCGGTATAAAATCTAAACCACTTAATTAATATGTTTTCGCATGGATCCTATTTTAGGGTTTTAAAAATTGCTTTAAAAAATTTTATATTCCGCTGCTTTTGTAAGACCTCGAATCTTATGAAATAAAAGTATTTAATTTTTTTATAATTATTATTTTATTTAGTAAATAGTTAAATTGATAAAGGGTTAAAGTTAAGGGTGATATGTGAAAAATTTTTAAAGGAAGCAAGTTGATATAAAATATTCGTTGTGTCGGGGAATATTCGTTTGGTCGGAGAATATTCTTTTTGTCAGAGAATATCCGTACGATGACACCATCATTGGTGGACCCCACAACGGAATAACTATCGGAGTTAGAAAACAACAGCAATATTTTTTTATAAAAATAACGACGAAAGTTTTACCGTTAAACTGTTAAAATACACGGTGGTAAAAGTACAGTAATACACGTAGTTGTATAGTAGCACACGGTATTGATTATTGATGCTTACGTAAGAAGCCACTCAGTTTATTCAATTATTGCTACAGTAGTTGCTGCATAATATCTTTCATATTATTGATTCAATTATTGTCATAGTATCATCTGCATAATATTTTTTATTATTAAATCAATAATTAAGACGACAAAGTTATTCAAATTATTTACAATATTAACGATGTCTAAAAAGTTCTGTCAAGGAGAGGTTTGAACACCTAATTGCGCGTCAATAGGGAGAAATTCTTATCGAAAAGCCCCCTCTTTCTTGGGAATGATTTGGTTTTTAAATATTATGAGTTGTAATATTAATGATGAATAATTTTTAATATATTAAAAATGTGTTTATTGAAGATAAATGAATTACAAAAGTTAGAGGGGAATAATGTAAACTTGGAAAACTTTAGGGTACCAAAGTGTAATAAGTAAATTAATTTGGACCATTGATGGTGGTTTTAATAGCAAATCAATCTAGACCATTGATGGTAATGGTGGTTTTAATAGTAAATCAATCTGGACCGTCGGTGGTGATTTTAATAGTAAATCAATCTAGACCATCGGTGGTGGTTTTAATAGTAAATCAATCTGGACCGCATGTGGTGGTTTTAATAAATCAATGTGGACCGTAAGTTATGGTTTTAATAGTAAATCAATATGGACCGTCGGTTGTGGTTTTAATAATAATTAATATGGACCGTTCGGTCTAATAGTAAATCAATCTAGACCGTCCGTGAATTAGTTACTATTTAGTCCATTTCCCTAGAAATAGAAGCTTAATTCTTCCTTCATTCTCACCAATTCACTGAGGCTGACAAGAGAAACTATAGAGAGATAAACTATAGATAGCAAGAAGAAGAGTATTCTACTACTTCACTATTGCAGTATCCAGTCTTCTACTAAGATAAGTGATATTATTTGTTGTATTCGTAAGGGGTATTAATTCTTTCGTATTCATAAGGAATACTATTTTTCGTATTCATCCTTTAATATGTCGGAATAATCTATCTACGCGGATTACGTACCGCATGACATATGAAAATCCATTTGCAGTTTCGTATATTATTTCTTTTCATATTCTTAAATCTAAAATTAGTATGGTAAGTATTGCTTTTATAAACCCTTAAATTGGTGAAATATCCTTGAGTTTTGCGCTTCATCCAGTATCGTTTAATTGGAATATTGATATGAACTTTTTATTAAATACCAATATTTTTACCCGAGGTACTATTCACGGATTACTATTTATGGGTTACTATTTACTCGAATATTATTCACTCGGGTATTTGGGATATTTTTTATATCGGGGTACTATTCCCAAAGTACTATTCATAGGATACTATTCACAGGGTACTATTCACCCGAAAAATTTATTTCTTTTATGTTCAAATTATTTTTGATATATGGCTATTATTCTTGAATTTTACTCCACAAAGCAGTATCATGTTGACAATTTGGATATTTTAAACTCTGGATAAAGTTAAAATCTTTAATATTCATCCTTGATTTCGTTTGATTAATACTTATATCATTGTCGTCATCCTCATGCATATATTGTGATGAAAGTCATCTTTGATTTACGTGTATAGATGGACTGTTGATTGGTATGATTATGACCAGGATCATTCGGTATAATCATGACCCGTAATGTTACAAATGATTTAGTAAAATTCCTCATTGGCCCGTAGTGCATTGATGGACAGTTGTTGGTATGATTATGACCAAGGATTATTCGGTATATTCATGACCATTGGTGAAAACATAAATATCCTTTAGTCGTAGTGCATGAATAATTTGTGGTCGTGATACTAATGAACATCCTTGGACCGCAGTATATGGATAATTCAGTTATGTGGATTAATTATTGAGCTGAGTCTCAACGATGAAATATTAATTCATGGATGTGATAATAATGAATATCCTTGGCCCGTAGTGCATGGATAATTCGTGGTCGTGGTACTAATTAATATCATTGGCCCGTAGTGCATGGAAAATTCAGTGATGTTGATTAATTATTGAGCTGAGTCTCAGCGATAAAATATTAATTCATGGATGTGATAATAATGAATATCCTTGGCCCGTGGTGCATGGATAATTCATGGATGTGATACTAACGAATATCTTTGACCGTAATGCAAAGATGAATTTATTAGTATGATTATAAACATGAACTGTGATTTGGTATAACCATGATATTTGATGTTTCAGGTAAAGACAGGTGGTGAAAATTGTCTTCGTCCTGGATGAGAAGAGGAATTTAGAACTACAATTATGATTATGAGTTATTCACATAATTGTGGACATGAACTGTTGATTGATGTTACAGGGTTAAAATATTGTTGGTGGGCTTTTAACATGGAGAAGATAATAGACTTTATGGTCTATTTGACTCTTCTAATGGATTGCTCGTTCTGCTGCAACTATGGTTGAAAAGTTTTATCATCTACCATATGTTTTAAATCACTGATACATTACTGATGAAGGCTATTGATAATTTAATTATCTTTAGTCGTGATATTCTTTAATGGGCTCGTTGTGCTCACCCTTTTGCTTCACAATTCCTTTCAAGTAATAAGAGTGTAGCTGGGTCGAGCGATGGTAACAGGGGAATAGAACGATGGTCTATAACTGTTGAGGTTTTTCCTAAAACAATATGGAAATAATTTTATTGAGAATTTTAGATAAGTGTGTCATATTTTATACGTCATTTTAACCGTTGATTTTGGTGAACTGAATAGGGTGAGGTGAACCTAACTTTGGAGGGGTGTTTTGCCACTATCATACAAGATGTCTAACGACCTACGACTTCATACTATCATAAGACAGGGTTATGCACATCCGCTTGCTGATTATATCTACGAGCACTACCTATATAATCTTGGAGTTTGGTTGAAATATAATTCTCAATTGGAGACAATGGAGATAATTATATATCAAGAGAAGACTCACCATTGGAAAGAATATGATAACAATCTTCTCATTTTTCTTTAGGGTCTATTGGGTCAACCAAGGATAATTCTCGAGTCATATGATATCTATAATAAGTTAGATGCATGGCTTCCTATGTATGAAGGTTTTTTTGAGCATTTTCCAAAGATTTTAATTTCTAAAGCAGTTATTGACTATACCTTTATGTAAGGTACCATTGTAAGGTATCACTGTGAGGTACTATCCAAGTAAAGGGATGAGAGTCACAGTTGGTATCCACATCATATGTGTTGTCGTATCTTGCACGACAGTTGTATGAGGAAGTTTGTAGTCGGGGAATGGAGTGATTGTGACGCCCCCAGAATAGGTATACAACACCCATTCTGAGTCGCCAAATACATGGTACAGAAAGCAAACTACAACTTCAATAATACAATTGTCGTGCAAAATACGACAACACATACTGTGAGTTTAAATACAAATATTGTCTTCTAGACAATATCCACTCTCAAATAAATCCTCCTTACAATTATTCAAACACTATTTTACAGAAATAGTGAGGACTGCTAATACATCTTTCTAGAACCATCACTCCATACCCCGACTAGATCCTGCTATGTTCTCACCTCCTGAGAAGAAAAATGGAGCAAAAAGGAAAAGGGTGAGCTCAACTAGCCCAGTAAAGAATATTATGACTAAGATAATATACAACAAATTATCGTTAGTCTTCAACAGGGAAAAATCTGATAAAATATAATCGACAACAAGTTTTAGATCAACAACTGCAGCGGAAACAGCAAACCATTAGAAGAGTCAAGTAGAGAAAGAATTCTACTATCTTCTAAGATTTAAAAGTCCATCATCAATATTTTATCCCTGTAACATCAATTAATAATCATCTTTAACCAAATATTCATCTTTGCACTACAGGCCAAAGATATTCATTTGTATCATCAGTCGGTCATGTTCATCTCAACACCTGTTCATCTTTGCACTACAGGCCAAAGATATTCATCAAGTAATTATACATCTTTGCACTACAGGCCAAAGATATTCAGTAATATCATCATTTAGGACTGAGGATGATGAAAAATATCTTAAAGAGAACGAATCCAATGAGACAGAAGGACAAATAGTAGGGATTCGTATAACAGTTTATCCAAGATCAATAATACTTCATAATAATCAATTGTGAAGCAGAATTCAAAAATAAAGATCAAAACATGGATACAATCAAAGATAGTAACCATAATAGACATCTTGGACAAAAAGGGAAAATTTTATTTTTCGGTGAATAGTGCCGTATTCGTGAATAGTGCCGTATACGTGAATAGTGCCGTATACGTGAATAGTAACCCCCGACACAAAAAGTTCCAAATTTGATAAAAACTCATATCAATATTTCAGCATAATGATATTGAAGAAAATAATATCATTAAGAAGAAAATAATATCCCTTACCTCAAAATATCAGTACTTCTGGTCGGAATACCGGTATAAGGCTGAAAGAAACTTGCTCTGATGAATAGAAACTCTCAAAGTATCTAAATACTCACAAAATACACTCAATAATCTAGAGAGAGAAAGAGAGAAAACTTGTTTCTGGTGTGATTTTCAATTCTAACTTAGCCCTCTATTTATAGGAAAATTTTGGTAGGTTTGACCTGCAACCTGATGGCTTTACCTGCTACTATTCCCACCTACCACATTTGAAATATAATTCAGCACATTTCTTCACCAACCACAAGTGGGGCCCACCAATTCTAGAATTTTCCATCAAAATGATAAACTCCGAAAATTCAACAATTTCTGAACCAGTCATCTCGTAAAATTCATAATAAATCATACGTTCATTTTTAACGGTTCAAAATTTGTGGACATATACTCAACTTATATATGTATAACATATCCAAAAATTACCACGATCCAACGGTCGGATTAAAAATTATAACACCCGCAATATTTCTCAAAAACCCTGATTTGATTTTTAATACCTCCATTCCGATAAAAATACTGATAAAACACCTCAACATTAACTCCTTCATTTTTAACCACAAAAATATATCCCTCATTTATATCCACATAAAATAAATATTTCCTTATCATATGAATCAATAATTAATTATTCACAAATAATATTACAGAATCACATTTATGACAACCAGGCCGTTCCCAGGAAAGAGGGGGCTTTCCAATAAGGATTTCTCCTTACTGGCGCGCAATTAGATGACCAAACCTCTCCTTAGACAGAACTTTCTAGACATTGCCAATAATGTTATCTAATAATATTATTCAAATAATATGAATTATTGATCTGATAATGAAAAATACTGTGCAACAACAATTATTGAAACAACAATAATATAAAATATCAATGCAACAATTATTGAATCAATAAAATAAAATATTGAACAATAACTACTGTAACAATTATTGAGTAGTGCCTTCTTACGTAAGAATCAATAATTGGTGCAATACCGTGTGCTACTGTATTTTAACCACCGGGTATTCCAACAGTATTAACGGTAACAACTACGCCGTTATTTATAAACAACTTATACTTGTCGTTTTCTTCATCCAATCGCTTTCCGTTATGGGGCCCACACAAGGCTGCGTCGTCGTACGAATATTCCCCGACAGCAAGAATATTCCACGACCAACCGAATATTCACCGACCAAAAATAAATATTTTATAACCACTTGCTTATTTTGCAAAATTTGCACATTTCACCCATAACCAAAGTATTATATCAAATTAACCCCTTATTATTCACAATAATATTTAGAGAAAATTTGATTTTATTCATTAATAAGTTGGGGTCTTACAACCTCCCCTCCTTATGAAATTTCGTCCTCGAAATTGACGTACGTACCTGATGTTTCAAAAAGGTGAGGATACCTCGCTTTCATTTCTGATTCCAACTCCCAGGTCATTTCTTCAATAGCATGGTTTCTCCACAAAACCTTAACTTGTGGTATAACCTTCGTGCGTAGGACATGCTCTTTCCTATCCAAGATCTTAACAGGTACCTCCTCGTACGTTAAATCTTCAGCTATCTCGTCTGGTTCTAACTCAATAATGTGGTTCGGGTCTTTAACATATTTACGAAGCATAGATATGTGAAAAACATTATGAACACGAGACATGCTTGGAGGTAATGCGAGTCTATATGCCACATTTCCTATTCGCTCAAGAATCTCAAATGGACCAACAAATCTTGGATTGAGCTTTCCTCTCTTCCCAAATCTTGTAACTCCCTTCCATGGTGCAACACGTAACAATACATGATCCCCAATATTAAATTCCACGTCCTTCCGATGAAGATCCGCATAACTCTTTTGTCGATCCTGTGCCGTTTGTATACGTTGTCGAATCGTTTGGATCTTCTCTGTAGTAATGCGTACCAATTCTGGTCCCAACAATGTTGCTTCACCCACCTCGTCCCAGCATACTGGAGAACGACATTTTCTTCCATACAACGCCTCAAATGGAGCCATACCTATGCTCGCCTGATAACTGTTGTTGTAGGAGAATTCCACCAATGGTAGGTACTTATCCCAACTCCCTTTGAGATCTAAGACACAAAGTCTTAATAGATCTTCAAGAGTTTGAATAGTCCTCTCTGATTGTCCGTCCGTTTGAGGATGGTATGCTGAACTGAATCGTAAATCCGTGCCCATAGCTTTCTGCAAGCTAACCCAAAATCGTGAAGTGAATCTTGGGTCACGATCCGAAACTATGGATACTGGCATGCCATGCAATCTCACAATCTCGTTCACGTACATACTAGCAAGACGTTCAAGGGAATAAGTCTCACGTATCGGCAAGAAATGAGCGGACTTGGTTAATCTATCAACAATAACCCAAATCGCATCTATGCCTTGAGAAACCTTGGGAAGACCTGTAACAAAATCCATAGTAATGTGTTCCCACTTCCATTTCGGGATCTCAAGTGGTTGCAATGGACCCTTTGGCACTTGATGCTCCGCCTTTACACGTTGACAAGTTAAACACCTCGAGATAAACTCCGCGATCTCTCTTTTCATATTGCTCCACCAAAATGTATGTCGAAGATCGTGATACATTTTGGTACTCCCAGGATGGATTGCAAACGGTGTGTTGTGTGCCTCCATCATTATTCTATGCTTCAAGTCAAAATCGTTAGGAACACAAAGTCTGGAGTTGACTCGAAGTATTCCTTCTTCATCGATTCTTGCTTCTGGAATAGCACCTTCTTGCACTTTCTTCTTCATACGCATCAGCTCTATATCCGTAGCTTGAGCAGCTTTAACTTTATCGATTAAAGTCGGTTCTACTCGTATATTTGATATCATCATGTGGGTACTTGGAGCCTTCATCTCTATCTCCATCCTTTGCAAGTCATACAAAATGGGCCTTTGTGTTAAAAACATTGCACTCGTACCCGCATATGATCTTCTACTCAATGCGTCAGCTACTACGTTTGCTTTTCCAGGATGGTATTGGATGGTATGATCGTAATCTTTCAACAGCTCAAGCCAACGTCGTTGCCGCATGTTGAGTTCCTTTTGGGTGAAGAAATATTTGAGGCTTTTATGATCTGTATAGATCTCCACTTTCTCCCCATACAGGTAGTGTCTCCAGATCTTCAACGCAAAAACGACTGCTGCCAACTCCAAATCATGAGTAGGATAATTCCTCTCATATTCTTTGAGTTGTCGTGAGGCATAGGCTATGACTTTCCCATGTTGCATGAGAACACATCCTAACCCTTTGCCTGAAGCATCGCTGTAGATAACAAATCCATCCGAACCAGATGGTATTGTCAAAACAGGTGCCGAAATGAGTCTCCTCTTGAGTTCTTGGAAACTCTTCTCGCATTCCTCACTCCATACGAATTTTGTATCTTTCCGAGTCAGCTGAGTTAACGGAGTAGCGATTCGAGAAAATCCTTCCACAAATCTCCGATAATAACCAGCTAAGCCCAGAAAGCTACGTACTTCGGTTACCGACTTCGGTTGCTCCCAACTTTGTATGGCTTCAATCTTCGCCGGGTCGACAGATACTCCATGTTTTGACACCACGTGCCCAAGGAATGCTACTTCCTCAAGCCAGAACTCGCATTTCTTCAGTTTGGCATATAGCTTGTTTTCACGAAGCCTTTGCAGTACCAGCTTCAAATGGCGCTCATGATCTTCACGGCTTTTGGAATAGATGAGGATGTCATCAATAAAGACAACAACGAACTGATCCAAATATTCTTTGAATACACGGTTCATCATATCCATGAAGGCAGCAGGAGCATTAGTCAATCCAAAAGACATTACTAAGAATTCATAATGCCCGTACCGAGTTCTGAAGGCAGTCTTTGGAATATCCTCAGTTTTAATCTTCAGCTGATGATATCCAGAACGAAGATCGATCTTTGAAAAGAATTGTGCTCCTTGCAACTGGTCAAACAGGTCATCAATGCGAGGTAGCGGATACCTATTCTTGATGGTGACATGGTTCAATTCTCGATAGTCAATACAAAGTCGCATACTCCCGTCTTTCTTCTTTACGAATAAAACAGGAGCACCCCAAGGAGACGTACTAGGACGAATAAAACCGATGTCCAACAACTCCTGTAGTTGGACTTTTAACTCCTGAAGTTCAATAGGAGCCATTCGATATGGGGTTTTAGAAATGGGCTTTGTACCGGGTTCAAGGTCAATAAAGAATTCAATTTCTCGTTCCGGGGGTAGACCGGGAAGTTCTTCAGGAAATACATCGGAAAATTCTCTAACAATAGAAATATTATTCAAATCTGACTTGTCTTTGTTCAAATCCATAACATGGGCTAAGAAAGCTTGACATCCGTTTTTCAATAAACGAATAGCTTTGTGGCTTGATATGACAGTGACTGATTTTAGTGGTTTAGTAGTTTGAATTCGTATGACAGGTTGGTTAGGAATATGAAAACTAACAACCTTACGAAAACAATCAATTTTAGCATGATGAGTGGTTAACCAATCAATTCCTAAAATCACATCAAAAGCAAGTATCTTTAAAGAGATAAGATCAACAGGTAATGTGATAGTGCCAACTTGGATCATGCAAGATTTATAAACTGTAGATGTAACGAAGGTTTCACCCAACGGAGTTTCAACAGATAAGTTAAAGTCCAATTTCTCCGGAGTCAAGTTTAAACGTTGAGCACAAGCAGGAGAGATAAAAGAATGGGTAGAACCGGTATCTAGTAAAGTATAAACTTCGCAAGAATTCAAGATTAGCTTACCCGTGATCACCTCGTTCGGGTTTCTCGCGTTTTGGCCAGTAACGACAAACGCCCTTCCAGGAACCGCTGATTTCGACTTATCCGGGATAACTTTTGGAGTCACCATCCCCGCTGAACTTGGTTTTGCTACAGAACACTCTCGAGCTATATGACCTTCCTTTCCACAGTTATAACATACCTTGGATTGTTGTGGGCAGTTTGGGCTGATATGTCCCTCTTTCCCACATTTGTAACATACGACCGGTGGTCGTTCTCCTCCCCTAGAAACAGTTGATGTTTGTGCTGACGTCTTCACGTTATCATTGTTGTACCTTCTCTTCTTGAAATCTCCTCCCGACTCGCTCCTTCTATTATCACGACCACGATTACCACCAGAGTGGTTACCGCTTTTGTCCGAATGTTTTCCTCCCTGCTGGTTTTCATTGCTTCGATGACTGCCGCCACCGGTATGACCCTGGTTGTGGTCCCTCGGTTGCACATACTCATTATCTCGCTCTAATAATTGAGCCCTGTTTACAACATCTGAATATAAAGAAAATTTATGAGAGATAAGATATTGCCGAATCTCGGGTTTTAGACCTCTCAGAAACATCCTTGTCATTCGTTCCTCATTTTCGACCAAATGAGGTGCAAACCTGGATAACTCTGCAAACTTCGCCTCGTACTGGGACACCGTCATGTTGTTTTGTTCCAGTCTAATAAACTCAACCTCCTTCATATGACGAATACTTTCAGGAAAGTACTTGTCATTGAACAGTTTTTGAAATGTTTCCCAGGACATGTTGAGTGCGTCAGGCTGGGTACGCTTCACAGACTCCCACCAGTAGTCTGCCTCACCGCGGAACATAAATGTGGCGAATGGAACCTTCTGTTCCTCCGTGCATCCCAAGACATCAAATATCTTGGTAATTTGCTTGACCCACGTTTCCGCCATGATCGGATCCGGCTTTCCCTTAAATTCTGGTGGTCCCAATTCTTTGAACTGCTTAGCTGTGACAAACCGCGCGTTGTTATCATTTCCACCCGTATTCTGCACACGAGTCTCCCTCGTCTGATTTTGCATGAACTGCAAAAAGCTCCTAAACATTCCATCATTCATCGTTTGCTCGGTAACGTTGTTTACAGGAGGAATATTGCCTTCCTGTTGCACGTTCCCCTGGGTAGTGATCAAAGGTGTCTCCACGGTCTGATTTACTCCATTATTAACGTTCTCAGCTGCCATTCTTAAATACTGCCATAAAACAAGGGTTAATAGTCATGTCATATATTATCCCTATACTCTGACCGACCAAATAAACACCAAATAAACTTAGTCAGGTCATACTAGCGAAGGAATTCCCCGTCTCTCCCCTCCTAGTTCTTGTCTCACATCTCAGCCAGGGATCATATCCCTAAGCTCTGATACCAACTGTGACGCCCCCAGAATAGGTATACAACACCCATTCTGAGTCGCCAAATACATGGTACAGAAAGCAAACTACAACTTCAATAATACAATTGTCGTGCAAAATACGACAACACATACTGTGAGTTTAAATACAAATATTGTCTTCTAGACAATATCCACACTCAAATAAATCCTCATTACAATTATTCAAACACTATTTTACAGAAATAGTGAGGACTGCTAATACATCTTTCTAGAACCATCACTCCATACCCCGACTAGATCCTGCTATGTTCTCACCTCCTGAGAAGAAAAATGGAACAAAAAGGAAAAGGGTGAGCTCAACTAGCCCAGTAAAGAATATTATGACTAAGATAATATACAACAAATTATCGTTAGTCTTCAACAGGGAAAAATCTGATAAAATATAATCGACAACAAGTTTTAGATCAACAACTGCAGCGGAAACAGCAAACCATTAGAAGAGTCAAGTAGAGAAAGAATTCTACTATCTTCTAAGATTTAAAAGTCCATCATCAATATTTTATCCCTGTAACATCAATTAATAATCATCTTTAACCAAATATTCATCTTTGCACTACAGGCCAAAGATATTCATTTGTATCATCAGTCGGTCATGTTCATCTCAACACCTGTTCATCTTTGCACTACAGGCCAAAGATATTCATCAAGTAATTATACATCTTTGCACTACAGGCCAAAGATATTCAGTAATATCATCATTTAGGACTGAGGATGATGAAAAATATCTTAAAGAGAACGAATCCAATGAGACAGAAGGACAAATAGTAGGGATTCGTATAACAGTTTATCCAAGATCAATAATACTTCATAATAATCAATTGTGAAGCAGAATTCAAAAATAAAGATCAAAACATGGATACAATCAAAGATAGTAACCATAATAGACATCTTGGACAAAAAGGGAAAATTTTATTTTTCGGTGAATAGTGCCGTATTCGTGAATAGTGCCGTATACGTGAATAGTGCCGTATACGTGAATAGTAACCCCCGACACAAAAAGTTCTAAATTTGATAAAAACTCATATCAATATTTCAGCATAATGATATTGAAGAAAATAATATCATTAAGAAGAAAATAATATCCCTTACCTCAAAATATCAGTACTTCTGGTCGGAATACCGGTATAAGGCTGAAAGAAACTTGCTCTGATGAATAGAAACTCTCAAAGTATCTAAATACTCACAAAATACACTCAATAATCTAGAGAGAGAAAGAGAGAAAACTTGTTTCTGGTGTGATTTTCAATTCTAACTTAGCCCTCTATTTATAGGAAAATTTTGGTAGGTTTGACCTGCAACCTGATGGCTTTACCTGCTACTATTCCCACCTACCACATTTGAAATATAATTCAGCACATTTCTTCACCAACCACAAGTGGGGCCCACCAATTCTAGAATTTTCCATCAAAATGATAAACTCCGAAAATTCAACAATTTCTGAACCAGTTATCTCGTAAAATTCATAATAAATCATACGTTCATTTTTAACGGTTCAAAATTTGTGGACATATACTCAACTTATATATGTATAACATATCCAAAAATTACCACGATCCAACGGTCGGATTAAAAATTATAACACCCGCAATATTTCTCAAAAACCCTGATTTGATTTTTAATACCTCCATTCCGATAAAAATACTGATAAAACACCTCAACATTAACTCCTTCATTTTTAACCACAAAAATATATCCCTCATTTATATCCACATAAAATAAATATTTCCTTATCATATGAATCAATAATTAATTATTCACAAATAATATTACAGAATCACATTTATGACAACCAGGCCGTTCCCAGGAAAGTGGGGGCTTTCCAATAAGGATTTCTCCTTACTGGCGCGCAATTAGATGACCAAACCTCTCCTTAGACAGAACTTTCTAGACATTGCCAATAATGTTATCTAATAATATTATTCAAATAATATGAATTATTGATCTGATAATGAAAAATACTGTGCAGCAACAATTATTGAAACAACAATAATATAAAATATCAATGCAACAATTATTGAATCAATAAAATAAAATATTGAACAATAACTACTATAACAATTATTGAGTAGTGCCTTCTTACGTAAGAATCAATAATTGGTGCAATACCGTGTGCTACTGTATTTTAATCACCGAGTATTCCAATAGTATTAACGGTAACAACTACGCCGTTATTTATAAACAACTTATACTTGTCGTTTTCTTCATCCAATCGCTTTCCGTTATGGGGCCCACACAAGGCTGCGTCGTCGTACGAATATTCCCCGACAGCAAGAATATTCCACGACCAACCAAATATTCACCGACCAAAAATAAATATTTTATAACCACTTGCTTATTTTGCAAAATTTGCACATTTCACCCATAACCAAAGTATTATATCAAATTAACCCCTTATTATTCAGAATAATATTTAGAGAAAATTTGATTTTATTCATTAATAAGTTGGGGTCTTACAGTGATGGTCTGAGATGGTTGTTATAGTAGTCTTCACTATTCTATGAAATAGTGTGTAAAATGTAATGAGGACTCCATTGAGTTTGAATACTGTCTAGAAGACAATATTCATGTAAAAACTCTCAGCTACGCTTTTGTCGTATTATATAAAAGAAGTTTGTATTTGATTTTGTACCGTGTATCTGGTGACACAGAATGGGTCGTGTAAACCTATCTTGGGGGCGTCACAGCTTTTATGTGCCAAAAACCCTACAGAACTTTGAGGAGCAAGAAACTATGGCTGCAGAGGATCAGAAAGCACTTTGGGGCTGTGCTACACCAAGGGTAACCGAAATTCAGTCGAGCATTACCACGCCTGCAATAACTGCTAACAAGTTTGAAATAAAGCCTGGCACAATTCAGATGATTCAGAATTCGGTATAGTTTGGGGGATTGGCTAATGATGATCCGAACAAGCATCTGGTAAGCTTTCTGGAGATATGTGATACCTTCAAGTACAATGGGGTATCTGATGTTGCAGTGCGACTTCATTTGTTCCTATTCACATTGCGAGATAAGGCAAAGAGCAGGTTACATTCACTACCATCATGATCAATCACTACTTGGGATGACCTAGCTCAAAAGTTTCTAGCAAAATTCTTCTCACCGGCGAAGACTGTGAAGATGAGGAATGAGATTACAACGTTTGAACAGCAGCATGGGGAGTCACTGTACAAAGCTTGGGAAATATATAAAGAATTGTTGAGAAAGTGTCTGCATCACGGATTGCCCAAGTGATTACAGATGAATACCTTCTATAATGGAATGAACAGTAATCTTCGGACTAGTATAAATGCAGCGTTAGGAGGAGCTTTTACGGCTAAGAGATTCGAGGAGGCTTATTGAAAGTAGTATGCATACAAGCCAATCATGTATGATGATAAAGCATATACTTTGTAATCAATCTTATTTATTTATTAATAAAAAGTATTTATTTACTAAAGGCATTTAATTTATCTACATGGTGTTGTTTTAATAATATGTGATAAACTTATAGTTTTAAGCAATGCTTTTAGAATCATGATGAGATCATGCTAATGAGATCCAAATTCTTAGATAGCTTAAAAACTAAAATGTTCCTAATAAATGCATTACTAAAAAGGGGATTAGTGAATTCGGATAGATTGGTACATACGTTGCTTGCTTTTTGGATGAGGATGATTGATCTCATGATCATTTGTGTGGAGACACTAAAGCAAGTATGTAGGTGCTTATTGGAGAATAAATTCACTAAAGGTGACTTGCTAAGGAATACCTAATGGAGTTTTACTTGCCTGTCAATAAGAATTCCTGTAGTGATAGTAGTACAAGTGATCCTTAGACTTGAGATCATCATAGTATTTTGTGTATAATGAATTATACTTTGACTTATTCCTTAAGACCCATAGGGTATATCAAAGGATATACTTGGGTGTAATAAGTTGTATATGGAGATAATGAATGATTAATAAAGAATCTACCACTTATAGTAAAAGAAAAGATATGTCCTATGTGATTCGATAAATGACAACCCAATAATCCTTGGCCAATGTGGAATGAAATTAGAAATGTGTTTCTAATTTGCATTCATTTGAAGTTGTGCATTTGGGAATCGAAATACATATAATTAAATAAAATAAAACTTGACAGTAATTCTATATCTTATATTTAATTGGGACATTGTATGTGAAAGGATTGAATTGTACGGTAACTATTTATTCAAATATTCTTTTATGATTAATGTTGAAATCTATATTATCTGGAAAGTCATTGATCACTAAGGAGGTTTATCCTTATTGTAGAATAAATATTATTTATTTAAATAAAAGTATTTATTTAAATAAGATTAGAATTGTTCTAATTGATTTATTTACAATCTGTTTAATATGGAGAACCTAAAGGGTCACACCATAAAAGAAAAAATAATTATTTAAGAAGTTAATTTCATAATCATAATAATATGTATTTAATTTAATTTATGGTGATAGAGTAAATTAAATAGCTTAATATTTATTATTTAATATTTTGAAAATATTAAATATAAATTAATAATAGGAGTCTTATTAATATTATTACAATTATTATTATTATTTTAATTTCTAAAGAAGTTTGAAAATTAATTTAATATAAGTACTCTCATTTATTCCTAATAAGATTAAGAGAAAAATTAATTAAAAGAGTTTAATTAATTATCCCTAATAAGATTAGGGAGCTTAATTAATTAAAAGAATTTAATTAATTAAATAAAAATCTATTTTAATTATATTAGAAGGGTTAACTAATATCTATATTAGAGGAGTCTTATATCAGATATTAGTGAGGATACGTAATTCTAATAGCTGGAGAGTACACTCTTTTTTTATACAGATAGAAAGCTAGGGTTTTAGCTACCCTTCTTCTTGATTCTTGTTCTTCTTTGGTGGATCACCTCTAGAGGTCAAACGCTTGGGTGACAAACGTTGATCAAAGGAATGAATCTACTCGGAGAATCAAGGAGATCGCGGAGAAGTAAGAGTTGAACTCGTACCTATAGAAGGTCGTATCTATAAGGGTATGATTCTATAACTTCTTATATTTCATTCTAATTAATAACATGCATAAAAGATGATCCGGGTAATTGGTTTATGAAAATTTTTAAAATCTAATTTTGCCATGCTTCCGTTTATTTTTCAATTTGATTGCGTCTTTGATTTTCACAAAACCTAACAGTAGTATCAAAGTCAAACCTTTATGCTGTTATTAATTGCTTAGATGTGATATATATGATTGATATGTGTTTTATACAAATTTTTTGGTCTTAATTGTTAGCATAGAATTGAGTTTTTGGAGAAAAACTGCAGAATTCACGAACTGGAAAATTGTTACTGCGAACTGCCATTGTAGCGCCTGTTTACATAGTAAACGACGCGCTACAACGCCGATAGGTTTTCAAAACTGGCCAGCCGGTGCTGCAGCGCCGCTTTAGAGTATAAACTTGGTGCTGCAGCGCCAAGACCGGATTTTTGAAAACGGATTGATCTAGCGCTACAACGCTCAAATCTAGTACCTTTGGGGCGCTGCAGCGCCGGTTCCCAGAAAGGAATAAAAATTGTTTTATTTATAAAATATGATTTATAATTAAAATAAAAGGTTTATTTAAATTAGAAATTGGATTTCATATCTTTCAAGAAATTCTAAATTAAAATAAAGTTGTTTATTTTGTATTTAGAATATAATTTCATATTAATTAAATAAATGTGTTTATTTTAAATCAAAATTAAAATTGATGCTAATTAAATGTGCCCATTAAATCGATATATATATATATATATATATATATATATATATATATATATATATATATTAAATGTTTATTATTCATAAGATGAAAGTTTTATTTATTGATACATATAGTGATATGTATGATAATAAAGGTGGTTGATTATAGACTATTGACCAATGTGATTGGATTTAATTTGGTTAGATGCTTGAATGAATGAGTTTTATTAAATGGGGTCTGCGTACCTATTCTTTTCTGGTTTTCTTCTTGATGTAAATTCTATCTCTCTCCTACGTACTTTCCCTTGACTGCTGATCAATGTTTCTATTTAAATTAAATAGTTTATGTAATAGGATTAGTTAGAATTTTTTGAAGAACCGGAGATCAAGGAGTAAGGAGCGCTTGAAGACCCGTTTGTAATGGAGCCCGAGTTTAAATGTAATAGTTATATTTAAATGTTAATTCATGCACCCTAGGGTTTAACCTTTTGGTTCACTTGGTGGCTCTAGTGAACCAAACTAAAATAAAAGTCCATAATCAATCAGGGTAGAATATAGTATTCTATATATGCATGTTAGTATTATATATATTATATATTATGCAAACATGCTTTGCATGTTTAATAATATGACGCGTATTTTATATATATGTGTGCATGCGCGCTAAACAAGATGAGACAATAAATAACAAACCCCTCAAATAAATTACATTAAGTCCTAAGCGTTCAAAGATATTTGGAATATCGAACGTTGCCTTCTAGCGTGATAAAATTAATAAAGTATTAAATATTTAATATGAGTTTGTTGTGTTACTACAAGGCAAGTATTAAGTATTTAAGATGTTAATTTATCACATTTGATGCTTATAAAGAAAATTGAACAATATTATTTTGTTATATCACCACAAGGACAACATTTTTCTTTTTTGAATATATGGAAGTGCTGGGTTGAACTTAACTTAGATAATTTTGATTCGGATGTGCCACCACTTTATTAAAATAATCCAAGAGGCAAAACATAAGGAGTTACATGATGATGTAATTGATAAGGAGTTGTTTACCTATTTATTTATATATAGTTTGTTGTGTCACCACAAGACTATATATATTTGAAATGAGATCCTTATTCTCACTAGCAAAAACTTTAATTAGATTTTGCCGAACTATATAGATGAGGGTAATATAGTTTGAAGAAAATAGTGGGAGATACCAATATAAAATAAGATCTAATATATTTTGGTAAAATAAATTAATTAAATGAATGTTTGCTAAAATGTTATTTTTCACATGCAGAAATTTGAAAATATCACATTCACTAATTTCACTGCGTAGCATACTTGATGCTAACAAACTGACCGGACCGAATTACACGGACTGGTTAAAAAATCTGAGAATAGTTCTCACTGCTGAAAAGATTTTTTATATCCTAAATTCGCATGTTCTTGCAAATGTTGCAGAAACAGCCTCTGAGGAAGAGATTGCTACTTTCAAAAAGTGGCAAGATGATGCATTTGTGGCTCGTTGAATTATGCTCGCATCCATGAGTAACGAGCTTCAGCATTAGCATGAATCCATGGATGCTCCTACTATACTGTTGCACCTACAAGAGCTGTATGGTGAGCAAAGTAGGACTGCTAGTTATGAAATATCTAAGGAGCTCTTCCGATCTCGGATGACCGAGGGCGCTGTTGAGACTCATGTCTTAAAGAAGATCAATCTGATTGAACGTCTTGGACAACTTGGGTTTGTCATGGATGGGGAGTTGAGTCAAGATTTAGTCTTGTAGTCACTCACAGACACCTTCTTACAATTTGTTATGAATTTTCACATAAATAAGTTAGATGTCAGCTTGCCTGAATTACTTAACATGTTAAAAACTGCTGAAGGTCACTTCCCATCCAAGAAGGACCATGTCTTAATAGTGGATGACTCTTCCAAGAAAGGAAGGGCCCGAGGTATCTTCTGAAAAGAAGAAATCCAAGAAAGCTAAAGGTAAGGCAAAAGTGAAGGATCAAAAGAAACCTGATCCAGCTAGCAAAGGAATTTGCTTCCATTGCAACAAGCCGGGTCATTAGAAGAGGAACTGCAAGGATTATCTTACGAAGCAAAAGTAGAAGAAGCTTGGAGAAGCTTCGAATCCTAATCAAGGTTAGTTTATTATTGAAATTAATTTTTCTGAAAGTCAATATTCTACTTTGGTATTGAATATCGGCTGTGGTTCTCACATATGTAATAATATGCAGGGACTGGTCAGAAGTAGAAAGCTGAGCAAGGATGAGATCGTCCTACGAGTGAGAAATGGAGCAAAGGTCGCTGCATTAGCCAAATGGACTTATTGTTTAGCACTGCCTACGGACAAGTTCATTAATTTAAATAATTTTTATTTTGTTATGAATATCATTAGAAACATTATTTTAATTTCTGTATTGGATATGGATGGTTTTGACATTATAATAAAGAACAACAGCTGTTCTATTTATAATAATAATGTTTTATATAGTGTTGGTAATTTGTGAAATAGACTTTATATACTTGAATTGTATGAAAATATACTTCAAATTGAATAAACTAATAAAAAAAGAGATGATGCTAATTATACCTATATGTGGCACTGTAGACTTGGTCATATTAATAAAACAAGAATATTCAAGTTGCATAAAGATGGGCTCCTAGAGCTATCAGATTATGAATCATATCCAACTTGTGAATCTTGTCTCATGAGAAAAATGACTAAATCTCCTTTTAGTGGAAAAGGAGAAAGACTTATAGAGTTGTTAGCGTTGGTACACACAGATGTATGTGGACCTATAACAATGACTGCATGAGGAGGATATTATTAGTTTATTACATTCACTGATGATTACACAAGATTTGGATATGTGTATTTAATGAAATACAAATCTGAATCATTTGAAAAGTTCAAAGAGTTCAGAAGTGAAGTAGAGAAACAAACTGGCAAAAATATTAAAATTCTTTGATCAGATCGAGGTGGTTAATACTTAAGCGATGAGTTTCTCAATTGTCTCAAAGAAAATGGTATAATCTCACAATGGACTCCCCTAGGGATGCCATAGTTGAATGGTGTATCTGAAAGGAGAAATCGAACATTGTTGGACATGGTTCGATCCATGATATATGAGCTTTACCGACCTTCCAGTTTCCTTCTAGGGATATGCCCTAGAATCGACTGCATACCTACTTAACAAGGTGCCTACCAAATCCGTCCTTAAGACCCCATATGAGTTATGGACATGGAGGAAACCAAATCTTAAGCATGTTAAGACTTGGGGTTATCCAGTTTATGTCAAAAAGTTTGAAAACGATAAGTTACAGACTAGATCTGACAAGTGTAGATTTGTGGGATACCCTAAATAAACATCAAGGTATTATATTTCTATCATCCAACTGATCAAAAGATGTTTGTTGCGAAACATGTTGCCTTCTTGGAAAAGGAGTTTATCCTTGAAGAGGACACTAGGAGTTAGATATATCTTGAAGAAGTTCAAGAACCACAAAAAACTACGGATCAAAGTCAGGTACCTAACCAAATGGAAGAACCTATTGTAACACACCCTATTCGTAAATCTAGAAGAGTACCAAAGATACCTGATAGGTATGGATTCGTCATAGAGGATAATGATGAGGTATGCATCATAGATGATGATGATCCATTGAATTATGAACAGGCTATGAGTAGTAAAGACTCAGAGAAATGGCAAAAAGTCATGAAATCCGAGATGGACTCCGTGGATGAAAACCAAGTATGGACTTTGGTTTCACCACCTGAAGGCCTTAAGCCTATTAGGTGTAAATGAGTCATTAAAAGAAAGACTAGAGTAGACGGCACGGTAGAGACCTATAAGGCCTAACTGGTCACAAAAGGTTTCAAACAAAGACAAGGAGTTGACTATGATCAAACCTTCTCACCAGTAGCAATGCTCAAGTCCATTCAGATTTTGCTTGCGATTGCAGCTTACCACGACAACAAAATCTGGTAGATAGACATGAAAACGGCCTTCCTCAATGGGAAACTTGAGGAGGATGTGTATATGACACAACCAGAGGGATTTATTACAAAAGTTGGAACAAATCAAGTCTGTAAGCTAGAACGATCCATTTATGGATTGAAGCAAGCTTCTCGTAGATGGAACATCCATTTTAATGAGACAATCAAAGAGTTTGATTTTATCAAAAATGAGGATGAACCATGTGTAACGCTCCGAAATTCGATTTATCTTCACACCTAGATTTCGTACGTCACGAGTACATCATTCATCCAACATACATCATTATATACTAAAATATAATGACATACATTCTCAAATCCCAGGTTCTGAAAACCTTATAACCTTTTTCATTACAAATAATAATAAATACATTATTCATTTCATCTTACAAGAGTGACTTTTATCTGCCACTAAGGATACACAATAGTTCATTAAACTAGTCTATAGTTCAGTTTTATCTTTTTACATTACAAGTCTTCATTTGATCTTCTCACTCATTCACATTCTGAATGACACTTCATCTGGATACCATCAGCTTGATCTTTACGGGATCCTTAAGTTCTTCTAACCTCGTTTGCTGAAAAGGTTTTTTTTTATTTAAAGCAAGTGTGAGCATTCAATTGCCCAGGAAGTCATAACAGTTGAACAAACAACTTTAAGAGTTTAAATGTTCCTTTAGAACTTCGATAACCGAACAAAGGTTATGAAGTAGCTTGAATAATAGGAATAGTCTCGATTCCTATCATTTTAAAACATCAGTCACTTTCATTTTGAAATACTTTCATTTCTCTACCTTTTTCATACACATCTGTCTGGCTAGAATCATTAACACAGACTTAACAATAACGGTTCATATATAGACAGAACATACTTGTATTGAACAGCTCAATGACAGAACAGTTCATATCATAGAAACACCGAAGTGTTCAAATTATGGCACAAGGCCTCATACATACTACCACTTTGTACATACATTGCACATATGCGCATAGACAAGACTTCTCAAGTTCAACATCTGAGAAGTTTAAGAAACTAGCATTCATTTAGAATATGAATGAAGTTAGGAAACTTGACTTACGCACAGCTATAACTTAAGCTGAACTGCTCATTACCATTTTCTATATAACACATGAGGAGAAAACATAAACACCAATTAGTCATATATCGGACTTACGCATTGGTTTACTTAATTTTACTTCTTAGGGTTCGCGTTCTTGAAATTTAAGTTTACGCGACTAACTTCCTTTACCAGTTTACGGCTTCATGACATACGGAGATGTCTTACTCAAAACATTCATCATCTTTGATGATTTGCATTCCTATCTTCTTCTTATAACTTCTCTAGGACTCAACAGACATCGCGTCTCTGCTAGTAGTCCATATGGTACTCTGAGTGGTTTTCCATAAACAACCAACAAATAAGTTCCCGTCTCATCTACACTGCCATCACAGTGAGTTAGATCGGTTGCCAATTTTGTATATACCTTCGCTCTGTGAAGGAATTGTTTAGCCCAGCTCCCATATGTCAACCATCAAAGGTTACGATTGTACCACAACCTAAACTTATCTTAACTTATCCGAACCATTAAACTTAATGTTCGTTAAATTAATTTCTTATACTTTACGGCTTCTGGCAACTAAATGCCATACCTCCGGATTCATTCCTTATCCAACTCACATTCGGCTTTCATTTATCTTATTACCATCCACTACGATTTTCTTGATAATTCATATCTTATTTAATACTTTCGTTATCCCTTACATGAACCCCATGTTCATTACTCGTTCTTAGTGTCGAAGCCATACCGATCGTTGTATGCTAAGACCGATCATCCATCGCAACAACATTGCGTTCACAGCGTCTAAATGCTTCACACTTATCTCTCATTATAATGACATAACATCAAAATGTTATTCATTACCCTCATCACTCAACGTCTAAGGAATCACAATCATAGCAATTCCTCATGTTCGTTCATCGTGACTACGGTCCCCGAATATTGGTTACGTAACACGCGCCTACAATCTTTGTCTTTTAATCTTGTTTAATCTTTCCGTTCAACCTTTACTACAGGTTTAATTCACTTGATTAAGTGTTACATTAGGTGAACTACATGTTCAAATTTTTTTTCTTGCACATCCCCCAGTAATTGAGCAATAAAAATCTCATTTTTGGGCATTGCCCTGCACCGGCGCTACGGCATCACTTTCGTTCCTCTCTCTCGCGCTGCGACGCGACCCTACGTCATCTTCTTCCTTGGTCTGGCGCTGCGGCACCGAGTCCTTCACTAACTCCCGCGCTGCGGTGCCAACTAATAGTACCTTCTCCCCCGAGCTTACGCTGTGGCGCCGCCCTTCAAGGCATGACTGGCGCTGCGGCGCCAAGCCCTAATCTCAGAAAATTTTTCTAAGTGTTTTACAAGCTTGAATCGCTTACTTTGAAGTTTCGTAACTTATTCGTTATAACTCAGAACGAGGTCATTTCAAAGCCAATCTCTTCCTTATCTTATGTACTTCAATACCCCTCAGACAGAACTTCATTCTGAATCCGTTAACATGCCATTCGATTGGCTTAATCTTCACCCTTCGTTTGTTTTACGTTTTTAACGTTCTTCGTTCGCTCGTCCGTAATTCGGTCATCCGAGCTCGGAACTCATTCGTTCTTGAGTCCACGACTCACATTTTCTATGTTCTCTTATTTCCTTATGAAACCCTACACGTTCGGGTTCATTTACTAACTTTTTAATTCTCGTTCGTCTTTTACAAAATTTTCGCCATAACTTCGTTATAGCTAAGTTTTAATCTGTTCTTCATGAACGTTTCTACCATTCCTAACCAAACAATAAGCAACTAACTTATACGCAATGATTTTAAACTTTTCCACCAACAACAATTATCCTATGATGGTTTTAAATTTGTCCATCAACAACGTTCTTCGTGTTCTTCGCGTGTTCTTCGTTTTCTTCGTTCGTTCTTCATTTTTAATCGATATTTTGATTACGATTTCACTTTTTCTTGGAATTTGATGTTATAAAACACCATTCTTTACTTATTTCACCTACTTATTCTTATAATCCACTCGGATCATTCTAATTCATTACAAATCTTATACTTCCTTAAGAAATTTACAAACTAAACTTCAAATTCTTATTTCTTTTCTGAATGATTTCAACCATATGAAATCATTGTTAGTTATTGTATAACTGATGTTTTTGAGTGATAACAAAATTTCGTGACTGCATGGATTATGGTTGATTAATATGTATGAATATTGGCAGTATATAATATTATATACATGGATTGTGGGTGGACATTAGTATATAATATTATATTCATGGATTGTGGGTGGACATTATGGTAACATATAACAGTCCATATAAATCTATATTGCATGATTGCTATAATCTCATCTCAATTGATTGACAGGGAATGAAATTTGGTCAACTGATTAGTTGATTCAAATTTGTTCTAGAATCTTCAAAAGGTATATACTCTAAATATAGTATATTGTTAACAAACCATATCTTTCATATCCCTTCATATCAGATGATTGATATCATATCTCTTCGGTTGAGCTTATCAAGGAAACAATATATCTATTGATTTAGTGCTGATTTTTTGTGACTGAGGATTTCATGGAATCAGCCCTCTCATATATAGCTGTTGGAAGCTCTACTATATATATCTCTCTTGCTCGGCTATTGGAGGACAGAACTTGGAAAAGCTTTAATTAGTCTCATACGTTATATTCAAAAGCGATTCTGAGTTTCTTTCTAGCAACCTTTTTGTATTATTCGTAAATTATATTATGCTGGAAACTTGATATTCTATAATTAATATCCTTGTTCTCAGTTTAAGCCGTGTATTAGCTTGATCTATCTAGAGTTGATAGGATCTGTTTGTAGACAAGCTTTCAAGGCTGTAGTAGTGCAGAGGTCTCAGTGGTGAGAAGGATTGTAGAGGTGCAAGAAGGGGCAGTCGTGTCCAACGGAAAGCTTTCTCAAACAGGGAGTTATTTTGTATTTAATTAAGTTAAATTAAAATAAAAAGAGTCTCCAATCCTTGTTGGGATTGGACGTGGATTAGGCCACTAGATTAGAGGATAGGGGCTGAACCACGTAAAAATCTTGGTGTGATTTTTACTTCTGTTTATCTCCTTAACTGTCATTCACGTTCTGTATTTTTTTGTTATTCACGCCACTATCCAGACACTAAAGCAGACATGTCTAGCTATCTGATAATAAGAAACGAAGAACATAAGCTAAATCATACACTAAAGCAGACAGGCGTAGCTGTCTGAATTATACCTGTTCAAAAAAATTAAAAAAGTTTTCACTGTTTGTCACTTTTAGCTTAAACACCTATTCACCCCCCTATAGGTGTGCACATACACAGGATTACATATGGTATCAGAGCTTGGCTCTACTAATATTGATCGTTGCAGGTCGTAGGGGAAGATCCTATGGCACACCTAAACTTTCAAGAAGGTCAGTCCACAAGTAGGCCACCGCTGTTGTTTGGAAGTGAGAACTTCAACTTTTGGAAGTTCAGAATGAAGATCTTTCTGAACCGTGACCCATGGGAATGGTGGGTAGTCAAAAATGGACCAGTCATTCCGCGACATGATGATGGCAAGCCAAAGAATCTCATGGAAATGGACTCAAACGAATCGTATATGGTATCTTATAATTCCAAAGCCATGAATACACTTTTAAGTGGCGTGGTTCAGTCAGAGATAGATAAAGTATCTTCTTGTACTACGGCTAAGGAAATTTGGGACACAGTTATCATGAGCCATGAAGGTACTACTAATGTGAAGGAGGTCAAGCTGAGCATGCTAATGCACGAATACAAACTATTCAAATTAGAGAAAAATGAATCAATTAGAGATGAACAAGCAAGGTTCCTTACTCTAATGAATTCTCTAAGCATGCAGGGAAGAAAGATTGATCAAAAGGAAATCAACCGAAAGCTTCTTAGAGTCATGCCAAAGCGATTCGCACCAAAGGTTACTACACTTCAAGACTCAATCACAATCAGCACAATGGAAACTCTTACCTTATTTGGAGAACTTGAAGAGTTTGAAAACCAACTAAAATTGTATGATGAAGAAGATGAGGCACCTATGAAGAAGACATTGGCTCTACAAGCTTAAAGCTATATAGAAGGCAATGATGAAGATTTTGATGAAGAAATTGAAATGCTCTCAAGAAAACTCGAGAGACTACTTCAAAGAAAGAAACAAATGAAGAATCAAAAAGGTAGCTCAACTCCAATGAGCAAGTCCAAAACAGAACAAGATGAAGAAATTGGCCAATTATATTTCATGGGACTAGAAGATAATGATCAACTTGAGGTAACGAATTTTTATGAAAATTTTGAAATATCTACATTTGATTATCTTGCTTTGCTAAATGAAAATCAAAAGCTTAAAAAGAAAACTGCTTATTTTAAGAACTGCATAAATGAGCTAATGAATGAAGTTGAATTACTTATTGAAGAAAAGAAAGAAAATGAATATCTTAAAAATGAAAATTAAATTTTAAAATAAAAATTGAAAATGAGAGATGTATGCATAGATGCTTTTAATGATGGAAAAATTATGAATATGCAACATGATGATAATGTAATAAATGCATAAATAACATCTTTAAAAAAGGTCTTGCTAAATTTGTGCAAGGAGAAGAGAACCTAAATCTTATGTTAGGGGCACAAAGGTTCAGTCTTGATAAACAAGGGATTGGGTATAATCCTATTAAAAATGTGAAAAATAGGACTAATAATAATATTATAATGATTAATAATAAATCAAGGCATAAACCACTTTATTGTTCATCATTTGTTACTTGTAGAAAATGTGGTTTAAAAGGTCATTTTGATTCTAATTGTAATAAAATAAAAATAAAACAAGTTTGGGTAAAGAAAAGTGATTTATATGCCACTAACCCAAAAGGACCCAAAAAGATTTGGGTACCAAAAAGATAGAGACTATTTGTTTGTTTTGTAGGTGTCTTAAGATCAAAAAGGTGATGGATGATACTGAGAGAGTAAGTTACCTATAAATTATTTGGCGAAATCTGTAAGTATTTCATGATTGTTTAAATAGAGTTTTAATTAGATATATTATTATAAAAACTCTATGGATTTCGCATTACAAGGGTTCATAACATCATGCTTTCTAAAGTTTTTATGATGTGTTATTATAAATACTAATTGTAATCTTGGAAAATCTAATGTTAAATCAACCGAATCTATTTTTCTTGGCTATTCAATGCATAGTAAAACTTAGAGGGTTTATAATCTTGATAAATTGCAGAATCTGTGCATGTAGTATTTGATGAATTTAACCGTGATCTATCAAAAGAAGAAAATGAAGTTTTTGCAAGAAAAGAAAATCTGATTAGTGGAAACAGACAGCTCAATCTAGACAGCCTAAGCTGTCTGCATCAAAAAAAAAATAGATGAACCAAGAAAACATGCAGACACCTAAATCCAGACAGTTCGACCCGTCTGTTTTAGAAGGCAGATCAGATGAATATTCTGATGCAAAATCTGATATTCCAAAAAGTGAAAAAGTGAATCAGATGAACAAATGACCAATGATAGTCTTCCAAGAATAACCAAAATAGTGAAAAATTATCCTCCTAACCTGAGCTTTAAAGACCCCAACATTGGGATGATAAAAAGATGTGCTATTGAAGAGATTTTTGATTCTAAAAATACACAATCCAAATCTACATTAAGGAGCACAACTATCAAGCCTTTTACTGGTTACAAAATGTTGTTATATAGGTAACAAATTGCAAAGGTATAATTATATTGTTTACTTGCTATATGTGATTTTGTTATAACCTTGTTCTATTGTCATTCTTTATGATTATTTTTTTAATTTGGCAAATGGGGTGAGATAACTAACTTCAACTAAATTGAGATGAATTGTTTTTTGTTGATGACAAAGGGGAAGAGATATAACTTGATGATTTATTTCTTTTTGATAATGACAAAGGGGGAGAGATATTTGGGTATATTTAAATTGGTTTGAATTGGCATTCATGTTGATATTAATTTTCTTTTGCTCCTTAATATGCATAAATTTAGGGGGAACCCTATACTTAGGGGGAGCATGTTGGTGCATAAATTGTCATCATCAAAAAGGGGGAGAATGTTAGTTTTTAATTTTATGATGTTTTGAATGATGACTAATTTAAGCATATTGCACTTATTTTGTCATCATCAAAAAGGGGGAGAATGTTAGTTATTGCATAATTGATGTTTTTGAATGATAACAAAATTTCGTGACTGCATGGATTATGGTTGATTAATATGCATGAATATTGGCAGTATATAATATTATATACATGGATTGTGGGTGGACATTAGTATATAATATTATATGCATGGATTGTGGGTGGACATTATGGTAACATATAACAGTCCATATAAATCTATATTGCATGATTGCTGTAATCTCATCTCAATTGATTGACAGGGCATGAAATTTGGTCAACTGATTAGTTGATTCAAATTTGTTCTAGAAGCTTCAAAAGGTATATGCTCTAAATATAGTATATTGTTAACAAACCATATCTTTCATATCCCTTCATATCAGATGATTGATATCATATCTCTTCGGTTGAGCTTATCAAGGAAACAATATATCTATTGATTTGGTGCTGATTTTTTGTGACTGAGGATTTCATGGAATCAGCCCTCTCATATATAACCGTTGGAAGCTCTACTATATATATCTTTCTTGCTCGACTATTGGAGGACAGAACTTGGAAAAGCTTCAATTAGTCTCATACGTTCTATTCAAAAGCGATTCTGTATTTCTTTCCAGCAACCTTTTTGTATTGTTCGTAAATTGTATTATGCTGGAAACTTTATATTCTATAATCAATATCCTTGTTCTCAGTTTAAGTCGTGTATCAGCTTGGTCTATCTAGAGTTGATAAGATCTATTTGTAGACAAGCTTTCAAGGCTGCAGTAGTGCAGAGGTCTCAGTGGTGAGAAGGATTACAGAGGTGCAAGAAGGGGCAGTCGTGTCCAACGGAAAGCTTTCTCAAACAGGGAGTTATTTTGTATTTAATTAAGTTAAATTGAAATAAAAAGAGTCTCCAATCCTAGTTGGGATTGGACATGGATTAGGCCACTAGATTAGAGAATAGGGGTTGAACCACGTAAAAATCTTGGTGTGATTTTTACTTCTGTTTTTCTCTTTAACTGTCATTCACGTTCTGTATTTTTTTGTTATTCACGCCACTATCCAGACACTAAAGCAGACAGGTCTAGCTGTCTGATAATAAGAAATGAAGAACATAAACTAAAGCAGACACTAAAGCAGACATATGTAGCTGTCTGAATTATACCTGTTCAGAAAATTTTAAAAGTTTTCACCGTTTGTCACTTTTAGCTTAAACACCTATTCACCCACCCTCTAGGTGTGCACATACACAGAATTACATTTGGTATCAGAGCTTGGCTCTACTAATATTGATCGTTGCAGGTCGTAGGGGAAGATCCTATGGCACACCTAAACTTTCAAGAAGGTCAGTCCACAAGTAGGCCACCGCTGTTGTTTGGAAGTGAGAATTTCAACTTTTGGAAGTTCAGAATGAAGATCTTTCTGAACTGTGACCCATAGGAATGGTGGGTAATCAAAAATGGACCAGTCATTCCGCGACATGATGATGGCAAGCCAAAGAATCTCATGGAAATGGACTCAAACGAATCGTATATGGTATCTTATAATTCTAAAGCCATGAATACACTTTTAAGTGGCGTGGTTCAGTCAGAGATAGATAAAGTATCTTCTTGTACTACGGCTAAGGAAATTTGGGACACAGTTATCATGAGCCATGAAGGTACTACTAATGTGAAGGAGGTCAAGCTGAGCATGCTAATGCACGAATACAAACTATTCAAATTAGAGAAAAATGAATCAATTAGAGATGAACAAGCAAGGTTCCTTACTCTAATGAATTCTCTAAGCATGCAGGGAAGAAAGATTGATCAAAAGGAAATCAACCGAAAGCTTCTTAGAGTCATGCCAAAGCGATTCGCACCAAAGGTTACTACACTTCAAGACTCAGTCACAATCAACACAATGGAAACTCTTACCTTATTTGGAGAACTTGAAGAGTTTGAAAACCAACTAAAATTGTATGATGAAGAAGATGAGGCACCTAAGAAGAAGACCTTGGCTCTACAAGCTGAAAGCTACATAGAAGGCAATGATGAAGATTTTGATGAAGAAATTGAAATGCTCTCAAGAAAACTCGAGAGACTACTTCAAAGAAAGAAACAATGGAAGAATCAAAAAGGTAGCTCAACTCCAATGAGCAAGTCCAAAATAGAACAAGATGAAGAAATTGGCCAATTATATTTTATGGGAATAGAAGACGATGATCAACTTGAGGTAACGAATTTTTATGAAATTTTAAAATATCTACATTTGATTATCTTGCTTTGCTAAATGAAAATAAAAAGCTTCAAAAGAAAACTGCTTATTTTAAGAACTGCGTAAATGAGCTAATGAATGAAGTTGAATTACTTATTGAAGAAAAGAAAGAAAATGAATATCTTAAAAATAAAAATCAAATTTTAAAAGAAAAATTGAAAATGAGAGATGTATGCATAGATGCTTTTAATGATGGAAAAATTATGAATATGCAACATGATGATAATGTAATAAATGCATAAATAACATCTTTAAAAAATGGTCTTACTGTAACAACCCATCATTTTCTACATAAATAAATAAGAAATTTTGCGTATAAATTTTTTTAAAATTTATTTAAGGATGAGGATTTGTACAATATAATGTGTATGTGTATTTATGTGGTAAATAAAAATATATTTATTACATAAATATTTACAAATAATTTTATTTTAGAATTATTAATTATTATAAAGTACATTCTTATAATAATTAATTTTATAGTAGAAATATTTTTATTAATTATTTTCATGAATATATAGTCCTATATTATTTAAATAATATATGAAGTGATTTTTAGAATAATTATAATAATTATTTTATTATATGAATTTTAGTACAAGTTATTAAGTGAATTATTTTACCTTAATTATTAAGGTTAAATATGAAGAATAAATCAGATATGGAATCGAAACCCTAATTTTGGATTATTGTCAAGGTATGAGAATAATAATATAATATTAATTATATTTTGATTTTTCAATGCTATGAATATGTACTGTATTTTCGTATTGATAATGGTAAGTCAATTACGGTGTATTATGACCAAACCCTAGTAATAATGCTAAACCCTAATTTGAGATCCAAATTAGAGTGCAAGATTATTTTATAAGTGTGTTATATAATTTATGATGTGTATTATATAATAATTTGATTAATTAGGTAAACCCTAATTAAAATTCTAGAAACCCTAATTTTTAGAAAACCCTAATTATAATCTAGAAACCCTAAATAATTTTTGGAAATGAGAAACCCTAATTTGAAATTTAAATTAGAGTTCGAGATTGGTTGTAATTATGTTAATGTGATTAATTAGCAAGTATTATAATTTCAATTGCTAATTTTGGATACCCTAAAATTTTAAACCCTAATTTAATAATTAGAAAACCTAATTATAAATTGGTAACCCTAATTATCAAAATCATAAACCCTAATTGCTATTTTAGAAATGTTAATGATAATTATATGATATTAAACCCTAATGTTCCTGTATAGCGTAATTAGAAAATTAATCATAATTAGAAAATCTAAATTTTAAAATTTTAGAAACTAAAATTTATTTAATTTTTCTTTAATTTTTATTTTGTGTAAACCCTAGTGGGAAAATCCTTCATTTTGTGCTAAACCTTAGGGTTAAACCCTAAGGGTTTGCCAAGTTCCATTTTGCCATTAAAATGATTTACAAAAAGACCATTTTGCCCCTAAATGCATTATTTTGGCTATCTTGTAGGTTTTGACAATAGGTTGAGTGGGTGAACCACTTCAACCACCCCATGTGCTCAAAATAATAGCAACAAGCAATATACACCAGCCATTCATGCATCTAGCAAGTTGTATAAATAGATTTGAAGAGAGAGAAATGTCATTTGTTACTTATATTTTTCACAACACTCAAACCTTTTCTCTGAAACCCCAAACCTCCAAAATTATTTCATAATATCAATCAAGAAACAAGCCCCACGTTCATCATAAATAAATCAGTAGCCAGAATCAAGAATCGTTTATAGAAGGTATAAACCTTAGTCATGATTTCTGTCCAATGATCTGTTGTTAGATGTTAGATTTGTTGTGTTAAACATGTTAAATCTAGTGTCTAAGGATGATCTGGGTTGCTAGATGTTAGATCCATAACATCTAGAAGCTCAGATTTGAAGATCTTAGAAATTTGGAAAAAACTTTGTTCTGTGGTTCTACAACGAATGTCAGAGGCCACAGATCCTTGCTCGATTATGTTTTGTGTTGTTTTTAAGTTGTTAATAGTAGCCTGCAATGTTGTCTTTAATCTGCAAAAAGAATCAAAGTTATATCTGTTGTAGATTAAAAGTTATTTAAGGTCAAAGTGGGTTGACCGGCTGTTTTTGAAACCCAAAATTTGCCCAAAAAGTCTGACAAGAAATGTCAGGCCTTTTATCTCTGTGATCTTTAATGTATTTTGTGTTTTGAAACTTTGTAGTTGTAGTCTGATATGTGCTCTTTGATCTGAACTTGAAATCAGGCTTAGACCAGATGTAGATTGCAAGATATTGAAGGTCAAACTGCGTTGACCGACCAGGACTTGCCAAGTTTCTAGGTAACCCAGAAACAGCCCAGACCGGCCTGACAACATTTTAAACCGTCTTGATCTGTCAGTGTATTAAGGTTTTATTGTTGTTGTGTTATCTAAGTTGTAGAGTTGTATATGTACTACATGTTAATGCTTTTATATAGCTTATATCACGATCAAACAGGAATTGGAGGATGGTCAAACTAGGCAGAAAGTCTACGGATGAACTTTCTGGGTAACCTAGAAAATCCATGAGCGTGGTTTCTGACAACATTTGACCAGACAAGATCTTGGTATTATTTTGTTGTTTTGTTTGTGTTGTAATAGAAATATTTTCCTACATGCTAGCTACAACTTGGAACTTTTAGATCACAAAAGCAATACCTAAATCAGAAGTTATGGGAACCCAAAAGTGAACAGTCGAACTGTTTTTCATTTCTGGGTAACCCAGAAATGAAGAACAGCCTCTGACAACACTTTTGTAGGCTCAGATCTCCTTGGTTATAGGTGTTATGGTCATAATTATTGTTGTAGCCTGAAGTGTTACACTAGTACTACACGCTCTAATGGTTAGTTGGTCCAGAATCACACTACACACTTAAATATTGGAGGTCAAACGTGCTTACTCGGTAACTGCCTATGAGTTTCTTAGATTGGCCAAGAACATGAAGAACACCTATAGCGACGGTTCTGTCGCTACAGGTGGTCTTTAGCGCCAGATATTATTTATTTTTCTGAAAATTAATAAAAAAAATAGAAAAATTAGTTTTAAATTATTAAAAATACAAAATAAATTATTAAAAATTATTTTAAATTCTGAAAATTAGTTTTTAATTATTTTAAATATATTTCATAAATATTTAATATTTTTAGAATATTAAAAGTATTTAATTTATTTAATTATAATATTAAATAAATTATTTAAAAATAATTTTAATATTGAAAAAATCATTAAAAATTATATTATGATATAACAAAATATTTTAAGTTATTTTTAATGACTTTTAATATTTTGTGATAAATTTCATTAATAAATTGATATTAATCGTAATTAATTTATTTACTAAATGAATTAAATAAATTAATTAAAAATGATTTTATTATATTAAAAATTATTTTAAATGAAAATAAAGTGTTTAAAAATATTTTAAGTTATAAAATATAACTTTTAATATTTAAAGGATAATTTTATTAATAATTAAATATTAATGATTATTAAGTTATTACTAATGATATTAAATTTATTTAATAATTATATTAAATAAATAGTTTATAAATGGTTTTATTAATTTAAAAATTATTTAAAAGGATATAAATGAATTAAAAATATTTTAGGTTATGAATAATGACTTTTTATTTTGATAAATAGAACATTAATACCTTAATATTAATGGTAATTATTTAGAAATGATTTTAAATGTTTTAAAAATCATTTAAGGGTAATATTAATACTTTAAAAATATTTTGAGTTATTATAAATAACTTTAATATTTTAGAAATGATTTCATTAATAGTTTAATACTAATTAAATATTAATGATAGTAGAATTGATTAGTATTTAAATCATTTTAATGTGATTCCGATGTTTGAAATTTCGTGATAAATTATAATAAATGTTTTAAAATTATATTAAGTCATTTAAAAATAATATGACTGATATTAAGTTACAGAATAGAGTCTTAGACTCGATAATTACCCGATAAAGTTGTCGGTACACCTACATGTTTCAGAAATTGATCTGAACTTAGATAATGGGATTAGATAAGTGATTATTTGTGATTCAATGGTTGTTACATCTATGTGCCAATGTGATTAGGGTATGTGCTGACTGCAATAAGCAGTGTTATGTGTTATAGTATGTTGTTCTAATATAACGAACGATCTTATTAATGATAAGTCGTGAGATAAGCGATAAATCTAAATTGCAAACTGTAAGCAGCGCTTCAGGCAAGTATCTTACCTTTGCATTTTTTTTACACAATGGACATGAGTAAGAATGTTTCTAAATTATATTATTACTGTACAGATTATTAACCTTATATTATATAAGCTCATTGCTTATCAACATGTTAGTATATGGTAATTCAGATATATATATTCTGTTCGTTAATTTCTGTAAATGGTTATACAAGTATCCCCACTTGGATAATCATTGTATTTAATCACATGTTGATATACCTTTGTCAATTACCCTTATATATATATATATATATATGTGTGTGTGTGTGTGTGTGTGTGTGTGTGTGTGTTGAATTATAGATTATTGTTGAATAAGATAAAACCTTTGGTTTGAAACTCAGACAAGAATGAACATCCCTACACGGGAAAACTTTTATGCGCCCAAGGCGGAACAGAGTGAACGATCCTATCGTTCTTGTAATGTAGTATTGATCAATACAGGGCATAACGGGATGATCACTCCCCGTGCCCGTAAGTTATGTCGGTTTGCAGATGAATTTCTGTTTAACCATTTTGAAAATGAAAATAATGTTCATGGCATGTCACCATAACCCCAGCTATAGTCATTATGTAGTTTCAAAAATTTGAAAGAGAGTTGTTATGTTATTATTATCGGTTCAGAATACTTCACAACTATTGACTTGTTGTAGAAGAATAGTATAAAAAAAATATTTAAATTCTTTCAGATTATATATATATAATTGCTATTACTTGCTGGGCACTCAAATGGTCATCCTTGCTTAAATTTAAATGTTTTCAGCGAAGTGCGAATGACCAGAGAGCTCTTCTAAGAACAAAGAGAAAGGGAAAGGTTGTTGAATGAATGAACGTTATCTTATGTAATTGTTTAATATTATTAAGACAAGTATGATATTAATTATCTATCATGGGTTGTAATGAATGTATTAAAGGTTGCGTACTTGGGAACTAGACTCTGATAATCATGTAAATTAAGTTGACTTTTATATTATTGTTATTATTATTAGTATTATTCCGCTCATAGAAATGGTATCGTGAAGCACCGAGTTCGAGTTTCAAGTACCTGGATTTGGGGGCGTCACAGGTTGGTATCAGAGCTATAGGGTTAGAAACCTTAGGTGGGTTAGACCTTAGGCTATAACCTTAGAACAGAGGAAAACGTTAAAAATATAAATAACTCATATAGAGTTTAAAAAGAGATGAATTGACTAAATTCATCGTCAAACAAAATAAAAGATAACTTATATAAAACTCTTATTTGCTGTGTGTATATACTATATGCTAATCAGGATAATTTATGTGTGTAGATGTCAGGTGAAAAAGGATTCGATTACCCTCGGATCGTAAAGAAGGAGCCAATATCGAAGCCGATAGCTGACATAAAGGCTCACAATGAAAATAACTCAGAAGATATGGTTATTGTGGAAAACATAGTACCAGATCCGGAGATGGTGGAGCTGACAAATAGCGATTCAGACACTAAAGTTGAAGCTGATCAAGCATCAACAGAGGTGCAGAATCTGAAGAACAAGGTTTCTTCTCTGGAAAGGCTGTGGGAGATAGAAAAGTTGTTGAATAGTCAGTTGCGTCAAGCGTTAATAGAAACAATGGAAGGACAAGATAAGCTTAAAATCCAAATTGGTCAGATGGGAGCCACAAGCAACACATCGTGTGCAGCTCCGGGCAAGAAGGGGAAAAGAAAGATAGAAGACCATGACTTAGGAAAATCCAATAAGAAGAAATGGAAAAGAATATGTTATCTCTGCGGCTATGAGGGACATACTACTCTGTATTGTCCTGACTACAAAAAAGGAGCATGTTTTATCTGTGGGATAGAAGGTCATCAGGCGAAAAGTTGTCCAATAAAAAAGAATAATAAATAAGTAGTATAGGTTCTGTTGTGATGTAGGTGTTTAATATGTGTGTTTAGTATGTCTGTGTAATGTAATATTCAAAAACTTTTATGTTGGTCAAGTCTGTAAATCCTGATTTTGTAGTCACAAAGGGATGAATGATGTTTAAAGCATTATATACTATGCTATGTAAAATATTCGTTGAATGAATATGAATCTAAGTTTGAAAAATAAAACAAGTTTAGAATATTAAACTTATATGATAAGGTTTAGAATGTAAGTTAAATTTATGATTTTATTTAATCAGATAATGCCGCCAAGACGTCGAACTCGAAATCAAAGGGCAGAAGAATCTATCAACAACGTAGAAGGACAATAGCAAGCAGACCCAATGCAGCAATTTGCAAACATGTTAGTTTAGGCTATGCAATAGGGAATACCAGTCGCTGGAAACCAGCCGGACAACCGCTTAGCGAACTTCAAAGACTTTAAGGCTGTAGGACCACCGGAATTCAAAGGTACAACTGACCTTGTTGAAGCCCAAACTTGGGTTAAGGAAATTGAAAAAGCATTTGTGGTAGCTAGGGTAGATGAAGGGCAGAAGACTGCTTTTGCCACTTACATGATGAAGGGTGAGGCAAACTTTTGGTGGGAAGCAAATCACATGGGATAGATTTAAAACTTTGTTTTTCGAGAATTATTTTTCCCCTAGTATGCAAGCTAGGATGGAGGTGAAGTTTTTTAGAGTTGAAGCAGGAGAATATAACGGTGTCTGAATAAGCCACCAAATTCAATGAGTTAGCTAGGTTTGTCCCACATCAAGTCGATACGGAGGCTAGGAAAGCGAGAAGGTTTGAGCTGGGATTGAAACCCTGGCTCTACAACAAAGTGGCGGTGTTGCAAATTCCTACATTTGCAGCACTCATGGAGAAAGCGATCATAGCTGAGGAGGGAAGTGAGGCCATGAGCGTTTACAATAAGGAGAGGAAGAATAAGGGTAAGACCGAAGGAGCTGGAAAAGTAGGAGTTAATAGTGGGAGTAGGAATGGAGATAGCAAGAGGAAGGTAAGCAATTTTGCAAGTGTACAAGTGAAACAGGAAGGTGTTAAGAAACAGATAGTGCCATGTAAGACATGTGGAAAGAATCACTCAGGGGAGTGTTTGAAAGGAAAATTTGTTTGCTACAAGTGCGGGCAGGAGGGCCATATCTCTCCCAACTGCCCCAATCCTAGGATGAATTGTGGATCTTTTATATATGGATCGACAGAGCACAAGGTGAAAGATTGTCCGAAGAGGAGGGTGGAGACAGGAAGTGTGAACATGGGCACTGGCAGTGGGATTTTAGCAATCACCGGACCGACTTCGTCAAGCAAGCCAACAAAATCTACTGCGAGGGTCTACAACATGACGGTTCAGGATACGGCAGGAGCTAGCACTGGAACTCCAGGTATTATTCGTATGCCTTTTATTTTCTTATACATGATTTTCCTATATATAGTAAATTATTTTATAAAGAAAGTTTGAGGAGGAATTTGAGTTCTTTTAGAAACAAATTTTTCCGTTTAATCAGAAAGACAAACTTTGTGTGAATAGTTAAAGATCAGTTCGATCAAAGTTGATCGAGATCTACTTCCAATGATTATGTATGATATGTGCCGTGTATGTATAGGTTTTAAAACGGTGATTCCGGGGACGGAATCTTCATAAGGGAGGGTGAATGCAACAACCCGATATTTTCTACATAAATAAATAAGAAATTTTGCGTATAATTTTTTTATTTATTTATTTAAGGATGAGGATTTGTACAGGATAATGTGTATGTGTATATATGTGGTAAATAAAAATATATTTATTACATAAATATTTACAAATAATTTTATTTTAGAATTATTAATTATTATAAAGTACATTCTTATAATAATTAATTTTATAGTAGAAATGTTTTTATTAATTATTTTTCATGAATATATAGTAATATATTATTTAAATAATATATGAAGTGATTTTTAGAATAATTATAATAATTATTTCATTATATGAATTTTAGTAAAAGTTATTAAGTGAATTATTTTACCTTAATTATTAAGGTTAAATATGAAGAATAAATCAGATATGGAATCCAAACCCTAATTTTGGATTATTGTCAAGGTATGAGAATAATAATATAATATTAATTATATTTTAATTTTTTAGTGCTATGAATATGTACTGTATTTCCGTATTGATAATGGTAGGTTAATTACGGTGTATTATGACCAAACCCTAGTAATAATGCTAAACCCTAATTTGAAATCCAAATTAGAGTGCAAGATTATTTTATAAGTGTGTTATATAATTTATGATGTGTATTATATAATGATTTGATTAATTAGGTAAACCCTAATTAAAATTCTAGAAACCCTAATTTTTAGAAAACCCTAATTATAATCTAGAAACCCTAAATAATTTTTGGAAATGAGGAACCCTAATTTGAAATTTAAATTAGAGTTCGAGATTGGTTGTAATTGTGTTAATGTGATTAATTAGCAAGTATTATAATTTCAATTGGTAATTTTGGAAACCCTAAAATTTTAAACCCTAATTTGATAATTAGAAAACTTAATTATAAATTGTTAACCCTAATTATCAAAATCGTAAACCCTAATTACTATTTTAGCAAGGTTAATGATAATTATATGATATTAAACCCTAATGTTCCTGTATAGCGTAATTAGAAAATTAATCATAATTAGAAAATCCAAATTTCAAAATTTTAGAAACTAAAATTTATTTAATTTTTATTTTGTGTAAACCCTAGAGGGAAAATCCTTCATTTTGTGCTAAATCTTAGGGTTAAACCCTAAGGGTTTGCCAAGTTCCATTTTGCCATTAAAATGATTTATAAAAAGACCATTTTGCCCCTAAATGTATTATTTTGCCTATCTTGTAGGTTTTGACAATAGGTTGAGTGGGTGAACCACTTCAACCACCCCATGTGCTCAAAATAATAGCAACAAGCAATATACACCAGCCATTCATGCATCTAGCAAGTTGTATAAATAGATTTGAAGAGAGAGAAATGTCATTTGTTACTTATATTTTTCACAACACTCAAACCTTTTCTCTGAAGCCCCAAACCTCCAAAATTATTTCATAATATCAGTCAAGAAACAAGCCCCACATTCATCATAAACAAATCAGTAGCCAGAATCAAGAATCGTTCATAGAAGGTATAAACCTTAGTCATGATTTCTTTCCAACGATCTGTTGTTAGATGTTAGATTTGTTGTGTTAAACATGTTAAATCTAGTGTCTAAGGATGATCTGGGTTGCTAGATGTTAGATCCATAACATCTAGAAGCTCAGATTTGAAGATCTTAGAAATTTGGAAAAAACTTGGTTCTGTGGTCTGACAACGAATGTCAGAGGCCACAGATCCTTGCTCGATTATGTTTTGTGTTATTTTTAAGTTGTTAATTGTAGCCTTCAATGTTGTCTTTAATCTACAAAAAGAATCAAAGTCATATCTGTTGTAGATTAAAAGTTATTTAAGGTCAAAGTGGGTAGACCGGCATTGACCGGCTGTTTTTGAAACCCAAAATTTGCCCAGAAAGTCTGACAAGAAATGTCAGGCCTTTTATCTCTGTGCTCTTTAATGTGTTTTGTGTTTTGAAACTTTGTAGTTGTAGTCTGATATGTGCAATTTGATCTGAACTTGAAATCAGGCTTAGACCAGATGTAGATTACAAGATATGGAAGGTCAAACTGCGTTGACCGACCATGACTTGCCAAGTTTCTGGGTAACCTAGAAACAGCCCAGACCGGCCTGATAACATTTTAAACCGTCTTGATCTGTCAGTGCATTAAGGTTTTATTGTTGTTGTGTTATCTAAGTTGTAGAGTTGTATATGTACTACATGTTGATGCTTTTATATAGCTTATATCACGATCAAACAGGAATTGGAGGATGGTCAAACTAGGCAGAAAGTCCACGGATGAACTTTCTGGGTAACCCAGAAAGTCCATGATCGTGGTTTCTGACAACGTTTGACCAGACAAGATCTTGGTATTATGTTGTTGTTTTGTTTATGTGTTGTAATAGAAATGTTGTCCTGCATGCTAGCTACAACCTGGAACTTTTAGATCACAAAAGCAATACCTGAATCAGAAGTTATGGGAACCCAAAAGTGAACAGTCGAACTGTTCTTCATTTCTGGGTAACCCAGAAATGAAGAACAGCCTCTGACAACACTTTTGTAGGCTCAGATCTCCTTGGTTATAGGTGTTATGGTCATGATTGTTGTTGTAGCCTGAAGTGTTACACTAGTACTACACGCTCTAGTGCTTAGTTGGTCCAGAATCACACTACACACTGAATTATTGGAGGTCAAACGTGCTTACTCGGTAACTGCCTATGAGTTTCTGGGTTTGGCCAAGAACATGAAGAACACCTATAGCGACGGTTCTGTCGCTACAGGTGGTCTTTAGCGACAGATATTATTTATTTTTCTAGAAATTAATAAAAAAATAGAAAAATTAGTTTTAAATTATTAAAAATACAAAATAAATTATTAAAAATTATTTTAAATTCTGAAAATTAGTTTTTAATTATTTTAAATATATTTCATAAATATTTAATATTTTTGGAATATTAAAAGTATTTAATTTATTTAATTATAATATTAAATAAATTATTTAAAAATGATTTTAATATTGAAAAAATCATTAAAAATTATATTATGATATAATAAAATATTTTAAGTTATTTTTAATGACTTTTAATATTTTGTGATAAATTTCATTAATAAATTGATATTAATGGTAATTAATTTATTTTCTAAATGAATTAAATAAATTAATTAAAAATGATTTTATTATATTAAAAATCATTTTAAATGAAAATAAAGTGTTTAAAAATATTTTAAGTTATAAAATATAACTTTTAATATTTAAAGGATAATTTCATTAATAATTAAATATTAATAATTATTAAGTTATTACTAATGATATTAAATTTATTTAATAATTATATTAAATAAATAGTTTATAAATGGTTTTATTAATTTAAAAATTATTTAAAACGATATAAATGAATTAAAAATATTTTGGGTTATAAATAATGACTTTTAATATTTTTGATAAATAGAACATTAATACCTTAATATTAATGGTAATTATTTAGAAATGATTTTAAATGTTTTAAAAATTATTTAAGGGTAATATTAATACTTTAAAAATATTTTGAGTTATTATAAATAACTTTAATATTTTGAAAATAATTTCATTAATAGTTTAATACTAATTAAATATTAACGATAATAGAATTGATTAGTATTTAAATCATTTTAATGTGATTCCGATGTTTGAAATTTCGTGATAAATTATAATAAATATTTTAAAATTATATTAAGTCATTTAAAAATAATATGACTGATATTAAGTTACAGAATAGAGTCTTAGACTCGATAATTACCCAATAAAATTGTCGGTACACCGACATGTTTCAGAAATTGATCTGGACTTAGATAATGGGATTAGATAAGTGATTGTTTGTGATTCAATGGTTGTTAAATATATGTGCCAATGTGATTAGGGTATGTGCTGACTGCAATAAGCAGTGTTATGTGTTATAGTATGTTGTTCTAATATAACGAACGATCTTATTAATGATAGGTCGTGAGATAAGCGATAAATCTAAATTGCAAACTGTAAGCAGCGCTTCAGGCAAGTATCTTACCTTTGCATTTTCTTTATGCAATGGGCATGAGTAAGAATGTTTCTAAATTATATTATTACTGTACAGATTATTAACCTTATATTATATAAGTTCATTGCTTATCAACATGTTAGTATATGGTAATTCAGATATATATATTATGTTCGTTAATTTCTGTAAATGGTTATACAAGTGTCCTCACTTGGATAATCATTGTATTTAATCACATGTTGATATACCTTTGTCAATTACCCTTATATATATGTTGAATTATAGATTATTGTTGAATAAGATAAAACCTTTGGTTTGAAACCCAGACAAGAATGAACATCCCTACACGGGAAAACTTTTATGCGCCTAAGGCGGAACAGAGTGAACGTTCCTATCATTCTTGTAATGTAGTATTGATCAATGCAGGGCATAACGGGCTGATCAGCCCCCGTTCCCGTAAGTTATGTCGATTTGCAGATGAATTTCTGTTTAACCTTTTCAAAAATGAAAACAATGTTCATGGCATGTCACCATAACCCCAGCTATAGTCATTATGTAGTTTCAAAAATTTGAAAGAGAGTTGTTATGTTATTATTATCGGTTCAGAATACTTCACAACTATTGACTTGTTGTAGAAGAATAGTACAAAGAAAACATTTAAATTCTTTCAGATAATATATATATAATTGTTATTACTTGATGGGCACTCAAATGGTCATCCTTGCTTAAATTTAAATGTTTTCAGCTAAGTGCGAACGACCAGAGAGCTCTTCTAAGAACAAAGGGAAAGGGAAAGGTTGTTGAATGAATGAACGTTATCTTATGTAATAGTTTAATATTATTAAGATAAGTATGATATTAATTATCTATCATGGGTTGTAATGAATGTATTAAAGGTTGCGTACTTGGGAGCTAGACTCTGATAATCATGTAAATTAAGTTGACTTTTATATTATTGTTATTATTATTAGTATTATTCCGCTCATAGAAATGGTATCGTGAAGCACCGAGTTCGGGTTTCAAGTACCTGGATTTGGGGGCGTCACAGGTTGGTATCAGAGCTATAGGGTTAGAAACCTTAGGTGGGTTAGACCTTAGGCTATATAACCTTAGAACAGAGGGAAATGTTGAAAATATAAATAACTCATATAGAGTTTAAAAAGAGATGAATTGACTAAATTCATCGTCAAACAAAATAAAAGATAACTTATATAAAACTCTTATTTGCTGTGTGTATATACTATATGCTAATCAGGATAATTTATATGTGTAGATGTTAGGTGAAAAAGGATTAGATTACCCTCGGATCGTAAAGAAGGAGCCAATATCGAAGCCGATAGCTGACATAGAGGCTCACAATGAAAATAACTTAGAAGATGTGGTTATTGTGGAAAACATAGTACCAGATTCGGAGATGGTGGAGCTGACAGATAGCGATTCAGACACTAAAGTTGAAGCTGATCAAGCATCAACAGAAGTGCAGAATCTGAAGAACAAGGTTTCTTCTCTAGAAAGGCTGTGGGAGATAGAAAAGCTGTTGAATAGTCAGTTGCGTCAAGCGTTAATAGAAACAATGGAAGGACAAGATAAGCTTAAAATCCAAATTGGTCAGATGGGAGCCACAAACAACACATCGTGTGCAGCTCCGGGCAAGAAGGGGAAAAGAAAGATAGAAGACCATGACTTAGAAAAATCCAATAAGAAGAAATGGAAAAGAATATGTTATCTCTGCGGCTATGAGGGACATACTACTCTGTATTGTCCTGACTACAAAAAAGGAGCATGTTTTATCTGTGGGATAGAAGGTCATCAGGCGAAAAGTTATCCAATGAAAAAGAATAATAAATAAGTAGTATAGGTTCTGTTGTGATGTAGGTGTTTAATATTTGTGCTTGGTATGTCTGTGTAATGTAATATTCTAAAACTTTTGTGTTGGTCAAGTCTGTAAATCCCGACTTTTGTAGTCACAGAGGGATGAATGATGTTTAAAGCATTATATTCTATGCTATATAAAATATTCGTTGAATGAATATGAATCTAAGTTTGAAAAATAAAACGAGTTTAGAATATTAAACTTATATGATAAGGTTTAGAATATAAGTTAAATTTATGATTTTATTTAATCAGATAATGCCGCCAAGACGTCGAACTCAAAATCAAAGGGCAGAAGAATCTGTCAACAACGTAGAAGGACAACAACAAGCAGACCCAATGCAGTAATTTCCAAACATGTTAGCTCAGACTATGCAACAGGGAATACCAGTCGCTGGAAACCAGCCGGACAACCACTTAGCGAACTTCAAAGACTTTAAGGCTGTAGGACCACCGGAATTCAAAGGTACAACTGACCCTGTTGAAGCCCAAACTTGGGTTAAGGAAATTGAAAAAGCGTTTGTAGTAGCTACGGTAGATGAAGGGCAGAAGACTTTTTTTTGCCACTTACATGATGAAGGGTGGGGCAAACTTTTGGTGGGAAGCAAATCAGGCAAGGGTAGGAGAAGGTTTAGTCACATGGGATCGATTTAAAACTTTGTTTTTCGAGAATTATTTTTCCCTCTAGTATGCAAGCTAGGATGGAGGTGAAGTTTTTTAGAGTTGAAGCAGGAGAATATGACGGTGTCTAAATATGCCGCCAAATTCAATGACTTAGCTAGGTTTTCCCCGCATCAAGTCGATACGGAGGCTAGGAAAGCGAGAAGGTTTGAGCTGGGATTGAAACCCTAGCTCTACAACAAAGTGGCGGTGTTGCAAATTCCTACATTTGCAGCACTCATGGAGAAATCGATCATAGCTGAGGAGGGAAGTGAGGCCATTAGCGTTTACAATAAGGAGAGGTAGAATAAGGGTAAGACCGAAGGAGCTGGAAAAGTAGGAGTTAATAGTGGGAGCAGGAGTGGAGATAGCAAGAGGAAGGTAAGCAGTTTTGCAAGTGTACAAGTGAAACAGGAAGGTGTTAAGAAACAGATAGTGCCATGTAAGACATGTGGGAAGAATCACTCGGGGGAGTGTTTGAAAGGAAAATTTGTTTGCTACAAGTGCGGGCAGGAGGGCCATATCTCTCCCAACTGCCCCAATCCTAGGATGAATAGTGGATGCATTATATATGGATCGACAGAGCACAGGGTGAAAGATTGTCCGAAGAGGAGGGTGGAGACAGGAAGTGTGAACATGGGCACTGGCAGTGGGACTTTAGCAATCACCGGACCGACTTCGTCAAGCAAGCCAACAAAATCTACTGCGAAGGTCTACAACATGACGGTTCATGATACGGCAGCAGCTGGCACTGGAACTCCAGGTATTATTCGTATGCCTTTTATTTTCTTATACATGATTTTCCTATATATAGTAAATTATTTTATAAAGAAAATTTGAGGAGGAATTTGAGTTCTTTTATAAATAAATTTTTCCATTTAATCAGAAAGACAAGCTTTGTGTGAATAGTTAAAGATCAGTTCGATCAAAGTTGATCGAGATCTACTTGCAATGATTATGTATGCTATGTGCCGTGTATGTATAGGTTTTAAAACGGTGATTCCGGGGACGGAATCTTTATAAGGGAGGGTGAATGTAACAACCCGATATTTTCTACATAAATAAATAAGAAATTTTGCGTATAAATTTTTTTTTAGTTATTTAAGGATGAGGATTTGTACAAGATAATGTGTATGTGTATTTATGTGGTAAATAAAAATATATTTATTACATAAATATTTACAAATAATTTTATTTTAGAATTATTAATTATAATAATTAATTTTATAGTAGAAATATTTTTATTAATTATTTTCCATGAATATATAGTCATATATTATTTAAATAATATATGAAGTGATTTTTAGAATAATTATAATAATTATTTTATTATATGAATTTTAGTACAAGTTATTAAGTGAATTATTTTACCTTAATTATTAAGGTTAAATTTGAAGAATAAATCAGATATGGAATTCAAACCCTAATTTTGGATTATTGTCAAGGTATGAGAATAATAATATAATATTAATTATATTTTGATTTTTCAATGCTATGAATATGTACTGTATTTCCGTATTGATAATGGTAGGTCAATTACGGTGTATTATGACCAAACCCTAGTAATAATGCTAAATCCTAATTTGAAATCCAAATTAGAGTGCAAGATTGTTTTATAAGTGTGTTATATAATTTATAATATGTATTATATAATGATTTGATTAATTAGGTAAACCCTAATTAAAATTTTAGAAACCCTAATTTTTAGAAAATCCTAATTATAATCTAGAAACCCTAAATAATTTTTGAAAATGAGGAACCCTAATTTGAAATTTAAATTAGAGTTCGAGATTGGTTGTAATTGTGTTAATGTGATTAATTAGCAAGTATTATAATTTCAATTGCTAATTTTGGAAACCCTAAAATTTAAACCCTAATTGCTATTTTAGCAAGGTTAATGATAATTATATGATATTAAATCCTAATGTTCCTGTATAGCGTAATTAGAAAATTAATCATAATTAGAAAATCTAAATTTCAAAATTTTAGAAACTAAAATTTATTTAATTTTTATTTTGTGTAAACCCTAGTGAGAAAATCCTTCATTTTGTGCTAAACCTTAGGGTTAAACCCTAAGGGTTTGCCAAGTTCCATTTTGCCGTTAAAATGATTTACAAAAAGACCATTTTACCCCTAAACGCATTATTTTGGCTATCTTGTAGGTTTTGACAATAGGTTGAATGGGTGAACCACTTCAACCACCCCATGTGCTCAAAATAATAGCAACAAGTAATATACACCACCCATTCATGCATCTAGCAAGTTATATAGATAGATTTGAAGAGAGAGAAATGTCATTTGTTACTTATATTTTTCACAACACTCAAACCTTTTCTCTCAAGCCCCAAACCTCCAAAATTATTTCATAATATCAGTCAAGAAACAAGCCCCACGTTCATCATAAACAAATCAGTAGCCAGAATCAAGAATCGTTCATAGAAGGTATAAACCTTAATCATGATTTATGTCCAATGATCTGTTGTTAGATGTTAGATTTGTTGTGTTAAACATGTTAAATCTAGTGTCTAAGGATGATCTGGGTTGCTAGATGTTAGATCCATAACATCTAGAAGCTCAGATTTGAAGATCTTAGAAATTTGGAAAAAACTTGGTTCTGTGGTTCTACAACGAATGTCAGAGGCCACAGATCCTTGCTCGATTATGTTTTGTGTTGTTTTAAAGTTGTTAATAGTAGCCTGCAATGTTGTCTTTAATCTGCAAAAAGAATCAAAGTCATATCTGTTGTAGATTAAAAGTTATTTAAGGTCAAAGTGGGTTGACCGGCATTGACCGGCTGTTTTTGAAACCCAGAATTTGCCCAGAAAGTCTGACAAGAAATGTCAGGCCTTTTATCTCTGTGCTCTTTAATGTGTTTTGTGTTTTGAAACTTTGTAGTTGTAGTCTGATATGTGCTCTTTGATCTGAACTTGAAATCAGGCATAGACCAGATGTAGATTGCAAGATATGGAAGGTCAAACTGCGTTGACCGACCATGACTTGCCAAGTTTCTGGGTAACCCAGAAACAGCCCAGACCGGCCTGACAACATTTTAAACCGTCTTGATCTGTTAGTGTATTAAGGTTTTGTTGTTGTTGTGTTATCTAAGTTGTAGAGTTGTATATGTACTACATGTTGATGCTTTTATATAGCTTATATCACGATCAAACAGGAATTGGAGGATGGTCAAACTAGGCAGAAAGTCCACGGATGAACTTTCTGGGTAACCCAGAAAGTCCATGATCGTGGTTTCTGACAACGTTTGACCAGACAAGATCTTGGTATTATGTTGTTGTTTTGTTTATGTGTTGTAATAGAAATGTTGTCCTACATGCTAGCTACAACCTGGAACTTTTAGATCACACAAGCAATATCTGAATCAGAAGTTATGGGAACCCAAAAGTGAACAGTCGAACTGTTCTTCATTTCTGGGTAACCCAGAAATGAAGAACAGCCTCTGACAACACTTTTGTAGGCTCAGATCTCCTTGGTTATAGGTGTTATGGTCATGATTGTTGTTGTAGCCTGAAGTGTTACACTAGTACTACACGCTCTAATGCTTAGTTGGTCCAGAATCACACTACACACTGAATTATTGGAGGTCAAACGTGCTTACTCGGTAACTGCCTATGAGTTTCTGGGTTTGGCCAAGAACATGAAGAACACCTATAGCGATGGTTCTGTCGCTATAGGTGGTCTTTAGCGACAGATATTATTTATTTTTCCGGAAATTAATAAAAAAATAGAAAAATTAGTTTTAAATTATTAAAAATACAAAATAAATTATTAAAAATTATTTTAAATTCTAAAAATTAATTTTTAATTATTTTAAATATATTTCATAAATATTTAATATTTTTAAAATATTAAAAGTATTTAATTTATTTAATTATAATATTAAATAAATTATTTAAAAATGATTTTAATATTGGAAAATTCATTAAAAATTATATTATGATATAAGAAAATATTTTAAGTTATTTTTAATGACTTTTAATATTTTTTGATAAATTTCATTAATAAATTGATATTAATGGTAATTAATTTATTTACTAAATGAATTAAATAAATTAATTAAAAATAATTTTATTATATTAAAAATTATTTTAAATGAAAACAAAGTGTTTAAAAATATTTTAAGTTATAAAATATAACTTTTAATATTTAAAAGATAATTTTATTAATAATTAAATATTAATGATTATTAAGTTATTACTAATGATATTAAATTGATTTAATAATTATATTAAATAAATAGTTTATAAATTGATTTATTAATTTAAAAATCATTTAAAAGGATATAAATGAATTAAAAATATTTTAGGTTATGAATAATGACTTTTAATATTTTGATAAATAGAACATTAATACCTTAATATTAATGGTAATTATTTAGAAATGATTTTAAATGTTTTAAAAATTATTTAAGGGTAATATTAATACTTTAAAAATATTTTGAGTTATTATAAATAACTTTAATATTTTAGAAATGATTTCATTAATAGTTTAATACTAACTAAATATTAATGATAATTGAATTGATTAGTATTTAAATTATTTTAATGCGATTCCGATGTTTGAAATTTCGTGATAAATTATAATAAATGTTTTAAAATTATATTAAGTCATTTAAAAATAATATGACTGATATTAAGTTACAGAATATAGTCTTAGACTCGATAATTACCCAATAAAGTTGTCGGTACACCGACATATTTCAGAAATTGATCTAGACTTAGATAATGAGGTTAGATAAGTGATTATTTGTGATTCAATGGTTGTTAAATCTATGTGCCAATGTGATTAAGGTATGTGCTGACTGCAATAAGCAGTGTTATGTGTTATAGTATGTTGTTCTAATAGAACGAACGATCTTATTAATGATAGGTCGTGAGATAAGCGATAAATCTAAATTACAAACTGTAAGCAGCGCTTCAGGCAAGTATCTTACCTTTGCATTTTCTTTATGCAATGGACATGAGTAAGAATGTTTCTAAATTATATTATTACTGTACAGATTATTAACCTTATATTATATAAGCTCATTGCTTATCAACATGTTAGTATATGGTAATTCAGATATATATATATTATGTTCGTTAATTTCTGTAAATGGTTATACAAGTGTCCCCACTTGGATAATCATTGTATTTAATCACATGTTGATATACCTTTGTCAATTACCTTTATATATATATATGTTGAATTATAGATTATTGTTGAATAAGATAAAACCTTTGGTTTGAAACCCAGACAAGAATGAACATCCCTACATGGGAAAACTTTTATGCACCCAAGGCGAAACAGAGTGAACGATCCTATCGTTCTTGTAATGTAGTATTGATCAATGCAGGGCATAACGGGCTGATCACCCCCCGTGCCCGTAAGTTATGTCGGTTTGTAGATGAATTTCTGTTTAACCTTTTCGAAAATGAAAACAATGTTTATGGCATGTCATCATAACCCCAGCTATAGTCATTATGTAGTTTCAAAAATTTGAAAGAGAGTTGTTATGTTATTATTATCGGTTCAGAATACTTCACAACTATTGACTTGTTGTAGAAGAATAGTACAAAGAAAATATTTAAATTCTTTCAGATTATATGTATATAATTGCTATTACTTGCTGGGCAGTTAAATGCTCATCCTTGCTTAAATTTAAATTTTTCAGCTAAGTGCAAACGACCAGAGAGCTCTTCTAAGAACAAAGGGAAAGGAAAAGGTTGCTGAATGAATGAACGTTATCTTATGTAATAGTTTAATATTATTAAGACAAGTATGATATTAATTATCTATCATGGGTTATAATGAATGTATTAAAGGTTGTATACTTGGGAGCTAGACTTTGATAATCATGTAAATTAAGTTGACTTTTATATTATTGTTATTATTATTAGTATTATTCCGCTCATAGAAATGGTATCGTGAAGCACCGAGTTCGGGTTTCAAGTACTTAGATTTGGGGGCGTCACACTTGCTAAATTTGTGCAAGGAGAAAAGAACCTAAATGTTATGTTAGGGGCACAAAGGTCCAGTCTTGATAAACAAGGGATTGGGTATAATCCTATTAAAAATATGGAAAATAGGACTAATAATAATATTATAATGATTAATAATAAATCAAGGCATAAACCACTTTATTGTTCACCATTTGTTACTTGTAGAAAATGTGGTTTAAAAGGTCATTTTGATTCTAATTGTAATAAAATAAAAATAAAAAAAGTTTGGGTAAAGAAAAGTGATTTATATGCCACTAACCCAAAAGGACCCAAGAAGATTTGGGTACCAAAAAGATAGAGACTATTTGTTTGTTTTGTAGGTGTCTTAAGATCAAAAAGGTGATGGATGATACTGAGAGAGTAAGTTACCTATAAATTATTTGGCGAAATCTGTAAGTATCTCATGATTGTTTAAATAGAGTTTTAATTAGATATATTATTATAAAAACTCTATGGATTTCGCATTATAAGGGTTCATAACATCATGCTTTCTAAAGTTTTTATGATGTGTTATTATAAATACTAATTGTAATCTTTGAAAATCTGATGTTCAATCAACCGAATCTATTTTTCTTGGCTATTCAATGCATAGTAAAACTTAGAGGGTTTATAATCTTGATAAATTGCAAAATTTGTGCATGTAGTATTTGATGAATTTAATCGTGATCTATAAAAAGAAGAAAATGAAGTTTTTGTAGGAAAAGAAAATCTGATTAGTGGAAACAGACAGCTCAATCTGGATAGCCTAAGCCGTCTGCATAAAAAAATAGATGAACCAGGAAAACATGCAGACACCTAAATCCAGACAGTTCGACCCGTCTATTTTAGAAGGCAGATCAGATGAATATTCTGATGCAAAATTTGATATTCCAGAAAGTGAGAAAGTGAATCAGATGAACAAATGACCAGTGATAGTCTTCTAAGAACAACCAAAATAGTAAAAAATTATCCTCCTAACCTGAGCTTTAAAGACCCCAACATTGGGATGATAAAAAGATGTGCTATTGAAGAGATTTTTGATTATGAAAATATAAAATCCAAATCTACATTAAGGAGCACAACTATCAAGCCTTCTATTGGTTACAAAATGTTGTTATATAGGTAACAAATTGCAAAGGTATGATTATATTGTTTACTTGCTATATGTGATTTTGTTATAACCTTGTTCTATTGTCATTCTTTATGATTATTTTTTTAATTTGGCAAATGGGGTGAGATAACTAACTTCAACTAAATTGATATGAATTATTTTTTGTTGATGACAAAGGGGGAGAGATATAACTTGATGATTTATTTCTTTTTGATAATGACAAAGGGGGAGAGATATTTGGGTATATTTAAATTGGTTTGAATTGGCATTCATATTGATATTAATTTTCTTTTGCTCCTTAATATGCATAAATTTAGGGGGAGCCATATACTTAAGGGGAGCATGTTGGTGCATAAATTGTTATCATCAAAAAGGGGAAGAATGTTAGTTTATGATTTTATGATGTTTTGAATGATGACTAATTTAAGCATATTGCACTTATTTTTTCATCGTCAAAAAGGGGAAGAATGTTAGTTATTGCATAATTGATGTTTTTAAATAATAACAAAATTTCGTGACTGAATGGATTATGGTTGATTAATATGCATGAATATTGGCATTATATAATATTATATGCATGGATTGTGGGTGGATATTAGTATATAATATTATATGCATGAATTGTGGGTGGACATTATGGTAACATATAACAGTCCATATAAATCTATATTGCATGATTGCTGTAATCTCATCTCAATAGATTGACAGGGAATGAAATTTGGTCAACTGTTTAGTTGATTCAAATTTGTTCTAGAAGCTTCAAAAGTTATATGCTCTAAATATAGTATATTGTTAACAAACCATATCTTTCGTATCCCTTCATATCAGATGATTGATATCATATCTCTTCGGTTGAGCTTATCAAGGAAACAATATATCTATTGATTTGGTGCTGATTTTTTGTGACTGAGGATTTCATGGAATCAGCCCTCTCATATATAGCCGTTGGAAGCTCTACTATATATATCTCTCTTGCTCGTCTATTGGAGGACAGAACTTGGAAAAGCTTCAATTAGTCTCATACGTTATATTCAAAAGCGATTCTGAGTTTCTTTCCAGCAACCTTTTTGTATTGTTCGTAAATTGTATTATGATGGAAACTTGATATTCTATAATCGATATCCTTGTTCTCAGTTTAATCCGTGTATCGGCTTGGTCTATCTAGAGTTGATAGGATCTATTTGTAGACAAGCTTTTAAGGCTGCAGTAGTGCAGAGGTCTCAGTGGTGAGAAGGATTGCAGAGGTGCAAGAAGGGGCAGTCGTGTCCAACGGAAAGTTTTCTCAAACAGGGAGTTATTTTGTATTTAATTAAGTTAAATTGAAATAAAAAGAGTCTCCAATCCTAGTTGGGATTGGACGTATATTAGGCCACTAGATTAGAGGATAGGGGCTGAACCACGTAAAAATCTTGGTGTGATTTTTACTTCTGTTTATCTCTTTAACTGTCATTCACATTTTGTATTTTTTTTGTTATTCACGCCACTATCCAGACACTAAAGCAGACAGGTCCAACTGTCTGATAATAAGAAACAAAGAACATAAGCTAAAGCAGACACTAAAGCAGACAGGCGTAGCTGTCTGAATTATACCTGTTCAGAAAATTTAAAAAAGTTTTCACCGTTTGTCACTTTTAGCTTAAACACCTATTAACCCCCCTCTAGGTGTGCACATACACAGAATTACAATCATTCCTAACGTTATTTACTTCTTATTCTCATTAAGTTATGTTTTAACATAGAAAACTTAAAGAAAATTTATTAGAAGCTAGGTTTTCGGATTACCTCTCTTCTTTATTCTTCCTCCGTTGGACAAAGCGTGCACTCGGGCAATCTCTTCCTCTTCCTTTTCCTCTTCTTTCTCCCATCCGAACTCTCTCTCTCTCTCTCTCTCTCAAAGTCACTACAAAAAAATGGGGCTTTAGCAACAACCAATTTTCGTTGCTAAAGGTGCCAAATTTCGTTGCAAAAGGGTTTTGGCAACGACTTTAATGTCGTTGCGTCTTTCGTTGCGCAATGAGCGTTGCTAATTGTTCCACAACGAACGTTTTTTTTCGTTGCCAAAAGTATTACATTTTGCAACGAAATTTGACTTTCGTACAGAGACATCGATCCTTTAGCAACAAAATGTATTGTTGCAGAATAATTAAAATTCCGTTCCTAAAAACCCCATTTCGTTGCAAAAACCTGCTAATTTGCAACGAAATGAACTCTTTTTTTTGCAACAACTATGTATTTTCGTTGCAATTGACACCATTTTGCAACGACATTTTTCGTTGCAGTAAATTATGAAAATTGTTGCCTGAAATTGCTTTCGTTGCGAAATGTAAACTTTTTAGCAACGATTTTCGTTGCTGATTATATTATTTGGCAACGACATTATGCTGAATCAGTAACGAAAATGTTTGTTGCTGGTTATTTTTTAATAGCAACGAAAGTCGTCGATTAGCAACGACATTATATGTTGTCGTTTTTTTATATGTGCAACGAAAGTTGATATGATTTGCAACGATAAAAAACGTTACCTTTTATTTTAGTATTTGCAACAATATCCTCTTCGTTGTTATTAGGTTAATTTTTCGTTGTCAAATATTATATTTTTAATGCCATTAGCAACGAAAATTCGTTGCTAAATGTATAAAAAATTATTGCTATATTAAAACTTTTTCAATGCTTTGGTAACGAATTATATTGTTGCCAAATCAAAATTTGACATTCTTTTTGTGTACCTGACTGGCTCAATGTCCCCATAGCAAATAATGAAAAAAATACAAAAAACTAAAATATTATTAACTTAATAAAATCATCCACTACATAATCATTCATTATCTTTACAATTAATCATCTAAAGTTACCACAGTTCTTCAATCAAAGTATATATCTACATATATAGAGAGAGTACACTTTATAATTTTGTCCCTTGTCTTCCGTAAACGTAGCACGAAAATTTGATACCCAGTATTGTAAGGCAGGTCATAGAAGCAGTCTTCCTGCACATATTTAAAAATAATAGCTAGTCAAGAAAATGAAGCAAATAGGTAACCAGAGGCACTTAGTGCCAAAATCAATACACAAAGACAATAGAGTTGCTACGTGGTACTAATGTACACCGTATTGCTCATAAGCAGAAAAAGACAAATAGGCAATCACAATATCATTTGCTACAAATCCAAATAGAAAAAGAACCTTTAGTTTGACTATATGATTACTTTGTTACAAGAAAAAAATTGGAATCTTAATCGGCCATTTCATGAATTAATTTCAGTAAGCACAGTGGTAAACATATTTTCTGTTACAAGACTTGTAGATTATTATTATATGTTGACCTCAAGTCAGAATTCAGTCACATTCAACAACCACAAGCATCACACAATATTAAATACCATCACACAATCTTAAATAACAATGTTTAGATTTCTATATAGAAAGGACACCAATTATTGAAGGAGGCAAAGTGAAGATAGTTAGATTTCCGTGGATACACATCTTCAAGAAAGTAGTAAGCATGACCAACTATCATTCCCTTAATCACAGATATAATGTTCAAGTTAATTGTAGTATCATTAGTAGGCTAAGAGAAGGAGGCAAAGTGAAGATGGGAAAATCTGTTATAATCAAGTAAATCATTCACATCATAATCATATGGGCTACTGATTTCCCTAAGCTAAGTAACTCTCGTGTCTTCAAGCACTAGGCCAATTTTTAGCTTCAAGATATTTATTGTTCCCTACAAACAAGGATTCTTAAGGTTTTCAGAGGATATACCTCTAACATTATACCTTTAGATGGATAGATAAGGTGTTATGGCTAGTGGAAGATTATAGAAGCTCACACCCTTATCAGCATGAAGTTGTAAAAAGTGACTACAATCTTCTAAGTTCTTACATGTATCTTAAAACAGGAAACATATTTCAGACAAAGAAAGATAAATTCTAAGGGAAGAAAGTCCACATACAGATTTAGATTGATGCTCACCCATGGTCAAGCAATACAACATCTGTTGAATGAAACCTCCATTCAATTGTCCACGAAATGAATCTCTTCCTGGAACACAATTTAGTAAAAATTATTCATTAGAAATCTCCTGTCCCTGTTACCACTGGTCACATACATGAGAAACACAAAAATAGATCCTTCCTTTTCGGTGACCTCTTAGAGAATCAGATGCCACAGTACATGAAATTACATTTGAAATTATGTCCAAGGATTCCATTGGCCAAAATTTCTAATAAGTTGGTGACACCAGCAACATTATTTACAACGTATAATGTACACCTGCTCAAGGATTTAAAGCACCAAAAGTTTATTGATTTATGACAACCACTAGTACCATTATTACCAAGATAACATTAATAATCTGTGAACCTATGAACCTATAGTCCACCAAACAAGAAGGTGGTGCAAATAGTAAATAAAATACTCAAACTCATCAATTTGCATATATATAATAACATCAAGCCATATAATAATTACCTGGAATCATGATCCAAAAGAATTTACAACAAATATGTCAAGCAACTTTCCCTGTATAGTTTAAGAAAATTTGAAAACATCATCACTTGGAAATTGGAATATGTTGTGAGCATGAAAACAGTAATAACAAAGTGGCAGTGAATTTCTTTAAAGAAAAGAAATTGTACTGGCCATACCTTGAAGCGTCTGGCAGAATCGATGAAAACAGATTCCTATTCATACAAATTATTTTGAGTGTTATTTATTTGCTCACATGGATAACCTTCAGAGTATGACCACTATTCATTCTATTACCTTGAGAATAGATGCACCAGCTTGAAAAGCACTTGATGCAATCATTAGCAGTGGCCACACAAAACCAATTCCAGAAAGCATTTGGCCAGTTTCTGATCCACTGCACTCTAGAAACATACAACTTTAAAAGACAGTCATGAAAAATGGCTAGGATAAGAGAACAACTATACGATATAACACGAAGCAATACCAAAGATCCTCAACTTTCATAATCAACTTCCAAGTTCATGAACAAAACACCCCAGGCCTGACAACTTTCACCAAAAATTTAAGAAAACAGAAGCAGCTTCTAGGGAACACGCTCTTGGAAAAAGTAAAAAATGTGCCCAAATAACTTTAAGTTAGAATCTCCACACTCAAATTCCCACTACTTCTAACATTAATTGGGATCTATCAGCGCATAGAACAAAGCAAGAACATAATTTATGAGGATTATTCAAATTATTTGACAAGAAGAGGATACAGTTCTTTCCTACATTGATTCTTGTGTCCAGTAGTATCATTCAACAGATGTTAGGGTACGGGATTTTGTACAAAGGTAATTCTCTCACAAAACTCAATTATCTCATAACTCAATCAATTATATAATTCAATGTATCAAAAATAATACACATACATCTATTTTTTGACGTAGGTCTATAGGAGTAGACAACCAGAAAGTTACTGTAAATTAGATAGGGAAAATGAAGCGCCGAACCATTGACAGGCAAAGTGGGGAGATAAATTCAGTCAGCCACGCCTCCACAGCTGAACCTCAACCAAAGAAGAGGTGAAATGGCGAGACAGACAGACAGCGAAGGCCGGAGATTGAGACGGGGAGAGGTGGAGGCCGGAGATTGAGACGGGAAGAGGCCTGAGAGTCGAGAGGCAAGAAGAGGCTGAGGAATCGAGAATCGAAGGCGGCAAGGCGCTAGGGCATACAGTACAGACTAGGAGTATTAAGTATACATACAATAACGCTAATAATAATAATAATAATAATAATAATAATAATAATAATAATACTAAAAAATAACAATAATAAAAATAATAACAGTCATAATAATAATAGTACTAATAATAATAATAACAATAATAATAATAATAATAATAATAATAATAATAATAATAATAGTAGTAATAATAATAATAATAATAATAACAATAATAATAATAATAATAATAATAATAATAATAATAATAATAATAATAATAATAATAATAATAATAATAATAATAATAATAATAATAATAATAAATTACAATAATAATAACAGTCATAATAATAATAGTACTAATAATAATAATAATAACAATAACAGTAATAATAATAATAATAATAATAATAATAATAATAATAATAATAATAATAATAATAATAATAATAATAATAATAATAATAATAATAATAATAATAATAATAATAATAATAATAATGTTGATGATGATGACGATGTTATTATTATTATTATTATTATTATTATTATTATTATTATTATTATTTTTTTATTATTATTAATACTATTATTATTACTGTTATATTAATAATAATAATAATAATTATTATTATTATATTATTATTATTATATTATTATTATTATTATTATTATTATTATTATTATTATTATTATTGTTATTGTTATTCTATTATTTTGTTGTTATTATTGGTGGTGGTGGTGGTGGTGGTGGTGGTGGCTACTACTAGTAATAGTAGCAGTAGTAGTCACGGTGATGGTGATGGCGGTGGTGGTGGTGGTGGTACTAATAATAATATTATTATTATTATTATTATTATTATTATTATTATTATTATTATTATTATTATTATTATTATTATTATTATTATACACACACACACACACACACACACACACTTTTTGGACACTATATTAGGAATTGTAATAATAATAATAATTGTAATAATTATAATAATAATTGTAATAATTATTATAGTAATAATTATAATTAATTTTAAATAATTAAAATAATAATAATAATTAAAATTTTAAATAATAATAATTATTATTATTATTGTAATAATACAGTGACCAAAATGGGGATAATACACTGTAATATTACAATTATTATTAGTAGTAGTATTATTATGACTGTTACATATTATTACTGTTGTTGTTATTGTTATTATTATTAGTACTGTTATTATTATTGTGATTGTTATTATTATTATTATTATTATTATTATTATTATTATTATTATTATTATTATTATTATTATTATTATTATTATTATTATTATTATTATTATTATTATCATCATCACGCAATTAGTTATGTAC